>JAHLJS010000005.1:15395698-15995698 GCA_038502445.1 Eremochloa ophiuroides | reverse complement strand
TGGGTAGTGTTGGACTAGGCCGTGGGCGTATGGGCTGGCTCGGATACCGTCGAGGGAGAGAACAGTGGTGGAGTCGATGACGCCATCTGCAATCCACAGCCGCCCATGCTTCTTGCCTCCTCCGAGCCTCATGATCGCCTCTGCATCAATGGGCTCAGTGCGCACATTGTAATTTTCCTCATAGATCTCCCTTACCGCTGTCGAACGGCGGCACAACCTTGCCAGTGGTGCGCAAGGAGATCCTTTTATACGTCACCCAGGTCATGCTCATCGTTACGTTCGTGCCGCTGGCTAGGGGCCTTGCCTTCGTCAACGTCGTTGAGGTCACCTTGGTCCCCGACCACCATGACGTCATCGCTCGCTTGGTACAGACATCGTCCGACCATCTGCTCGACCCTGTTGTGAGGCCGTTGCAGATAGTCTATAGGGTCAATGTTGGCTGCCCCGTTGTCACTTGAGGTCGATATCGAGCCAGCTTGGCTTGGTTTGGTCGGAGCTCGAGCTGACTCGACAGGCTAACTTATCTCTCAACCTCAAATATGTGAATGTAATTCTCTCGTGGCTAGAAGACTCCCCCCCCCCCCCCCCCTCCCCAATGATCCCAGTGGAGGGTTATATATGTGTGCCTTCTACGCGGCGGTGTCCATGCTCACTGATATTTTATTTTAATAGGCTCCATCATCTTCTTACTATCGGTCTTCACTTTTCATCTTCCATCACGTGGTGTCCGTGCTCAGTGATTTTTTTAATAGGCTTCACCATCTCCTTAGGCCTGGTTTAGTTACACCTCATAAAATTTTACACCCGTCACATCAAATGTTTGGACATACGTATGAAGCATTAAATGTGGTTAAAAAATAATTCTCAGACGACGAGACACTAGAGCCGCCTCATCAGGTCCCCCGGGCTTAGGCCGCGGTGAGCCGGTGACCAATAATATAGAGTCAATGTTGGCGGCATCGCTGTCGCTAGAGGTGGATATCGAGCCATCTTGACTTGGTTTGGTCCAAGCTCGAGCTAGCTCGTTAGCCTTACGCTAACTTATCTCTCAGCCTCAAATAAGTGAAATGTTTCCTTCGTGGCCACAAGACCCCTCCCTCCCCAGTGATCCCAATGGAGGGTTATATATGGACGCCTTCAATATGGCGGTGCCTATGCTCACTGATATTTTATTTTAATAGGCTTCACCATCTCCTTAGGCCTGGTTCAGTTACACCCCATAAAACTTTACACCCCGTCACATCGAATGTTTGGACACATGTATGGAGCACTAAATGTGGTTAAAAAAACTAATTGCATAGTTTGTATATGAATCACTATACGGATATTTTAAGTCTAATTAGTCCATGATTAGACACTAGTTACTAAAATTACACATGTGCTACATTACCAATTACATCCAGAGGTAAGTAAACACATCTCCAAGAGACTAAGACTAGGTAAAATTGTTTTCTAAATTGCAAGATTTATCCATTATGTAAAATAGAAATCCCATAAAAAAATAAGAGATCTACAAGAGTCTTGCTATTTCTCGCTATATTGAAAAGATGCCACGTCACCCAACTACCAGCTATTTCCCACCTGCTCTTGGAGTGTCTCGGACCTATTCGTCGCCGCGCATGAATAGGACACGCATACTCATCCTGCGGCGGTGCTCTACGGCTTCGCGTCGACCCCCGTCCTGGCGGCGACATCACCTCTGCATCCCCCCAGGTTCTAGGCTTCTAGCTTCCGATCCACCACCAGGAGATGTTCATCAGTAGCAGGAGTTGAACTGGTAGAGGTCTCTTTTGCTTTTCACACGGATACTAACCTATATCAGGCTATCCGCACTTCTCGTTCTCTAAATTCATTCTCTAAAAGAAATATTTCGTCCTGCTTATCGAGATTTTCTTCTCTACATCACTTTCTTTCACACTCATCCATTCTTTATATCATCCTCTATCCACAGTGGGGTCCACATACTTATAAATAAATTTTATCTAAATATATTCATGTGAGATCTTATATTGAAGGATTTATTGCAACAAATTTAATGGTGTAATCGAAATTTAATTTGGAGTTTTGATTTGTGAGTTATAACATTTTTTAGTTGGTTGAACTAGTGGGGCCCACCATCTCTCCTCACTCCTCCCTCCTCTCTCTCTCCTACCTGGCTGTTTACAGCAGCTCCGGAGCAGCGCTAGATTTGCAGGAGGCCTGGCGCTTAGCGGACTAGAGACAGTACCCGCTGCGGGACGCTCATCTCCTAAGCAGTCCTGCAGGAACCGCATAGAGGTCCCGGTGCGGTCTGCCTCAATATGTACTGGCACATTGAGGCCTCGAAGACTACGGACGATACTAAACTTAGGACAGCATCGGGGGCGATCCCGCCGCCGCCACCCAAAACCCTCCCGCCAGGCCGCCCCTCCGGCCGCCGCCGCTAGTCTCCGGCTAGCGGCGGCGGCGGCCTGCTCGTGGCGCTCAAAAAGGCGGCCGCTGCAGCCTCGGTTCCCTCCCCTCCTCTGGAGCTCTCTTCTCTGGGTAACATGGTGGCTGACGGCGTGCTGGTGGCCGGCGGGGAGGCCGGATCCGCGCCCCCCGGGCCCAGATCCGGCGTTCCCACCACCGGATCCGGCGCTGTCAGGCTCCTTTGAGCAACTAGCGGTGCGGGTGTTCGAGGTCGAGCGGCGGCGAGATATCGCCCCCGGATCCGGTGCTTGGGGGCTGGCGGCGCGTCGGGTACCCGTGGACCTGCCGTCGCGATGGGCAACTGCGCCGACATGCTCCCATGGCGGAGCCCCTCGGTTTGCGGCACAGGGACGCCATGCTGCTCCTGGAGGTGCTCAGGGAGCCGCTGGCGCACCAGGGCACGCGCGGGCGAGCTCCCGCTCCCCCCTCCTCCCCCTCCAGCTTTGGTTTGCTACCATCTTTTCGATGAGTGCAATGACACTCTCGATGGTGAGGGAGAGGAATGCCCCTCCAGCTGCGGCGTCAAGGTGCCCTTTTGACATGGCCGTCAGGCCCTCGTAAAAGTTCTGAAGCACCAGCCAATCTTCCATTCCATGGTGGGGACAGGCTCGGACATAGTCCTGCAGCCTCTCCCATGCCTGAGGGATGGACTCGAGTGATGTTTGGTGGAAGTTGGATATCTCCCCCCTTAGAGCAATGGTTTTGCTCATGGGGATGAACTTGGCGAGGAACGCCATGGAACATTTGTCCCACGTGTTAACAGCTTCCTTTTTTTTGGTAGAACCACTGTTTCACCTTCCCCGCAAAGGAAAAAGGAAACAGGCGGAGCTTGATGCTAGTTGGTGCGACGTCTTTGGTGACGATGGTGTCGCACAATTCAAGGAAGTGTTGAAGATGAGCATTTGCGTCCTCATTTGGCAAGCCACAGAACTGGCTTGCCTGCACCATCTTGATTAGGCCAGTACGGAGCTCGAAGCTTCCATTCCCGATATTGATAGCGGGCCCAACGGGCACGTTGGCAACAGTAGGAGTGAAGTAGTCGCGGAGTGTCTTGGCCATGATGATAGTAGCGGATGGTGCGGGAGTGAATGGTTCGTCTGTCGATGGAGTAGAAGAAGAAGGAGTGGTACGGGACCTATTCTTCCTTAGGAGTGCCTCCAGATTGTCGGTGAAGTTGTTCGACAGGTCGAAACCACTCGTACACTATCCTGTTTTCTTTCCAATAAAAAAAGAGAAAGAAAACAAGAGAAGTTAGCCTGCCTAAACTATGGCCACCTTTTGCTTATTGTGCAATCAATGCCTATGCCAAGCTAGATGTTTTTATTTCCTTTTGCCGTCTCCGGCAACAGCGCCAGAAATGCTTGTTAGCGTTTCTTAGCGTCATTACTAAAGATAGACTAAAAGCCCATCCCTAGCAATGATACTAGAAACGTGTGTTGACATCCTTAACCACCATTACTTCAGAAAGATAACTCTCGGCCCCTAACGGCACCGGCCAAGATAATGTAGTCTGGTAATAACAGTTAGAAGTGTCTAATTTGCCTTCCCAACCATCATTACTTACGATATGCAAAACTGAAGCACGACGCCTTGGGGTGCAACAAGAATTACAGTTCTTAGGTAATGGTACTTAGGTATGCCAATCATGATAACTCAGTATAGATAAATCCGCAAGCGCACGGAACTATCATTGTAGCATTTCAACCCGTGAGTATTCAGGGGTGTCGTATTTATAATTTCCCGTAGGAGGGCAGGACGAATGCATCTAGCTTTGGCATAAACATGATCACTTATTGAATGCATAGGTAGACATAGCATAGGCAGGGGTAAATCATAGTTCAAAGATAGTGGACACACATCTGAGCCAACCTCAAGGATAAAAGAGAAATAAAAATAAAAGAATATATCTAATTGAGCAGGCATTGGTCATATATAATTATGCAAAGAACTGTTAGTAAACATCTAACTAGCATGTCTAGTATCAGGACTAGGTCTGGGATGACAGGGAGATCCCCGCAGCTGGTCTGCCAGCCGATAGAGACTCTACGAACTCCTACCCAATATCCAAATGTGGGGGAGCGCTAGGGATGGACAGGGCTGTCACCACCTGCCCACCTACCACTCTGCCCGTGGGATACCGACATATTCGCCGATCTCTGCATACCCGAGCACCACGCTCGCGTACTTGGAAACAACTCCTAACCCCCTAGGACCCCACCCCTTCGGAGTGACAGGCTAGGCTAAGAGCAACCGAGAAGGCACGACGAACCGTCACCTCATCGCTAATTCTTCCTCTATTCATACTAAGTCGATGAACGATGAAGAACAACGATGAACATATCAAGAACATAACAACTATATGCTAGTTCATATATCATGATCATAACATGACCAAGACTATACTCTAGTTCATATGCATTGCTATATAAATAAGATAAGAGCTTGAACTTGGAAGAGAACTGCATTATATTCATACCGAGGTGTTCCTTCTTCTCCCAAGGATACAAACTCTCCTTGCTAGCTCTTGCCTTGCTCTAATACTAAAACTAATCTAAAGAATACAAGTGAGAGGTGAGGTAAATGGCTCCAAATGATGGTGTGTCTTGAATGATGAAGGAGCATCATCTATTTATACCTAGAGTAGGGCGGTTTGGCATCTCTAAGTTTGGAAGGAGGTGAAACCGCCCTTAGAAAACCGCCTAGAGCACCGCCTCCGAAAACTGGGCCCGGGAGGCCCTACCAGGGGGGCGGCCGCACCCGGGGGCGGTCGGTCCCCTGGCTGGGCCTGCTGGCCACCGCCTTCGGGTGGTCGGTTGCTCCCTGGGCCTGGACCTCCTCCGCGGTTACGGATGGATCCAGTTTAGTGTTTGAGGTGGGCTTTCTTATTTTCTTGGATTGCGCCTTCTCTGAATACGTTTCCTGGGTGTGCGCTTTCTTTATGGTTTTTCTGCATTTCCACATGTCACACCTGCAAGTCAAGTACACACCAAAACTTATGAAAATGTTAGTTTAAAGCCCTACCTACTATTTATTTTAGTAACATATTGGCGGTAAGAAATGGGCTCCAAGGACCGCCAACAACTCCCCCACACTTAGTCCTTTGCTCGTCCTCGAGTAAAGGTTTGAAGGACTAAGCGGATTTATCTCCTTGATTTGAAATGCGTACAAGTTATACCAAACTTCACCTAAACCTGTGAATTTCCAAGTGTCTACCAGGTCGTCTTGGGTAATTGAAAAATGGAATAGCCTGGATTCAAACCTTCTTACTCGTATCCCTACTCAGAAACTTGGGTTTTTGTGAAGTTTTGAAAACAAAACGATAGCACTTGTTCCTTGAATGATTCTCTCAAGTCACTTATTTGTATGTGGTTCCTCACCAAGGCATATATAGGGATTGCCTTCACCCTATCTCTAAAAAGTTTATCTGGAGCTTTAGGTAGGGAGGAAAATACTAAGGTACACATACCTTGCATGTATTGTCAAGTCAAACCCTGGACCGCACCGGAGGGAAGCGTCATACTCTTAGATCAGAATGTGCATGTGCGTGGAAAGAATATGGTGGGTATTATTGGTGTCTAAGCTAATTCCACTATGCTCTTTGAAACACATCTCCCTCCTTATCAGGACTTAGAAAAATCTTTTATGAGGGCATGAGTTATCCTTATTCTCTCTCTTCTTTTATATATATATATATATATTTCTCTTCTTCTTCTTTTTTTTCTTCTCCACTTTTTTTCTTCTTTTTTTCATTTTTTTCTTCTCCACCCTTTTTTTCACCTTTTGGAAGATAGCCTCATGCTTTTATTTGCAACAAAAACTTTAAGGGAGATGTGAACAAAGATTCAGAGCATTTATTTGGATGGGACCTTATAAGTATATTTTTGGTTCCACCCCAGTGTAGGAGTAGAACATTTTGGGTGGATCAAAGTGGAAGGTATATTTTGCGCCTACTCCCAAGGTAGGAGTAGTGTAATTATTCGGTGGATGGATGAATGTTGTGCGCAACTCTTAGTGTAAGAGTTGGCAACCTTATTTGTGGGTGCGTGAAATCTGATCTTGGGAGCATGAAATTTCTCTCAACAGGGGTCACAAAATTTGACCAAACTCAACACAAAGTAAGATGCATATGTGGAAGGTTTTGACATGAAAGATCATGTATGGCCTTGGTAGGTATTTGCAATCATTCAAAGAACATGCTATATTGATATTTGTTTTGTAAAAATAAATTCCAAGTTCTTTGCAAGAAATGAGCAGGCGTCTTGTCATCCTACTATATCTCATTCGTCAATCACTTAGATAAAATGGGGTCCCTATGATAAGTGTTCACAAGTAATAGGAATATTGGCAAGGAATAAAGAGTATGCAAACTTTAATCACAGGATGCCATGCAGATGGAGCATCAAAAGTTTTGTCTTTTCAAAAGTGTTCAAAGTTAAATTTCAAAACTTTGAAAAGAGCGGGGGTAGAGTTGCACAAATCATCGTTGAAGATGAAGGAACTAATGGAAGTTGTTTGTCTCGTCCTTTTGTTTGATGGGTTGCTCGATGTTTGTGCAATGCATTAGGGAGATCTCGAATTTGTTATAGTTATGCTTGAGAGATCTCCCCCACACTTATTTTTTTGTACCTGCTTTTATTATAACAAAGAAAACAAAACAAGAGGGACTACAACAGGCAAGGGTTTTATTGGCTAAAATATCAAGGAAACAAAATTTTATTATTTAGTTATTTTTATTTTATTAGGAACTTGTTCAACCAACTTTTATTAGAGCTCAAACAAGGCTGATATAAAAGATGCAACGAAAACATAGTCAAGACTTATCCCCATATCAGATTACTGCCATTGTTTATGAAAACAACTCAAGGTTCATTAATCAAATTTCAACACCATATCAAAACATGATTAAAGAAGACTATTTCAACCTAAGCACCATGCTTAATTTGAAAACAGCCTATGGATGTTACTCGTGAGAATACATCCAAACAAGAGCATATGACATAAACAGAGAAGCATGAATTTGAATGATCATAAGGAGACAAGTGTGAGCGAAGGGGTTGGTGAACATTTATTACCTTTTGCATACCTGAGTGTTCTTACCGGCAGCATATGTGGATTTCTTTGAAGATGCTGCACCGGTGGCGTGGACATACAGGCTCCAACTCAGCTGAACCATTAGTCCGGATCACACACACAGCTAGTGTATATGGACCTTGGCCTTATTGGTAGCAAAGGTGTAAAGGAGTAGAGTCCTTTTCTTTTCTCTCTCTCCTTTTTTCTCTCTTTTTTTTTGAAAGATAACTACCGATGACCTTCGGCAAGGGCTCAACATTTATAGTCTGTTGGCAAGACTTCCTCCTCTTCATTGCTCTGCAGCTACATGAACAAACTTAGGAGAATTCTCGGGTTGCCTCGAGATTTTTCCCGTATTGTTGACAGGAATAGAAGCAGCAATTTGAGCAAACTGTTTTTCTTCATTATGATTAGGGAAACATTGTTCTTAATAGTTCATTTGTTTTTAATTACAATAGTTTTTGTCTACTTTGATTATATATCTAATATAGTTGGTTTGATCTTATTGAATTCATGTAATTGCTCGTATAGTGTTTATTCGTGCGTACGATGGATAGATGACGAACGATATGTAGACGTGGTGTCTAGGTATTTTGTTTATCTGCGAGTTCACCCTGATGTGCCGGGTCGTGTGGTAGATCGCGTAGGTGACAGCTGCGTTGAGTCCTCTGTAGTCCACCCCCCGTATGTAGGCCAGCAAGCGCGGTCGCGAAGTTTGGTGATGACTCTGTTTCACACCTTTCCTAGATGATGCCCTTTACATGTGATCATGATATAGGATTAGTCTAACAATGGTTGCTAGATGTAATTGCACTAATTAGAGTTATTCATTGATGTAGTTATAGAATTACTTTTGATATTAATTCCTTAGTTTGTCCATTGGCTAGCTATTACTATGACTAGAGAAGTGCTCTGATGATTATCTTTTATTTATGATGCTTGATCATACTTATCACCTTTATCTTTATTTACCTTGTGACCTCTGCCTGTTATGAGTAGAGTAAATGACATCGGTAATGTCACTTATCCATTGTATACCATCACTATCAATATAGTAGATTGTAGTTTATTCTTAGTCCTTCCCAGTGGTATAAATATAAATCGACAACTGGTAGAACTCACTAGGTAAAATGCTACAATGGTATAATTATCTGTCCGCTTGCAGAACTGATCTTAGTTTATATTATTTATATTTATTTCTGCCTAGTCACATAGATTAATATATGAAACCTTTATTTATTCTTAACATTATTAATTAGGGATGACAACCTAGTTCTTGCATAAGAATGTTGGTAATAGAAAAGTGGCTAGTTGCTAATGACAAGTTAATTAATTACCATTCATCTTATAATCTCGCCTCTCGCATTAAAAGTTATATAGTTATATTTGGCGACGTTAGTAGATGTCAACAAGCATTTTTTGCGCCGTTGCCGGGAAAGCCACATAAACTTAGGAAATATTGATAGCATATGTATACATAATGGATAAGATTGTATTACCGATTGATCTCTAACTCAAACAGGTACACTCTTGTTTTTTATCATTTGCTTATCTTATGCAGGGTGATGAATGAATAGTTTTTCTCTTCCAAATAATTATATTGACGATCCAGAGAAACTCCTAAGAAGAAAGAAGTTTGTAGAGACGAGGGAAGATCCTGAATCACTATCAAAAACACCCATCGTTTCTCGAGCTAGTTTATCAAAGGAGCCTGCTCCAACATTGGAAGAAGAACACTTAGGAGAAGATTTATCTCCTGTGTTTGAAGACATGGCTGAGAAGACGCTGCGCGAGTTCTCTGCCCCAACAACAAAAAAACATCCGGACTAGACCAGCAGTCAACACGGGGGAGAATGGATTCGAGCTCAAGCCTGCTCTTATCACCATGGTTCAAGCCAGGCAGTTTTGTGGAAAAGCTTATGAAGACGCAAGTGCACACTTACAACACTTTCTAGAGATTTGCAGCACCTTCACGATTAGAGGAGTACCAAGAGATGCTATTTTACTCTGTCTTTTCCCGTTTTCACTTTTGGGGAAAGCCAAGTAGTGGTTCTTCGCCAACAAAAACAAGAACACTACATGGGACCGATGCTCAACTGCTTTCCTGGCAAAATTCTTTCCTACAGGCAAGATAAATGCTCTGCGTGGGAAAATCTCAAGTTTTCAACAGCAACATGATGAATCATTCACTGAAGCATGGGAGAGATTCCAAGATTACATTGAAGATTGTCCTCATCATGGGATAGAGGATTGGCTACTATTGCAGACCTTCTACCACGGGCTTATCTCAAGCACCCGTGAGTCCATTGATGCTGCAGCTGGAGGAGCTTTCCTGTCACTTAAGCTTCCAGAAGCTCAAGCACTTGTTGAGAAGGTGGCCTCAAATTCAAGCTGTAATGAAGAACGTACTCAACCTCGCAAGAGAGGAGGAGGTATCCATCATCTAAAGGAGTGTCACACCCAATTTTAAGGATAAAATTGAATGAACTAACTTATGTGCGCCCAGGGATCAATCACACACATAAACGACAAATTACATAGTACCATCACAAGGTTTAATACATAACGAATAATATCACAGAGTCTTTACATAAATAGCAGCGGACTAATAATTATAATCTCTCGCGGAAGCTCCAATTCACAGGGAAGTAGTTGACTGGTGAACCACAATCCTAGTAATCCTCAGAAGAATCATCATAGTCATCTGTTACCCATCCGGGATTTTTATCCAAATATGAAAAATAAAGCAAGCGTAAGTACATGTCGTACTCAACAAGAATAGCATGGGTTTATGAGGCTCAAATAAGACATGACACTGGTTGACAGCATTTGCTTTTAATTAATCATATTTTAGCAACTTGAGTAGCAGCAATAGAATATACCAAGGAACAAAGATTTGCATGATCATATAAACATGATAATTAATATGCAATAAACATCAATAGAAACTTCAAATAAATCAATATTAAATTAGTTAAGTTTCTGTAAGACGTCCAAGGCCGCTCGTGACCGTGAGCACGGCTGATATACCAGTTTTACACTCTGCAGAGGTTGCACACTTTCACCATAAGTCGTGATTCCCATATGCCAAGGGTCATGACTCCCATGTCACCTCACCAAGGAAGTGTGGCAGGGTACACTATGAAGTCTTTTAAAAGCCTTCCTAACATGCCACTAATCAATCCGGGCGCAATGGCAAGGGGTGGTAGAGCCCTCCTTCTAGTGGCACACACACGCAGCAGTACACACAAAGACAGGAGCCGCAAAACAACCAGTTCGGCAAGGAACCTTTCAAGACTAACAACATGATAGAAAGTAACTTCATACTTAACTAAAGTCAGAGCCATATGACCCTCATGGTTGCGCTGTAAGTCCCGGTGTCATACTTACAGATAAGTCCTTAGTCCATGTTGCTAAAAAGCATCTTTTAATCTTTATTTCATAATCAATTATTCAAGTTCATAAGATCATGACACCATCAAGCACTAGCATCACTACTCAAATGCAATCTCATAGGTAACAAGGATCAAGTGATCAAAACTAGGAATAAACACTATGGTTGCCAAGGTAGACACATGCATCATGAATTTAGTGATTAAGGTGAATATGCAACAAGGATGGTCCATGCTATACTTGCCTTCATCAAAGTGCTCTGAAGAACTTAGATCCTCAGTGTACTCTTGATCACCAACGTATTGCTCACCGTCTGAACTCGATCATAAAATCACCACACAATCATCGAGGCAATCATACACGAAGCAAACAAGATCTATATTAGAAACAGTACACCAACAAGGGAAAAACAGATTGAAAAGTGTATAAAAATAATCTACGCGTCGCTACGACTCCAACGATATAAAGATCACGAAAATCGGAGTTCAAACGGAGAAGTTATGAAATAAACAAGTTTTACTTTAATAAAATAATAGTTTAAATCTAATCTCGAATTTTAAAAGTTGAAAACACGACTAACAGTAGCATCATTAGATAGATTACGAAATTATGAATCTAACGAGACTTGAACGGATCAAATCGGAGTTAAAACGAATATTTTATGGCCAAAATAAACTGAGTGGCAAATCTGCAAATATTGAAAACGTATTTTTGAATCTAAACCGAGGAACATACGTTTTCTAAAAAGGAAAGCGTAATCTGAAAAATACGCCAAAGGACCGCGGGTTAGAACGTTAAAAAGTTGAGGGGGTTTTCTGCAAAAATGCCGGTGAAGGGGTATCTCTCACTGTGAGCCGTTAGATCGGTTGTGAACGGCTCGGATTAGATGAGCGGGCTCTGTTCGCCGGAGTTGGGCGGCGCCCGGCCGGTTCCTCGCCGGAAGGTGGCCGGGGACGGCGTTTTTGGGGCTTGGAAGCTCGGTTCACCTCGGGATCTGGTCGGGGAGCAAGAGAAGCTCAAGCTAAACCTATCTATGGTTTCGGTTGCCACAGAGGTAGCTCGGAGAGGATGCGGCGAGCTCGGTGGCGGAACTATGGCGGCAGCGAAGCTCGACATCATGGCTACAGTGCACAAAACCGAGGGAGAAGGGGTCGGGAAGATCCCTGACCTTGCTGCGAAGCTTGGAGGGCAACCAATTTCGACGGAGAGACTTCTCGTTGGCGAAATCGACGGCGACGGCGGAGCTCGGGGCGGCGGCAGCTCTGTGGCTGCGGCTAGGGCAAGATTGGAGGCGGCGGCTTGCTCGGGAACTTGTGGGGAGGGACGGCAGGGCTCGGCCGACTTATAAAGGGGCGCGAGGGAGGTGTAGGAGATGGACTCGGCCACGCCAAGAGAGGAGGCCGGGGTGGTTACGGCGCGGAGAAGGGAGTCCCGTCCGACTCCAACTCAAGGTGGAAGACGGCCTGACTCGCGGGCCCGAGACGTCATCCGCAGAGAGAGAGGGAGCGGGGCTCCAGCATGCACACGGGCCGATGGTGCTGCTGGGCTTCGGCCTGGCCGGCTCGGCCCATGCGGAGAAGGAGGAGAGGGGCAGCGCCCTGGGCTGATGAGAGGGGATGGGCCGGCTCGGCCTGCAGAGAAGGGGAGGGAGTTTTCCCTTTTCTAATTTTCTCAATTCATTTTCAAATTTGTTTTCCAAATACCTTTTCAAACTAAGTTTTGAACCCTTGCAAAATCCAATCAAATCTCAGGAAATAAATATGTGCAGCAGCATGTATGCAACATAACATGTTTCTATGCCCAAGGGTTTATTTTAATTCACAAAAAATATTATTCTATATATTAAATGCTCAATCAATTGCATAAATAAATCAAATTAAATTCCTATTTTCAAAAATTGAAAATTTTCGGGTGTTACAAGGAGACTGAAATGGTCACTGCCAAGCTAGACCTCATCATGAAGAAGCTCGACATAGAGAAAAAGGAAGTCATGCATATCAATGATTCTCACATGACCTGCGAAGAATGTGGAGATTACGGGCATTCAGCTGTCAACTGCCCTACATTACAAGAGGATGTGAACTTCATCAACAACAACACCTACTATCGTCCTCAGCGAAATCAAGGATGGAACCAGCCAAACTAAGGATTGAATCAACAACCTCGACAAGGTAATTACCAAGGTAACAACCAAGGTAATAATTACAATCTTCCGCCTTTAAGAGATTTAGTTGCTGGTCAATCTAAATTGTTAGATCAAATATCTAGAAATGTAGCCTCAAATGATAAAGCTTTAGAAAATATAAATACTAAAATGGATATCTTTGCTTCTGTTATAAAGAATCAGCATAGCTTTAATAAAATGTTAGAATCATAATTAGCTCAGCTCACTGCTGCTGTCCCTCCATTTGAGAAAGGAAAGATTCCGGTCCAGCCGGAGGATTTAGAAACTGCTAACCTTATTGATATTCACAATGCAACACAATACCAAATTGAGCCTGCAGATATACAGTGGATAGATCACTCACTACCTGAGAAGATGGGAGACCCTGCAAGACCTGTGATTCCTATCTCCATAGGATGTCACAACTTTCCAGAGGCTATCTGCGATTTCGGCGCAAGTGTCAACATAATGCCCAAGGTAATCTATGAGAAAATTTTAGATGATCCTTTGTTGTACACAGATATGCGTTTGCAGCTTTCAGGTCAGTCTATTTGCTACCCTGAGGGAGTACTAGAAGAAGCTGTTATCAGAGTGGGGCAATCATATGTCACAATTGACTTTGTGATCATGGATACCGGAGGAGATGAGAAGGCACCCATTATCTTGGGACGACCATTCTTATGCACAACTAAAGCCATCATCTATGCGGAACACGCCAAGATTGTCCTCTCCATTAAAGACAAGAAGGAGAGATTTTCATTCAAGAACCGCATCCTCAAGAATCCTGCAGTCCCGAAACAATTCCATCAACAAGAAGAGCAACAACAACAACCAGTACCCAAGAAGAAGAACAATAGAAGATGGAGGAAGAACAAGCCCCAACATGTACCTGAAGGAACCGCTCAGCTAATCAATGCCATAAACACAGAAAATGATCATATGCTCCCGAAACCATTTCCAACAAAGAAAGGTGACCCAGGTGTGCCAATCATCGAATGCACAATCAGAGACATCACTTTTCCTGACACCATCTGCGACACTGGATCAGGCGTCAACGTGATGTCCAAAAAGGTATATGATGAATTATTTGATGATTTACCATTATACCCAACATATATTCAGTTGCAGATGGCGGACCAATCATTGAGATTCCCTGAAGGCGTAGTCAAGGATGTAATGGTAAGAATTCAAAATAAATATATACCCGCAGATTTTCTAGTTCTTGACACGCAGGGAGACGATGAATCGCCTATTCTTTTGGGAAGACCATTCCTCTACACCGCCAATGCTATCATCTACATTGGGTCTAGCCAGATCCACTTCAACCTACCCACTGAAAAGGTACGCTGTCAATTCAAAACACATCTTAACCATGAGCAGATCAGGAAACAACGCAACAGAAGGAAACGCCAAGCCCGCCGTCAGGCTGCCCAGCCTCACTGTGGATGGGAGGAGTTCCCTGGTAGGATTGTGAAGTATGAAGACTGCTACAAGGAGCAAGAAGAAGTCGTACCAGCACCACGCTGGAGTGAGTGGGAAGCGGAAGCTAAAAGGATGGACCAGATTGCTAAGGCAGAGAAAGAAGAAATCCAAGCATAAGTAGAAGAATAGATAAAGAGAGATGAAGAATCAAGAGAAGCTTACAAGAAAGAGGTGGTGCTAGAAAAGAGAGAAGCAGAAGAGACAGAAAAGAAATGGTAGGAGAAGGAAGAAGCACCTGCTACACCACTGCAAAATGGGGAATTGACTGAGGTGACCTCAGACAATGAACCTACTAAGTAAGTACTCTCCTCTATCTAAGTCCTGTCGGTAGACTTTAAATTCCGTACCCTAGCCATAAGGTTAGAATGGTAGTTATCTAATTAATTTAGCATTCATTAGTAATTTTGTTTAGCACATTTATTAGTACAATCAATTTTGCATAAAAATATTAAAACCAACAAAAATATTTACTGCTTAATTTGCTGCATCATAAATATTAAAGCCCCATATGAATGAACCTATGGTAACCCTGTAGCCATATTCCCTGTGGTGGCGTAAAAATAAAAATGATTTATAGATGGTAGTAATATTTATAATTGCTTTGTTGCATTATGAAAATCCTAAGCCCCAGGAGAATGAATATTCCCTGTGGTGGCATAAAAATTATTAGTAGCATGCATATATATTTGATTTCTACATAAGAAAATTAGAAAAATCCTAAAAAGAGAATCCTGTTGGAATCCTGCTAAAATCTATTAATTAAAATCAACTCAAAGAATAATCAAAGTGCTCATTGACTGACCGCTAACCTCTTGATAATTCGAGCCTCGAGTTTTGGTTTTCTTGTTGGAGTATAACTATGCAAGAATAATATTATGACTAAGGAGAGAGTCTATTAGTGGCAATCACCAGGACTGCTGCTAACCAACTCGCTCTAAAGATCATTCAAGCATCAAGTATTGCAAACATCAAGCTTGGGGGAGGAGCATCCCCTAGTTACCTGGTAACTTTATCTATGCACTTATTAAGTCTACTTTATACAAGCACAAAATACCAAAAATATGTGAACACATGAAGGTTCACCATAGTATCATAGAAAAATCTAAAAATACCAAAAATATGTGGGCACATGAAGGTCCACACCTTTTAGAAAAAAATATCAAAAATATGTGGGCACATGAAGGTCCACTTAGGAAACTTCTGCTAGAAATATAAAATCAATTACTTATCATGGAGTGGTATTAAACCTAACCCCTCTCCATAAGATTTGGTATTTTTATTGGCAATTGAGTTTCATAGGAAAATACAAGATCAAGAAGCTAGTCAACCCGACGCCTCTACACTGCCGATACACTGCTCAGAAGGATCGCTCAATTTGCAACATCAAAGACCCTGTCAAACGTCAAGCTTGGGGGAGGGCACCCTCCAATTAAAATCCAGCTAAATATAAGTTTCCTATCCTATCATTATTACTATATCGTTTTTTCGCATGAGTTAGCTAGTAAGATAAAAATCTGAAAAATCAAATAAATATCTATCTATATATATTAGAGTTTGTTTAGAGTCAATCTAGGCTAGAACTAAATTAAAAATGATGAACATTAAAATTTTGTCTTGGAGATGATGAATAGTTTCTCTGTCACAATACTTTTTAAATGCCTAGTTGTCAAACTTAAATTCTCCTGAGTTTTAGATATTGCTGTTTTAACTTAAGAATTTACTCTGAAGCTGAAACTTGTGGAGGCATATGTTTGAGCTAAGTCTAGGTGATTGATTAATATGATTCATGAAAGTTGAGCTGCTATTTATCTTATTCCTAGCATTACTAAGTTCTGAAGATTTATTTTGAAAACTTAAAATTTACATGATGAGCTCTTGTATGACAAAATGTGAATTCCTACCAAAGCCATATATGATACATCTAGATAGGAAAACCTTTTGCACATTCATGCTGCTTGCTTTACATTGAGTTTAGTCAACCTTTGTTAAATACCATATGAGAGTCTTGTCATGCTTTTAAAACCAAGATCACGTACACACTTTAGCACATATGCATTGTTCCTACCCTGGGAGTAATCGCAACCATTTCCACTTTCATCAAAGTTCATCATGAAAATGTTTTCTCCTACACTAGGAGAGAACACCAAAAAAATATATAAACCCCGTAGGACAACCTTTTTATAATTGCTCTAAGTTCTTATTATTATCTCTCTAGTTATTCATATTAAAAGGATACATGTGGCTATACAAAAATATAAAAAGGGAGTAAAAGATGGACAAGTGTCCCAGCATTAAAACAATAGGTACTAGATGCCCGCCTCCTGGAAATAAAAAGAGAGAGAAGAAGAAAAAAGAAAGAATAAAGATAGCCCATGTGTTCCTCCAAGTTACAAAGGAGAGTAAATCATTTTCAAAGAGCAAAAGTAGAATTAGGAATAGCCACTAAATACCACATATACACCTATCCACCTTATTCCATACACATGCACATCTTAATTTGATTGTATGCCTTGATTCTCTGTGGATCCATTGTTTGACTTTACAACATATGAATTGCAAGTATGCTTAAACCTTGTTATTGCCACTCCTATGAGCTCCACTATAAATGCTTAGTTATAGGAAGGCATAACATTAATGCCTTAAGTGAGATCCACAAATACCATATACATTAAAAGACCTGAGGGTGTCATACAATTAAAGCTATGAGTTTTATTTTGAAAACTTGCAAAACTCCAGGATATTGGTACTGTGAAGAATTTGCTACATAGTGCAAGACTTGATTGTTCTTTTTTTCGATTACTCAAGACTAAGGCAAGGTGCTGTAAAGTTCCATAGTTAAAGGTAAAATGGGTAAGTTTAAAAGTTAGAGCAATTTTGTCTAATCCAGAGGAGAATCCATGTTTGAAGCATGTGTACTTGGAAAGTATGAAAATATTGTAGCAATTCCTGATCCAATTACATTAGTAATTAGGCTTAGTTTGTTTGCCAAGGGACTGACAAACAGGTAAGCTTAGGGGTGTTGTTTGTAAGGAAAATGGACCCTAGGCCCATTTATAATGGATTTTGGTGTTTGATGATCAACATGACCAATATTGGACTAATTGTTTTACAAGTGTTTGTTTTGAAGTTCAATAGGATGCAAAAGTGTTTTGGACTTAAGAAACGGTGTGATCCAAGTGATCAACATCTCAAGCAAGACATTAGAAGGCGTGCCGAAGTCAAGTGACCCTCCTGCCGAGCTTGCGAGGCAGGATTCAGCGATTTCTGGAGGTGTCACTATGGAAAACATGCACCGGACCTCAAAGATCATGCATAAGTCCAAGACACGAGATGGAACCAAGTCGGACAACAAGATCACGAAGAAACGAAGTCAACCGGACGAAACAAGAGCGTCGGACGCTAAGGATGAAGGGCGTCGGACCATTGCTTGGAGTCCGACGGCCCAGGCAGGTTCTCTGGCGCAGCAAGCGTCGGACGCTGCGGTTGATGCTCGTCGGACCAAAGACCGTCCGTCCGACGGTGCCTGAGAGCGAGAGAAGGCGTCGGACGATGTGAACAGTTGAGCGTCGGACCAATTGGCGTCTCAGTCCGACGGTTCCAGAGAGCATCAGAAAAGAAAAAAAGGCGTCGGACGTCGTCCGACGGGGAGCGTCGGACCAATGTCTATCGTCCGACGGTCTTGGTGGCCCACCTGTCAGCGACTGCATCGCGTGCTCCAACGGTCGAATTGGGAGAAGCGTCGGACGCTGAGGAATGGTCCGACGCCCCTGCATCGTCCGGTCCGACGGTTCGCAGAAAAGCCCATTGAGTGTTCCAACGGCTACCTTTGCTTTGGGGCTTATATATACCCCTCCAACCGGCTATGGAGGGTGTGGAGAAGTGAGGAATCATTCCAAGGTTGTTGCTACACCATTCAATAGCTCTCCACTTGCATAGTGCTTAGTGATGCACTTGGTGATTAGCATAAGTGCTCTGCGAAGTGCTTAGGTTGATTAGACCACCGCTTATGCGCTTGCTCTAGGTTGTTGCCTAGTGTTTAGTGAGGTTTGCATACCTCCAACTCATTGGTGCTTGCGTGCACCGTGCTTGTACTCGGCGGGGCTTGTAGTCTTGCGAGACCACACCGACCGCGCTTGTGGTGTGGCCGCCACCGCGTACCAAAGGGAACAAGGCCCGCGGCGGTTTGGCCGGAAGCTTGATAGTGAAGACGTCGGGGAGCATCCGAGGAGAGGCTTGCCTTGCGAGGCACACCGGAGACCCACTTGCGTGTGGGGAACGCCCGGGACTATCCACGGAGTGACCCGACCAGGAGCTTGGCCCTTGCGAGGGATTCCTTGCGAGGGGCTCCAACGAGGACTAGGGGGAAGCTTGAGCGCTTCTCGATACCTCGGTAAAAATACAGGAGTCGTCAACGGGAGTTTGCATCTCTACCTCATCTTTACCTTCCGCATTTACATTGCTTCCTTGGTTGTGTGCTTTACCTTTCCTAGCTTAGTTGATAGGCTAGTTGATAGGGTTGGAACCTAGGTTGCATAACTCTTTTGCGGTAGAGATAGCAACACACTTAGCAAAACCTTAGTTGCACATTGGTTAGTTTACTTTTGTATAGGTTTTGCTAAGGTTAAGAAAAAGAGGCCATAGATTAGAAGTAAAGTTTTTAGTCGCCTAATTCACCCCCCCCCCCTCTTAGGCGTCACGGTCCTTTCATTGTTGACGGTGGATAACGTCAACTTTTATTAGAACTTTAGACACCAAATGATACATGAATACATACTAGTCTAGGGTTTCAATTGACAATATTCACGAGTTTTGCATGTTCTGTATTTTCCAGGGGCTATTCCAGAAAAACATAAAAGAAGGGTTAAAGAGCATGATTACCACTTAACTTAACCGCCAAGGAAACAATCATCACGAGAACACTAGAAGCATCTGGAACACACCTGAGGCACCGGGACCCGAGACCCCCCAGGATAGGGCCGGCCAGTGCCAGGGTGGGGCTGTCCGGCGCCCCCTGCTAGGGTTTCAGCTCACCTTCTGGAGTCTTCTTTCGCTGCCTTTGTGAAGTCATCTTGGCCCTTGTTTCAAGTCGGATTGATCCTACGGCGCACGTGCATCCCACCAGGCTATAAATAAAGGGGCAGACCCCCTGGAGGCAGGAACCCATCATTCATTCAAGGCATCAAGTCCTCACGCCATCAAGAGCCTCCTAGTTCATCAAGGGCCTTCTAGTTTATAGTTCTAGCCTAGTTAGATTAGAGAGTAGAGGAGTTCTAGTTCTTCGGCGGATCTGGAGCCCCAGCGTCTGTCTAGAGCACGGAGTTTGGTATAATTCTAGTTCTTTCTCTATTATTGTATTCTTCATTATGATTAGGGAAACATTGTTCTTAATAGTTCATATGTTCTTAATTACAATAGTCTTTGTCTACTTTGATTATATGTCTAGTATAGTTGGTTTGATCTTATTGAATTTATGTAATTGCTCGTATAGCGTTTATTCATGCGTACGATGGATAGATGATGAATGATATGTAGACGTGGTGTCTAGGTATTTTGTTTATGTGCGAGTACACCCTGATGTGCCGGGTCATGTGGTAGATCGCGTAGGTGACAGCTGCGTTGAGTCCTCTGTAGTCCACCCCCCGTATGTAGGCCAACAAGCACGGTCGCGAAGTTTGGTGATGACTCTGTTTTACACCTTTCCTAGATGATGCCCTTTGCATATGATCATGATATAGGATCAGTCTAACAATGATTTCTAAATGTAATTGCACTAATTAGAGTTATTCATTGATGTAGTTATAGAATTACCTTTGATATTAATTCCTTAGTTTGTCCATTGGCTAGCTATTACTATGATTAGAGAAGTGCTCTGATGATTATCTTTTATTTATGATGCTTGATCATACTTATCACATTTATCTTTATTTACCTTGTGACCTCTGCCTGTTATGAGTAGAGTAAATGACATCGGTAATGTCACTTATCCATTGTATACCATCATTATCAATATAATAGATTGTAGTTTATTCTTAGTCCTTCCCAGTGGTATAAATATAAATCGATAACCTGGTAGAACTCCCTAGGTAAAATGCTACAATGGTATAATTATCTGTCCGCTTGCAGAACTAATCTTAGTTTATATTATTTATATTTATTTCTGCCTAGTCACATAGATTAATATATGGAACCTTTATTTATTCTTAGCATTATTAATTAGGGATGACAACCTAGTTCTTGCATAAGAATGTTGGTAATAGAAAAGTGGCTAGTTGCTAATGACAAGTTAATTAATTACCATTCATCTTCTAATCTCGCCTCTCGCATTAAAAGTTATATAGTTATATTTGGCGACGTTAGTAGATGTCAACGATCACTCTTACATCAAACCTAAAAACTTAAGAATTCAAAAAGACTTAACCAAGGCGGTTAACTTAGGATAACCGCCACGGTTAATAAGTTAACCACCTCAGTTAATATTAACCGTGGTGGTTTTCTTTAGTGAACCGCCACGGTTAATCCCATCTATATATACCCGCTACCCCTCGCCCTAAAATTCAACTCCTCTGCACGGCTGATTTCATCCCCGAAGGGCTGCCAGATTTTCCCGCCGCCGCCGCCGCCATCGTCGACCCCCGCCTGCGCCTCCGCCTCTCCTCTGCACCTTCCTCCACCTCCGCCCCTCCCCCACACCGCCTTCGCCTCCGTGTCTAGGACCTCCACCGCCGGAACCCTAGCGTCGCCATCCACGCGCGCTCGTTCTTCAGTGGCCCTCCGTTCCCGGTCGGCGGCTCTCCTAGCTCCGTCTCCCCCGTCTCCGGCTCCATCTCCGTCACCATCCCCGACCCCGACCTTCGTGCGCCGCCACCGTGCTCCTTCCCCGACCCATGCTCCGTCTCCGTCTATCTCCGTGTCCGGCCCCGGCCACGGCCCCGCCACTGTGCGCACCTCTTCCTTCCCTGTGCTCACCGGCGAGCTCGACCTCACCGACCTCCTTCCCTGGCCGCGCGCCTCGGTCTCCGTCCTGCATTGTTGCTGCCGTGAGCCGAACCCTAGCTTCTTTCCCTGTGTTGCCTGGATGTGATGTCTGTGATGCAATTTTTTTTGTTTCAATTTTCCCAAATTTGAGTTGAAAATGCTGCCTGTGATGCGTTTGGGAGATTTTGAGAAAAAGCAAATGCCACTGCTTATGATGACTAAGGTTATTAACTGAGAATTTGCCAATCATTTGAGATTAATTGAATTTTACTCTTAGCTGTGATCTTTTTAGATCATGATTTGGTTGTTAGTTCCGCAACAAGAATTCAGTACCTCTGCAGTGCCACTACCACATATGTTGCAATCATGAGTTCATCATTTGTTTCTTGGTTGCCTTGCACTGTCTATGAGTTCAGGAGTCCCTTGTTGTTTTTGTGAGCGTTAACTGAATTTTAACTGAATTTTACTCCTACTACTACTTGTCTACTCCTAATCCTACTGTACTACTAATCTTAGCTCTACTTCTATACTAGTTGTACTACCCTACTCTAACTGAATTTTACTTGAATTTTAACTAAATTTTAGTCCTACTACTACTTGTCTACTCCTAATCCTACTATACTGCTACTCTTGGCTCTACTTCTGTACTCCACTACTACTCTAAGTTGTCCTACCCTACTCTAACTGAATTTTACTTGAATTTTAACTGAATTTTACCCTAACTGAATTTTAACTACTACTACTACTACCCTACTCGACTGCTACTACCCTAATCTTGTGAAGATAGATCTTGTGCTAGCCATAGCTCTCTTGCTTGTTTCTTTCTCTTTGGTTTGTTATAACTAGTACCTTGCTGTCCGGCGTGGCCACAGCATGACAAGAATATATACGATCATAATCAAGCTAGCTAGGTTCCTTGTCACAAATTAAAATAGGTCAGTATATAGTTGGTTATTACTACTTGCTGAATAATTTAACACCTGATCGAGAGCCTGCCAGGATGTCTCAATGTCAAGTTGTCAACACAATCACAATGTGGATGCATATTTTGGAACATTATTACTTTGAATGATGAGGGCCTTGCATTGTTTTATCTCTTTGGTCTAGAGTTTGGACTTCGTCCACCATTTGCACCAAACTTTATTGGACATGTTCGTAAGTAAAGAGTAGAAGGGGACTGGTTGCTGACTCGGTTCCTCTTTTTATTTGATATATTCATATAAAAATCAGATTTTTTTAATTCTATCATCAAGCATATATATGAACACTCTATTTATGGATGAGGCAATCTCTCCAGCCAAATTAAATTGTGTTTAGAAAGTTAGTGTATCCTAGTGGACTGCTATATGGTCTGAATCTTCTTTTCTCTGCTATCTTGTGTTTTGAGAATGATTTAAGTTTCCATGATAGTTTATATTATAATATATTTGATTCAAATAATTTAAGCACATGAATGGTTACTCTCAGTTAGCTGAAAATTAAGTATTAGTAAACTGATAGTAAATTCAGACCACTAACTCTTAAGATTATATTGCAAAAGTAATGAAATTTAAGATAAGAGGTGTAATCTGAGGCTATAACACATAAAAATTGAGAATACACCTTCCATGCAAACTTCTGCACAAAAGGAAACTTCTTGCCCTTGGTTGTTTTGATTCTTCTTGCCTTTTGACTAGCTGTGAACTTTTGCGAGGCACTTGGGGAAACTTAACTCTACTCCTACTCCTACTCTACTACTCTAACTCCTCCTACTACTTTTCTACTACTCTAACTCCTACTACTACTCTACTACTACTTTTGTAATACTCCTACCTACTACTCCTACTCTACTACTACTAGTCTCTACTAGTACTCCTACTTACTACTCTACTACTGGTCTCTACTACTCTACTACTACTACTACTACTCTACTACACTAACTCCTCCTACTACTACTACTCTACTACTCTAACTCCTACTACTACTCTACTACTACTACTCTACAACTCTAGCTCCTACTACTACTTCTCTACTACCACTAGTCTCTACTACTCCTACTTACTACTCTACTACTAGTCTCTACTACTCTACTACTCTACTACTCTAACTCCTACTACTACTTGTCTCTACTACTACTCCTAACTAGTCTCTACCACTACTCCTACTTACTACTCTACAACTAGTCTCTACTACTCCTCCTACTTAATACTCTACTACTATTGTGTATGGCATTTTCGATGATGAATTGGTTTTGATTCTAGTAATGTGCTCAGGCAATGGCATTTGCAATGATGTGAAACTTAATTTGTATGCTGAGGCAGCGGCTATGATGATGAAAAGTCCCCATATTGCTTGCGAGCCTCTAAACTAGGATGGCTTGTATACCATATACAAGCAACCAGTTTAGAAGCGATGTTATTACAATGGGGCAAATCTGAGCCAAATATGTACTTTTCTTATACTCTTTTGTACTCTTGTTATACTCTTTTGTACTCTTCTTATACTCTTCTGTACTCTTGTTATACTCTTTTGTACTTTTCTTAATTACTTTGTACACCTACTCGCAATGTAAATGAAAAATGATGTAATCTCCATTTGCAATGAAAAAGGATGTAATATTCTTTTCTTTTGTACTTTTCTTGTCTACTTTGTATGCCCTACTCTACTCTACTACAACTATTTACTACTCTACTACTAGTGTCTACTACTCTACTCTACTACTTGTGGGATGTCCGTATAATAACTGTATCTTATTCATAGCTTCCAATGGTGGGATCGCCTGAAGGACAATGGCGCCAGCCAAGCCCGGGCCCGAGTGATAAGGGAGGCTCCTCATCATCATCAGATGAGAGCAGCAAGTACGAGGTGGAGGTTCTAACACCTAAGCCGGAGAAGAAAGCACGTACGGAGGAAGAAGAAGATCCGACCTATACGCCGGAAAAGGGACAAAGAACAGGGCCGTCAACTCAAGGATCTTGCACCCCAGGTCGCGGACCAGAAGATGAAGAGGGCCACGTAAGTGTCCAACTAACACACCGTCAACGGGCTCGCATGTACTATGTATACAGCTAATATGAGCTCCTGTCGTGTATACAGATTCCAGTGCCGCCTTTGCGTTTGGAGTTTGGTGATGAGGGGCATGAATCCGGTCCGTCCCCGGGCGCTTCATCAGAAAAGATAAGCTCCAAGAGTGGAAAGTTAGAATTGAAGAGGGGCCAACACGGAAGGCACCAGGTGTCGAAGAAGGTGCATGCCATAACCAAGATAGGGCCGCAGGGAGAGCCCTTGGAGCCACAAACAGTCATCGGCACCTTCAGCAACCAATGCTCTTGCATAGTAAGGGAACATGTGCCTATCACTTATTCAAATTGGAGGAAAGTACCGCAGACTCTGAAGGACAAAGTGTGGGCTGACATGAAGAGATGTTTCCAGTATCCACCCGAACAATACGATGAAGTCGTGTGCAGGGGCCATGCGTTGTTCCTGGAAGGCAAAGCTCTTTGCAGCTTCTGGTCCAAACTCAACACCCAGTACGTGAAGAAAGGGCAGACACCATACGAAGACTACAACTTCATCAAGCGGCACATCTGGGATGAGTTTGTCGAGAAGATGACCACCGATGAAGCAAAACGCAAAGGCGAGAAGTTCACGGAGCTTGCAAAGAAGAATGAGCTTGTCCACTACCTAGGCATGACCGGGTATGCCGGTAAGAGGCCCAAGTGGCGCCAGGAAGAAAGGGAGGCAGAAGCGGCCGGGCAGAGCTACCCGTTACAAGGCATCGATGAGAGGTCACGCGACTACTTATATGCCCGTAGGCCGAAGAAGCTGAAGGAGGGCAAGAGTCAATACAATGAGGAAAAGGCCGAGGAAGCAGAGAAGGCTGTACTCAAGATCACTAAGGCTGCTCAGTCCGGGGAGTTCCAACCTCGTAGGGATCACGATGTACTGACCGAGGCGCTGGGCAACCCTGAGCACCGGGGCCGCGTCCGGGGCGTGTCCTCAAGGCAGAGCTGGAAGAACGTGGAGTCCTGGCAATCTGACGCTAGGACACAGCATACGAGGCAGGCATACAAGGAAGGGCTCATCCAAAAGGGCCACGATGAAGCAATGCAACAGATGATCAGCAAGTCAATACAGGAGGCTTTCACTAGCACCGACCCCACGATGGTGGAGTTGCGGGCACAGATGTTTGTGCAGGCTGGTGTACAACTACCAGCGAGTCAGCAAATAGTTCCAGTCTCGTCGACGGCCGAAGGAATCCGCAGGTACCCGGTCGATGACATCGTAGAGCCGTATATTTCAATTTGACGCAAGATGATGAATAAGAAGGTTGTTGCCAATGGACTAGTGCACCCCACGGAAAGCGGCGCCACATACAACAACAGGCCAATCCCGCATGACTATGCCAAGATAGAGATCCTTTGGACCTACAGAGATTACGATGAAGAAGAACTAGACTACCCAACTGAATAAGGGGTCAGGTACCTCGGCGGGACTATCGCATCGTTTGTTCTGTGGAACAAGGAAGACATCGTCTTGAAATTACAGACGCCATCACAGCCCATGGAGCCACACTCGTCTCCATTGGGTGGTGGCGACGACGATGGCGACGACAACTCTGACAATTGAAAGCTCTAGTTTGGTTTTGGTTAATTGATGACACCTAGTATCTAACCATGTGATTAAGCTATTAATTACAAGTATGGTTAGAAGATCAAGTGGGAAGCTATGACGGCATCCAAGCTTTTGGTGTAAGCCCATCAACATGAAAATCAAATGCTTCAACACTTGTTGATTTGGATGGAGCTCAAGGCAATGGTGAAACTCAATAGGGCTCTTTCCATTTTGGTGATCAAGACACTATAGAGAGTGTGATTACATTTAGGATAGATAGTCGTACTATAAAGAGGGGAGTTATTCCATGGTCAACACGGTTATCAAGTGCCATTAGATGTTTGGATCATGCATTGCATTTAGATCTAGTGGGTAACTCAAAACCTTTGCAAAACACTTTGAAAATGGCTAACACTCACTAAGAAATGTTTTACATAACATGTGTTAGCTCACTTAAGCAAAGGAACTTGACATAGGCTCAATCTAACATAATTCAGAGCGTCGGACGCTCTGATGACCGAGCGTCGGACCAATTCCCAGGGTCCGACGGCTGACTGCCCAGTGCACGCACAAGCGAGCTTCGGACGACGTTTTCCAGAGCGTCGGACTAATGTTCTTTCATCCGACGGTGCTGCTTAGCTACGGAGTGACACGTGGAGATCGTTCAAAGCGTCGGACGGTTTCTTTTGGTCCGAGGCCAACCGTCGGACGGTGATCCGACACGTTTTCGCTCTCGGGGAGCTCTCTGAAAACGTCAGACAGTAAAGTCTATTAGTTCGACGTCTCACGTCCGACGATCACCGGACCATCGTCCTCCATCTGACGGTCTGCAGTCGAAGGAGCCAACGTTTAAATTCAAATAGTAACGTACACGTGGCAGCGCATGATTCGTCAATGAGGAAGCGTCGGACTGATAGCATTAGTCCGACGCCCCCGAGCGACCGTCCGACGCTCAGCATCCGACGGTATGCAGAGTGAGAGTAACGGCTATGCGGTTGTGTTCTTGTCTATAAAAAGCTCATGGCCGGTTCTTGCTCACTCTCTTGGCTCTCTAACTTGTTGATTCACCTCTTGAGCACCCTCCTAACACTCTCACTCACTTATATTGCATAAATCTCATCCATTGTGAGCTAGAGTGTGATCCAAGTGCATTGCATTGATCTTTGCATCCATTGGCACTTGTTGATCGTGTTTGCTGCGGAGTTCTCTCATTTCTCTTGGTGACTGCCATCACCTAGACGGCTTGGAGTAGCGGAGGAGCATGGCGGAGTTGGAGATTGTCTCCGGCCACTCCCGGTGATCTTGTGAGAGGTTTGTTGCCTTCCCCGGCGGAGTGCCAAAGGTAACCTTAGTGGATTGCTCGTGTCATTAAATTACCGTACTCGTGGTAGGTTCTAGTTGTGCTCATTAGTTGAGCTTGACATTGGTTATCAATTAGCCACCGAACCACCGAGTAGTGGTCGACACAACGGGGACGTAGCGTGCCGATAAGCACGTGAACCCCGGGATAAATTGGTGTTCATCTCTGTGTTGATCTTGGACCATCACCTTCGAATGTATTGGTATTCATCCCGATGATTGGTAAACTACTCTACTCGGCGGTATAACCACTCTACTCCCTTCTCATTACTTTGTGCACTTAACTTGTGTAGTGATAGTAGTTGTGTTTAGCTTGTCCACCTAGGAGTAGTGTAACTCAACCTAGGCTAGCTTGTGTGTGATCTTAGTAACTTAAGTAGAACGGTTAGAAAGGCTTTTATTTTGAGTAGGCTAGCGCACAATTTGCTTCGCCATTTGTTGTACTAACCCTTTGGTCAAGTGTTGTTTGTAGAAGTTTTATAGGCTATTCACCCCCTCTAGCCTCTTTGGACCTATCAATGACGACGACAAGTACGACGCTACAGGCCCAGACAACAGTCCTGTACCGCGTCCCGACAAGAGCAGCCCTCAAGGAGGTACAGGGGGTCCATCGGGCAACGAGACACCGTCCCCAACCCAGGGCAGTGGAAAATGTCCTTCAGCACCGAAGAAACCGGATGATGAAGCGGGGGACAAACCTCCCCACCTCACCACGGACAAACCTCCCCACCTCACCACGGAGCAATGGGCGGCGTCCAACATAGCCGAAGAGTTCAAGTAGTCTACGGCTTTCGAAAGGTATGTATACTTATGGCAACTAAACATCTTCAACAGCTTAAGTGCGTGTAGATGGACGTAACATTCTTCTTTCATGTTGCCCCTACAGGGAGCGAACCCTGCCTAAATTTTGGCCGCTAAGTCCAGATTGCCCAGATAACTACAAGAATGGCAAATTCATGTTGACTTTGGGCGATCTTATGGAGGAGCCGTGGGAGGTTCGGAGGTTTCACATCTGGTATATGCATGCTGCGAAGCTGGGCATGAAGGATTTCGTTGTGAAGGTCCCGTAAGAGTACTTCCACTTGGAGGATGATGAAAATTACACGCCTGTTGAATTTCACGACATCTGCGGCGCAAGGATCTCAACATCGTCCAAGTGACTCTTTTTGCCATGTAAGTTATACCGTATCTTTGAATCGCTATAAGTATGTTATTTGAAGACGATCAAACTAACAATATCATGACGACGACTTATGTCTTTAGGATGCAAGCATATGTATGCAAGGAACTAGGCAAACCTATTTTGTACCTATCCCCTATTCATATTAGCCAGAGGGCAATAATTGGCCACGGAATACCAGACACGCATCCTGAACTCGTGAACTTGGAAGGGTTGCAGAAAGCGGAAGTCCGTGCGAGATTGATAGGAGAGATCAAGTACAGAAAGGGACATTACCTCTTACATGTCATGAAGAAGGTCCCAAAGAATGGGTGTATCTTTGCTGCCCACCAGTTCGGGTATGTCAAAATGATACATACAATAACTTATGGGTCAAAATACTATAACTTATGGGTTTATCTTTCCACATTGATTCAATTGTGCAGCTTGGGAGTCAGCGGCTACTAGATTTTATTTGTCATCTATCCTCAGGATGGAAAGGCTGTCATATTTGACTCCTTGCGGAACCCGAGCGACAAAGAAGGGTATAAGGATTTCGAGCACTGTCTGTGATAGTAAGTGACAACAACACACGCTTGCATTACTAGTGTTTGTCATATAAGTTAACACCAGTGTTTTGCCATATATATAGCGCGTATAGGAAGTACGTGGAAGACTCCACCACCTATGATCAGTGGTCCGAGAGACAGAGGAAGAAGTTTGGCACACACTTAGCCATGAGGAGAGAATTTCCGGTGCGAGTACTTACCATGCACTGCTACCCGCCACGGATAATATCCTGTATCTTACATTACTTCTATTTTTCATGCAGTGTGTCAAGCAACCATATGGCTCAGCCCTGTGTGGATACTATGTTTGCGAGTTCCTCAGGGCTTGCGGAAGTTACCACTAGGGCTGGCGTCAACTTAAGAAATCAATAAAAAGGTGGAAAAGAAAAAAGTGGATCATAGAAACATCAAGCAAATAATAGCTGACATTTGCAAGTGCGTCACAGACGATTGTTGTCATGTGGGGGGTAAGTTCTTCGATCCTACAAGCGAGCTCGCGACAGCGGAGAAGTACGAGAAGCTGCGCAACTGGAGAACCAGTAGTCTAAACATAGATGACTAAAAGTTACCGGACATCTTCGATTAGCTTAATTATGCCGTGCTGAAACTATAATGTCATGTCATTGTTTAGAAGTAAACGTTTTGTAATACCGACGGTGACATACGGGGGATACATACGGACGACATAAGACTAAATATGATTTACGTGTTTATACTCTGTACGTGCATTTTTCTACTTTGAATGTACGTGAATATCAGAAATTTCGGTTTAAACTCCAAATTCAAATATTACAAAAATATTTTTTTATTCCTGGAAAATATTAACGGTGACGGTTATATTAAGACAGCCGCCATTGTTAATGCATTAAACGTGACAGTTGTGTAAAGCTAACCGGCTCGGTTAATACAATTAACCGTGGCGGTTATTTTTACTCAACCGCCTCGGTTAATATAATTAACCGTGGCGGTTGGCCAACCGCCTCGGTTAAGGCCACGATTAACCGTGACCTTAGGTCCGAGGCGGTTAGTAAAACCGCCACGGTTCAGCCTTTCTGACCACCACCATTAAAATTTATGTAGTAGTGATTGTGCTATGTTCTTTAGTGCAGTTAGTCTTTGAAAGCTAGCCTTTGCTTGTATAATTGGTTAGTGAGGCTCTTTAGTTAGTTTTTGGTAGCTCACTAACTTAGAGTATAGACTTAGTCTTTGTGTGCTTTAGATATCATAGTAGCTAGAATTGTTGGGTAGGTGGCTTGCAACATTTTCACTGGACCTAGGCAAAACTTGCATTTCGCCATTTGTTGTTCTATTTTGTTGCTCTAGTGATTTTGTAGAAGTTTTAAATTAGGTTATTCACCCCTTCTATCTATTTAGGAACTTTCAACCAGCCGCGGCCAGCGCCTCGAATGGTCGGCCACCACGACAAGCCGATGGCTCAGTGGTGGGAGTCCCTTGTGGAGCGCACATGGCCTAGGTTTGAGCCCCGTTCAACCCAGCAGGTTTCACACTAGGGTTTTTCCCCATTTTATTTGCAGCCTCAAGCGCAGATGTTCCACAGTGGTTTGTGCCCGTCACACTTAGAATCTAATGATCTTCAAGTACCTCTTAGTCATGTGTAGATATAGATGTAGTATATAGCTTGTATTCCGGGTGAGTATAGTGTGTGATGTGAGTTTCCAGGGTATAACTTGTACTTAGGCCTTTCACAACTTGTACTTAGGCCTTTCACAACGTGCTCCTAAGTGATGCCTAAAAGATGAGAGAGATGATTTTAGCATCACTCCAACCATTGCAGCAAGTGAAGCCAGATTCTAGTGATGCCAGGGAAACGGAGAGCGGAGCAAGTACGTGCATCGATGCCCAAGTGATGCCCATGAATTGAATAATGTTTAATTCGTTCACAGTGAATGAGTGCATGCCATAGAGACGTGCGGGTACTCGTCCTCATTAACTTCTTAGGTGGGTCCCATGAGTGATGCTTTGGGCTGCCATCATTGTGAGATAGGAAGAGTGGTGCTAAAATCTATGTATGTCAGATATGAATAGTACTCCCTCCATATTGGTAAAAGATGACGTTTTGTAAAAAGTCTTGGTCAAATATTAAAAATATAAATTATGAATAACTTTTAAATGGTTAAGTTTGAAAATATGAAACCTATATAGATAGATTTGTCTTTAAATATATTTTTATAAAAGTATATATATATATATATATATCACTTTTTAATAAATATTTTTATAGAAATATGAAGTCAAAATTATGCATTGAAGACCTTATCATTATTCTAAACGTCATCTTTTACGGAGGGAGTACTAGCAGCACTCAACGTTTGTGAAAGGCCTTTAGAAGCTTCGGGGCATTAAAAAAACTGCCGGCCTTCGGCTCCCAACTCACGCACCGGCCAGACTCTCGGATTCCTCCCGCCAGTGGTGCGGTGGCGCCTCGAGCTTCCGTGTAATCGTCGCTGCTGACGACTCCAGCCCCAGGTTGCTTTGCAATGCTGCATCATCGTGCCCTGTGTACCCTCTTCCTGAACTTAGCCGTGCTGGAAGTAAGCTCCTCTCCGCTTCCCTTGTCAGAGTTATGAGTGATCACCATTGTTACACACGCAACAGTTGCAATCTACTTAAGTATAAGATATTTATCTATTACTAGGAACAAATTTTCCTCACATAACTGCAATTCTACGTGGAACGGGATGATGCCTTATATATTGATGAACAGATTATAAAAAAATCGTAGGCTTGTCGTAGCTACACTTGCCGCTTTTTTGTTGCCTTGACAGTACTACCGCGGGGAGAAAATTCTTATTATAAGACTCCAAATAATGAGCTTTGTTATTATAGAACTCTAAACATTGACTTCGCTAAAACGACACTTGAAACGTTATGACTTCGAAATACATGACATTTGGATCTTTTAATTACTACTCTTATCTAAAATACATGTATTTTGGCTTGATTGGACCATATTTCCCTTCAAATTTCCCTTCTATGCTTGAAGGGACGCTTCATGGGGCTGCTGCCGCCTGGGGCTGGCTATCCGCCGCGGCCAGGCTAGAGTTGGCCGTGCCCTTGCCTAGGGCGGCCGTCGTGGCTAGCCCTAGAAATGGCGGCGTCTAGCACGTGTAGGGCCACGCGTGCTGCCCCCCCCCCCCCCCCCCCTCCCCTGTCCAGACATCTCCTGTCATCGCGGGATCGCTGGACACCGTCGGTGGCTCTGCCTTCTGGAGTTCCATGCGGCGGCCGAGAGAGAAGACAACAGACGCTCTCGGTCTCGTATGAACGAACAATAGTGATAGAAACAAAGTACTCCCTATATTCCAAATTATAAGTCATTTGACTTTTTTCAAGTTTGACCACTGTCTCATTCAAAAATTTATGCAAAATATCACTTATTTTGTGATGGTTTGCTTTATTGATGAAAGTTCTTCAAGAATGACTCAAATTTAACTACTTATACGTAATTTTTTGAATAAGACGAGCAGTCAAATTTAGGATCGAAAAAGTCAAATGACTTATAATTTAAAACCGAGCTATTCTCTCGTATGTGAAAGCGTAGAAGAGCAATACGGTCCAATCCTCTATATATATATATATATATAGAGAGAGAGACACACACACACTTTCCTACACACCAAGTACTCTACCCCCCTCTAGGGGTAGCTACCTGCTCTCTCATTAGGACAGGCAACCGGCGCACCCAGGAAAGGCAGCTGCATGCATGCTGTTTTTGTCCCATCTATTCTGCAACCATCGCCTACCACAAGCTAGGAAGATGCATGAATTTTTGGCCGGTCAAATCATTTTTTAGATAAGGCTTAAAAACGAAAAAACAAAATGATAAAAAAAAATACAATAACGATAACGTTATCACCAAGACTCCAAGGAAAAGCTCAATGACTAAGCATCAATCTGCTTGTGGCCGGTCAAATCATGTGTGCAAGGTGATGTGGCACATACTTCTTTTTATCATCTCTCTCCTAACGTCACTTTCAGCCGTCAATAAAGCACTGCATGCATCCAAAAATTGGTGCTTTCTAGGGATAGTTAAATTCAAGTGCATGTATTGTTCCCTATCGCAGGAGGCCAAAACGAAAGCAGTTGATCGATGTGGTGTCATTAGTCTGTAAGCCTCCGTTTTCCTACGGGCCAAATATATTTGAATCGAGCTTAGCATTTGGTAAAAAATAAGAAGCCGTACATTTATGCTATACAAATCTGACGTGGCCATTTTATAGCTGGAAGAAAACTATGGCAACTTTTTTTTAAGTAAACGTTGTCATACATAACGAAGTCACAACGTTTCAAGTATCCTTTTAGCGAAGTTGATGTTTAGTCCCATAATAACGAAGCGTTTACTGTTGTTTTACCGAATATGAGATCAGTTCTTTTTGGTTTGTTTTTTATATCTATATCTATATATTAATAAAGAGGCAAAATTTCTGACTCGTTTTTTCGTTCACTCCATCCAACTACCGGCTCACTCTACTCTACCCACCACAGGCCTTAGAGTTTGTTGTTAAATCTATTTTTAGGCCTTGTTTGATTTAAGATTAGGCCGGAGCAATCTAATAATTTAATAAAATGACTACTCATATGATAGTTTGTATGGTTGGACTTAAAAGGTCTATATATATATTTTTAATGGGCCATATTTAAATCTTAATAAGACATGTATTTAGTCCGATTTAGTTTTGTATGCCCGGTTGACATTAGTATCTTATGGTAAAGTGGGGGAGGGCAATCAGGTGAGATGCAAATAAAACAAGAGACAATCTGTTAAGAAAACCCATATCTTTCTTTATTTTTTTTTAAAAGAAATGTTGATACGTAAGTCAAATATGTATAATAATTATTTTTTTCTAGATTGGTTATGAAACCAATTGACTTAACAAAAATTTATTTTAACACTCTAGCTGTAACGCATGATCACTAATAATTGAGTTGACGGAAATTCTATTTTGATACTCTCTCGTTTTAACGTACGGGCAGTTTTACTAGTATTAATAAAGTGGCATAATTTTCGGTGTTTTTTTTCGTCCACCCCATCTAACTACCGGGGTCACTTCATTCAACCCACTGCAGGCCTTATAGTCTGTTGCTAAATCTATTTTGAGCCATGTTTGATTTTAGATTGGACCGGCGCTATCTAATTTAATAATAGTTAGTACGGTTATACTAGAAAAAAATATCTACTTGAGTACTCTGTTTGATGGGCGATGGCGCATGCTGAGTGACGAGAGGAGACGACGGTTGTGACGAGAAAACCGATATTGCTATGGGCAACGGCATCCTCAGGGCGTTTTGCTACTGGGCTACTACTGCACAACATCACTTTTGGGCCAAGCTAATTTACGCTTGTGGACATACCTGGTCAAGGAGACACAGGACGGCCGCACCGCTCGCCCTAATTGGGAAGAGAGGGTAATGGGCGATGTTTAAATTTTAATAAAACGTGGTTTAGTTTTATGTGTTCGGTTTACATTAGTACCATACGGTAAAGTGAGGGAGGGCAACCAGGTGAGATCCAAATAAAATAAGAGATATTTTGCTATGAAAACTCATATCTTTCTTGACTTTTTTTTTGGCAAAGAGATATCGATGCACAAGTGAAAACATACAATAATTACTTTTTTCTAGATTGGTTACGAAATCAATTGAGTTAAAAAAATTATTTTGACACTCTCCAGCTGTAACGCACGTCACTAACTATAGATGTTCACCTAAAAAGTGCTAACTGACATTTTTAAAAAAAATGCTTACAATGTGGATATAGATGTTCACCTAACAATTACCCGTGCGAGGACATTCAAAAGACTTATCTGGCAGAGCTTTAGATTTACAAATTCATCCTACTGCTTAATCAACTTGTTTTCTTCTGTAAAAACGCACATTTACTGACTCAAGCAGTGGCTGATGATATGATGCAGGGGAGCGTGGAAGGGAGTTGGGATTTTTTTCAATGTGTAAGTGAGAGTGGAGGTATTGGGCTTGGCCTGTTAGGCGTAAAGGTTCGGCCCATGGTTGTTGGAGGTGGCATCCATATAAGCCGTTGACCGTTGTATTCTGTCTAGAATTGCTATGTTCAAAATGAGAACTCCCTAATTGAATCCTCCCCTTCGTTCTCCAACAATTCTCATCCATTCCCATTCCCCACCTGGCATTCCTAGTTCGTGACATATTCATTATTGGTGCAGCATGCACCAGAGTCAGTCATCGTCCATAGTCTAAGATCGACCAAGAGCAAATCAGGCGACTTTCAGGTAAGAAGACACTGAATGGAACCACTGCTATCGAGATTCGATAGTGGAAACACATCTTTTTTGGCCGAAGGCAGTGATTCCAAAAGTTGTAGCTTGTATTCCCGGTAGACTTGAGAGTGAGCTAGGATTTTAATAAGACGAACACTCAAACCACGACGCTTGTCAGTGCAAATAAAGTGCAAACGAATTTTGTATATACAAAGATATATAAAAAGCGAGTGTACAAGGAATTCCAGCAATAGTGCAGGTGGAGAGTAATTAAAGCTCCTAAACGACTCATCGTTGACTTGACGAGGATGTAGAGTACTCTCTCTCCTAAAAAGATAGTCGTTTTAGACTTTTCAAACACTATATTTGACCATTCGTCTTATTTGAAAATTTTATATAAATATTATTTATTTTATTATAATTTGTTTTATCACTAGAGATACTTTAATAATTATTAATTGATTTTGTATTTTATATAAAATTTTTGAATAAAATAGACGGTGAAACATAATTTCTAAAAAGTATAAAACGATAGACGGAGGGAGCACATGATTGATGCACTCGAGTGAGTCTCAAACTCTCAACCGGCCCTCCTTCCCGCACGCAATGGCGCCGCCGCTGCCACACAACCTCCGGCGTCCCTTCCTACGCCTAGGCCTTCTCCTACCGCCACTCCTCGTCGTGACGGCCGTCTCTGCGGGGACGACGACCTCGCCGGAGAGCGACCTGTACTCTCTCTCCATGCTCAAGTCCGCCCTACTCTCCCGCAGCTCCCGCGACAGTCCCTTGCTCGCGGACTGGGACATCCAGACGTCGTCGGCGTCAGGCGGCGGCGGCGGCGGCGGCGTGTCATCCCGGACGTCGAGCCATTACTGCAACTTCTCCGGGATCACCTGCGGCGGTGCCTTCAACAACCGCGTCGTCGCCATCAACCTCACCGGCGTCCCGCTCAACGGCGGCGTGCTCCCAACCGAGATCTCGCTGCTGGATGCTCTCAGCAGCCTCACCGTCGCCGACTGCTCCCTGGCAGGCCTCATCCCCGCCACGCTTTCCTCCATGCCTCTCCTTCGCCACCTCAACCTCTCCAACAACAATCTCGCCGGAACCTTCCCGTCTCACCCGGAACGGCGGCATCATCCCATGAGCGCCGACGATGCCGCCGCGCCAGCTCCATACTTCCCCTCCTTGGAGGTGGTTGATGCGTACAACAACAACCTCGCCGGCGCCCTCCCGAAGTTCGGCAGGTCTCACGCCACCAGGCTGCGATACCTGCAGCTTGGCGGGAACGTCTTCACCGGCAGCATACCAGAGGCATACGGTGACATGGTGGGGCTCGAGTGCCTGGGACTCAACGGCAACTCACTTTCAGGCCATGTTCCGGCTTCCCTCTCAAGGCTCAAGAGACTCAGGCAGATGTATGTTGGGTACTACAACTCGTTCGACGGTGGCATCCCCATGGAGTTCGGCGAGCTCAAGGCCCTCAAAGTACTTGACATGTCCAGCTGCAATCTCACAGGTCCCATCCCTCCGGAACTAGGCAGTCTCACTCAGCTCGAAACGCTCTACCTCAGCGAAAACAAGCTGTCCGGCGAAATCCCTGTCGAACTCGGCAACCTCCAAAACCTCACGAGCCTGGACATGTACAACAACATGCTTACTGGACAAATACCGGCGAGCTTCGCCAGCTTAACCAAACTGGAAGTGCTAATTTTATCTGATAACAATCTCCAAGGTTTGATTCCGGAGCTTGTTGGTGAGCTGGCAGAGTTGGAATACCTCATCATCGGATCGAACAACCTTTCGGGGGAGCTCCCGGCAAATCTGGGCAAGAACGGCAGGCTGCTGCAGCTGGATGTCGGGGACAACCAGCTCACCGGTGCTATACCGCCCCACCTCTGTGTCGGAAGGCTGCTGAATGCTATGTTTCTGATGGAGAACCAGCTTTCCGGGGCCATCCCAGAAGACCTCGGCAACTGCAAGACGCTTACCGAGGTTTGGCTAAACGACAACTTCCTCAATGGTTCCATTCCCCGAGAGCTCAGCCACTGTGACTCGCTAACCGTGCTTGATCTCAGTGGCAACCAGTTTACCGGAGAAATACCGAAGGAGATGGCAAGTTTGAAGGTCCTCACAAGGTTGAATTTGTCTAGGAACAGCATTTCTGGTGATCTTCCGATGGAACTTCTTCGGATGCCTAGCCTCACCATGCTCGATGTATCCTACAACAACCTCACTGGCAGTGTGTCACTGTCGCAACATGGGCTTCTCGCAGTCTATTCAAACGAAATGGATTTTGAAGGCAACCCTGGCCTATGTGTGGAGCACGTCACGGCCGCTTCGTGCCCCATGTTGCAGCAGCGTCCACGCCGTTTCAAGGCGAGGACGCTGCTGTGGCTCGTGCCGACCGCCAGCGCCTTGGTGGTCATGTGTATCGGAATAAGATGCGCGTGCAGGCCGTGGCGGAAGACGGTGAAGCAGCGGCGGCCTGTGACATGGAAGATGACGCGGTTCCAGAACCTGGATCTGGAAATGGATGATGTGCTCGGGTGCATCAGGGAGGAGAACATCATCGGCAGAGGTGGCGCCGGCACCGTGTACCGCTGCGTGACGCGGGGCGGCACGGATGTGGCGGTCAAACGCCTCCCCGGTCCCGGGCGCCGCGACCACGGCTTCCAGGCCGAGGTGACCACGCTCGGCGGCATCCGGCACCGCAACGTCGTGCGGTTGCTCGGCTCCGCGTCCAGCGCAGAGGCCAACCTGCTCCTGTACGAGTACATGCCGATGGGGTCGCTGGGCGCGCTCCTGCACGGCGATAGCGGCGGCCTCCTCCTGGGCTGGGGCACCAGGCACCGCGTCGCCACCGAGGCGGCGCGCTCGCTGTGCTACCTCCACCACGAGTGCTCGCCGAGGATCCTGCACCGCGACGTCAAGTGCAACAACATCCTGCTCGACTCGGCCATGGAGGCGCACGTCGCCGACTTCGGCCTCGCCAAGTTCCTCAGCCGCGGCGCGTCGTGCTCCGGAGGCGGCACGACGGCGGTGGCGGCGGTGGAGTCCGCGTCGGTCATCGCCGGCACGTACGGGTACATCGCTCCTGGTAAGAACTAAGAACAACGTGCTGTTGCATTGCCATTGCCATCGCCATACGGTGACGGAGTGGTGCGTGCAGAGTACGCGTACACGCTGCGCGTGGACGAGAAGACGGACGTGTACAGCTTCGGCGTGGTGCTGCTGGAGCTCGTCACGGGGCGCCGCCCGCTCGGCGACTTCGGCGACGAGATCGACCTCGTCCACTGGGCGCGGACCGTTGTGCCGAGACCCACGGACACGGCGGCGGTCCTGGCCGTGGCTGATCCCCGGCTGCCGCCAGAGCCCACCGGCCTGATCGTTGGCCTCTTCAGGGTGGGCATATCGTGCGTCCGCGAGAGCAGCCAGGCACGGCCGACCATGCGTGAGGTCGTCCACGTCCTCTCCAGCTTCGTCGTACCACCTGCGGAGCCTGCTTGCTTGACTAACGGCGAGTGTATCAGGAACGGCGGCACAACATTTATTAAACAAAAAATATGTACACAAGTTTAGCACAATACTAGTGAAACAAAATTGTGCACACAAGATTTGTAATGAGAAGAAAAAATGTATATAATATTTGTGTAAAAAAAATCTGCACACAATTCTTAAGAGTCTGCCTTGTTAACATCGGTATAATAAACACAAATGTTTTAGTTCACAAACAACAGAAAGGGCGCTACTACAACTTTCTTCGGGAGAACATTGGTGTTTAATTTCCAGAAAATAGTAGTAAAATATATCATGCCTTCACACAGATCGATCTCATGCTCTAATGCACAAATCACCTAATGGCTGCAGCTGGACAACCCTCAGTGGGATGATGATGCTTCTTCGCTACACAGGACCTTCTGAAACTTCTCTCTACAAGGCGTCAGTAAGACGTGGTGTATCAGTGACGGTGGATTCACTTGGCTAGGTTGCCCTTCCCAACCCTAGCCCGCTCTCTGGACCCAACCCCGCCGCCGCCACCGGCGGCGCCGGCGCCCGCCCCCGCCCCCGCCCCCTCCTTGCTTCTCCTCCCAAGATCCACCTCGCTCAAGGCCTCCTGCGTCGGCTCCTCTTCCGGCGCGTCTCCGCCGCCGCCGCTCGCGGCGGGTGCGACGCCGTCACCGTCGGCTGCCGCTGGGACGCCGCCGCGCTCCTCCACGGCTTCCCCACCAGGCCCGGCTGCACGGGTGGCGCCGGCGGTCTCCTCCGCTCCCGGACCAGCGGGCGCGCCGCCTTCGCCGTCGGCAGCAGCAGGAAAGCCGCAGCCCTCCCCAACCTCCTCCGCCCCCGCTGTTTCGCAGGCGCCGCCCACGGGCCCCTGAGTCGGCGCCGCGAGGAGGGCCGAGGGGCCTCCGCGGCCCCAGGAGGGAGCGGGAGCCGCCCCCCTCCGTCGACGGAGCTGGTGCCGGGTGCGGCGGCTGCTGCGTCCGCTCAGATCGCTGGAGCCGGAGCTGGGACCGCTGGCCCCGAGGCCGGGATTCCGGGTGCCGCAACCCCTCCGGTCTCCCCCTGCTCACCCTCCCTCTCGTCGGCCGCGGCACCGTTCTTCCCGCGGCGGCCCTCGGGAGGATGCACGACACGCCGTCGGTGGGCGGACGACGGCAAGGAGGGGCCCTGCGTTCGGCCCTCATCCTACCTGGATGCAGCTCGGCGCCCGCCAAAGCCTGCCGTGGTGCCCGCCGCGCGCCCCAAGGTCGTCCTGTGCCGTGGCAGTGCGGTCGCGGAGCAGCATGAGCCTCAGCGCGGGCGGGGGAAGCGCGGCAGGCCGCGCCCCCGGCTGGTGAGCGGCCTGCCTGCTCAGCCAGTGGAAGGTCGCACGCCCGCCCGCCAACGCCTTGGCCGTCGAGGACGGACGTCCGCCCCCAACGCCGATGGGTGGCGTGACATTCTGCCCCGACAGGAGAAGCAGTCTGCGGCCACTGCTTCCGTGGATCGTCGTGCACCGAAGAGCCGCATCCCTGCTGAGCTGCTTGGGAAATGCCTTAACTGTCTCTCGTCCTCGCATCGGGTGGCGACTTGCAGGCTGCCTTCGCGTTGCCTGTGCTGCAGAGGGTTTCGGCACCTTGCACGCGATTGCAAGCGACAGCAGCGGTTGTGTCCTAAAGCCGCTTGCCCTGGTGGCCGGCCTCGGCAGGAGCGCACTCAAGGCGATATGGCCGTGTCGGCTGCTGCTGCGCCAGTTGATCACGGGCTTCGATGTCGGCGTTCAAGGCGAAGGCAGTTGAGACGTCGGAAGCGGACCGACTCTTCCAGCAGCGCAGCTGTCGACCGCGGCAAGGCCGTCGGCACCGCTGCGTCGTCGAACGGCTCTGTCGTTGCAGGGTGTGCTGCCCAGGAGGGTCTCGACAAGCACACCAGCGAGACATGGGGGCTCTCCGAGCTCGACCTGCTGGTCACTCGGGGATCTGACGATGTGCACCGCGTGCGCGAGGTGTCCGTGGATCCTATGTTGGAGGAGTTTGTATCGTCGCTCGCGAGCGGCCATTCGACAGTCAGTCGCATGGCTTCTGAGGACCCGATGGAGGACGAGTTTGCAGCCATGTTCTCGAGCATCCGCTTCGGCTTCCCTGCTCAGATGTCTTCGGACTCCGCTCCACTCCGTGTCAACACGGCCCGCCTCCGGTAACGCCACCTCGGGTGGCACAGACCCCAGGGGTTGACGTGCCTACGGCGGAGGAGGTGGGCGGTCCGCCTAACTTTGGTCTGGTTGAGCCCATGGCGGAGGCCTTCAGTACGCCGCCCCGGGTCGACGCACGATCGAAGTCAGCGACAGCGCCGCCGCACGTCGCCTCAACAGCTTCACCAGACGAGTGCTGAGGAAGGTCGACTCTCCGCTTATTCGTGAGCCTCCCAAGCAATCTCCCGCGAAGCCGGTGAGACCGCTATGGAGCAAGCGGTTGGCAACTCATAGCCTCTCTCGAGTATGTGCTTCCAAACGAGGTGAGGTTCTGCTTATGCAGCGTATGGGCTATACGAAGGGACCATCGGCACCATCTGTGTCAGAGCAGGAGGCCTTCGAGAAGCTCTTTGACGGCAACTTGACAAAGTCTAACGTCGAAGCGTTAGACGCGCTCTTTGCGTACGGCGAAGAGAGTTCGTCCAGGCAGCCGCGGAAGCGCAAGGCCACCTTCTAGGCTGCACCGCTGCATCGGTACTGGTTGTTTACATTTTATAATATCGAAACTTGAGTTCGGTTGGTAGGGTGATCCGGCTACAGCTGTTCATTCGACCCCCTCTGCACTCGATTGTAGTGCATCGTCTGTACGTTTAAACTCTTCTTCTTAATACAATGATACACAAATCTTTTGTGCATTCGAGAAAAAAAAAAACTTCTCTCTAGTCGCTTGCAACTCTTTCAGAGCACCTCCAATTGACACACGATCCGTAGGCAGCTCCTCTAAACAGGAAATCCCAACTTGCAGAATCGAAGTGATGCAAGAAATTCTCAGCGTGGAGTTTGAAGTGGCTGGTTCGCCATCTTCTGTCTCCATTCAAAGCTGTTGGTCCATGATAGTACTTACTCTGTCTGGTAGTGCCATTTGAACATACTTGCGGAGCCCCATGGCTTCACCAAATTCGTTGTTTGTTGGTCTTTTCCCAGTAAACATTTCCAGCAATAGTATGCCATAGCTATAGATGTCACCGTGGGTGGATACTTCATTGCCCAGTCCATACTCTGAAACCAACCAAAATGAAAATTTTCTTTTACACTAGATAAAATAACATCCTAAGAATTCTGATATACTTGTCTACTAAACTTTTGTATAAATTCATTTCCAAAGCACTTCGTACAAGTATGTAGTAAATTAGTTTCTTGTAATTTCAAGATATAAGATCTTCAAATTTTGCAAAACAAAGTTAGCTTTGCTGAGCTCAACATACATGTGGACACTAAGAAAGCCTTGAGCTTTGGTTCAAGCAATATAGTGGAATACATTTGAACAGAGGAAATGAAAGGTACCTGGAGCTGCATATCCAATTGATCCTCTCATTGATGCCTATCCACTTGATGTACCAACATCTTGATGTAGAAACCTCAAGCCCAAAATCACCCACACGAGCAACCATGGAACTGTCCAGGAGAACATTACTCGGTTTAAGATCACAGTGAATAATTGCCGTTGGCTTATTTTGGTGAAGGTAATCAAGTGAGGATGCCACATCTGTTGAAAATAATCTAAGACTAAATAGGATCTTAATCTTAGTCTAAACATGATCACTAGCTGAACTTATGCGGAATAGATCTTAGTGACTAACCAGAGTCGTCGGTAGATGCCCTCTATATTACGATGGAGTTCGTAGATGTTGTAGACATACTAATCCTCACCAATTGAGAGTAAGAACTCTCTCTCTCTTGATGAAGAACTCGGTGTAGATCTGTAGAAACGGTCAGCGGACGTGAAAGGCGGCCTTCCTAGAACCTCCAGCGCCTGAGTGATCGGTTGTGAATGAGAGAAGTATGGATTGAGTGCCAAGGGCACCTCCCTCTTATTTATAAGTGCTGTGGGTTAGGGGGCAAATCCTAAATATGGTAGGAGTACCTCTGATCATGACAAGTACTAATTAGTTGGAGAAAATGGCAGGTGGACTAATTGATTGGATTTGCCATTAATTTGTGATTATCCCTAATTTCAGGATTAGCCAAAAGATCACATGCAACATTCTCCACTTGATCAAACGGCTAATACAATTAAGTAACTAATGTTTGACTCACTCTTATGTTCAGACTCAGTATCACAACAACACTAGACCAATACGTCGTCAACAGCATTAATCGCCACTAAGACTCTATTACCCATAGTTTGCCGCAACACCTTGTTAGAACACTTACTACTTATTGGGAGTAAAATGCCCTATTAACAGAAATCAAATTAGAGACATCGCACTGATAAAAAACCCAAATATATTTTGCGCGCTCATAAATGGGATAAGTATTAAGTCTCAAATGATCAATTATTCTAGCATTAGCTTAGTTCTCATTTTTCTCAAACTTAATAATTTGATTCTAGGTTCTTTCTTTCACAACAATTAATCAACGTGCTTGGCTTCAGCATTTGATTTGTTGTTACTTGAAATAATACTGCAATTTAAATGTAGGCATATAACAATACTTAATCTTGGGATAATATCTCTAACCTGTCATTTTTTTAACGTCACTAATTGAGCTCATCTTAATACTAATATATTTTGAGCTTTCAATGAAGATGTCCTTTCCTGCAAGAGTAGGTATAATCTGATTGTGCACTTTTTTATATATACTCAAGAGAATCGGTAATCGATAGATTCTTAATTCTGATAAGTGATATGATGATTATTTTGGTGCCTTATCAATAGATTTCGTAAACCTACAAAAATCTTTAGCACCTTTCAGTGGACCCATTCTGGACTAATAAACTTATATTTTGTCAAGTATCCGGATGCCAAGTCTAGACGAGTAGAGTAAAAAAACAACGCCTGCCCGCACGATTGATGCCAACGAGTAGGCCGTAGCCAGGAGACCGAAAAGCAATCTAATTGAGCACAAACCGTGATCAAGCGTCAGGAAAGCAACTGCCTAGAACAGGATGATCAGCATTCTCCAACTCGGTAAATGTTGTGGCACAGTAACTGCCTGCCTTGCTTCCGCGCAACAAAAAAAAAAAAAAAGGGTTTGGGTCAGGGTGCAAAACCATTAAGAACACGCAAAGTATTACCCTCAAGGTCACTGCATATTTGCATTGACTAATGACTGTACAACCGAACTCAAGTTTCATGTATACATGGGTCAGACTATCGTCATCTCAACCACAAGCAACCCCAGGTGGACTCCTGGAAACTTCAGTACCGCGCCATGGAATCTCATTACATTAACATGTCACAGATGACATAGATATAACTAAATCAAATTTGAAATGGCAGGAATGTATTGCTGATTCACTTTGGTCTTTGGTCCAAAGCATGCAGGAGATAGCCTAGAAGAACCCGGCAACTCCTGATGTCGCAGTTATGGCTTGTGGTACCCAGATGCTTGATCTTGCAATTTATTTGAGCTCTCAGGCTCATTCTTAACATTGCTTGGCTCGTCAATGGCCATCGCACTGGCATCCACCTGCTACGGTTCACAGCACCATCACGAGAGAAAAAAAAAAAGACCGCTTTGTTTAGTTGAACAGTGTCATAGTGTTGATAGCATGCACTCTTCGAGTTCATCCAGAATACAAACGAAAGTACTTACAGGAGCTTGCTTGGAGAAACCAGTGTCTTCTGCCATGGGTTCCAGTCCTCTATGTTCAGATGCAACTCTGCTACCATCCTGCACAATATAAAATCAATAAGAATGTATATTTCAGCAGCTAATCACATTAGTCGAGAAAATAGTAGTGCAAAAGAAAATGATAATACCTGTACTTTGGTCTCATTTTCACCAACTTCTCTCTTAATTTTTATACCTAGAATGCTCCTCCTACATTGACAAGGGGCACACGTCAGGATGAAATATAAAACCCAAAACAAAATGAGGACCGTAACTCAGAGCGGGAGGGACCTCGCTGACTCTTCCACAGCCTTGTGATCATCCACTTCCATATCAGAGTCAGGATCGAGCCGTTCATCCGGATCATCTTGATCTTCATCTGGCTGTACATCAAACATGTCCAAAAATAATCAGGTTTTGATTTATCACTTCCAATAGAATACCAGGGCAAACTCAACCAACACCGAGGTGTTTGGGAAGTTACATTTCTGATAGCTTAACACTTGTTGCCACTCACTTCATGTATAACGTTGAAGACATGATGGATAAAACTAACTAAAAATAAATTATCGATCATCCAGTTTTTGTTCATGTTGGCGTAAATGAATACGTTCAATTCAGCATGTAACATTTTATTGGCATAATATTCAGACTGATTGAGGGACCTGGAACATAACACTAAGCTTCAAAAAAGCATCAAAGTGTGCTTCAAATAAAAGAATATTCTGTGGCAGAAGCCATTCTTAAGTTTTAACTATAACAGTCTCTGGTACATGAATAATTCAAATGAACTGAATATCAGACAAAATATGGATGAGAAGAGATCCATGAAAAATGTGGAAATTGGAATGTGTACACTATCTTCTCATGCCACCTCAGCTGAGAAGCATAGCACATGCATATATATCACAACATTGAAACACATAGCATGACAACAGGTCAGGTCACTACATAGAGCAAGAGAATGTTAAAGAACGACAATAGACACTAGTTCACTTGTATTTGTAGTAGAAAAAAGGCACCAAGCTTCTACCATCCTTCCAGCTTTGGTCGACAACAAAATAACAATGTTCTAAAAGCAGATCTGTTAAGACATTATACAAGGAACAGGTGCCCACCATGTTACCATGTACTGAAGGCTGTCCAATCAGTACTGAGCAGTTACGATCTTATTTCAGTTACTGATATTTAAAGCATATAAGAAATAATACAATAACTGGATATAGGTATCACTACCAAACTTCTTTTAGGAATTTGCATCTGGTACAGATAAAGCTGCCACGAATTTTAAAATAAATGGAAAGCAAACATCTAGCACTCACGAGGGGACACACACAATTATCTTACTGCCTAGAACAGGATGATCAGTTGCTCACCTCAGGTACTTCTGTGTCAGGAACTCTCTCTTGAAACTGGACACTAGGAGCATGTCGAAGTTTTGAAAGATTATCCAGAAGTTTAGATCTTATCTCATCCAGTTGGTGTCGTGTATTTTTGTTCTCCATGTTACTTGGTGCAACATGAAGAGTGTAATCTGGACCAAAGTATTCATAATACTCATTGACAGGCATCTTGTCTTCAAGCTCTTGGCCAAGAGCAACTCCTGTCTGCACAAATATATTTTTAGGGAAGAAATGATGAAGCAAACAGCACGCATTATAAAAATCAGAAGTGGAAATATATTCCATTCTAACATCTGCAGTTTAAAATTTTTAAGAGAATTTCCATGGTACAACAGTAAAGTGGTCTGTCAGTTAACATGTTTTCTGAATTCTACCAATATCTACTCTAAGCTTGACTAACAAAGCACTTTTGCTAATCCCCAATATAATTTTACGAACACAAGGTGTTCTGTTATTCGATATGCTCATGCACGTCTATACTCTTTAACACATGCATTTCAGAAAGAGAACATATACTAACATTCCAAAATCATGTGTTGCATGTATCGCTCAAAAGTCAAACCCAAGGTCATGGGTATTCTGTGAACAAAATTGCTAACAGTAAGTGCAGACTGAAGAATAACAATACAATCACACCAGGTTCTAGCATGATCTAGCTCGCATTCCAAATCATCAATAAATAATACTCCCTCTATCCCAAATTGTAAGTCATTCCAAGAATCTTGGAGAGTCAAACTTTTTTAACTTTGACCAAATTTATATAATAATATAATAATATTTATAATATCAACTAAGTATTATTATAATCTTCATCAAATATATTTTTATGGCACACTTATTTGGTGTCATAATTCTTCATATTTTTCTCTATAATTTTGGTCAAAGTTGAGATAGTTTGACTCTCCAATATTCTTGGAACGACTTACAATTTGGAATGGAGGGACTATTAGCTTAAGCAACTCATGTTGGCAACTGCAGTACACAGGCATAAAGATTCAAAAAAGTCGACTTTTTTAGAAAATCATACCTCATAGCACCAACAGCGTGCAACATTTCTTATGGTATATCCACCACCACCAAGGAGCAACAATGGAACGTTGAAAGACCTCATGTACCTAACACATTCCGCATGACCTCTGATTGAGAGGTTGAAGCAGCCCAACCTATCCCCAGACAAGGAATCGGCACCACACTGAAGCACAACTGCGCCAGGACGGAAAACCTCCATAACTTTGCCCATGATTGGCTTGAAAAGGGATTGGTAGCTTTCATCATCAATCCCATCATCTAAAGGGACATTCAGGGAGTAGTATTTTCCCTTTGAGTGCCCAATATCACGGATATCCCCAGTTCCTGGGAAATAATCCCCAAACTTGTGGAACGAGACGGTCATAACCCTGTCTGTTGTGTAGAAAGCCTCCTCCACTCCGTCCCCATGGTGGATATCGATGTCGACATACAGAACTCTCTGTAAATATTAATTGAAGCATCACATGTTAGCACCAATATGACTAGGAGTGATTTGATTGAACATTCATAGACGAGAAGGGAGGCTATCAATCAAAACTGGTGAAGATGGAAATGGGGAAAATTTGTAATACTATCTACTTTTAGACCTAATCTACCCCAAATCGTACACGTACCCATCACCAAGTAAATATGGAATTAGACACACCAGCAAGCGACTTCGAAAAATTACCCACTACAGCGTAACTACATGGAAACGTATCCAACCAAAACACCTAATTATTCGAGCCAATCAAAACAAACCAAGGGAATAGAGAACCATGATCATCACCTCGTGCTGCTTGAGCAGCTCGAGTATGGCGAGCACGATGTCGTTGACGTAGCAGAAGCCCGACGCTTCGCACTTCTTCGCGTGGTGGAGGCCGCCCGACCAATTGATTGCGATGTCGTGGCCGTGGTTGAGCTTGACGGCCCCGCCGACGGAGGCGCCCGCGTAGGTCTGGCAGAAGCTGTAGAGGCCGTCGAAGACGGGGCAGTCCTCGCCGACGTTGAAGCGCTTGAGCGCGCGGATCTGGTCCTGCTGCGTCTCGGGCGTGACGGAGCGCAGGAAGTTGATGTAGTCGTCGGCGTGGAAGCGGCAGAGGTCGCGGTCGCGGGCCGGGTTGGGGCGGTACACCTGCATCTGGTTGAGGAGGCCGTAGCGCGCCAGCAGCGAGTGCGTCATCCGGATGCGGTGGGGCTTCATCGGATGGCCCTGCCCGTAGTAGTAGTTGCCCACGTCCGGGTCGTAGAAGTAGCACACGCGCCGCTTCTGCCCGTCGGGGCCAACGGACGGGAGGGAGTTGCCGCCGGAGCCCGCCGATGACGGGTCCATCGCCGCCGCCGCCGCCGCCGCAGGGGATTTGGGGTTTGTGCGAGGCTTTTTTCTCTCTCTCCTTTTTGTTGGATGACGGAGCCTTTTTTTTTTTCCGCTTCAGAAGTAGAAAACGGGCGGATCGAAGCTGGCGATGGGAGAGGGAGGAATCGAGTAGAACAGAGCAGAGCAGCATTTATTTATATACGAACGGGAGAAAATGGAAGAAGGCACTAGAAAGCAAAGCAGGCGACGGCAATCGAGAAACAGTAGATGATACTGTTTACTCCTTCAAAATTTCGAAACTTTCATCATATCAAATTTTTAGATACGGAGTACATACATAGAGCATTAAATATTAATAAAAAAAATAATTACATAGTTTATCTATAAATCATGAGAAAAATCTTTTAAACTTACGTAGACACTTATTATAAAAACTAGCACGTTACTATAATGTTAAAATTTCAGAACTTTTTGATCCAAACAGCACCTCACCTTCGTGATCGTCTTGCCCATCAACACAAGTATTTTCAAAGGACTAAATCAATTTATAGGAAAAGATTCGACTTATTTTCAGTCACAGAATAATATTTTCCTCTCACAATAATTTAGTTGTAGAATTCAACTCTGAATCTAATTCAAGCGAACATAGCTTTATAGGAAATAATGAGTGGTTTCTCTCTTCAAAGCTTTTTTCCTTTATTTTTCTTCCCCTTGTTCTTTGTAACGAATGGGGAGCATGTAGGGGAGCAAAACAATCGAATCTTTTATTATTAGAGGTGCACAATGTATTCAAACCCTTTTTGCGTGGTTGTTAGTCTTTCCAAGGTGTGAGATGACAGAATTTGAGCCCCGTTAGCTCAGGGAATAATAAAGGAAAATCATAGGATTTATATTGGTGTAGGAAAGGAAACGTTCCTCCGTATCTTTTTAATTGTTATTCTCACTTTAAAAAACCAAACGAACTAACTTTGACTAAATATACATAAGAAAATATTAATACTAACATTTAGAAAATGGGCCCCCGGACAATTAAAGTTACCTCTCGTTGCTAGCGGACACCTAGAATGCTTTTTAACAAATTTGCTGGTGAACAACGCGCATATTAAAAAAATTAATTTTTGGCTCATGAGGTGAGAGAAGGGTGACAAAATATCATTTTTACCCCTGCTCCTTACTTCTTCCTCCTCCTCCCTCCCTTTCTTTTTTACAGCAAACTCCTCCTCAGTGGCTAGAGCGGTTGCCGACGAGTCCTTCTTGGGCTCGTGCTGCGTGCTCCCCTCGGCGGCCGCCACCGTAGCGGTGGCGGATCAGGACATGGTGAGCTCAAGGAGGCGGTGGCTGGCCACCTTGAAGTAGGCTATGGTGAAAATTTTGTATTATAGTCCTTTTTTGAAAAACTTATTTTATAAATAGACTTTCCGTCAAACTTTTTCTGAAAATGGACTCAAAACTCGGCGTACAGTGACTCTACGTCGAGATATGTGGCTTGGCGTCCTACAACTGAGCGCTAAACTTGCCACGTAAGCGCCAACGTGTCGGTACGCCCGTTTAACGTCAAGATTGACCACCTCGGCGTTAAACGAATTCACGCCAAGGTATTGCATCTACCTACAAGCTGATATAGTATGCATATGTACTTGTCCATTCATTGTCTTCTGAAGATCCATAAAAAATAAATATAATTCCTTTTACGTGAGACCAGTTTCTTTAGAATCATAATATTACCCTCTATGGAACATAAATACATGGATAGATAGAATATTTGCCAAGATTTCTAGAAATAATTTTTTGTTGAATCTTGTTTAGAATTATTAAGTATTCCCTTCATTTATGAGTATTTTTTGTTAAAAATAATAATGAATGACGAAATCAATATATAAAACTACACATCGGCACATTATTTTGACCACTCGTCACAGCAAATATGCACTAGTTGGGAATATAACTAAACGTCACAACAAAGACGTCTGAGTTAGGATATCGTCACAGTCTATTGAAGGTATGCACACGGTAGTTGATTAATCGGTAAAAGTGCGCTTGAGACGAGTTAGCAGTAACATAAGAGCAAGGAACACACGATCAACACGATCCGACGAAGCGAAAGTCATCCTCTTCATCAACAATATGTTTTATTGTACTCTAATATGGGAAATGTCATGACCGAGCTTCAGCGACATAAAGCGACCCATATTATTACTAAAGCCATATATCGCCTATGGCTGATGACGATGAATCGAATATTTGACGACAATCAAAGTGTAGCTTAATCAGAGGTTTTCTGCAAGCTCGTCTTGTAGATATAATTAACCGGACGTGCCCAACAGGATCTCAGGATTTGGCGAACTGCATAATTTTTTACAAGTCAGGCCTCTCTTCGAGCATGACGCTAAAGACGAAAGAAGATATTATTTTTCATTAATCATATTTTTTTATATTCAAGAAAGAAACAATGCGATATATGGTTGTCGAATGTGTGCATGTAAGAATGTGTCTCTCCTCGCACTCCATTATTATTTCATTTATAATTTTATCGATCTATTTTTTTTGTCCCATAAAGGGTAACATTAATGAAACTAACATAAAAGAGGGTTTATATCTATTTTTTATGTATCTTCAAAAGATAGCGAATAGACAAATACATGCACTTGGCCTATTTGCTTGAACGGGTGCAACACCTTGGCGTGAATTGATTAAACGTTGAGGTGGTCAATGTTGGCGTTAAATTATTAAATGCCGAGCTTCAAGCGTGCCAACAGGTTGACGCTTAAGTGGCAAATTTAGCGTTTAGTTGTAGGACGCCGAGCCATATATCTCGGTGCAGAGTCACTGCACGCTGAGTTTTGGGTCCATTTTAAGAAAAAGTTTCACGCAGAGTCTACTTATAAAATAAGTTTTTAAAAAAGACTAAAATGTAAAATTTTCACAGCCCCTCCTCGATGGAGGTCGAGGATTCAGCAGTGGCGAAGGCCTCAGCATCAACGGCTACGGCCGCGTGCTCAGCCTCGGGCTCGGAACGGCGTCGTACCGCTGGGAGAGGACACTAGGCGCCTTGAGCGTCTGCACGAGGCGGCGCACCACGGCGTCATGCGCTGCGACGGCGGTCAGATGTTGAGCAACGGGGCAGACGTACAGCGCCTTCGCGGCCTTAGAGTCCAACTCAACTATCCATAAATTTCTTAGGTGAAACTATTTTTTTTCCCAAACATTTCTAAAATAATTTAACTTAAAAAAATGCTTATAAAGTCATTCAAAAAAAAAAAGTACCGAAACGGCCCATATGCGAAAAACCACCCCTCCCAAACGCAGAATACAGGCTGCACGTCGTCTTCCGCTGCCGAAGCGCGCCGTGCCGACTGCCGTGCGCCCCGTTGTCCCAGATAAAATTCTCTCGAAGCTTCTCGAAACATCGCTCCGTCCCCTCCTTTAGCCAAAACCCAGATCCCGAAGCCCCACACCAGCACTGCCCCGCATGGACAATCCGTGGCGCTTCGCCGCGGGCGCCGGCACCGGCGCCGACCTCTGCCCGGTCTGTTCCGCGCGCCACTTCCCCTTCTGCCCGCCGCCGCCTCTCCCACCGCATCCCTTCCCCTACGACCTCCAGCCGCCGCCACCCCCTCTCCCGCCGAACCCCTTCCCATACGACTTCCACCCGCCGCCGCCACCACCGCCGCCGATGTGGGCCCCTCCACCTCCCGGGCCACGCGACCCGCGTTTCTACGAGCTCCCCGGCATGGTGGGGCCTCACAAGCGGATGCGCGTGGGCGAGGCGCCACCGTTCGATCCGTACGATTTTGTGCCTCCGCCGCCGCCGGGAAGGGCTTCTGTGGAGGGCGATCGGCTGCTTGGCCTGATCCGGGACCATGGCCGCAATCCACTTCCCGGTTGTCCACCAGACGATGGCTTTGGATTTGGTTACGGAGGAGGTAGATTCTGTCCCCGGCAAGGAGGTGATTTTGCGGATTTCGACCACAAGTTGCCACCTCCCATGCTGAATGATAATGGCTTCGGTCAAGGTTTTGTGCCTGACGAAGGCCCTCAGTCGAAAGTATTTTGACGGTGCCAATCACCATTTCCATCACTTCCACCCAGAGGCCATTGCCTGGTGCGCCGCTGCACCCTCCACTGTCTCGCTATCCTGATCCCAATGGTTCACATGCTTGGCATGTTGAGGCAGGTGCTGTGCCACCGCCAGCAGAGCCTCCATTCACATCTAACCAGGATTACCGTGCTCCACCGCGACAGCCGACTGCAAATTCGTCATTGTTCCCTGTCCTTTCTGGTTCGTCGACAACGGAAAATTTTCCCTCAACCGCTGTTACCTTGCCTCAAGCTCATCACACACCAAACATAAACCGTTATGACGGACACATCAACGATGAGGTTGCTTCTGTGCTTTCAGCACCTATGTACTATAGAAGTTTAGGGCAGCAGATGGCTTATTCTTACATCAAAAGCTTGACCACTATTTGCTTATTCACTAACAGGGCTCAGGTTTTATTCATCGACCACAGTCAGAGCAGAACTTGATGGATGGAAGGCTGACCAGTGCACATTATTCTCTGGAAAATTCCAAAGTTACGATAATCAATGCTTGCGATTTGTTCAAGCAGCCCCTTCGTGGTTCACGCCCTGACCATATTGTTATCATCCTCAGAGGGCTTCCAGGTTTACTTGAAATATTGACTCTCTTATTATTGTATTATCTATTATTGACAAAAATAATTGCATGCAAATTAAATAATGTTTATCAGTTTTCTACTTCCAAATGATTATGAAAGCGGTTCCTACTTCATAGCATGGAATGGAAGTGATAGACCAAACAGTGTCATACATTAGCCCTTATACATTATGGATGATGATGAAATCAACATACTTTGTTCTGTTATTTTAAACTGGCAATTTGTAAAGTTCCTATTGCATATGTGGTTTGCATAACTGAATGATGTTGGTTCTATAGTGTCCCAAATTATCAACTTTTGTATTCACAAATCCCCAGTTAGGTTGTCTTTCACTCTAGTTGTGAACTATAACTCGTACAAAATTGTAACATGTAGGTAGTGGAAAGAGTTATCTGGCAAAGGCATTGCGCGATCTTGAAGTTGAGAATGGTGCAAATGCACCTAGGATACACTCCATGGATGATTATTTCATGATTGAAGTGGAGGTCAGCAGGGTTTGGAAACTACTGTTCTTTCCAATATTGATTTAGTTTGTGTAATAATTGTCTTAATCTGGGTAATCTGGCCAATGTTCTCTTAGAAAGTGGAAGACATTGAAGGCTGTAAATCTTCTAGTGCATCAAAAGGGAGGAGGCAGTTGACCAAGAAAGTGATTGAGTATTGTTATGAGCCAGAAATGGAGGAGGTGATATTACTTTCAACAACTCTGTAATTCTTTTTCTCTTGTCATGTGCACCTGCAAACTCGAGCTCGCTACATTAGCAAAGCTATTACACTCAAATGCATTTGTAAAAATATGCAAAGCTAATTGCCCAGTTATCATCTACTCTCTCCGTTTCAATTTATAAGTCGTTTGACTTTTTTGGCGCTAAGTTTGACCACTCGTCTTATTAAAAAATTTGTGGAAAACATGATATTTTGTGTTATGACCTGCTTTATTAACAAAAGTTCTTCAAGAATATGTTAAATTTAACTCTTTTTATTCAAATTTTTTGAATAAGACGAGTGGTCAAACTTAGGGTTGAAAAAGTCAAACGACCTATAATTTGGGATGGATTAAGTAATTGCCTAGTAATTTAACTTTTCACGGTGACGCTTCTTTGTTGATACTAGGAAAATGAATTTAAAGGTATCTTTGAATATACGATGCCCATTGGCAACATTATAAAAATGAATCATATGCTGGAATTTTTTATAGAATTAGGTCCATTTTTAGGCCTTCTATGGGCAGGCTTTGAACTTGCTCCTTAATTTTTATTTCTGTTCTTTTTACTTGTTTATTAGCTATTATCTAGGCCGTATTGTCATTGCTGATTTTTTCTGTGTATTTTATAGACTTACAGGTCAAGCATGTTGAAGGCATTTTCAAAGACCCTTGACGAAGGAAATTTTACATTTGTGATTGGTATGAAGTTATTTAGAGCAGCTTATACCTCAATCATTACTTTCCAATTGCCATACGTGGTATTTTCTTCTCATGGTTGTTTCTCCAATATTATGGAAGCCGCATATTGTTGCCTTCAAATTCACGGGTTAACGAAAAACTTTACCAGGCTTTGTTGTTTTTCTCTTTGACACAATCAGTGCTACATATCAGAAGTCAACACCTTCATATACTAGTGAAAGATTTTCCTTTTCTTTACAGCAATCAGAAAAAAATATTCTCTTTTGGTTGGTCTTCAGTTATGCGCTGTTTTGTTTCCAAAAGTGACAGGATGGATAACTAAACTTTGGACAGTGGCCACTTTAGTTGGCACTTCATGATATTTTGTATTGTTTAATAAAACTTCAGTTTTAGTAACACTTTAGCTGCCCTAGCAAAATTCAGCGGTTGTGCACCAAGAGATGCCTTCAATTCCAACGGCTGATGCTGTGTTTCTGGTAACTGACTTTGTTTACTGCTGGTATTCCTGGCCGTTTTAGTGGATGACCGCAATCTGCGGGTAGCTGATTTTGCTCAATTTTGGGCAACTGCGAAGGTAAATCCTCAGTCTCTGATGTGTTGACTACAAGATTGCTTTTCTTATGGGTTTCTTCTTTTTTGGGGTTTGACCCATTAAAGAGGTTTCTTCTTTTTTGGGGTTTGACCCATTAAAGAGGTGCCACTTGCTTGAAACTAAAAAATTTACCTCCAAGGAGATGATAGATTTTTCTTTTCCTAAAAGGTATTATACTATTATTCATGTACCACGGATACTTTTATCTCATTACAAGGAAATCAACCCTTCGATTGTTCTTTTTATTTTTAATTTAATTATCCTCATGCTTGTGTAATTTTATCCTTCTCTCTCCCATGTACTTGTTGGCTTTTACCCTTACTGTATCATTTCGTATGGTAGCTGGTTTGTTTTCCATTATCATTTTTCTTACATTCTGTGGAGTACCTGTTTTTGCTATTGAGCTGCTGTTGGCTTTCATTCGTGTTCTCTTTGATTGGTACCGTAGACCCATAGTTCTACTTGGCCAGAATCAACTTTTGCACTGCTAAAGAAAGCAATGATTACTGGTTTATTTATTTTGCGTTTTTTGAGTATAACTTGTTGAGTGCTCTTTTTGTGAAAGATCTTCAAATTATAATATTTCAGTAGATTAATCTTGTCTTTGTCAGACAATATTGACGTTTCAGGAGCTACTCTTGCATGCTATTTAGAATTTGATTTCTTTTTAATTAATGTCTCATCTCATTTCATAGTGAAAGCATCCTGATAGTGTTCTGACTCCTATTTTCTCTTTTGCAGAAATCAGGCTATGAGGTGTACTTGCTGGAGGCACCATACAAGGATCCAACGGTAATAGCTGCAGTGTTGTCAATCATAAGTTCACTCACTGTTAAATATGTATTTATGTTTTTGGCAATTACCTACTTTGTCATGCTTGGAGCCTCGGATGAACCTTGCATGTCTTGTTTCCATTTTTTCTTTTGACATAGCAACATGATACTATCCACCATATCTGCTCCTAGTCAATCATGCACATTCAAGCCTGGATATTAGATTAATTTGAGGTGGACTGAAATTTTGCAAGAATGTTGAATCTTCATTATTTCAGTGGCGGTTCTTCCGTGAAATCAAGTAGATTATGTATTCCAGCTTCAGTAAATTGTATACTTTTGCCTAGGCAGCCCATAGAGTATTTTACTGGTTTACGGTAGCAACCATACAAAAGTTTGTATAGGCACCAACAATAACCTTTCTACCATTGGGTTTTGAAACCTTTTAATGATTGGATACTATTATATGAAGGATTATCTTGTTTATCATTCTTCACATGACAGTAATCCATGTATCTCTACTTTTCTTATTTACTGGATTAACTAAGAGTCTTAAGGTTGCTTTTCGTTATTGCAGTACCTCATTGTTAACTATATCATAGCAGGTATTTGATATCCTTATGATTGACAGGGTTGTGCTGCAAGGAATGTGCACGGATTCACATTGGATGAGATAAAAAAGATGGCAGCAGACTGGGAGGAGGCTCCACCACTGTATCTGCAGCTAGATATACATGTATACTTCTTGCCATTATTTATAGTTGCAGTTAAGAACAACTATCAGGTGGATGCTTATCATGTCTCTAATCATTGACTATCTTTTTTTCTTTCAGTCATTATTCCATGATGATAACCTTCGTGGCCATTCTATACAAGAGGTAATGATATTCTTTAGTTACTTTTAGGTAGCTTGACATTTGTTAACGTTTTTTTGTTCGGTCAAATAGGTAGATATGGACACTGAGGATGTTGACAACGATAATGACACAACTAGCATCATTGCTGAGAACTCGCAGAAGGCTGTACAGGATTCATCGTGCGAAGGTATGCCTTTATACATTTCTTTCATTCTTGATCGAGGATGTCACTGGACATGGCTTTTCTGCTTAATATTGGACACCTCAATTAGGAGGCGGCCTGTAATGCACGAAACTTTATTAATTGGTTTGTACAGATGTATACCACCTTTTCAAGGCAGAGTTTGTGATGGACTAGGATAATGATTTAGGGGATGCACCAAGTTTGTACTTCTTGATATGCTCATGATCACTTTTGGAAATTTAATTGGGAAAAAAGGCCGTGGGTGTGCTGTCAAGCATCTGAATGTTCACGGAAACAAGCCTTCTTTGTAGTGTCATCTACTGCATTCTTTTGTACTGCTAGTATAATATTCCATATGCTCAATTAAGATTGACATCATATTGAGGTTTTACAAATAATTAAATAATTGTCTGCAGGCTTCTCAAAGTCAGGGGAGAAGTGGGCCTCAGAAGTAGGAGATGGCCTGGATGGCTTAAAAGAGCTAGGACAGAGTAAATGGTCAAAAGATTTTGAGGATGACACCGCGAAGTCTGAAAAAACAGAGGAAAACGCACATGCTCTTTCTGGCCTGGCCCAGACATATAGCACTGGACGCAAAAGAGTCAGTTGGGGTGATCGGGTATGCTTATGTTTCAGTTTTAACTTTATACGTTGGCTCTCTTGTACTTTTCTTGTGCTATTTTCTCAGATTAGTTGGGTAGTTATTATCTATATTGAAATGTGCAGAGATAGAATTCAGTGGCCAAGCTTATGTCGTGACTATACTGTTTCTGTGTGCTCATCCTTCATCTTATTGACTTTTGCAGCTTGAAAAGGGTGGGTTTTCCATTTCTGCAACTAAAAGAAAACTTACTTCATCACTAGTCATAGGGCCTGGATCAGGGTACAATTTGGTAAGTATTGACTCTGCCAACTTTTTTGACATTGAGTCAGTAACACCTTAACTTTCTGCTGTTATACATCATTTGGCCTGCCATATGTTATTGTAAAAGCCACTTCTATGTTGTCCATCCTATTTTATTTCTTCTTGAAAAGGTATTCTTCCATCGTGGGAATATGGAATGGTGAAATAGAATATTCTAAAGAAGCAGTGTAGTCAAGTCTAAGGAACGACTTTATGTTTTACTTTGCTTACAGCATTCTATGTTTGATTCTGTATTTCTGTTGGAACTTGGTGCTCTGGTCTCAATGATTTATATTCTTCATTTTGTGTGCCATGATCCAATGTTACAAGCTATGATCGCTCTCACTGCTTCCATTGAGCAGCACCTCTGGCAAACTTGTAATCATAGAACTGTATCTTGCAGGTCTCCAACCCCTTGGCTGAAGATAATTCCATGGGGACAAAAGGGAAGACGAACAATGAGACCAAAAAACGGTTCAGTGAACAACTTCGTGATGAAGGTGAATCCTTCAGGGCAGTTTTTGACAAGACAAAGCAGCACATTGGAGTTTTTGAGAATGGAGATGAGGAATAATCCTTGACTAGAGGTTCTTTTAGTTGTTTGCCCTTCAGTGTTTGGAATGCCCAAGATATATGACTTGGGAAGGGACTCGTGCAGACAGCTCAGAGTCAATGTTTTGTCGGGTATCACCCTGCAGCAAGTCACAATTTTGAGACATTCAGTGAATTGCGGGATCCATTCCATAGTCCAATCGCCGGTCAAGGGCGATGAGCAATATAGTTCCAATGTGGCGTTAAGCGATAGCAATGCGATCGTCTGTAAGTAGCTAGGAAAGAAATTTCGTTTCAGGGGCTTTGCCCCTACAAGGGCAACCCACACATGCCACAAGGGTGTACTGTACCTTATGTATCAGTCACACTGAATTTTTACATGTATCTGTAGGAGGTTGTTACAATGAGAAACTATTCGTCTCTTTTCTACAACTGTAACGAGGAGACTGTCTGAACAATTGTTTTCTTAAAGAGAAATGGTAGGAGCTCTGCCTTGCAAGTAGGATTGGAAAAAAGAATGAGGCATAGTCTAGCTGCCACGTCAGGGATGCCGTAGCGGCCTACAGAGCTCACTCAACGAAGTACAAATGAACGTCTTGTCAAAAAGGGAAAAAAAAAAAGGAGTATTTTCCTCGGTCTTAAAATAAGTGTCATTTTATGATTTTGACTATATCTTTTTGATTATTTGTTTTATTCAAAAATTTTATAAAAAGATTAATTATTTTATTATAAAATAATTCATTAGTAGAAGTACTTTAATCTTGATTTGTTTATTTTTATATTTTGAATAAGCTGAATAGTTAAACGTCGATTTTGAAAAGTTAAAAACGACACTTATTTTAGGATAGAGGGAAGGAAAAAAAAGGAAGTACTCCCGCCGTCCTAAAATAAGTGTCGTTTTAAGATTTTGACTATCTCTTTTTGATCATTTATTTTATTCAAAAATTTTATGAAAAGATTAATTATTTTATTATAAAATGATTCATTATTAGAAGCACTTTAATCTTGATTTATTTATTTTTATATTTTTGTAAATTTTTTGAATAAGTCGAATAGTCAAACGTCGATTTTGAAAAGTTAAAAACGACACTTATTTTGGTATGGAGGAGAGTACCACGAACGAAGCTCAACACGGGGAAAACTCCAAAGCATGACGTCGCTGTTGAATGTCTTCCTTTGCTCGTCTTGCATTTGCTAAAGCCTAAAGGTGTGGATCTTTCATTTTTAGATTTCTCTATCCACATGTTTCACACTATGTAGATAATCTCATTGAATTTTCGATTTTCCTGTTTTGGCACTGTCTTTACAACAAATTGTCACCAGTTAGAAATGGAGTAATCAGCCGTTTTGGACTGTCCGAACGACTGTTTACAGTAATCTTGCTGGTTCTGCTTGCCAGCTAGTTAAAATAAACGCTTATTTTGACTGATGCTGAAAAGTTGAGAGAAAATACTTGCAGAGCTGAAAATTAGCATTGATAAGCTGAAGCGAACAGAGCCTGTTAGCTGATCCTAGCTGGTTCTGTTTGCCAGCTAGTTACTCTTGACTCTGTAACGCGCTTTTCATTCTATAGTTGTTATTTCACTCAATTCTGTAGCTGCTGCTGTTATCACGGAACGGAGATGGGTCTGGCCTTCCGGGCATAGCGGTAGTGCCGGATCTGAACATTTCTACCCTACTTGTGTATTGCACACAAAATGATGCTAGGTGTCTTCGTTGGAGTTGCTCGTGTTATTAGAGCATCTCTAAGAGTATCCTAAATCAACTTGGTATCCCTCTTTTTTTGTCAAAACATGAAAAATTGTCCTCCAATAGTTTGGTAAACCCCACTTGGTAAATCTGGCAACTCGCTATCCCTCACCTCCGCGCGTGTACTCGCGTTCCCATCCTTCCTCCCGCGCCGTCGACTGGATTCCCGCGCGCGCGCGAACAATTCCCCTCCCCTTCCCGCGCCAATTCCCTGGCCTATATATTCCATCTATGCTTTTCACCGCTGCCAGTCTTCATCTCGTCGACCGGTTCTCTCCGACGCCTATTGCTGCAGTTGTTCGTTGAGGTACGTTGCTGTTTTCTATTTTATTCCCCGTCGATCTCCATGCCCGGCGTCGTGCTTTTGCGGTGTCTCTGAACCTCTACGTGTCGAGTACGTAGTAGGGCAAGGCAGGGCCGCCGGTCTAGGTAGTCATCTCTAGCCCGTCACACGCCGACGGACGCTGCCGCCAGCCCGTCGCACGCCACCGGACGCCGCCGGCCAGGGCCACGTCGCCGCCAGCCTGTCAAATCGCACGCAGCCGGACGCCGCCAGCCAGGGACACGCCGCCGCCAGCCTGTCGAATGGCACGCCGCCGGCAAGGGACACGCCGCCTCCAGCCCGTCGAATGCCCTCTCTTTAATTACCGCATCATGTGTACTCATCTTTTTATGTTGTGTAGACTGGTCAGTAGGAGCCGCCGGCATGAAATCCTTGGCATCTTGGTACAGTTCGTCAGTGCAGCAGGGTCCATCGGCCAAGGCTATTGCTCCCTGATATTATCTCATTTGTGTTTTTTTTTTTTCAAAATGCTGTGTAGACTCAACAAGATCCAAGGAGAAGGATTCTTGTCAGACATTCTTCTCAATGGAGATGTCCGTGATGTTGCTGGTCTTGACGACATCCACTTTGCGATGACACAAAACACCCAGACTACCCATGATGTATCTTGTGAACTTGAACCAGTTGATGTTGATGTGCAGCCAGCAAAGGGATCCAAGAGGCAGAAAAATTTTCATTGGAAAGAAGATGTAGTGTGCTCAGGTTGGTTGAATGTCAGTAAAGATCCTATTAATGGGCTAACCAAACTCGTTCCACGTTTTGGGGTAGAGTTCATGCTTTCTTTGAGAAGAGCAAGAAAACACCAACTGTGAGGACAGAGAGTTCCATTATGCATAGGTGACTGACAATTCAGCATCAAGTAAACAAGTTTTGTGCATGCTACGATGCCATTGAGCTTAGGAATCAAAGAGGATCCACTGTCCGAGACATGGTATGTGCTTTACTATTTTACTTATTCGTTTTTTTGGAAAATATATATTGGCTGAAAAAATTTATTCCCTTTACAGACTTCAGAAGCATCGAACAATGGCGAACCTAAATTGTAGAACCCCAAAAGCCCTCTCGACATCCTTCCTCGCAGATTCTTGCGCTCTCGCAAAGTATTGATTCTTGTTCCCCATAGGAAGAGTGATGGATTTCACTAAAGTAGCCCAGGAGAGGTATATACCATCTGCAAGATAATAACCCATTGTATAATCATGTCCATTAACGGTATAGTTCACCTGTGGAGCTGTACCTTCTGTCAAGTTATCAAACAAAGGAGACCGGTGAAGAACATTGATGTCATTATGGGATCCAGGCATTCCAAAGAAGGCATGCCATATCCAAAGGTCCTGCGAAGCTACAGCCTCCAAAATGATGGTCGGCTTGTCCACATGCCCTTTGTACTGACCTTGTTTTTCATAAGGGCAGGTTCTTCCACGCCCAGTGTATACAATCGATGGACCCTAACATTTCAGGAAAACCTCTTTTCTCACCGAGTGCAAGTAAACGTGATGCGTCCGCCTCATTGGGATATCTGAGGTATTCGTCTCCAAAAATTTCAACAACTGCAGCCACGAACCTCCGTAGGCTCTCAAGTGCCATACTTTCGCCAATGCGAATGTACTCATCTGTAGCATCAGCTGGAACCCCATAAGTGAGCATCCGAAATGCGGCTACGACTTTTTGGAAGCAACTCAATCCAAGTACATTGGCCGCACTCCTTTTTTGCACAAAATAATCATCATGCTTCAACGGCGTTCATTATGCGTAGGAAAAGCTTCCTAGACATCATGAACCTGAATAGAAAAACTTAAATTTATAAACTCGTAAAATAATGACAACACATAGTACGAACAAATCCGAATGGAAAGATCAATACCTTCGACGGAATATTTCAGGACCGTATGTTGGATTATCCGCTAAATAATCTTGAAACATCCTGTCGTGGCCGCATTCTCTATCTCGGTAAATAACTCTATGGCCAACGACAGATCCACCGTGACTTTTCTTGGCTTTGGAATAACTGTTCACAATTTGCGCAGCTGAGACTATCACTTGATCATCATCTGATGATGAGTCAACCAATTGTCTGCGGGAAAAGGATCTTTTGCGAGGCATGATTCCTGGCCTGGCTTGGGTAGTAGATGGGAGTACAGGGAGGAGGAGACTGGTGGGATCGTGTACGGGAAGGCCGGCTGGTGGAGGAGATTGGCTCCACAACGGAGGAAGATAGTATGTGATTGGCGGAGGGGAGAAGCTACGACGTGCCGACGACGAGAGGGAGATGGATCGCGTGACCTCAAGTGGCGGCGGCGTACTACGTCCACGAGAGGGAGATGGATCGCTCGAGCACCAACTATTTCCACCAGTCAACATAATTTTTGGTGGGCCCTTCGTTTTTTTTTATTATGCCAAGTCCAATTTACCAAACCATTGGAGATTGCCTGATTTTTTACTTGCCATATATTTTTGGGAGTTGCTAAAACACATGATTTGCCAAGTCATATTTAGGATATTCTTGGAGATGCTCTTATATCTCTAAGACTAACAACGATCTGCAAGTGGTGGGGGTTGGCACCTTCTGCAGTAAACTTGCTTTCTTCCTCCTCGAGCGCGGTTCCAGCTGATCCAACTGGCTACCTCCCTGCCGCCTCGGGTGAGCTTGTTGGAGCTGGCTAGGAGCGGGCACCCCTCTGGTAGACAGTCCCTAATACCTAATAGTTGTCCTTAGTTGATAGTAGTTGTTCCTACGAGTCTCTCCTATGAGAAAGTACTGCCATTATGTTGCAGATGCCGCCATCACCGTGATGTTCTTCTTTCTTGGTGCATAACTGCATATGACATTACTTTCCAAGGTATGTGAAAATAAAATAAATCCTATTTTTTTACTCTGCAGATCTTCTCCACCTCCGATCCCTTCTCCATCGGCTGTCAGCATGTCACCGTCTAGATCAGCTTTGCTTCGATCCACAACTTTCGTTGGCCGCTTTCTTCGCACCACAACAGCCTTGGGTCCTACTGCTCCCTCTTCTGGTTTTGGCTCGACAGTTCCGCCTCCACGTGGGTTCCTGATTTGAGTTTCTTCAACCTCTGGCGATGACATCAACAACACCCTTTGGTCATCAGTGTGCTACTCCTCTGACGGCTCAATGTGCCCGCTTTAAGCGACGATTTGTGAAGCCAGTCCATCCAAGTGCATGTGTCCACGACACGCCCCTGCGACCCCTCGCTAACGGACTAGTCTTGTAACACCCCTGATGTTACTGTAACTAAAACCTGCCATGCCATCATGATTGCATGCAAATCATCCGCATAAACTCATTTTTACTGTGCATTCATTAAAATAAATTTTATTACTACATGTGATTGTGCATAGGTGCCTTAGAGTGAATTTATGATATAAATACTTGTTTGGGTGTATTTAACTAAATCTAATTGGAAATTAAAAAGAAAATCATTTGTAAACCCTAAGATCGGACCCAAAATCCTAATTCAAAAATTAAAAGAAACCAGATGTTGGATCTTAAATAAAACTTGTACATATTTAAAAGTTGAACAACTTCTATTTTGTGTAATTTTGAAGTTATTAAATAAAATTTCAAATAAAACACTACCCTATGTTGAAAAATGTAAATTTAAAATACGGATTAAAAAACTATAAAGAATTTGACCAAACACCTTTAATAACAGTTATAAATATTTTCAAATTGAACAACTTTTATATTAAGGTATTTTCAAGTTATTGAGTTAAATTTTAAATAAAACTCAAATTGGTGTTTAAGGATTCAAATTTAAAATGTCATTTAAAAAATTATTAGGAATATAACCAAACTCCTTTAATGAAAGTTGTAGGGCTTGACAAATAGGACAACTTTTATGTTTGGATCTTTTCATGTTGTTGAGAAAAGTTTTGAGTTTTTAATTAAATTTGAAATGGATTTCAAAGGGGCAAAGTACCTCCTTTTAAATTATTCAAAATTTCAAACTTATTCCAAAACAAAAGTTGTTTAGTTTGAATTTTCCCACAATTCTTATTTTTGGAATTTTTTGACTTTATATGTAAAATAAAATAAAAAAGTAATTGCGCTAAAAAATGAAAAGGGAAAAAGGTAGTTGCTACAGTGGTCGGCATGGGGGGTTTCCGGTCCTCTGCTCCCTGTTCGGGAGCAGAGCCGCGCATGCCACGCCGCGTGCCGGCACCACCCGGGGCCGGTCGGGCCCTGTCGACAGTGCGCCGTGCTCGTGGGGGTCCCGGACGCGTCCTGCACTCGCCATGGCCGTATTTAAACCCCGGGTGGCCGTCTTTTCCTTCTTCCTCTTCTTCACCTCGCCGCCGACGAGCTCTTTGTCGAAGGCGAAATTTGCCTCGCTCGTTTCACCTCCGACGCCTACATCTCGCAGATGGATCTAGAGTATTCTTGCGCATTGATTTTGCTAGCTCGTGCCGTCCCTCGTTACCGGAGTCGACCGTGCGGTCGTCGTCTTCCTTACGATCGGCAGAACGCCGCGGCCAGCAACTCCTCCGTGGCCGGCTCTCTATGGTGAGCCGTTTTCCTCGTGTTTGCGCGTCTCTAAATCGTGGTGATGCCCTCGAGCTGAAGCTCTAGACAGTTTTCCTTTTGGTGCTCAGAAGCCGTCGGAACGGAGCCTTGCCGTCGGAGCACACCGCCTCGGAGGCCGTCACCATCAACAGCTAGTCCGTGAACCCTCTCGGCTTCTTCTGACGGGAGCAAAACGTCTTGGTGAGCACCGTGAGATCTTGGCAGTAGCTGGGTAGGCTCGTTAGTGCTTGGAGTTGTCGGAACGCGCAGCTCCGCCTCGGCCGTCCGCCATGAATGCCGGTGAGCTCGCCACCGTGCTAGAAACGCCCGCTTTAGCACCTAGACAGGTTCGCCTGCCAGAAGGGTATGGGTTTGTGGGCTTTTCCCTCGTCGGTGCGGCGGTCGCCGGCAAGCCGTCGCGGTTGCGCCGCTGCGCGCGCGTGCTGGTACCGTCTGGAGGAGGAAGAAGAGGGGAGAGGCCAAGCTGGGCCTTGTTGGGCCGGCCCAGCGGCGCAGAGAGGCGAGTGAACGTGGGGGAGAGGGGGAGTTGGAGCTGGGCCACGTGTGGGCCGAGAAGGCCGGCCCAGCAGCCCTGGTCTGATTTAATCAAAATGTTTTTCCAATTTCTTGGTAAATAAATAGTGCTGAGAATTGGTTATTTTGTGGTAATTTGTGTAGAGCTTCTAAAATCATGAAAACATTTCTGTAACTTCTCTGAAATATTCTTAACATGGGAAAAATATGTAATAAAGATTTAGAGCACTTTCTGTATGCTATAAAAGTGTACCTTTTAAATGGAAAATGAAACTTCTAGGATTTTTGTAGGACAAACTATTAACTTAAAAATCATGAAATTTTTGTAGTAGTTGTTATTGGCAGTGAGATACCTCCAAAAAAAATTTGTAGCTCATTTGGACAACATTTAATTATTTTGTAATTTGCTCTTAATAAATAATTGTTAAAAATAATATTAAGTGATTATCAGTTAGGGTTTGTGTGTAATTTTTGGATTGTGTGAAGACCCTGGATCACTAACCTGAGAAGATCCGTGGCACTGGATTAGTATTACACTCATCATTAGTTGGGTATAATAAATTCATTAGTTGAATTATGAATAGGTTACTTAGGCTTTCAATGACTGTTAAAATGGTCAATAAAATAACAGGGTAGTTTTGTTGGCTTACAACTTTATCGTGAAGGAAAGTTGTACTCAACTTTCTTCAATTAATTAATTAATTAACGTAATGCACTTGTATGTTTCTCATCATGCATCATGATCATTGCATTACATCATGTTAAAGCATGCATCCTTATTACATGTAGTATGCGCGAGTGAGAAGTTTTTCATCGATCAAGTTCAGAGGAAATCCATCGACCAAATGGTGGCGATGCCAACTTGGTGATCTTTGTGGAACTAACCTACCCTGCAACACAGGCAAGCCCCGGTGCATTTAAACCCTTCCTTGTGATTTATAAAATGTTTATCACTTTGAGTTAAACTATTGCATTAAATTAATAGGAGTTGAGTGATAACCAAATTGATGCATTACCATCCATGACCACTTGAATATCACCCTTGAACTCTGATTTAAAATAAAATGTTTTGGAAAATTCTTAGCCCTGCTTAATTAATTTAACTTTTGCATAAAATGCTATTTTGAGGGATGATATATATATATATATATATATATATATATATATATATATATATATATATATATTATTAATGAATCATGAGAAAGGATAAGGGATATGAGTCCGTTCGGTGATTGTGCACTTGGGTTGCAGTCCCAATGCATTGTCGCCGACGGAAAGGGAATTGTCCGTTCGGTGGTTGAACACTTGGGTTGGAGTCCCAAGGCTTTGTCACCGGCGGGCAGGCATTTGAAAACCGTTTGGTTACCTTGTACTTGGGTTAGAGTCCTAATGCATTGTCACCAACAAAAAATGAATTAAGGACTGTTCGTTGTAGGCCTGCTTGTGATCGAGACTTTGCAACTAGCCACATACTCCGGGAAGCCCTGTCTCCGGTGGCTCTACTACTTGAACCGACAACCACGCACTGGGAGTGGAGAGATGACGAGAGTAGTGTGTACACTCGTGGGTTAGAGTCCTGGATTTGAGGTGTACTGTGCTCTCGGGTGGCGTAGGACCGGTTCTGATTTTGGAAAAGCCATGGTAGACGGGGTTGGTATATGCAAGCTTAAGTGCTACATATGCAGTGTGGATAGGGATCCCCAGCTAGGTATTAATTGATTCGAATTGTCGCTGCTCCTCGGTCATGGAGACTTGATCCCCTGACTTACAGCGAAAAGTGGTTCGGAACTAGGCTTTCTGAATGGATAAAAATTTGGAGAATACATGTGAACCAACTTGGCTTCAGGTCTACTGATTAATACTGAGTTACCACATTGAAATTAGAAACTAAAAATTTGAGCGCTGTTGACGGTGAATATACCATAAAAATCTACATTCAAACACCGTCAACAGGCATCGGATTCAAGGGAGAATAAACATATCATGAACATATTTTATCAATAACTAGTTCCACTTATACTCTTAGCTTGTGAATGCAGGGAAGATCAAAACAGAACAAATTAGAGCACTTAAAGCACAATATGTTGGGTCGGCCGAACCACATATTTAGGAACCAAGTCATCACAACTCAACAAATGACTCGACATCACGTAGAAGAGAGGAGAGCTTAGAGTAGGCCCATGTGCGGGTCGGCCGACCCCACCATGAGGCCCACATGGCTCTGGTGATGTGGCAGGATCCGTGTGACACTCTACCCAGCTCAATTCCACCATCAGATCAACATGTGTTTCCATTCAACGGTGGAGAATCAAAGCACACGGATCAAGACGTGAAACAAGACAATCAAGACAGAACTAGCACAAGACAACACTCTATGACTGGTGAGGACCACACCTGCCGGGCCCACCTGTCATAGGGGGTCGACCGACCCCCTGGAGCCTAGCCAGGTCGGTTGGCCCCCACCGCCTTCCTGCATGCCTTCCACGTGATGAAATCACCACTGCCGTCCATCCTATGGCGGTTTTGAGGCGGTTCATCCAAGGGAGGAGAGGCAAGGAGCACACGGATCGCTGACGTGGCACCCCTCCACTCTCCCCTATAAATAGAGGCTGCCATCACTCTACCCAAGACACACAAGATACACAAGAGATAAGAGAAGATAGAGTTCCACTCTTTAGTAGTAGTATTAGTCTAGTGTGGGAGTTAGAGTCGAGTCGAGCTACGCTCGGGGTCTCCGGAGTCGTCTGCTGGAGAGTCTGGTATAGCTCTTATACCTTTCCTTCTGTAAGACTTTATCTTTATCAATATAATATCTTTACTTTACTAAGTTTTTACTTAATGCTCTACTATTCTTTATAGTATTGTTGTATCTTGTTTTACCTTATAGTTGAGTTATATTAGATAGGGATCCTGTAACCAGCTCACGTGTGCAGTTCATTGCCTGTCATAGGGTGCTTTAGCTGTTTAGTACCCAGCTAGAGTAGTGAGAGTTAGTGTAAGCGTGGTGCTTAGGCTAGATCTTATCCTTGAATGCCGCTTGTCGCATGGATTGTCAGTGGGTGCTAGCAGGTGGTGACAGCCCTATCTAGTCTTAGTATCCCTCCACGTGTTTTAGGCAAGTTATTAAAAGGTAGGCTCCCATAAGAGAGTAGGCGCTTCGGGTAGAGGTTATATCCTCTATTGTTTCGCACTACCTCCTACACACCGGAAGTAAGGTAGCTATCTTAGTGTAATTTATCCATTTGATAAGATAGTTCACAAGAGTAAAGTAAGTGTCATAGGAGTCTTATACTCACTCGTTGTCCTCCTACCTAGTTATACTCTACTAGTTATCCTTAGTTATCCAAAACCTTGTTGTGTCTTGGTGTCATTACCCTTTCCTCTTTATATCGATTTACCCCCTATCGCTAGTTGATACTAAGTTGCTATAGACTTAAGGATCTCTCTCTTTTATTAATTATTCCTAGCAACCGCTTTCCCTTGGGATAAAATAAATAACCATACCTTGAAATACTTCCGGGTGAAGTGCTATAGCGGTATATTCTGTGCGCTTGCGGAATTATCCAATAGACATAAGAAATAGCCCTCAGGGCACTTCTGGCGCCGTTATCAGAGATAGCCTAACATTCTGTCTCTGGTGGTTGCGTTAAGAAGTGTCAACAAACGCTTTTCTGCAAAATGCTTTGATTTTTGCTTAAGCCTTACCTTGACTCCTCTCAGCCTGCATTCCTGAGTCTTCTCTCCAATTTTTTTAGTCGGGTAAGTCTTGCGGAGTACCCCATATACTCAAAATTTGTTAACCCCCTATTGTAGGTGAGTCGAGCGTATAGTTCTATATGAGACTGTGCCAGTTAAAAGATCGTGTATCGATGATGATGAGTATAAGATTTACCCCTTGGGCAGGGTGTTTAGTTGTATATTGCTACTCCACTACAAAACTCTAGTTTAGGATAATGTAATTTATATTCATAAATCTATGGTTATGTAATACTTCTGCACTCTTTATTCTAATTCATATTATTTGTGTAAACTGTTGTAATAAATGCAAGATATTTACAATGAGATCTTCAGGGAAATCAGGGTTTCCTCGGAGGCCACCTTGGTTGCGGAAAACCCGTGCACAGTAATCGAAGGTCCTTAGAGACGATGATGGTGCACATGGGCCCGGTGATCTGGACGGTTCTGTCACAAGTCTTTATCATTGCCAATATTGCTATCCTCTCTTTCAGGACTTCATTGTATCTTCGTCTTTTTTAAGGATGTCTTTCGTAATATGCCTGTTGTGATAATATAAATTATGTTATTGTAAAATATAGACTACTCTAACTTCCCACGTTGAAAGCAGTTTTTTTCCCTATATGCTCAGCCTGCTTATGTGAGCCGTTTATACTACACTTTAAGATACTGCAATAGAAAACATAAGTGAGAAGCATTGAAAAAGCATGTAACACGAATCTCAAAGCAGAAACGGACGGTGCAGATAAGCACACGCTGCAACACATTATGCCCCCTCGCCGCCGCCGCCGGCGGCATGGCGAAGGGCGGTCAGCCTGCGGCCTCTTCGGCGGCTGAGGCTGCGTTAGCGTCGGCGACTTCAACCTCCGCTTCCACACCGTCCCCTCGGCTGCCGAGGGCGATGCAGCAGCGGCTGGAGATCGAGGGCTACCACGTGGAGGGCATCTCCATCGCCGGGCACGAGACCTGCGTCATATTCCCCTCCCTCAACCTCGCCTTCGACATCGGCCGGTGCCCGCCGTTGGCCGTCTCGCAGGACTTCCTCTTCGTCTCCCACGCGCACATGGACCACATCGGGGGCCTCCCAATGTACGTCGCCACGCGGGGCCGCAGGAGGATGCGCCCGCCCACCGTCTTCGTCCCCGCCTGCCTCGCGGACCTCGTGCGGAGGCTCTTCGACGTGCACCGCGCCATGGACCAGTCCGACCTCGACCACAAGCTCGTGCCGCTCGAGGTCGGCGAGGACTACGAACTCACCAGGGACCTCAGGGTCAGGGCGTTCAGGACCTACCACGTCGTACCCAGCCAGGTGAGGGCGACTGGAATACCAAACTTTACTGATTCTGTGTGCTCTTGAATGATTTGTGCGAATTGCTTCTTACGATGCCTTCGTGGAATTTGAATTGTGAGTGTAGGGATATGTGGTATACAAGGTGAAGCAGAAGCTGAAGGAGGAGTATGCTGGCCTCCCTGGGAAAGAGCTCAGTAATCTCAGAAAGTCTGGAGTTGAGGTCTGTCCGCCCTGGTGGATGTTGAAATCAAACTTGATTACAGTCTAGTATGAGTTCTAGTATCGGATTATTGATGTGGTCTGCACTTTTGAAACGATTCATGGCACACAGATTACGAATATAGAGTCAACACCTGAGGTTGCTTTTTCTGGAGATACAATGTCTGATTTCATCCTTGATCCTGATAATGCAGATGTGTTGAAGGCAAAGATTCTTGTGGTTGAGGTATGCCTTCTTATCGGTTATCACTTCGTGGTTAGTTTGTTGTTGGTTGTTGCTCTTCAGCTTGACAAAGGGGAGGTGTTTTTTTTTTTTTTTTTTTTTTTTTTTTTTTTTTTTTTTTTTTTGACAAAGGGGAGGTTACTTTGTCGGAGTTTGTAATATGTCCTGTGCTGAATGTTATATCTTCTGTTTTTTCCCTTTTTTTTTTTGCCTGTTTTGGTTCTGACACGTTCCTATGTTTAATTTACAATGTCCTCTATAAATTTCAGAGTACTTTTATTGATGACTCCAAATCAATTGAGGATGCGAGAGAAAGAGGGCACATTCACTTGTCTGAGGTCCATACTCTGTTCATTCAGTTACTAAAATTCCACTTTGTATTACCCTTATCTTTATGTTGACAATGCATGCAGATAGCGAATCTGTCTGACAAGCTTAAAAACAAAGCTATTCTACTGAATCACTTTTCCATTCGTTATACAGCTGAGGTGAGCTAATATATAACCGCGGTTTTGATTATCTCTACCGAAATGCTATTGCCAGTTGCATAATATTTTCATGTCAATCAAGTCTGCTTACTATTACACTATGGCGGATATTATTTTCCTTTCTAGAATAAATTATATCATTTGCCCCATCTCCGATGCAAAAAAAAAAAAAAGAAAAAGGTTGTTACATCCGGAGTCCACTTTAACTACTTTTAGTTGGCAACTTGGCAAAGTATAGTTATGAACTTATGATTCTTTGTTTCCCCCGTTCTATTTTTAAATGGATAACAGTTTAGGAGCACCGGTTGCCCCATTTCTATTAGCTACTGACCCATTGGGCCCCGATGGTTATTACGGGTCGCAGCTTCCCAGAGAAACAAAACGAGAGAAGCGGCGCCGCTCCAGGAGGTCAACCATTGAGCGCAGATAGTTGTCGTTGTCCATGAACTCCTGGGCCTCTCCTGCACATTCAGAACCTCTGAACATTAAGAACTCAAAGAACAGTTATAGAATCGGCAGGCTCCAGGCAACTCCTCTACATCACCACACTCCGGCCAGGAACTGCTCCTCACCTTGCTCTACTTGTTCCCGGCAAGCAACCGCTCCGACCGGAACCGCCCGGCGTCGTTGCCCCACACGGCGGGGTCCCAGCCGATGGCCCAGACGTTGAAGAGCAGCACACGCGTGCCTGTAGGGACATCGTAGCCGCCCGCTGTCGTATGCTCGTGCGACACCCGCGGGATCACGACCGGGCACCACCGGGTGCAGCCGCATCGTCTCCTTCACGACGGCATCAAGGTAAAGTAGGCCGGGGACGTCTTCCTCGCCGACCAGCTCGTCGGTGATGTTACCTAGGACGACGGGCTTCCTCAGGAAGAAGACGTGTGCGTAGGGTCTTTCTCTCGCCTTGGGTAATTCTAGGAGAACGCCGGAACAGGGACGGCGCATGGCTCCGCCGCCGCGAAGGGGAAAGGAGGTGGATCGAACCGTTTTATCCTTTGGTTACGTGGATTTTGATCCATAGAACCTGAGCGCTATTTGGTTCCAAAGTGGGCCCCGTTTGGATTGAAATTATGGCTCGGTTCATCGAACCGACCCACGCCCATCTTTAGATAACACGAGATGCCTTTCCTACTCTGAAGTTATACTTATAATGAAGAACAACGTGCCAATCTCTTTTCTACACTGAAGTTATACCTACAATGAAGCACAATATGTCAGTTTTATTTGCTTCCTCTTGAGAAATTTGCTTTTATTTGTTCTGCATTCTTTGCAGCTAAAGCAAAGCACCTTAATTATTTCCACCGTTTACATATGACTGCTCTATTTGCAGGACATTGATGCAGCAATAAACAGATTGCCACCGTCTTTCCGAAGCAGAGTCTATGCATTGAAGGAAGGCTTCTAGAGAAAAAAAAAAAATGGAGCTAGAGTTGAGCAATGAGAACTTTTGGATCAGGTCTTTTTGGATAATTTCGCTATGAAGGTACGGTATTAATCCTCATTTTGGTCTGTGGCCTTCGTGTGAATGTGATGTCACTGTACCGTCCATCGATCTGGCAACTTCATGAGGGGTTTGTTTCGACGGTACTCAATCAGTACTTCACTCATGAGATTAAAAATTATAAACGAATGAAATGTGAAAAGAAGCCTTGAAGCAGAACTCTTAGCTTGCAAAAGAATACAATATATTAATATTAATTTTTTTTCCAACCAATGTATACAGATACACACCTGTGGGATGAAAGCAATCCCTACTTCCTCTGGAAAATAAAATAAATGACCAAAATGTACTGCAACAATTCCAAAAAACAAGGCATGAAAACGTAGATTAGCAATTAGCAAAACGACGACGACCTGGCTACCCTCCATCGATCCTACGCGGACGCCCTTCCATGCATGAGGACGCAGAGCCATATATGGACATATATATGCTTGGCCTGGCCATGGCGGCCTCATCATCAATCAAGCTTAATTAATTATAAGTAGTAGAATTCGAAGCCTGACATGCACGACGCCCAGCTGAGCTCTCAGCACGGCTTGCTGGGGCAGCAGGACAATGTGCCGGAGAAGCGGGTGAGCCTGGTGACGTAGGTCCCTGGCTTGGGCTTCACCCACTCGTTCTTGTTGATCTTCCTGGGCACCGCGCCGCCCGACGGCTCGAAGATGGCCCCGTTCATGAACAGGTCGTTCTCCGTGTGCCACACCCAGTTCTTCCACTCCCCCTCTTCCGCGTAGTGCTTGGTGATCTGCAGCTCACATTGGCGTGCGTGGTGATGTGCTCAATAAAGAAAAGAAACGAAACGAAACGAAACCAAGGAAGAAATTTTACCACTTTGGCTGCGATGTTTGGTGGCGCAATGTATCGGTTCCCCTGGCTGATGATGGTGGGCGCCTTGCCGCCGCCGATGGCGTACATGAGCCAGTGCGTGTAGTCGTTGTTGACGACGTGGAAGAAGCCCCAGCGGCAGCGTGGCATCCGCTGCACGAGCCCCCTGCCGAAGTGGTTGAAGGCGACGGTGATCTGCATCACCTGGTCCTGCGGGTACGAGTCGCTGGCGCCGAAGAGCATGACGTCGTTGTGGTTGGTGAAGTGGCAGTTGGAGATGGTGATCCCCGTGGAGCCCTGCACCACGTCGATGAGCCCGTCCTCGCAGTTGGACATGGAGATGTGGTCGATCCACACGTTGGTGGCCGAGAAGAGGGAGATGCCGTCGCCGTCGGCCCTGGTGCGCGACCCGACGTGCGCCGCCGAGTCGCGCACCAGCCCGCCCATGGTGTGCTTCACGTCGTGCACGTGCAGGCCGTGGATGATCACGTTCCGCGCCAGCTGCACCGTGATCCCGGCGCCGTTCGCCACGTGCACCTGCGCGCCGCGACCGTCGATCGTCTTGTCGCTGCTCACCAGCAGCTCCTGCGTCAGCTGGATGATCATGGACTTGGCGAAGATGATCCACAGCGGGCCGGGCTGGATCACGCCCCACCGGAGCGTGCCCGGGCGAGGGTTCACCACGTCGGCGTCGGAGGGGTCGGTCACCACGTAGAGCTTGCCGCCCAGGCCGCCCGTGGTGGCGTGCCCGAACCCGCGCGCGCACCGCGCCAGCCGCTGCCGGTCCGTCGCCCAGTCGGCGCGGCACCGCCAGCACTTGTCGATCGGGTTCGTCGCGCGGCACGGCCCATTCATCGACTGCTTCTGCTTGTGCTTCTTCTCCCGCATCGCGCGCCGCGGGCTGCTGCTGCTAAGGGCTCTGCATCAAATTAATAAAACCATCCATATCTATGCTATTATTGTCGGGATGCATTGCATTGCAATGCATGCTAGGAAATTAATTGATGATCATCATTCCTATATATCGAAGAAGAAGAAGAAGAAGACAAGGTATGATGTGTCCATCGACTCTCGGCGACATAAGACATATAAGTATGCATGCCTGTGGACGGCGGCGTTGAAGCTGTTGGTGACGTTGTAGGGGTCGGGCCTGTAGGTCTCCCTCGCCGACGCCTCGGCGAGCTCCCTGCGCTTCTGCCAGTGCTCGTCCAAGTCGGCGATGTCGGCGCTTGACAAGGCGGCGGAAGCCAGGAACGCCGCGGCGACGAGGAGAAGGGACGCGGCGGGACGGCTCCACCGGAGCTTCGTCGTCGTCTCCATTGTTGTTGTTTCCATATATCCTCTATATATCTATGATCTTCGATCTCCACCACCTCTTCTTCCGATCATATGCATGGGCTTTCACCTTTTATTATTGCTGTAGGAATTAATGCATCAGCTGCTGTCTCCTTGGAAGGGAAGAGATCGATCGAGAGCAATGCAAGGTTCTCCTCTTCTTTATTTGTAAAAATATATATATGGTGTTTGGAGCGAGAAAGGAAGAACCCAATTTTTCGCGTGGATGTGACAAGAGGGTCATATAAGGAGGGAGACGTGGTATTATTAGAAACAAGGTGAGGCGAGGCAAGAGGCGAGCCACACGCTCAAGTAAGAAATATGCTACTGATCGATGGTATTTCTCTGTGTTTGCTGTAAGGTTGATAGAGATGAGTTTCATTTCCCGCCTGTACACGTGTAGAAAAACGTACGACAAGAGAAGGCCCGCCACTATTTTCTATTCTGGTCTTGTCCAAAGAGAGGAGGATGCATGTGACACGGGAGTAATTTTGCTTGCAACTCGGAGGCATGTAAACTAAGCTAGCAACATGACCCAAGCAAATTGATTTGCAGGCTACATTTGATTTGCACTCGAAGTGTTAAATTCGCCTCAGCAATTTTGCATATAGATATAACATATAAAATCTACACTTTTTTTTGGGTGTCTACTTCGTGCAATGAAGGCCTGAGCAGATTGGGAGGCACTACTCCGAAAACGATTTTACTTTGTTATAGCCTACTTTGACTTACATAGGTGGTCAATCTACTTATTCTGAAATTGAGAGCTATTTTCAGAGGTGGTTATGTTAAGAGACCTACCTTTTGTTGATTGAGATCAGCCCACTAACTTTCCCTCAGCCCGTCTTGTCCACTACGAACCTCAGACTACATAAAAGAGAATGAGACAAACCCTACAGTCTAGAGATGAGAAAGAGGGGGGAGATAACAGAGGGGAGGGATGAGAGTGTGGGGGAGATAAGAGGAGGGGACGGAATCTGGTGACATAAATGTGTTAGGTCGAGCTGATAGATAAGGCCATAGGGAAGAAGAAAAATAGCATACCCAACATTATCAAAAGATCTAAATTTTCACTCCATTTAGATAAAGGTGGTGGCTTTTCTTAAATACCGTGGCATAATATGTTTTTCCCAAAGATCCTAGTATAATAACTACAAAATCCTGCAATTTCTCGTAGTGATATAAGCCTTGTAGTTTTTATTTTCACTCTATTGAAATCCTAGTATCATATTTGCTTTCTGCCTTGTCTATTACTATGAACGGCTCCATCGTTACAGTTTGAGCTATTTAGTAAACTGTTTGACAAAATGGCACTGCATGTACCATAGAGTTTGAGCTATTTAGTAAACTGTTCAACGAAACAATGCTGCATGTAAAGCTCTTTACAATATGCTCTTATAGAATCATATGCAGGACCCACAAGGCGAGGTGAAATAGAGCGAAACCAATATTTTCAGCTTCACCCTCCATGTATCTTTTGTGTGAGCACTATTTAAGGAGATCCTTAGATAAAATCATTTTATTTAATCCCGTCTAGTACAAAATGGTTTCAAACAAACATCTCTAGAATTCTTACATTATTGCCTATGCAATGGCCGATCATGCGAAGAAGAAAAGTTGATGGGCATATTATATTGTTTGCACGTTCAACACTTAATGCAAGGCTTATATCACTATAAGAAACTAGAATTGGCTTGGCGGCCCAGGATTTTCTTGGGGGCCACAAAATCAAACCGCCAAGGTAGTTTGCTTGGCGGTGCTACTCCGCACTTAAAGAAACATATATTCCTTAAAGGTTTAAGTAAACCGCTAAGGAATATGAGCGTTTTCTTGGCGGTTTCTAGTAACATCCAAGGAAATGAGTGTAATTTTAAATAGTCAAGGAAATTATTATTTACTTGAGGGTTATTGGATCTTCTTGGAGGTTGGCAGCTAAGGAAATATTTACATGTATTTTGGCGACTACGACAAAAAAAAATCTTAAAGGTGTCTAAAAATTTGGTATGAGATCATAATATGGTTGTATTATCTTACAATAAAATTTTCAAATCATATTAACAAAGTTGACTATACGTTATTTACAAATGGATAAGTCTCTCACATAGTTACTATCACTTATGAAATTATATATGAGACATATGTAAAATTTGTGAGTAATGTTACTATCAATTTATTGGATAAACAAATGACTAAAATAAAAATTATAGGTCTTGATGTGTTGTACAACTTGTATGTTCATAACTTTTTCAACTGAAATCATTTACTCTTTGAAAATGTTGTCAACACACTAAGACGAGAGGATCCATCGGATGTCATTAATCTTTGGTCGTTGCACATAACTTTAGCTTCCAATATTTCCACGCAATCACTTGACTTGCGAGATCATATCCGGTGAGACATGCTCACTGCTCATATCAAGCACGCGTCTCCAAAGGAAAAACATGCAAACGATGCCTTTGAGTTTGTTGTGCGTGCGAGACTTTATCCGTTTGCTAGCTCACGCCCCATCATAGGTTATAAATGAACATAAATCAACTCAGAACCCGTATATTTGAGTTGCATTGTGCCAACTAATTTTCTAAGCGTGTGTATTTGGTTTAATTAGTATTGGAGTGGATTGTGTTGGGTTCCATTTTGAGGGTGGTTGGTTAGGAGATAAGAGAGTTAGGTTCATCCCATGTAAAGAATATTTCTCATGGATGTAGGTTTATCCTATTCGTCTAAAATGGAGAAACCGAACGAACCCGGGGTTGATGGAGTGGGAGATCCTGTGGGACACGTAACATTGGGAGATCATGGTGGAGGTACCGCGGAGCTCCCATGTGTAGAGCTCGCTCGAGGCAGATCGGTGACAGGAGATCTCGTGGGAGGCGCGAGGTCAAGGATCCAGTTGGAGGTAGAAGAAGACGATTGAGAAGATGCCACATGAGTCCCATCCTACTTAAAAAAAAACACCAACCAAACACACAGAACTAAAATGGATCCAATCCAACCCTTTTGAACCAAATACGAGATGAGTTCATTATTCCATCCTAAAAATCTGGATGTTGTTTCCGAACAAAACACACATTAAAAATCTAAGTACGCAAAGGTATTATACATAAGAACAAAAGAAACTCATGCGTGCACAATTATTTGTTGAATTTAACTGTGGAAAGTTATCAAAGGGCTGCTTTTCTTCTCCTCGACTCGAGACGTCCATGTTGCTGAATGTTGACCAGCAAATTAACATGGCACACGTACATGGAAAATTGGCTTCAGTGCAAGCCACCAACGATGACCACTACCTGCGCGCGGCACGTACACACGACGGCGGATCATTGGCGCTTCGGCGGCGCCAGCGTCCATGCTTGACTGCAACGGAGGAAGCTGTAGGTCCTATAAATAGCACCACGCAGGCACGACCCATGGGAAATTAACCAAAGCACTACTTGACGTTTCTTTGGCCACTGCAAGCTCTGCCCAGGAGGCACAGTGTTGGTGCGTGTGCCTATAACTACGTGATGGCAGTGCTGCCGCGGCGCCCTCGCCTGCAGGCACTCGCGTGGCTCGCCGTGGTGCTCCTGCTAGCAGCCACGAGCGGCTGTCTCTGCCGGAACGTTCCGGATGGTGCGCTGCCGGGGCGCGCCCTCCTGCAGTCGACGCCGTCGTCGCCGGCGGACCGCTCCCCGCCGCCCCGTGAGTCCAGCTGCGCGCTTCTTGCCCCAGTCTTCGTAACGCCTCGAACTGTTCCGTGTGGTTGGTAGTCGACTAATGAATTCAAATGGATCGCTGGCTTTTGCTTCCTGCAGCTCCGTTCCCGCGGCCGATCTGCCGCCTCTGCCCGCCGCGCTGCCCACCTGAAGGTTGCTCCGGCACCGGCGGCTCGCCCTAGTCTCCCAAGGCGGCGGCGTCCTCGTTCAGGCAGAGCTTCGAGACTACCGATAGGGTGTGGGATGTGAAGGTGTCAGCCTCAGAGTCACAGTAGTAAATAAAAGGAAACGAATTTGGAGTGATATGTATGGAGTGATATCATAAGAGAGACTGACTAAAAGTCTTTCTTTTCTTTGGAAATGGAACCATCAAAAGTTTGAATAAAGACCCTACCCCTTTTAACATACCCCCTCTATCTCAGACGAACCGCACTGGCGTCCGCTATCCCATCCTGAAGGACCGGATAGCGGACCGCGAGCGCTGCAGTGGCGTCCTCCAGGACGTCCTCGAGGCGAGCCCATCCGGAATTTCCAGCGGAGTAGCGGAAGGCAGCTATGCGTGTGTGGGCCCCAGGGGGAGGGGAGAGAGAGGGAGAGTGGGGGGGAGAGAGGGAGAGATCCGCCGCCTGCCACCGTCGCCGTCGTGCCTGCGCGCGGGGAGAAGGAGGGAGGGAGGAAGGCGACGGGGAGCTCGCCGAGGAGGTGGAGCCACCGCCGCGCCGCCGCGCGAGGAGTAGCCAGATCTCGGCCCGCCGTCGTCGAGGGAGAGAGGAGCGGAGCCATGCCGAGAGGGCCCGCCGGAGCCCGCGCTGCTCCTCTGCTCACCGGCTGCTCGCGCGCACTGCTCCTCCGCCCGCCGGAGCCCGCACTGCTCCTCCGACGCCGGAGCGCGCGCTGCTCCTCTGCTCGCCGGCGGCCTGAGCGGCTTATCCGCTGCCGTGTGCCTGGAGGGGAGTGGAAGCGGTGGAGCCGAGGCTGGTGGAGGGAGTTGGACCCGCCGGCGACGAAGGGGACGCGGCACTCGCGATGAGCCCGGATCAGTGCGATGGGCAGAGGATAGAATAGAGAGAGAGAGGACAGAGAGAGATGGGGTGGGGATGGGGATGGGGATGAGATGAGGATGACATGTGGCTCCCACTGAATAGAGGATGAGATATAAAAAATGGATGAGTGCGGAAGAAATGAGTATAGAAGAGAGAATTTTAATGACTAAGATGTATAGAGGATAGAAATAGAGGACGATGAGTGCGGATAGTCTCAAAAGGAGTAACGTTTCAGACATCGTATTTGATCGTTCGTTTTATTTAAAAATTTTGTGCACATTATAAAATAAATTTTATTATTAAAATATCTCTAATGATAAAATAAGTCATAACAAAATAAATAATATTTATTAAATTTTTTAAATAAAATGAATGATTAAAAAAGATATTTGAAATTTTAAAACGACACTTTTTTTTAAGACGGAGGGAGTATAACGTTACTAGTGTCTTAGTAAAGATCGATCGAGGATCAGTATTTACCATGCTATGGGCTTATTTGTGAATAAATCCAATTCATGGGCCTAAATCTTGCTCTCGTAGGTTGTCTAGCCTAAGGCTGTCTGCACTGTGGTACTCCACCGCATCCTCCAGGAGCGCATGGCGGATGGAGACGCCGCAGCGCGGGCCTGTATCCCGTCCGCTACGGTCATGGCGCTGCTATGCCCAGCGACCTGCGCGGACGGTACGGCGCACGCACGTGGGGCCCAGGCAGAGGGGAGAGAGAGGGGGGAGGCCGAGCTCGTGACCGGAGCCCGAGGCCGCCCGCCGCCAGCCCGCCCACGCCATGGCCGGATCCACGCCGCGCTTGTCGCTGGCCGGCCGCCGAATCCGTCCACGCCGGGACCGGATCCGCTCGCGCCGGGGCCGGATCTGCCCGCCGGAGACCGAGGCGAGGATGGCGGCGCTACCCACGCCCGCGCCGGGGCCGGAGGAGGCGGCCGTCCCCGCGCCTGCGCGCGGCTCGCCGCGGCAGCGCTCGCCCGAGGAGAGAGAAGAGAGGGGAGGGAGGTGAGAGAGTGAGGAGGAAGGGTGGGTGGGTTGGAAATAGAAATGAAAAAGAAATATAGAGTAGAGATATAGAGGATGGATGAGTGCGGAAGAAAATAATATAGGCTCTGTTCGCTGAAGCTGAAAATCGCTGAAAATAAACGCTGATGCTGATTTCTTGTGAGAGGAAAATACTGTAAAAGAGCTGAAAAATAAACGATTTTAAGGTTTAGCGATCAGAGTCATAGAGGAGAGAATTTTGATGACCATAACGGAGTATTTGTTTTTAAGGATGAATTTAGAGCAAGAGCATTCACGCCCCAACTATAAAAGCCTGATCCGTCGATCAACGGGACAAAATCCCCGTAACGCTGCACTGACCATCGCGCGGTCCGTGGCAAGCAATTTTTTGGGGGTCTATGACAATAGGAGCTAGCACACTGTTGCAGCCTCGACTCTTCGTTTCTTTTGCGGATTTTAATTACTTCTTTCACCGAACTGGCACTTCTTCACTGGCACCCCCTTTTAGCCTATCATCGCCCCAGAGTTTCCTGTTTTTGCTGGACGTCGTCCCCCTTTTCTCAATCTTTGGTGAGTATTCTTGCCTTGTTCCCGGTATTCACCCGCCTCCTATTAAGCACGTTTCTTTGTGTGGAGAAAATCACGATCGTGAGTACACTTTAACGCCAACCATCTGCACGCCCGCGCCTGACAACGTCCAGGCGGCTGCAAGCCCATAGCGCACAGCCCCAGCAGCAGACGGGCGTGCGGTAGAGTCGGCTGCAGCAGAGAAGGCTGCCACGGGCGCACTCTCCTCTCCTCCGAGCATGGTGCCCCGACCCCTCCTTTCCCCGTGTGGCAGTGCCTAGTCCGAGCAGATCGAAGCGCAGATCCGTCCACCGGACGCCATCTCGTGAGGCACAAGCAGCAGTAGCGCTGGTGCATGGGGCACAACGCGTAACGACGAAATTACTGAGAAAGAGGAAGTAGATTGGGGGAGACGAGGATAGAATTGCAACGCTAAATCTACTTCTCAAACATCCGGTTATAACACTTGCAATATATGTATGAAGATAAATGGAAATATAAAGGCAAATGAAACACAAACATTCGTATGAAACAGTAGCGACAACCCTAGGATCGCTTCTGAAACATCAAGATAAAACACTTGTAACACACATATGAAATAGCCGAAACACTTGAAAACATGTGCAGGAAACACTTGTAAAAAAACTAAAAAACATTTGAAGAACTATTTGCAAACATACGCAACATCCGGATAAAACACATACAATATAGGTGTATAGCCATTACAACATATGCAACATTATGATATACTTTTGCAACATTAGAAGAAAACAAGTGCAACATACAAATGAAGCATTTGAAATACTTGAAACATACTATTGAAATATGAGGTTTCTTCGTGGCGAGAGAGGGGAGTATCGAGAGGAGGGGCATGTCCAACCACACTGTAGCCGGCAGCGGCAAGGGGACGGCTGGCTGCGGATAGCGGTAGCCATCCCGCGCCTGGATCGAGACCCTCCAGCCTGCCAGCTCAGCTGTGGGAGCCGCATGGCCAGGGCGACGCTGCTGCTGTGCGACTGTTGAAAGGAGATGGGCAGCTGCAGCTGCAAGGAGGTGTGGCGCCCCCTCCCACACCTCCGAGCGCGGCTACCGGCTTCGAGAGGATTGGCCAGCGGTGGCGCAGAGAGAGTGGGGTATCACTAGTACAGAGTAGGGATTTTGTCCCGGTTGGGAAACCCCTTTATTTCCGGTTTCCCAACCGGGACCGGTTGATCGACCGGGAACTAAAGAGAGACCTTTAGTCCCGGTCCGTAAAACCAACCGGGACTAAAAGGCTGGCCAGCCGAGCCACGGGCCTGCAGTCTTTAGTCCCGGTTTGTATTTCAGACCGGGGGCTAAAGTGTTTCTTTTTTTTTCTCTATTTTGGTTCTTTCTTGTTCTTTTGTTATCGGTGTTCTACGCTGCTAATATATGAATTAGGTTTTTAAATACGTTCTACGCTGCTAATATATGAATAATATATACGTGTGTCAAAAGTACAGTTTTAAAGTATAAATAACAAAATCAAACTATGAAACTTAGACATACAATTAAACTACACATGTTCAAGTTATTACACATGGGATCTCATATAATGATTTAGAAGTTATTACACACATAACATGTTCAAGTGCTCCAAATAAACGATACAAGAAACAACTACTACCTACACATTTCTGAAATTTTCATTATGTGCCACAAGCAACTGAGTGAAGTATAGGTCGTCGATAGTGGTATAGGCATATTTCATCGATGTAGAGTAAAGCATTGAGCAGTGCACTCTCTCTTGCTTCACAACTACGAGCACAAGGTCTACTGACCACAGTAAACGGTGCTCTAGTAGAACGGCAACCTGGTCTCTTATTCGCAATCCAGCTTGTTCTGGAACCCTTTACTTGTACGTGTTGGCCTTGCATGAGCGTAGTTCCATTCATACCCCCAATTGATACATTGTCTGACTTTAGGATGGCTTCAAAACTACACCCTTGCGTATGTTAAGTCACACTCCCGAACCTTTAATTGTTCACAAATTAATGTATGTTATATACTATATATGAGTTAAGTATGAAGAATTTAAATTTGATTTGACTTACCACATCATTTCGATTGGCTTGCGGCGATCCTTGTACATAAATCCCTGCGGGTCATGACTCATGTTTGCATTCATACATTGTACGAGCAACGAGCATAGTGTAGGTAGGGTGTACCCAATATTTCGCAAGTTTAGTCACACATGTCATGGTAGCATATTTTTATGCAACGCTCGACTGGGGTGCCGTTCGACCGACCTCTGAGATTTGTACAACTCCTCTACCATGCCTAGCGGCGATGGAAAAAGCCAATCCGACATTGTGTTAATTGGTCATTATCTACTTGACATGTTTCGACATTAACTGTCCGAACACCAAATTTGGATAGTGTTTCTTTCAGCCAAATAGTTGGGTCAATTACCTACAATTAATAGGTGTTAATCATTGCATTATAAGCATATACACATATTGGACAATATAATTACATAAACTTATTCAATTGCTTACAATGGTTAGATAGGAACCAATTTGCTTTAACAACCTCTGGATTCGAATCCAAAAGCATTTACATAGCCGATGTGTCCAATCCTTTCTGGTTCAGGGAAACGTCCAGCCATCTCTAATTCATACATATATATGATATATCAAAATCCATATAAGTTGGCTGTTGGCGAACAATATATCTCTGGAACCCTAAAAAATATATCTAGAACCCTAAACAAACTGTTCAAAAACTTCATGTCAAAATATACAATTTCTTGTTCTATTCATCCGAATCCACTAAGATATGTTTAAAGATCTCCCAGACATGATCAGTTAAGCCGTAGGCAAAATGTAAAGAATTAATGTACCAGGGCGCAGTCGGAGAAGGGAGCGGTGGGGTCCGAGGAGAAGGCGGCCGGGCCGTGGCCGGGCGCGGACGGGCGTGGACACGGTACAGAGGTCAGAGACGGGCGCGGCCGGTGGGTCGCAATCGGAGAAGGGAGCGGCGGGGTCCGAGGAGAAGGCGGACGGGCCGTGGCGACGTCGAAGACGGCGGCGAGGTCGTGGCCGGAGACAAGGATGCGCGAGCGCAAGCGCGAAGCGACGGCGGCGGGCGACGATTGAAATGAAATGAAACCAACCGAAAAGATTGAAAGGGCGACGCAATATATACGCGTGCGACTTTAGTCGGCCCCAGCTACAAACCGGGACTAAAGATCATCTTTAGTCCCGGTTTGTAGTGCGAACCGGGACGTCCTAGTTCGCACTACAAACCGGGACTAAAGATGATCTTTAGTCCCGGTTTGTAGCTGGGGCCGGGACTAAAGTCGCACGCGTATATATTGCGTCGTCCCTTTCAATCTTTCTGGTTCGTTTCGTTTCATTTCAATCGTCGCCCGCCGCCATCGCTTCGCACTCGCGCTCGCGCGTCCTTGCCTCCCGGTTCGCACTACAAACTGGGACTAAAGGTGATCTTTAGTCCCGGTTTGTAGCTTGGAGCCGGGACTAAAGTCGATTTGGCGTCCTACAAAAGTGGGTTCCTAGCAGTCGTTTCCCGCCCATGCAACCGCAACAACTGAGTTCACAGACTCATAATTCAGTACAAAAGAGGTTCACGAATACCGCAGCAAGTTTAAAATTGTTCATCGAAATTCATGAGTTCACAACAATAAGTTCAAATACAAGTTCACATCAACAAGTTCAAATGCACATCAAGTTCACAAATCCGACAGACGACGACTGAAGGGAGGATCACATATGCATCAAGCATCGTCATCCTTGGATGAAGTATCATTGGATTCAGTGGTTCGCGCTTTCTTTGACACATGTGCCTCGTCATCCTTGGTTTTAGTATTCTTCGTACCTACATATTTAAATGAGTTGTGTTAGGTATAATTTACATGTATAATTTACCAGTTGTATAAATAATAATTGTAGCTGAACTATAAATGTACCATTCTAGTGAAAGAGGTTGGGTCGAACCTTCGAGGTCACCCTGTGGGGCTGCTTCCTGTAATCCATCACTCGGGTCCAGAAGCAGTGAACCATCTTCTGAAGAAGGTGGTGTCTCCGGTGCTTCCCTTGAGGTGCATGCAGGCGAACCTTCTTCTGATGGAGAATCGCAGGGTCCCTCAATTAAGTAACCTTGTGCATCCCGTAATTCAGGATTTTTGTATATATATATAACTGTTTGTACGAACTGTTTGAACTTTTTGTATATATGTAATTCAGGATTTGTGCATCCACGTATGTAAACCCATGTATGAACTGTTTGTACCTGTGCCTGCTTGCCAATGACCTGTTCCTTGTGCACCTCTATGTCCAGAAGTCCCCGCACCTCCGCGATCCATGTGTGGGTATAGTGTGTATCGGATTCGATACGGAGGCAGGGCTATAGTAAGAGTGAAAATTGTTAAAAGGAACAATGTAACATACACGCAACATGGTTCTGTTGTAAGTACACCTACCAGTCACGGGACGACGGGCCTCTTGTTGATCACCTGGTGGTAGTGAGTCTACAGTAATCCAAACTGGCCATATGTGCATCATGGCATCCCCGGAAGGTGACTGTTTGCGGACTCCGATATGTATAACCCTGGGTATAGTTGATCTTTGAGCATATGTGATCATGTGGATTGTGAGATCATTGTTATTGTACTGGACGTCACAAACTTGACATAGGTTCATGAACATTTTAGGTACTACAAAAGGTTGCACAAAAAGATGCAGTGACATTCCATAAATGACAAGTTTGAGTGGTTCATAATATTCTGACGGTGATGCTGGTTCTACTTGTACCATGAAGGTGGCGGCTAAGGTGGGATCCAAGCCAACTGTAGTGGCACTATAGTCGGATGTCCATGGAAGGATGACAAGCTCATGAACACCAACTTCGATATGTGATACAGACATGATAGCATGTGCATCAGTTGGAGATGAGGCTAGCACCAGGTAATCCCGAAGATAATGCGAGATATTGTTTAGCGGGACAAAGACATGACACTGCTGCACCAGTGCTTCTTATATCGCGGCGCGATTCACGAAATACGGATACTCATCAGGGATAGCTTGCACGGGGACCTTGATAAGTATTAAGCGGCCTAAGCATATCAGTAGTATGCAAGTTCACCTCACGTGCGTCAAAGATTGTCATGTAGTTACGATTAAAGTCCGCCATATCTTTAGGTTGCCGAGGTACGCCGATTGAGGCTCCAACGGCAGTTGTCATGCACAATCACAAACAAAACAATAGTCAAACCATAAATTCATTTTAAAAACACTGCTGTTGTTATTTTAATTTTTCTCAGTTTCTAAACAAGGATATTTTCATAAACTACTAAATTCCTCTATTTCTCATAACCACTAAAAAAGCTATATATAAAAATACAAGCTGTCTTCATCCAATAAAAGGTGCATTCTAATTAAAAACTAATAAAAATGGTATTCTAGTTAAAAACAACAACTATAAGACTTCTTCATCTAAAAATACAGATTTCAAGAGAATATAAATTTAAATGGCCATAAATCAAGAAATGAACCACAAAAGACAATATGTTACATTCTTGGCTATTTCTAAATAATGCAATGACATATAGTAGTGAGGTGTGAAAATAAAGTTAGTTACCTTCAAAAATCGATGTAGACCGTAAGAAATCGTGTGACTGCCGTAGAACGAAGCAAGAACACACAAACGAGTGGAAGAACAGAGCTATGCCGGGGCAGAGATGGAAGAAAAGACGCTCGAAGATTATATATAAGGGGTTGTAGTCCCGGTTGAGATTACTAACCGAGACTACATGATCGTTGTTTGTCCCGGGCTATGTCTCCAACCGGGAATGGACACCATCCGGAACTAAAGAGTAATCTTTAGTCCCGGTTACATCCACAGACCAGCACTAAAAGTCTTTTGACATAGCAGAGCATGCTAGTATTCGTTAACCAGGGACCGACGGGATTAAAACTTAATTCGAATATTGCAAGAAAGGTCTATTTCCTAGGAGTGTATAGTGGCAAGGGCGGGGGCTGCGGCAGCACGGGGTGTGGGGTCCCGGAGCGCAGAGGCACGAGCACCTGCGGTGGATCTACCGAGAAAAAGAGTCGTGTAGGTGCGTGGAGTGGGGGGTGGCTTTTTTAATCGAGCAACACGTGATGCAGTGGGACACACGGCGTCCGAAATAAACGGACGCCCGACACCTATAATTAATTACCGTTATATTTATATCTCCAAACGAAAATGATCGGAAGCTGGTGGAACTTCTCATGGTTGGAAATTGGAACCAAGTTCTGACGGAACCAACTTCTGATAGCCAAGGATAAGGGCTGGTTTGGGATACGCTGGGAGTTTCGATGCCTCTGCCGTTAGAAGTTCTGACGGCCAAAACTCAAGAAACTAGCCTAAGGGTGCGTTTAGTTATAAAGTTTTGGGAAGTTTTGTAACTGTAGCACTTTTGTTTATATTTGACAACTTTTGTCCAATCATGGTCCAACTAGACTCAAAAGATTCATCTTGAGATAGCCAGGCAAAAAGTACAAACATGCAACAGGTGCTACTTCATTTAGTGCTCTATGCAGACGAAAAGTACAATCGATGTGATGGGGAGAGAGAAGGAAATTTTTGGAACTAAACGCAGCCTAAGTGTTGGTGCAGCAGTACAGTGTCTCTCAATTTGATTTTAATTAGAATCTTGAGCACTCTATCTTCTTGAGCCCACCTAAAATTGCATCCCTTTTTTAGTACGGTGAAACCTAAACTTAAATTCAAACAAAATAGGATTTAAGCCACTTGAGGTTGTTCGCCTTCCACATTCGAAGAACTGAGAGGGTGCCATTTCGTTCAAACAAGCCTTTTATTTCTTTCATTGGATTGGACTAAGAGCTGCAGTAGATAATTTCATTAGTGCCTAATCTGGATAGTCATTAATACCACGTCCCACGACTGGGGGCAAGTGCACTTTCAAATTTGGATGCCATTCAATTTTGGATAACTATTAGCCAACAATAGCTGCTAATTATTAGGAGTCTTAATAATTCAACCAAATATTTGGAGGTTCTAATTAATAGCTCCTAATGTTTTATTTATACTATGCAAGTAGTTACGGTGGGACCAAACAACCTCTTCTAATACTGCTGCGGAACACATTAAGTAGCTAGCTAATATTTTAGCAGCTATTATTAAATAGCTAACTATTAAGACTAGTGGATCGAAACAAAATCAAAGCATGGAATAATTATAGTACTACGAGATTCATCGGGTGGCCTGCCCTGTTTGTAGTTGTAGCTTCAAATCTACCTTAATGATCTATATATATAAATTGAATTGCCTCAGGCTCCAGCATATTTGGCATTGGCTGTGTACTGTTGACAGGTATATCTGTCAAAAGCAATAAACCAAAAAAAAAGAGGCTTGTGCGGGTTCACTGACTGTAGGTTATTCAGCGCGCGGCCAGATGGATCATGCGAAGTTGAGGGCAGTTCCCTCTAGTCCTCAACCTGGTGTAATTGTAAGCGTACGGACCCATCCTGTAATTCCTATGTCTCATAAAAGGAAAAACTTTAGGCATCATGTGTGAAGTGATGTACTGAACGGTTGCTGCAGGTGAAGGTGACGACTCGGATCAGAGATCGACTGGTGGTGACATCACCGTGAGAAGCAGGATTACCTTGTCGCTCTGCGTAAAAGATTATTGCAAACCTCACTTCAAGACTTGCTACTGCTGCCAATCACTGCCCGATATACCATGCTACTATGACCATCAAACATGCTTGGGCATCTGCCCCTCCAGTGCACAATTGCCATCGCCATCGCCATCTTCATTGCCTCGGCCCCTGCTCGCTGTACACGTACGCCCGCTGATGGTTCGTTAGAAGCTCACTCCAGCCTCGCCGTCTCCAAGCTATTATTTGGTGTGTTCCCCAATACCAATAAAGGGTTGTTCCATCATTTTGAATATGAATTCCATACATGTTGATTTTAATTTCGAATGCTTATGAAATTACTAAAATTACAACCCGATTTCCCTTGCTACGAGGACAAGCAACCGTGCCACGATGTCTGCCCCTCCTGACCGTAAAACTATGTGCCGGCTCTTGCTGGCGGTGGAGAGTCAGCGCGGCTGCTGCCGTGTCGCCGGGGGATCGCCTCCCCATCACTGAGCGACAATAATACTACTATTTGATTGTTAGGTTCCTTCTGCACCCAACGCTCCGATTTCGTGTGAATCAAAATCGGGGTGAAGTCCAGTGTCAGTGATTTTAAATGCTTGATCAGATCACAAATACATGAAGGTATAAATAGTAGATCTTGATGACTTCTACAAATTTTATGTCTGCCTTCTTAAGGTAAAGTCATTTGATGTTTTAAAATATTGTTTGAAGTGGTCATTTTTGAAATTCAAATTTTGAAATGTTCAAACAGGAAATATGACAAACATAATAGAAGTAAGACGAAAATAACTTGATGGAGCATGATTTTAAAAATTTTAGGGAAAAAAAAAACCATCACACATGGAGTTAGGGCCTGTTTGGATTGAATTCGGATTCATCGAATTCAGGTTCACAGGCATAGATTCAGGTGAATCCTAACCAAACGGTCTGGTTTCACCTAGATTTAGATTCGCCAAAATAGTGGAATCTAGAGGCTGCATTCACTCTTCTTTGATGAATCTCCTGAAGGGGTATTTCACCTGGCTAGAGTTCGGTGAATCCAGAATAATTACCCACCATGCCAGGTACAAACATACCGATGCCGGTTCGTTCCTTTCTTCTTTTTTTTTCTCCGTAGGCTTCTTCCTCCACGCCCTCGCTGATAAGCGCCGCTCCCCTCGCTCGCGCTCGCCCCTCCGCGCGCCCTGTCCCGCTCTGGTGGCCGCGAGCATCTTCCGGCCGCCCCCCCCCCCCCCCGCCCTCACTCCCCTCGCCGGCCGCGAGCACGGTGGCTCCTCTCTGCCAAAGCGAGCGAGTGGCGTGCGAGCACAACGGCTCTCCTCTGCCGGCCACAAGCATGGCGGCTCCCCTCGCCGGCTCCCCTCTGCGCTCTGGTGGCCGCGCCCCCTCCCCTGCTCCGCTCGCTGGCTCCCCTCTGCCGGCCGCGAGCCTACCCGCGCGGCGAGCGCCGCCAGCTGTTCCCGTGGAGACGACGAACGCGGAGGCGGCGGCAAGGAGACGCGCGAGCAGGGGGCGCGGCAGCGGCATGGATGTCGCGCGAGCAGGGGCGGCAGCGGCCGCGAGCAGAGCTGCACGGCAGCGGCATGGCTGCAGCAGCGCGCGAGTACGGCGACGCTGCATGCAGTGTTTTTTTTTCAAAAACAGGAAAATGACAATGACACATGGGCCAATTCTAGGGGTAAATTAGGCAATTCGAACCAAAATACCCTCGAGGGAATCTATATTTAGTATATTTGCTAAACACTTCTAACAGGGAATCTTGGATTCGCGGCGAATCCAATTCACTGGTGAATCCCCGATTTGAATTTACTTTTTAGCATGGTGAATCCAATCCAAACAGGCCCTTAGTATGAGAGAGAAATACTAGTTACAAGTTTCAGCTATAGATAAAAAAGAGAAACCAGATTTCTTCAACGATTTGAAATTGAATTTCATAGAACATTTTGAAGCACCAAATAGATTTGAATGAAAAAGTTATATGTAACAAAGTTCTATAGTATTTTTGAGATCTACAATTCTTTTTATTTTGGTCATTAATCCATCTGAGGTTATTTTGAAAAATTCAAATTTCTAATAGTCGGCGTCTTTTTTAAGGGGCGCCTCAATATAATGCTGCTCCTACAAATCGTATTTGTATGGGTGTTCTCCATCTGATGCTGTTTTGGAAAATTCGAATTTTAATACTTAATTTCTAATATTTGACATCTTTTTCTAGAGGCGATTCAATATAAAGCCGCCCGCTACAAATTGAGTGGTTTGTTTGCCATTTGTCACTACTAAAAAAAAATCTTTTGCGAGGTGTTTTCACTTTTCTTCTGAGGCAGACATGAAGGCTAACCGCCTCCGTTAATTCCTGGCATTAACCGGAGTGGTCACTTTTTATTAACCAAGACAGTTATAAAAACCGCCTTACAAAATCGATTAACCAAGGCAGGCACCTTAAATGACTGCCTCGGTTAATGTATATTAGCCAAGGCGGGCATTTATAAGGCCCTTCTTTGTAAATATAAGGCCCAAGCAACCCATCTAGGCCCGGTAATGGGTTCTTAATATGTACACTGCGAGCACAAAAAACCCTAATTCACTCACTCAGTCACCCCCAACCTCCCTCGCCCTCACGTGGTAGCGGCGACCCCTTCCCTCACGCGGCCTCACGCTGGCTCCCCTCCCTCACGCATCATCCTCTCTCTCTCTCTCTCTTCCACTTCCTTCCTCCTACTCCCTCTCTCCCTTTGCGGTAAGCCCTCACCTCTCCAAGCAACTGCACCCAGTCCTCTCCCTCTGCGGCGGCTTCAGGAGCCCCTGATCCGGCGACAACAACTTCAACAGGCCTAGGTACGGTAGAGCGAAGGTGGATCTGGTGAGCGGCAGCGACAACGCATCCGCGGATCTGGTAGTGGTGGTATTAGGCTTGGTGGGCCTGCCGATGTGTTTAGCGGGTTCATCGACAGGCTTTATTCTTTTATTGCTTTTCCTGAATGATCTACTGAGGCGGGTAAGAAACCGCCGCCGTTAATGTCAAATTAACTGTGAACTTTCGTTGGAGGCGGTTTGAATGCCCGCCTCGAAAAATCATTTTTGACCACCTCGTGAAAAATTGTTGTAGTAGTGTGTAGAGGGTTCTAGCAACATGGGCCGCCCCTACAAATAAATGTATAGGAGTGGCTTGAGCCATTTGTAGGGGCACCTCTAGATTGAGCCTCCCCCTAATAAAACGGGGTGTTGCTATGAATCGTTTGTGTAGTGGTGGTTCCTCCAAGGAACTCACCCACATGGGTTCCATTCCCATAGACTCCCATAACCAACGTACCAGGCATTGTTATCCTCAAAAGGTTTTTCATGTCAAAATGTTTGCACATAGGCAGGTGCCCAACCTGCCTCTATTAATATAATTTTTTTTCAACTGCCTATGAAAAACATTATTGTACTTGAAACCCCATTGTCAAAACCTGTCATTGTCTACCTTCTTGAGTATCTAGTGGTTGTTCTTGCATTTCTTATTGTTGGACTTGGTGTACATGATGAAAGCTTTGATGATTGGATTATTCTTATTGCCATTCATCTTGATGTCCTTCTTGACATGCATGCATTGGAAGGACTTCTGGTCTTGTTGATGACACTTGAGATGTCATGTTTGTTCATCTCTCTCAGGCTTTTCTACCATGTTCTTACATGGAGTTGTACATCCTTCATGATGTGCTACGTTTTCAGTTGGCTACCTCCTTCTTCAGCCTTTTCACCTATTGCATGAGCTTCTTGTTCTCCTCCACAACGAAGTCATCTCAAGATTATACAAGAACTTTCTCAACACAAACTTCATTGCAAGTTGTAGATAACAAAAAGGTTGAGGCATCAACCTAAAAAAAAAAAAAACTAGGGATTGAACATGAGGTAGATTCTTCCAATGCTCAAGGGAGCCTCATTTGCAGTAAGAATCTTAAACTTTTACTTAAGATCACAAAGCTAAACTTGCCTAACAAATTTAAATTTGTTAAGCAACTACTCATAACGGTGACAAAGGTAGAATTGAGTTGTTCAATTGCTTTGAGATTGTCATTCCTTTTGAGATTGTATCTTTAAAAGTATCTCTTTGTTCGCTCAAGTCGTTTCTCTTGATCATTAGAGGAGAACACTTCTATTTATTTCCTTAGGTAAAGCCCTATGGCATGTTGGTGATGACTTAGCAAAGAGGCTTGGCATCATGTGGTGAAGTCTTTGCTTGACTCATCACTTGAGATTTTGTGTTTTCACCACGTACCCATTCTCGAATAGCCAGGCAAGCCTCATGCCTCCTCCTCCTTGGCCCTCCTCAAGACTATAACCACTCCTTTAGGCTCAAGACGAGCTGTGTACCCCCCTTCTTCCAAAGTGCTTATACATGATATGCGATCTCTTCAGCTTTTCTTGCATACTTATTGTCACTTGGGGTGCATAATACCTCTTCTTCATTATTGCCCTCATCTTTTTCATTCGCTTTTGAGTTTGATTCTTGTCACCTTGGCTTGTTCTTGCTCTTTTTGCTTTCTTGTGCTGACCAAACTATTGATGTTCACCGAAGCTCATGAGTGATTATCTTGTCGTTGATGACTTGGTTAGGTGTCATCTCATCAAGTTTGTTCTCATGAAGAATGGAGATGGTAACATTTGACTCCTCAAAGAGAGTGAATGGTATTCCAGATGTACGTGTCACCAACAATGTCATCTCATCAAGTTTCTGAATATTCATGAAGACTGTTAATGTGGCAATTTCTCTAGTAGTGTGCTGTTAGAAAAATCTGGGGTTCATTATATGCCATATATGTCTGTGCCATGTGGTCCATTATTTGATTATACTTAAATAACGAGCTTTTTGTTTGTGGCGCAGAAATCTATAGTTTCCTAAATCTGTAAAATTAAACGAAGGGAATCCAAAGCACACCATATATAGTGGTCTCATGTCTAAGCAGGGCATAATTGTATATGAAATTCGCATGTAGTCAATCTGCATGTAGCTGAAACCGTCTTGCTGACCTATAATAACTGCCTATGGCCCTAGCATAGTATTTGGCTATATCTGTGAAAACTGTTAAAAAAACGATTGTCTGTCAAATGGATGGCAAGGTGATGGTAATTCTCCTCGCCATGTTCTTGGCACACTTCCTTTCCGCCGCAGGGTGCAAGTGTACACATTCATCCTATAATGTCTATATTTTTACATCTGATGAAGGAAAAGTTTAGGCGCCTTGGTGTGATCTGTGATGCGGCGTACCAACTAAATGCTTGCAGGCGAAGGTGATGTCGCAGAGAGATCCACAGGGGGTGGTCACCGGTGGTCGCTGGTTGGCAAAGATATAACCAAGAAAACAGGATTAGAGTGAGCCTATGTATTAGAGAGTCGTGTGGCCCTCACTGCAAGAGATGCCTCTGCTGTGCAATTCTGCCCGACAGCGCTTGCCACTTCAACCAGAAAGAGTGCTGGGACACCTGCCCCGGTGCACAGCCACGCTGCCAAGTCCTGCCTGCTGCGGCGGCAGGATCTCCGGGCAATTTTTACTAAATGTACAGGGATATCGAGCATGCAAATTTGGAGATAAATAATTCTGTTTTTTTTTTCTTATGATGGATTCCCTACTAGTTGATTTGAAATTCAAACGCTGATCAGATTACCAAAACACTAGAAACTAGCCAACAAATCTCGTTATCTAAAGAAAAAAGGGTTCATCTACACTTGATTGTAAATCATAAAAGTTTAGCGCATCAGCCAACAGATATCCAAGACAACCATGTCTGAAAGTTTTTGACGACGAAGGCTAAGCTGCTAATAAAGCCATGGTTACTTCTGGCTTACATCTTCAGGGTATGGGTTTTCATACCAACGTAACAAGTCATACCATCTATCACTACTACAGTATGGGTTTCAGATGTAGCAACTTTGGACATAAGTGGATGTCCAGGCTAAGGTATTGTATCGTGGCAAAAAGAAAAATGAAATTGTTGATGCAATGATTGGCCACCCAGTTAGCACTACTATAGAATGCTTAATAGATGCGGGAGTTTTGGACTTAAGTAGGCAGGCAAAGCAACCCTGCCTCCATAAATGAGGTTAACCAAGGCGGGCACCTTTGCCCGTTTGTGTGAATGATTTTAGAAAAATAAAAACAACCCACCAGTAGGCCTTGTATTTGAGCCCACCAGCGAGCCCAATCCCAGCCCATCTAGATCTACCGCACGCCGTCTTGATTTGCTCGAGCTGACACTTCGATCCGCTCCACGCAGTCGAGGAGGGGCCATGTGCTGCCTAGATCTGCCCCATGCTGCAACCGAGGGCCACGCCGTCTTGCAATGCTCCGAGCCCCTCCACCGCCACCGGGCACGTGGCCGTTCGCTGCCTGGAACATGGCCTCCTGCCCACCGGATGATTCGACACCGATCGACCCCACGCACCGCACCACCTGCTCGCAGCCGATGAAGGAGAGGGGCACGGATCTGCAGGAGAGAGTGAAGAGCTCTAGCACTGCTACTGTTGAGGAGTGGAAGAGAGAGGTAGGAACTTGTGGGGCCGAAAAGAGTGAGGCATGTGCAGCTCAGCTACGCCGTCGGAGGAAGTGGGAGAAAGAGGGAGAGGGTGGAGCTGAGACAGAGAGATTTGGATGAGTAAAACGCGCGCGCGCACACACACACACACACAATGAGCTAGGTGTTAGGCCAAGATAGATCACTGCCTGTTGAGTCACTAATTTTGGTCTCGGAAAATGAATTTACGGAGCAATTGTCTTAGATGTCCCCCTCCGAAAATAGACTATTTTAAGATGTGGTTGTCTTAAAATGACCGCATCCATAAATTGAATTTGAAGGTAGCCTTTTTTCAAGATCCTTCATAAATAAAATGACTGTCTCCATAAATAGATTTTGTAATGCGGTTATTTTTTTGGTGCCTCGGTAAATAAAATGACCGCATCCATTAATCGCCAGGCATTAAACGAGTCAGTTGGATTTTGTAAATGTCTCGGTTAATGTTTTGGTAGTGCCAGTGTAGGGCTAAATCGCCCAGGTCGCCTAAGACCAAATAACGCAGTGAGGATCACACTTACACGGTGAAGAGCAGCGAGGTTTACGTGCAAACCACCAAAGGATAACTAACACTCTTTCATGATGAAGAATGAAGAGGTTTACGACCTAGGCACCAAAGGATAAGCAATCACACTTGCGTGATTAAGAACGACTAGTTTGCTTGCAAACTAGCAAAGGAACCATTGAAACTCTCGTCCGGGAGGGACCCCCTCGGGCAAGGGAGTCGCCAGATTACTCTAGGCTGGCGGCAAGCCTAGGACACCATCCTTGGTCATTGAATCAAGAGATGAACAACAACATGTGGTTTGGAATATGACATAAAGGAGTTGTGGATGTAAAAAGTACAACTGGATTATTTTTTATGTACTCAATCAACCATGATCCTATAGTATATATAGAGGGGGTGGTCTTATCATATAGTAGGCGACCCTTCCAAGACTTATTTTCCTAGTTTCCCACAAGTTTAGAAGAGTTTGAAGCACAACCCAAAAGGCCAGATCAGAACTGGGACTTTTATTAGGTTCGTCATTGGAAGTTTCGACACATGCCGAAACATCCGTGTGTAGGAACTTTCGATGTGGGAATGACCCCGGGCACCCAAGCAGAGTATTTTCAGGTTTCTTAAAACCATGACGTTTTCAAAACTTTCGAGCACTATGAGGGATGGAACTTTTGACAATGGACCATCTCCCCATGGGGTAACTCCTTTCATCCAGACTTCAAACTGGACATTCCATAATGTATTTTGACCATCTTGGCGAGAGGAACACAATATTGAAATCCGTTTGATACTTTAAAAACTTCATAGAAAATGTCGACGGAATACCGGCGATAGTCTACCGAGGGGTATGCCCGCGGTAGTAGATGAGACGGTGAGGGTGCGTCTGAGACGAACGAGGGAGCACAATTCGTGCGAGACGGGGATTTAGACAGGTTCAGGCCGCCACGAGGCGTAATATCCTACGTCCTGTATGTTGCTGTGTTGTATTGCTAGTAGATTAGATGAATCGAGTAGACCCCCTGCCCGCCTTATATAGTCCAGGGGGCAGGGTTACAAGTTGATCTTGCCATACATAACAGATTACAATCCTAGCTGATCTGAGAAACTAATCGACTAGATCCTAGGAAAGCTATTTCCTTACCCGCCAAGGTCTCGGCGGATATACGCGATCTCCTGGAGATCGTATGGGCGACGCGTCCTTGGTAGTTCGGGTCTGTTCGGTAGACTTGGCCCATGTAAGACTATGCGGGTATACGGGCTTATACCCCCACAGCTAGTCCCCGAGCGCCTTACATTCGTTGAGAGGTGCAGACCTTCAGCGTTGCTTGACCAGACGGATGTAAGGAGCTCAGAAAAAATTGAAAGAAGCTTCTCTTTAGTGAAGTGTATCCCACTTTTGGCACGGTAGAACCAATACCTTCACCGGCAGGTGAAGTTTATCCACTTAGTCCCCGAGCCTGATAGCATGTGACATAGTCACGTGGTGTCAGGATCATAAATTTTGATGACATCACTGATCATTTTTGGTTGAATGACAAAGTCCCCGAGCACCTTGCTGCTCGGAGACGCTTGGCGAAAACGACGAAGTCCCCGAGCAGCTTGTCGCTCGGAGACGCGTGACGAAGACGACGGAGTCCCCGAGCAGTGTTGCTCGGAGATGCTTGATGAAGACGACGGAGTCCCCGAGCAGTGCTTATTGCTCGGAGATACTTGGTTAAGATGACGGAGTCCCCGAGCAGTGTTGCTCGGAGACGCTTAACGAAGATGACGGAATTCCCGAGCAGTGCTTATTGCTCGGAGACGCTTGGTTAAGACGACGGAGTCCCCGAGCAGTGTTGCTCGGAGACGCTTAACGAAGACGACGGAGTCCCCGAGCAGTGCTTATTGTTCAGAGACGCTTGGTTAAGACGACGGAGTCCCCGAGCAGTGTTGCTCGGAGACGCTTGACGAAGACGACAGAGTCCCCAAGTGTTGCTTATCACTCGGAAACGCTTGGTGAAGACGATGGAGTCCCCGAGCATTGCTTATCGCTCGGAGACGCTTGGTGAAAACGACGGAGTCCCCGAGCAGTGTTGCTTGGAGACGCTTGATGAAGACAACGGAGCCCCCGAGCAGTGCTTATTGCTCGATGACGCTTGGTGAAGACGACGGAGTCCCCGGGATAGCTTTTCTCTGCAACAAGCGATCTGTAGCATATTAATAGCCCCTGCAAGTGGTTGCCGCATTCAATTTTCTTTATTGCTGACGGTTGGTAGTTGGCAGTTAGAAGTTGGTAAGTTCTAATTAAATGGAGCTCCTTGTGCCTATAAATATTGTGGAACTAGTAGCCATATGTATCTTCTCAGGAGAAAAAACCTTCAAGTTCCCCTTCTCTTTTAATGGATCTGAAGAAACGCGAGCTTGGCCGTCCTCCAGACTCCGGACTACTACGTCTCCTGTAGTTTGAAGAAATCTTGTGAAGGGGACCAACGTCAGGTTGGTCCTGTTGTTGGTAGCAGATCTGTAGCTTGATGAAGCAGTTTGAAGAAGCCTTGTGATGCAGAAGCGATGCCATAATCCCATGGCAATGCTCCATCCTCGACCATCTTCTTGGTCAGCTGCAGGATCCTGTATACTTTTTTCTTAAAAACTTCAATGATGTGATAGTCCCTTATCATTGTATGACAGTCATATGGAAAGAGAGAAAAAATGACTCCAATATCGTCTTCATGCTGCTCTTTGTCTTCTGTATGACCGAGTACCTTTGGTTTTATTTGACGAAGAACGCATAATGCGCCGCTTAAAAAAAGGCACCTTACTTGTGAACCAAAAATACCCTGTGCTGTTTGAAAGGGGAATAAGTAGAAAGGCGAACAGTTGGTTTGTCTTCTTGCGCATTCAAATCTTAAAATCCGCATCCGTCTCCGCCTATTCCTCCACTGCCATCTAGGGTTCCATTTTTCCCGCCGCCGCCACAGAAAAAATCGTCGATTCCAACTCTCCCCCGCCCAGATCTGCCATGACGGGCACCAGGAAGAGCACCCGCGAATCGAAAAAGTCAAAGGAGGCACAGCCGGGGGAGTTCCGCATGTCGAACGAATGGCAGCCGTCGGTATTGGGAAAATCGCAGCTCGAAGCGCTCGTGGCCTGGGGATTCCTTCCTGACCAGGCAACCGGTGGCTGGAGAATATCATAAGGTGAACCATATCCAATGCCTGATTCTAGAGAAATAGTTGTCTTTTCTGACTATTTTACCCGCAGATTTGGTTTGCCATGCCATCCGTTTCTTCGCAAATTGCTTGATTATTACCAGATTTCCCTGTGCCACTTGAATCCCAATTCTATCCTCTTGATTTCCATCTTTATCCACTTCTGTGAGGCGTACCTTGGCATTCTCCCGCACTTCAATCTGTTCCGCCATCTCTTCGTTCTTGTGAAACGAGCGGCACAGGTTCTCGAGTTGCTGGTGGAGTGTATCTGAAAATGCATGACGGAATGTCCGCACATTACCTCCAAATCCCTCTGAATACCAGTGTGTGTGATTGGAGCAAGAGATGGTTCTATATCCCCAACCAAGAACCGAGCGTCCGTTGCGCCGTGGATCAGATTCCAGAAAAACAGAGTAGTTGGACGGAGAAACCGCATGTAGAGGAGCTGGGACAAATGAACGAATTGCTGGAAATCATCAAGGGTTTGACCCTGAATGGAGTTGGGGTTGCTACCAATTTTGTGTTTCGTCGCGTCCAACCTTGCAGGGATAGAGTTCATCCTGCCTTTGAATTTACTGGTCGGAATGATCCGACCAGGTGCTCATCTGGAGATCTATCCGAAGCCGAAGTCAAAGAAGTCTTGGAAGAATATTTTGGGAAAGGCTTTCATATAGGGAACCGTGGCCAAAGTGCGGCTTTTAATCTGAAGAATCCTCCGCCTGAGGTAAGTTCTGAACTGCCCTGGCTCTTCTATCGCTCATATTGTATTTGTACCATAACTTCTGCTTGATCTCTTGAAGATAAATGGACAGGACCGAAAGGTGTATTTCTCCGATGTGCCAACCGCTGAATGGCCGGGCCGAGTTGACGCAATGCACAGTTATCATCAGGGACGTGCCGAGGATGACTCTATTGAACCATCCGAGGAAGAAAGAGAGTCTGTTGACGAAGAAGATGAGGAGACACTGGCCCAAACGACTGCTCGGGGGAAACAGCCGGTGTCGGAAAAGGCTGGATCTTCTAGTGGTGTCCGAGCTGCGGAAGGTTCGGCAAAGATTTTCGAGGACCGTGCCCAAGCCGCCGCCGACGCCCCTTGCTCGGATCAGGAGGAACCGAGCACAAAATGCCATAAGGGTGATGCGCCTGCCGCTGCCGCTGGAGCTTCCGGTCAAAGAAAGAAATTCGGCTGAAAGCATCGTCGCTCAGAAATGTAAGTAGAATTTTCTCCATATTTCTCCCTTTTTGATCCGAGCAGTGTTGAGATTTTGTCTTGGAAATGTAGGGACCCTTCTAATGAAGACGCTGAGAATCCCGGCGCTGAAAAGATGACGACTTCGGAAGCTGGTGTAGCCGAGGGCTTCCGCGCTGGCTGGACTTCAGAACATGAATCACCCCAGAGGTCGCCCGAGAGGCCCTCAATGGCTGATGCGCAAGGCTCGCCATCTCCTCCCAAGCAGCCGCGCATGCCTACCCCGCCGCCTCCGGCTTCTCCTCCAGGGCCGAATGTCAAGGAGCCGCGCCGTGAAGATGAAACTCGGACGTCGCCGCTGAGGAACAGTAGCGCCATTCCTCCTGGGAGCGCTGATCACGGAGCGGAGACCAGCTCAGAGGCGCGAGTAGGGCCATGTCCTCGGCCTTCTACAAGCGCTTCCCCGGAGGGTGCGGATATCGAAGAAGTCACCCGAAGGGGGCCCGTGCCATTGATTCGCACCTATCGGATGGTGGGGAGCACCTATGCTGTCGCCACGGAGGAAGATCTTGCTGACGCCGAGATAGATGGACTAAAGAATGACATCCGCGATACTCGCGCGGACTTGAGGAAGCTTCTCGGTCGTCTGGGAAATCTTTCGTCGCGTGTGCAGGTGACGCCTGTCATATTTTATCCTGACGATATATTGACTTGATAATCTGTCGCTCCTTTGGTCTTCCAGGCAGTGTATGAGACCGCCGAAGATTGCCGGAAAACCCTACACTGCCTTTGGGATGTAGCAGAGAAAAAGAAACAGCTGCAGACCAAGGTGACTTGCCTAGAGGGGGTGATGGCAGGCATGCGTGAGGAGCGTGATACCCTGGAGCTGCACTGCTCGGACCTTATGGAGTCCGAGAAGCGTCTATTGCGGGAGAACAAAGGTATGTCTGGCTCTTGTTCTTCTTGATAGCTATTCGTCCCGCTTTTGCTTTCTGAACACCAGTTGTGTGGCATGTAGGTCTTCAGGAGCTGCTGGATGTGTCGACGAAGCGGAGTATGTGTGACGTCTCGCCATTTGTAAGATGTCTTGGTTTGATGATCTGATTGTATTCTTTGTGACGTGCAGCCAATGAGCTGGAGGCTGAGGTGGCGCTGATGCGAGAGGCTGCCCGGAAGAACCTGGAGACGATGACAGGTTGCCTGTTTTTGTTCGGCTTTCCCCTTCCTTTTTATTTTTGTAGTGCGACTGACGTGCTTTGTTTGTCAGAGATGGGACGTAGGCATCGTGCGCAGGTCGATGACCTTGCGGGTCGCCTTGAGGCTACCGACGGAAGGTTTGACGCCTTGGTTTGTGGTGTTAAGCCTGTGCTTGACATCATTGAGTATGCGCCCGCCGTACCGCCTGCCGAAGGTCCTGGTGTCCTTGACATCGTGCAACGTGGACGGGAGGCTCTTCGGTTCTTTAAGGACTTCTGCGTGGATGCTGCTGAGAATGTGGCCGCCCATGTGCTTGGAGTCGTCCGGTCGCACAACCCAGGAGTGAAGAACGACCGAGTGCAGACCGGGTATGCGCAGGGGACCACCGAAGAGCCGGAAGACCAGCTTGAAGAAGAGGATAGGGAAGCCGCCAAGATGTTGACTGCTGATGTTCAGCTTTTCCCACAGAGGGGATTTGAATTGAGACGCCCGAGCATGGTCGAGGTCTTGTATGGTTGACGAATAATCCTACACGCCCTGCGTGTCGCCCGTGCTTTTGCCGGGGCTTTTGGAGACGCTGCTAAACTGCCCAAACGTCCTCGGGGCTTACGTGTTAGCGAAGACTTAACGGCCCAGGCGTCCCCGGGGCTTACGTGGTGGCGAAGCTGCCCGCGCTAGGCGGGGGTTACGCTTATCGTGGGCGAAGGCTACCCGATATATCGGGGTGGTCGATGAAGTGTCGTAGTTAGGCGGCCTATCATTTTTAGGGCTTACGCGGCGTCGAACCAGATGCTGCCCGGCGGGTGCGGGGGTTACGCATTGGTGAAATCGTGCTGCCCGAGCAGTGGCGGGGCTTATGCATAGCCGAAGACGTGCTGCCCGAGCAGTGGCGGGACTTACACATAGGCGAAGACGTGCCGCCTAAGCAGTGGCGGGACTTACGCGTAGGCGAAGACGTGCTGCCCGAGCAGTGTCGGGAGCATAGGCGAAGACGTGCTGCCCGAGCAATAGCGGGGCTTACACATTGTCGAAGACGTTTAGCTGTACAAAATGTAATGGAGGCAAAATATCGAAGAGAACAATGTATTGCCCTTGTTTATAATAAAATGGAAATACACATATCTGGTTTGATCCCTAGATTAGGGGTAGAAGCGTCACAGGTGCTCGATGTTCCAGGTGTTGGGGATGTCGACGCCGTCTAGGTCGGAGAGCCTATATACGCCTGGTCGAGTAACTGCCTTGACCATATATGGCCCCTCCCAGGGAGATGACAGTTTATGCATCCCCTCCTTGCTCTGCTTCCGCCGGAGAACGAGGTCACCGACTGCGAAGGCTCTGCCGTTGATATTGCGATTGTAATATCGCCTGATCCCTTCCAGATATTTAGCTGTTCGTACACAGGAGATCAGGCGTTCTTCCTCTAGCTTGTCGACTTCGTCTGCTCTGGCCTCGTTGGAGTGGACTTCTCCATACGCCTCAACCCTTGGAGATCGATAGATTACATCTGCGGGTAGTACTGCCTCCGAGCCATACACCATAAAATACGGCGATACGCCTGTGTTCCGGCTGGGTTGAGTCCGAAGTCCCCAGATCCCCACCGGTAATTCGTCAATCCAGTTGCCTGGGCTTCTATCCACGACTGCGTGGAGACGCTTCTTGAGGGCGTCGAGCAGCATACCGTTTGCCCTCTCCACCTGGCCGTTGGCTCTAGGATGAGCCACGGATACATATTTGACGGATATGCTTCTTTCTTCGCAGAAGTCCCAGAAATTGCTTCTAGTAAATGTTGATCCCAGGTCGGTGATGATGCTGTTCGGAAGCCCAAAACGGTAGGAGATGTCCTTGAAGAACTCTGCTGCTTTGGTTGCCGTAGCCTTGACTAACGGCTTGTACTCGATCCACTTGGAAAACTTATCGATAGCGACATAGACGGAGCGAAATCCCCCTTTTGCCGTTTTAAATGGACCAACCATGTCCAGTCCCCATGTTCCGAAAGGCCACGACGCAGGGATGGTCTGTAACTCTTGGGCTGGTACATGTGTCTGCTTGGCAAAGAATTGGCATGCTTCGCATTCTCTGACTATCTTCTCGGCGTCTTGGACTGCTGTTGGCCAATAGAAACCTGCTCGGAAAATCTTGCCAACCAGAGTACGTGAAACTGCATGATTGCCGCACATGCAGCTATGAGCCTCATGAAGGATCTTGAGACCCTCTTCCCGTGGGACGCATTTTTATAGGACTTCGCTTCTGGTATTCTTGCGCATGAGTTTGCTGTCGACCAGGACATAGCTTTTGGATCTCCTTACCAGGCGCTCGGCTTCTGTCCTATCTTCGGGGACCCTTGCTTCCAGTAGGTAATCAATGAACTGGGTTCTCCAGTCCTCTTCAGGAGTTGGAATATATGCCACTATCTGGTCGGTCGCAGAGCTGCTGGTATCGCCATCAGTCTGTATGGAGGGGTTGAACAGATCCTGGATAAAAACGCCAGCGGGGACGTCGGACCGGGATGATCCGAGCTTTGACAGCTCGTTGGCCGCCTGATTTTTGCTTCGAATGATATGATGGAATTCTATACCGAGGAATTTCCCTTCGATTTTTCTGATTGCGGCGACGTAGGAGTCCATTTTCTCATTGTTGCAGTCCCAGTCCTTGTTAACCTGGTTGATGACCAGGGCCGAGTCCCCGTAGACCATGATGCGACGGATGCCGAGCTCGGAGGCTATCTGGAGACCGTGCAAGGCGGCCTCGTATTCGGCCGCGTTGTTGGACGCCATGAAGTGAATTCTCAAGGCATAACGGAGGCGCTCACGGGAGGGCGATATAAGGAGTACTCCGGCTCCGGCGCCGCTGATGCTGAGGGACTCGTCGAAGAACATTGTCCAATACTCTTCCTGTGCCGGATGCGGAGACTCTTGCATCTCTGTCCATTCAGCTATGAAGTCGGCGAGTACCTGCGACTTGACTGTTATTCGGCTGCGGAAATCAATAGGAGTATGTTCCCAGCTCTACTGCCCATTTTAGGATCCGGCCCGTTGGCGTCTTTGTTCCAGAGGACGCTACTCAGGGGACATTCAGAGATTACTGCTATGGAATATCCTTCAAAATAGTGATGGAGCTTTCTTGAGGTGACGAGAACAGCGTATATCAATTTCTGCACCGTTGGGTAACGGGTCTTGGACTCGTTGAGGACTTCACTGATGAAGTAAACTGGTCGCTGGACCGGATAGGCGTGACCGTCTTCTTCTCGTTCAATGACGATGGCAGTGCTGACGACGTTATTAGTCGCGGCGATGTAGATCAGCAATGTTTCGTCCTTTTTAGGAGCTGTGAGAAGCGGAGGACTCGTCAAGAAGCGTTTGAGTTCTCTGAAGGCCGTATCTGCCTCTTCCGACCAGGTGAACTTCTCGCCAGGTTTTAGTAACTTGAAGAATGGGAGGCCTTTCTCGCCCAGTCTAGAGATGAAACGGCTAAGGGCCGCCATGCACCCGGTGAGCTTTTGCACATCTTTGACATTGGTCGGAGGCTTCATCCTCATAACCGCGTTGATCTTCTCCGGGTTGGGGAGGATGCCTTGCTTGCTGACGATGTTACCGAGCAAGTTGCCAGATCGGACGCCGAAGATACACTTGCCTGGATTAAGCTTCCATTAGAATGTGTCCAGCTTCTCAAAAACAGCTTCGAGGTTGGAGATGAGGTCTTCAGCCGTCCGAGTCTTGATGACGACGTCATCAATGTATGCGGCAGCGACGTCGGGGATGAGGTCGTCGAGACAAGCTTGATCGCCCGTTGGTAGGTTGCTCCAGCATTCTTCAATCCGAAAGACATGGTCTTGTAGCAATAAGCCCCGAAAGGGGTGATGAAAGATGTCTTCTCTTGGTCTTCTTTCTTCAAAGCGATCTGGTGGTATCCGGAGTAGCAGTCGAGGAAGCTGAGTAGCTCACAACCAGCTGTTGAGTCAATGACTTCGTCGATTCGTGGAAGACCGAAGGGGTCTTTAGGGCAGTGTTTGTTGAGATCGGTGTAATCAACGCACATTCTCCATTCATTATTCTTTTTTTTTACAAGCACCAGATTGGCTAGCCAATCAGGGTGATACACCTCTCTGATGAAGCCGGCAGTTAAGAGCCGAGCTACCTCTACCCTAATGGCCTCCTTCTTGTCTGGAGAGAATCGCCGGAGCTTCTGCTTGATTGGCTTGGCGGTCTTCGAGACATTCAAGGAGTGCTCGATCAACTTCCTGGGAACGCCGGGCATATCCGCTGGTTTCCCTGCGAAAGTGCTTACGTGCTCCCTTAGGAAGCTGACGAGCGCGCCTTCCTATTTAGGATCGAGGTCGGCCCCGATGCGAGTAGTCTTGCTTGGCTCGCCGGGGACCAGGATAACCTCCTTCGTTTCCTTGTTCTTGGTGGCTGATCTTGGTGGGGTCTTCTCTGGGATGACTTGGTCTTCTAGAGCTACCTGCTTTGCGTCCGCGGCACAGATGTTCATGAGTATGGATTCTTCGACAGCTTCAGCCATGGCAATGGCCTCCCGCTCGCAAGCATATGCAACTTGGAGGTCGGCGCGAATGGAAAGGACGCCGTTCTCCGCTGGCATCTTTATGACGAGGTAGGTGTAGTTGGGGATGGCCTCGAATTTTGCCAGAGCTGGTCGGTCGAGGATAGCATGATATGCGGTGTCGAAGTCGGCCACCAAGAAGTCGATGTGCTCGATGCGGAAGCACTGTGGGTGCCCGAACTGGACCGAGAGGTTTATCTGCCCTCGAGGATATGACGGCTGTCCCGGGACGATACCCCAGAAGGGGGCCAATGTTGGCTGCAAGTCTTCTTCTTTTAGCCCGAGTTCCTTGGCAGCTCCGGAGAACAGGATGTTGAGGCCGCTGCCGCCGTCGATCAGCACCTTCCGGAAACGCGTCGTGCGTATGACCGGATCAACGATCAATGGGAAGCGACCCAAGTACGGAATCTGAGTCCATTGGTCGGCCCTGCTGAAGGTGATGTCTTGGTCCGACCAAGGAGGAAGCCTTGGATCAGCGATCGCGCTGTCGGAATTGGCGACGGAGTTGACACGTCTATTGACGAGTTTCTGCTCCCTCTTTGACTCGATGGCGGCGCGACCACCGATGATGGTGGAGACGGTTCAGTGTGCGTTGGTGAAGCCTGGAGGCTTGTCGCTGTCGTCGCGCCGATCCCTGTCGGACTCTACGCGAGCCTTCTTCTTCTCTTCTATTTGGAACTTCCTGGAGAAACCCTCGCACTCCCTCATGGTGTGCTTGTGGTGCTTGTGGACGGGGCACTGGGCGTCGAGGAGCTTGGAGTAGGCCTCCTCGTAATTGCGCTTTGGGGCTGGTCGGGTGTTGTAAACCTGGTAGTGGCGGCGCCTCTCTCCAGCCCTGGAGCTCTCGGGTTCGTCGTAGCGGCGATGTTCTGGGCGTCGTCGGTGGTCGCGGTCATCGCGGCGGTAGTCTCTCCGAGGAGCTCGATCATCCTGGCACCGATCTGTTCGGTGGCCTTCTTCTTGGTGCCGCGACTGGTCGGGGAAATGGAGGCGACTACGAATGGAGTGATGAGCTGCGTCGTTTCCATCGACGTATTTGTTGGCGATGCGTAGCATCTCGGCGATGGTGGTCGGGCTGGTGCGGTATAATTTCTTCCGCAGTTCCTCGTCGGGCCTCAGGCCGCGCATAAACGCGGAGATGGCTTCTGCATCTGTGATGTCGGGGATGTCGTTTCTGATTTTCGAGAAGTGCCGGATGTAGTCTCGCAGGGAGTCCCGAGAGCCTTGCCGGAGCCTTTCAAGATCATACTTCGTGCCCAGTTGCTTGCAAGTGGCGCGGTAGTTATTGACGAACTGCTCCTTCAACTGATCCCAAGTGTCGATGGAGTTCGGCCTCAAACTATGAAGCTAGTTGTTGGCGGAGGCGCTGAGCATGACCGAGAGGTAGTTGGCCATCACATCCCTGTTTCCACCAGCGGCTTGGACGGCGATCTCGTAGACGTTGAGCCATTTGTTGGGATCGGCACTTCCGTCGTAAGTCTTGACGCCGACAACTTTGAAGTTAGGAGGCCAGACAACTGCTCGGAGTGCCCGCGTAAATGGCAGTTCCGGGGCGGTCTTGTCGTTGGGGAAGCCGTGTGTCTGATCATACTCTCTTCGTCGCTCGGCCTCTGCTGAGTGTCTGGCTTCTCTCCTGTTCTCGATGCGGCCGCGTAGGTCTTTGGTCTTCAGCTTTGCGCGGAGGTCGGACTGGCTCACCTCTTGGTCGCCGTCTCGCCGTTGAGGTCTCCGATCACCGCGAGACATCTCACCATCTTCGTCGACGAGCTCTGTAGCAGATGCCGTGCTATGAGATGGTGCTTGTCTTCCTTCGTTGATCTGGACCTGAGTTGCTTGGAGAAGAGCGGTGAGCCGTCCGAGCTCTAGAGTCTGGGGTAGCCTCTTGGCCTCGGCGATCGCGACGGCGACATTGGCGCTTGGAGTCTTGCAGACCTCGTACTGCCCGAGCATGCAAAATTCGGGCTCCAGATTCCTCACCGTAGTCCTCTTCACTTCAGCTTGCTGCTCGCGGCGTCGTCTGCGATCGGCGTTCTTTGCCTCGCGGGCTGCTCGGGCTTCTTCGGTCTCATTGGGCGGCGGGTCGCTGTCGTTGCTAATGGCGAGGACCGGTCCCCCAAAAAATTGCTTGATGGGGGGCAGATCGGGGGGAAGGCCACCCTTTTGATCATCATTGTCAGGGGCGGTCGTTGTCGGGGGTGATGAAGGAACTGGTGCCGACGTGGACGGAAGCGTGTCGACGTAGCAGTCTGAGCGAAGCTGGAAGCTGCGTTTTGTAGACCGAACGATAAGTAGCCGTTCGGAGGACGGTCCCCCCGAGGTCGCTTCTCGATGATGCGCCCGAGAGGCGTGACGGTGACGACCAGTGTTGTGTTGTGGGACAGCGATGAGAGGCGATGCGTCGTGGATGACACGGACTCCAGGATTTGGAGTCCCTCTGACAGCTTCTTGGTGACCCGATCTATAGATCCGATCAGGTCGTCGTTGTTGATGTTTTTTCCGAACGTAGCGTGGCAGCCTCTTCGTCGGAGGAGATACGGAGGGGATCTGGGCTGCGTCCAGAATCACTCCTTCGCCGTTCGCGCCGATGACCCAGGTGATGGATCCCACCGTGAAGATCTGACCCGGCGTCGGGAGCTCGATGGAGCTTGAAAAAATCACCTTGTTCGCCATGGAATCAGGTGGCACACCCTCTACCTGGCGCGCCAACTGTCGACGGAATACCGGCGATAGTCTACCGAGGGGTATGCCCGCGGTAGTAGATGAGACGGTTAGGGTGCGCCTGAGACGAACGAGGGAGCACAATTCGTGCGAGACGGGGATTTAGACAGGTTCAGGCCGCCACGAGGCGTAATACCCTACGTCCTGTATGTTGCTGTGTTGTATTGCTAGTAGATTAGATGAATCGAGTAGACCCCCTGCCCATCCTTATATAGTCCGGGGGGCAGGATTACAAGTTGATCTTGTCATACATAACAGATTACAATTCTAGCCGATCTGGGAAACTAATCGGCTAGATCCTAGGAAAGCTATTTCCTTGGCCGCCAAGGTCTCGGCGGATATACGCGATCTCGTGGAGATCATACGGGCGACGCGTCCTTGGTAGTTCGGGCCTGTTCGGTAGACTTGCCCATGTATGACTATGCGGGTATACGAGCTTATACCCCCCGAGAAAAGGACAATTTTGGTTGTCAACAGAAATCTTAGGGGCTATTTGGATCCTTTTCATTTGACGGAATTGAAATCTACTTATAAATTAGGCTACTTGACTTAGGATGTGACATTTCATCGTTTTTCAAAGTTCACATGTAAGCCTATCTTAAATCATGGGGTGGGGGATAAAATTTGATTCTGTAGATCAAACCATGCTATATATATGCTTTACAACTTATAGCACGCTCTTCAACTCGCTCCTCCTCTACGGTAGAAATGAACACTTAAACATCTCTCTCATATAGTCAACAAAATAATATATACAAATATAATCCATATACAACCATATTGACGTAATTATTAATATGTGTCTAAATTACACTACAAGAATTTGGTTGATCCGTGACAAGTTTTTTATGACAGATTTTTTTGGTCACGTATTACCTAAACCAAACATGGGCTCTCTTGAAGCCCAACCTTGGGACCGATTTCTGTGACAATATTTAAAAAACCATCACAGTTTTGCAGCTGAACCAAATCCGTGCCGCTGAACCCGTAACAGTTTTAGTTTCCTCATGATATGCCATTGCCATATTGAGTGCTAGCGTGGCGTGCTGACATGGCCATGAGCCATTATTCTTTGATAAATGGCTGATTCAAAAAAACTGTGCAGCACTTGAGAGTAGAACCCAAGCCCTCCCAATTGCTAAGCCACAGTCTTACAACTACACTATGCTGCCTTATCTGATGGAAATACGAATTTATTATATATATCGAATTGCTACAGCAATGTATAATCCCTAAAGGCCTGAATCCCTCCGACACCATAGTTGACTTCGTGACCTCGCCACGCCGCAACACCAATCGACCTCGCCACCGCACCAATCCCCCTCGCCGCCGCCCCAATCCACCTCGTTGCTGCCCCAATCCAGCTCGCCACCGCCCCAATCCATCTCGTCGCCGTCGCCGCCCCAATCCACCGACGCCACGGCGAGGAGAGGTCGTCCAAAGGCCAATGACGGTGAATCCCACTGCGGCCAGGAGCGTGGACGTTCCCAGCCCACGCCATTGGTGATGGTGGGTTGCGCGGCGGGCCACTGACAGAGGAAGGCAGCTGCAACAATCTCTCTGTCGTCTCTTCCCGCCACCTGCTGCGGCCTGCTGCAAGGTGACTTTCCTTCCCCCCGCTGGCTGCCTCACCATCTTCTCTTTGATTTTCCTGTACTGTGCATGCTTATTAAATCGTGTGTTTCCGCAATGCATGTTCAGATGGACAGAAGTTGGGTGCACAACACACTATTTTCTACTCAATATGTCAATGGTGTCAAAGAATTTATAGATTTCATTAAAGAAAAATATGCTGCTAATGATGAGATTCTTTGCCCATGTACTAGATGCCTTAATCAAAAGCACTTGCATCAACCTAATGTGAAGAATCACATTTTGATGAATGGCATGGACTGTACATATACTCGGTGGGTACATCATGGAGAGGACATTAGTGTACATGTTAATGAAGTCCCTACTTCTGTTCCTGTTTTCGACACTGATGATGGTTCCATTGGTGTGGCTGAGAGTGACAACCATGGTGGTGATCGGTTAGATAGTTTGCTTAGGGACCTTCAAACTGCAAGAGGACATGGTAGTCATGACACTGAATCTGAAAATGGAAATAGTGATGGAAACAGGCAATCCTCATTTCTTAAACTTCTGATGAAGGAGACCAAGCGTCAGCTTTATCCTGGGTGTGCCAAATTTTCAAAATTCTCCTTTGTGGTAAAGCTACTTCATATGAAGTCATTTTATAGGATTACCAACAGTGCATTTTCTGCATTCCTGAAGATACTAGCTGATGCATTCCCTGAGTTTAATACACTACCAACATCATACGATGAAGCAAAGAAAATAATAAAGGAATTAGGACATGGATATGAATCGATCCATGTGTGCTATAAACAACTGCATTTTGTTTCGAAAGGATTATGCTTCTCATGACAATTGCCCAGTTTGTGGTTTATCAAGATGGAAAGAACCAAAGAGGAAGAAGATTCCACAAAAAGTGTTGAGGCATTTTCCATTAGTGTCCTAGGCTACAGATGCTATTTGTAACCAAGGAGGGTTCAAAACAAGCACAATGGCACAAGTTAAAGAGGCAACCTAGTGATAAGGAAATGAGTCATCCAGTTGATGGTGAGGCTTGGCAAGATTTTGACAGGGAATATCCAGATTTTGCGGAAGAAGCTAGAAACCTCAGACTTGGGCTAGCTACTGATGGATTCAATCCCTTTGGAAATTTTAACACTAAGTACAACATGTGGTCGGTATTTGTTGTGCCATACAACCTTCCACCTTGGGCATGCATGGATCAGTCCAATATAATGATGGCTCTGTTGATTCCAGGTCCATGTTCACCTGGGAAAGTGTTATGGTGGGGCAAGTCTATCACTGCCGCAAGAAGAGCAGTGGCTGGCTAGGTCGCAGCGGAGCGCGTGCGGCTGCATGGCGATCACGGCCAAGGGAGGGCGCGTGTGGCTGCATGGTGACCACGCCGACCTCAAGTTCAGGATCTCAGTCTTATTAGCTAGCTATAGTTTGGTTACGTCAGTTAGTGATTTGTAATACTCTTGGCTATATAGCCTAAACAAGTAATGAATAAAAAGATCAGCTGGAGATTGAGATTCAATCTCTCCTACTCCCCAGCCATCCTCTCTCATTCTCGTCTGTGTTCACGCCGGCCATCAGGACGGCGTCGCACGACCAGCGCCGTAGAGAGATCAAGCCTCGCCCTCCCATATCACACGACTACAACCTCAGAGGGAATAGTAGCGGCCACAACAATTTGGTATCGGCAATGTCAGGTCCGATGACTGGTGTGCCCACCACTGCCCTCTCCTCCGCCGGCATCCCACCCATCCACCCTGCGACCACCGTCCAACCCATCATTCCCCCGCTGCCTCCAAAACCACCATAGCTCTCGTTCAGGACAACCCCTCCTCTCCAGATCCCCTCACTGCAGCCATCCTTGGTCTGCAACGTCAGATGGGGCAATTCGCCACACGTCTGTCAGCCTTGGAAGGGCGAACCTCGTCGTCTGCCAGCGGTATGTCTGCAAGTGGTGCCGCCACCATCCTCGCTCCAGTATGGCCTGCCAGGCTACGGCGGCATTCCAGCAGCACCAACAACGGGCTCCGTCGTGGTCCACACGGAGCCGTTGGCGGAGCCTCGCGCCCCATCCGCACCACTACCCATTACCCAAATTCCCTTCCCACATTCCCCTTCACCGCTGCCCAACTTCAGCGCGCCTCAGCAACCGCTGGCGCACCACTACGACGGCCATTCAGAGGACCGCGGTACGCCGGGCCAATATGAGAGCCACGCGGACGCCCGCGGCGTACCCCGTTTTCAGAAGCTGTCCTTCCCGACGTTTGACGGGACGGAAGATCCACTGGCATGGCTGAACAAGTCTGACCATTTCTTCCGCGCGCAGCGCACGCCGGAGGTGGACAAGGTCTGGCTCGTGTCGTTTCACATGAACAGCGTGGCCCAACACTGGTACTACATGCTGGAGCGCGGCGACGTCAGCAACATCTCCTGGCCACTCTTCAAGGCACTCTCTCATCAGCGCTTCGCCCCCCTGCTCGCCACCAATCATCTATCTGATTTCGCCTGCCTGCCGTTCCGAAGCACCGTGGCGGAGTACCAGGGGGCCTTCCAGGCTCGGTTGGCGCACACCGGGCCCCTCTCTCCGCTCCAACAGGTCCAGCTCTTCACAGGCAGCCTGCCGGACCCGATCCGCATCGACGTCAAACTCCAGGGCCCTACCGACCTACAGCGCGTGATGGGATTGGCCCACGCCTACGAACGTTGCGCTGGCACAATGCCTCCGATGCCCGCGGGCTGACCACCCCCGCCGCCGGCGCGCACACCACCGCTGGCACTGCCAGCGGCCCCCGCGGCGACATCGGCGCCATCTCCGGCAGTGCCCTCTGAAGCGATCATCCTGGCGCCTCCACGGCCATTCCGCCGTCTGTCTCCCACCAAGATGGCGGAACGACGCCCGCAAGGACTATGCTATAACTGCGACGACCCCTATGTCCGAGGGCACAAGTGCCGCGCCTTTTCTATCTGGAGGTCACCGACTTCAACGACTCTGAGCCGCCGCTGCCGGAAGAGGCTCCTGCCCACGACACATCGCTCCAGGATGGCCAGGCGGACGATCGTCCGCCCCTCATCTCATTGTACGTGCTGGCCGGGATCCGTACTGAGGACACAATGCAGCTACGCATCTCCATCGGCAATCACGAGCTCACTGCCCTCCTCGACTTCGGATCCACACACAACTTCATCAACACAGGTGGCCGGTCGCAGAATCGGCCTCCACTTCCACGACAGCCAAGGGGCTCAGGTGGTGGTCGCCAACGGTGACCGCATCGCGTGCCGCGGCCTCGCGCACGACATCGCCATCCGCATCGCCGAGGAGCACTTCACCGTCGACTATTACGCGATTCCGCTCGACTGCTACGACGTCGTCTTGGGCACCAAGTACCTGCGCACCTTTGGTACCCATCCTATGTGACTTCGACGACCTCTGTCTGGCGTTCTGGCGCCATGGCCGGCGCATCCTCTGGAAAAGGCATCGGCTCGACGGGCGGGGACACTCCTCCCTTGGGCCGTCCTCCACACCCTGCGCAACTCTGAGCTGGCCCTCCTCGACCGTCTCTTGGACTCGTACAATGACATCTTCACCGTGCCTACAGGACTCCCACCGGTCCGCGAGTGCAATCATCGGATCCATCTACTTCCGAACACCCCGCCGGTGGCGGTCCGCCCATACCGCTACCCCCAACTCTAGAAAGACGAGCTGGAGGCCCAGTGCGCGGCCATGCTGGAGCAGGGCATCATCCGCCCCAGCACCTCGTCCTTCTTCGCGCCTGTCCTCCTGGTCAAGAAGGCGGATGCGACATGGCGCTTTTGCGTCGATTACCGGGCACTCAACGACGCAATGTTGAATGATAAATTTCCAATTCCAGTGGTGGAAGAGCTCATCGACGAGCTCCATGGCGCTCGCGTCTTCACGAAATTGGATATCCGAGCCGGCTATCACCAAGTCCGCGTCCACTCGGACGACGTTGAGAAGACCATGTTCCGCACGCATCACGGGCACTTCGAGTTCCTCATGATGCCGTTCGGCCTCACCAACGCGCTGGCCACCTTCCAAAGCCTGATGAACACCGTGCTTCGCCACTTCCTTCATAAGTGTATTCTCGTGTTTTTTGACGACATTCTAATCTACATCGCCTCATGGTCCGAGCACCTTCAACATCTCCGTGCCATCTTCGATGTCCTTTGCGCGCACCAGCTGCGCATTAAGCGCTCAAAGTGCGCCTTTGGTACCACCTCGGTGGCATACCTTGGGCACGTCATATCAGCCTTCGGCGTGGCCATGGATCGTGACAAAGTTGAAGCCGTGGCCTCCTGGCCACAACCTGCTTCGGCACGGGGCCTCCGCGGCTTCCTCGGCCCCGCCGGCTACTACCGGCGATTTAGACAGGAGTTCAGCACGGTGGCGGCTCCTTTGACAAAGCTGTTGCGCAAAGAGGGCTTCCATTGGACGGAGGAGGCGACGATCGCCTTCACAGCGCTCAAGGAGGCACTCTCTACCGTCCCCGTCCTCCACCTGCCGGACTTCACCAGGCCCTTCGTCGTTGACTACGACGCCTTCGGCACCGGCTTCGGCGCCGTGCTACATCAAGGTGCGGGACCACTCGCGTTCTACAGCAAGCCCTTTGCCGCCAGACACCTGAAAGTGGCGGCTTATGAGCGCGAGCTCATCAGTCTCGTGCAGGCCGTGCGCCATTGATGGCCCTATCTCTGGGGTCATCGTTTCGTCGTCCGGACGGACCACTACGCACTGAAATACATGCTCGACCAGGGCCTCTCCACGGTACCGCAACATCAGTGGATAAGTAAGTTGTTTGGTTTTGATTTTACAGTCCTGGTCGCTTGAACACTGCGGCCGACGCACTCTCACGTCGGGAGTCGGTGGATCCGTGCATCACAGCTGTCTTGGCGCCAACCTTCAGCATCTACGACAACCTGCGCGCCGAGCTCGCTGGAGACGCCGCCCTACGCCAGCTCCGTGACCCCATTGTCGCAGATCGTGGCGAGCCCTGCCATGTCGCCGACGGCCTCATCCTTCCTCGGCTTGCCACGTCTATATCCCGGCGACGTCGCGTCTACTTCCGGCCATACTCCAGCTGGCGCACACCGAGGGCCACGAAGGGGTCCAGAAAACCTTGCAGCGCCTCCGCCTCGATTTCGCCGTCGACCATGACCGTGCACTCGTACGGGACTACGTCCGATCCTGCTCCACCTGCCAGCGGAACAAGACGGAGGCCCTCCACCCGGCCGGCCTCCTCCAGCCTCTCGCCATTCCCTCGCAGGTCTGGACTGACATCTCGCTGGACTTCGTCGAAGGGCTGCCCAAGGTGCACGGCAAGTCCGTGATACTCACGGTGGTCGACCGCTTTTCGAAGTATGCTCACTTCATAGCGCTCGGCCACCCATACACGGCATCGTCGGTTGCCCGCGTCCTTCTTCACCGACATCGTCAAGCTCCACGGCTTCCCGGCGTCGATCGTCAGCGACCGCGATCCCGTCTTCACCGGACACGTCTGGCGGGATTTGTTCAAGATGGCGGGTGTGCAGCTGCGCATGAGCACCGCTTTTCACCCCCAGACAGACGGCCAGTCTGAGGTAGTGAACAAGACAATCACCATGTGCCTACGGTGCATCACCAGCGATAGGCCACGCGAGTGGCTGGACTGGCTACCGTGGGCCGAATACTGCTACAACACAAGCTTCCACTCCGCCCTGCGAGCCACCCCGTTCCAGGTGGTGTATGGCACCCTCCTCCACCAATGGCGCCCTATGGTCCGGCAACGGCACGCACGGCTATGGTCGACGCCATGCTCATGGTACTGACGTCCTGCAAAAGGCTGCAGCAAGCTCAGAACTACGCCAAGCGGAACTATGACGCACACCACCGCCCGCTGGAGTTCGCCATCGGCGATTGGGTTTGGCTCCGGCTCCTCCATCGACCCGCCCAGTCGTTGGTCCCTGGCGCCCACGGCAAGCTCAGCCCGCGCTACGCAGGCCCCTTTCAGATGATGGAGCGCGTCGGCGACATAGCCTACCGCCTTCAGCTCCCTGACGGCCCGCGCATCCACGATGTTTTCCACGTCGGCATTCTGAAGCCCTTCCATGGTCCTCCTCCGGCAGCCACTCCGGCATTACCACCACTGCGTCATGGTCGTCTCCTGGAAGCACCAGAACGCGCTCTAGGCTCGCAGCTGCGCCGTGGTGTGTGGCATGTGCTCATCTAGTGGGCCAGCCTACCGGAGACCAACGCCACCTGGGAACCGGTTGACGACCTCCGCAAGGCCTACCCCGACTTCCAGCTCGCGGACGAGCTGTTTCTCGATGGAGGGAGAGATGTTATGGTGGGGCAAGTCTATAAGCGCCGCAAGAAGAGCAGTGGCTTGGTCAGCCGTGGCTAGGTCGCAGCGGAGCGCGTGCGGCTGCATGGCGATCACGGCCAAGGAAGGGCGCGTGTGGCTGCATGGTGACCACGCCGACCTCAAGTTCAGGATCTCAGTCTTATTAGCTAGCTATAGTTTGGTTACGTCAGTTAGTGATTTGTAATACTCTTGGCTATATAGCCTAAACAAGTAATGAATAAAAAGATCAGCTGGAGATTGAGACTCAATCTCTCCTGCTCCCCAGCCTTCCTCTCTCGTTCTCGTCTGTGTTCACGCCGGTCGTTAGGACGGCGTCGCACGGCCAGCGCCGTAGTGAGATCAAGCCTCACCCTCCCACATCACACGACTACAACCTCAGAGGGAATAGTAGCGGCCACAACAGAAAGACTTTGATTTATTTCTACAGCCTCTTGTTGAAGAATTGATTGACCTTTGGAAAGGTGTGCCTAACTTCGTGCAGCAGTGTTATGGTGCATTCATGATTACCCAGCTTTGGCTACTTTGTTTGGGCGTACCACGAAAGGCTATTTTGCTTGTATTCACTGTGACAAGAATCCTCTCTCTTATGCACTAAGGAATAAAATTGCATATATTGGACACTATCGCTTCCTGCCAAGGGGGCATCATTTGAGGAGGAACAATGGATATAGTGGCCTTCATGGAACCAATGATCCACCAGGTAAATTTACTAAAGAAGAGCTACTAGCAGAATCAGAGGAGGTTAGACATATCAAACCTGCGATCAAGCAAAAGGACAGCAGGAAAAGGAAGCGTTCTGTGAAAATTTGGAGCAGGAGAGTTTGTCTGTGGGATTTGGAGTACTGGAAAAATTTAAAGGTTAGACGTAAACTTGATGTCATGCACATTGAGAAGAACATATGTGAGAGCTTGGTTGGCACAATTCTTGATATACATGGGAAGACAAAAGACACGCCGAATGCTAGGCTTGACCTTAGTGACTTAGGAATTAAAGAAAAGTTGCAGTTCAGAGATGAAGGAGATACTTCTGAGATGCCTCGTGCTAGACACACTTTGTCTAAAGAACAAAAGGTTGCCTTTTGTAATTATTTAAGGGAGCTCAAGTTTCCAGATGGCTACGCTTCAAACATATCAAGATGTGTTAATGCTGATGGAAGCAAGGTACAGGGCCTGAAAACACATGATTGTCATATTCTTTTGCAAAGAATCTAACCTGCTGCTTTACGAGGCTTTGTTGACAAGGATATATATGAAGCAGTAGCTGGGTTGGGAAACTTTTTTAAGCAATTGTGTAGCAAAACTCTGAACAAGGATGTGTTAGTTCAAATGAATGAAGAAATTCCTGAATTATTGTGCAAGCTTGAGAAAATTTTTCCCCCAGCTCTTTTTGATGTGATGATGCACCTTCCTGTACATTTGCCTGAGGAGGCGCTGCTCCGAGGTCCTGTACAGTATGGGTGGATGCACCCTGTTGAAAGGCGGCTGTACACTTTAAAGCGCTATGTGAGGAATAGGGCAAGACCAGAAGGTTCCATTGCAGAGGCATATATTGCAGATGAGTGCCTAACATTTTGCTCCAAGTACATGGATGATGTTGAAACAAGATTTAATAGAGAACCGAGAAATGTTGGGTTTTCTGATGAAGAAGCCTATGGTGCAGATGTGTTTGGGCATGGAGTGAGATTTACTTCAGGAGCAGAATTAATATATGATGATGGTGGATTATGTCAAATAGTGTGGTATGTGCTGAACAACTGTAGTCAAGTTGAGGAATATATCAAGTATGTTATCACTTATGTACTGTGCTATATGCTCCCTTCCACTTGTGGTTATGGGCCATTTTTTGACTCATTTTTTATCTTTACAGAATGTTCAGGGATGAATTAGAGAGGGAAGGGGTGTCTAACATTGAAAAAACACTTCGACAAGGATTCCAGACATGGTTCAGGAACCTGGTTAGATTTCATTCAGCATCTTTTACAAATTATTCTGCTATGCATTCTAATCATATTTATTGTGCTATGTGGTATGCCAGATGTTGAGAAAGAAAACAGAAGAGGAAATGGTAGATGATGACATCTTTTCCTTGGCATGTGGTCCTGATTTAAGAATCAAGAAATACAAGTCTTGTATAGTTAATGGGGGTGCGGTTTAACACTACTGACCGTGATGCGAATAAGAAGACTCAGAATAGTGGAGTAATGTCACTAGGAACACATAACTCTGAGCTCATTGAGTTTATGGAAAGATAAAAAAGATCATCCAGTTAGATTATAATGGTGATGGCAGGTCAGTTGTCTTGTTCAAATGTCATTTGTATAAATTGGATGGGAGGAATGCACAGAAAGATGATTGGTTCTATAAAAGCATTAATGTCGGAAGCCTATGGTACAAAGATGATTCTTTAATTCTAGCTACTCAGGCTAGAAAGGACAATATCACTGAAACTTCTGTACCATTTAATAGTCCTGCATATCAAGAGGAATATTGTTGTGATGATGAGGAGGAGGGTATTCACAGACAGTAGTTGTTGAACCAACAACTGAGATTCCTTTGAACAGACATGATGAACCAGGACAAATGTTTCAAGCTTCTGAGATTTCTCGTTTGAGGAAAGAAAGGCCAGCCCCTGTGTGTCAAAGTGACAGTGAAGATGAAATTTTTGATGACACGTTGGAAGGGTACTGCAGCGAGGAAGATGGAGATGCTCTACTTGAAGTTGACAGTGATGACGAGTAGGTTTTTTTTTCTTGTGTTTATGTGTTGCCCTTGTTACATTCAAACAATATGCAGTAATGATGTGTGGATGTATTTACATTTACTCTGTTGTGATATGGACACCTAAATGGTTCTGGCTTGAATTGCAGCTGTGCAAAGAACACTGCTAGCTTTGATTTTTTTTTTTTTCCTTTGGGAAGCTACGAGGAAACAATGTCAATTAATTTAATATGTGCTCAGCAAAACCTGTTTCAGACTTCATAATGTTGTACTCCACTTCCCAGGCACATTTTTCATATTGATTATAAATAAAATCCTGAATCAAAATTAAAGCCATTTATTTTTCATGTTAGCTTGTTTATTTACCTTTTTTATTAGATGGTTTTTTGATTTGGAATTTACACCCCCAAAATTCTGTTCGAAGTTCTTATACATATAGAAGGCCTCTCAAATTAGATGATTTTTCCTAAAAATTTGTAAAATCATGATCTATCAAGTTCATATGTACTGAAGTCCTCGGCTTTCTGCTGAGCTCTCCAAACCTAGAGTCATCTACTAGAATGGGGAAGATGGGGTCGCGGGCTTCTATTGTGTAGTCGACTGTAACAACCCTAAAAATCCACACAATCTAAAAATCCCAACCAATTAAATTTTCATTTATTTATTGTGAAAACCCATTTTTCTTGTGCAAGCATATAGGTTTCATTATGAAATTGGTAAATAAAGGAGTGTAGTTTGCATTTTAATTCCAATCACATAGAATAATAACTTATGCATCACATTTGGGATTTATTGCAATTTATGTTTGTATTTACTCAATAAATTAAAATGGGCAATATATGTATATATACACTAAACTGAAAACAGAAAAGGAGAAAGAGAGTTCGGCCAGCAAGCCAGCCCGAGCCCGCCCGACCTTCCTCTCCTCATCTCACCGCGCGCGGCCCACGTCGCGGCTCGGCAGCGCACGCGCGCGACCGGCACACACGCGCTCGCGCTCGCTGCCAACCCGGCCCCGCCTGTCAGCCACTCTCGCCCCCACTGTTCTTCTTCCTCACGAAGGCGACGCGCCTGCCGGGGGTGTCGCGCGAATGGCGTGACCCCGGTCCCACAGCCGACAGCATGGCAGAGCCCTGGACCCCGCTGTCCCCCTCCTGTCCCCTCCTTTCTTGGCCGCCAAGCGAACCCGCGCCATCCGGAGCCCTAGATCCACTCGAGCCACGGCCCTTCGATCGGCCGAGCGCAATCGGGACCGTTCGCCATTGGAGACTGGCCAAGCTCGCCTATAAATTGGAGCACCCCGAAGCCTTACCCTCATTTTCCCTCGCCGCCACCGCAGCACAGACCGGCACACCGCACCAAGCCGAGAGAGAGAGCGTAGGAGAAGGGCGGAGCAGGGGAGGAGAAGCTGCCGGAGCGCCGCCGCCGCGGAGCACGCCGGAGCCGGACACGGAGGAGAAGCCGAGCTACGGACGAGGAGCGGCACGGCACTGCGATCGCTCTGCACGGCTCCGACTCGCCACTGCACCGCCATCCTAGCTTCACCGACACCACGGTGAGCCATCGCACGCCATGTCCGAACCTTGCCCTGCTTTTGCCATGGCGTTCCACCCTCGGGACGCGCAGGCACGAGCCTATACCGGCTCGGGAAGATCACCTGCACCATGCACTCACTCGACCAGCCAAAACCCCCGGATTACAAGCTTGCTAGACCGAGAACGCAGCACGACGCGTTCTCGGCGGAGCGCGCTCACCACCGACGCGTTCCGACGCCGAATCACCCGTTCCGAGCAATCCGACTAGCACCCGTACAGGTTAGAACGTCGTGGAGCACCGCCACGACCCCCTTGAGCTAGCTACGCGGATCTAAGCGCTAGAGGAAGCCTGAATCGCCTTGGCCGCGTGCGCCGCGACCTTACCGGAGCACCGCCGCGAGCCGTAGCCAAAAGAAGGTCATGCCATGGCTAAGTTCGCCACCAGAGTGTTGAATGCCTCTCTGGCCTCACCAATTTGACGAGACCGCATTCGATTGAACCAATACTTGGTCGTAGCCGCGATGCCGCTTTCCGCCGTCGTCGGTGACACGCCGCCGCCACAACCGAGCACCTTGGAAAGCTCGGTAGCCAAAATTGGTAGCTGGTATACCATCGCCTTGGACCCTGGACGCGTATACATCTCCTAGAAGACCTCCTTAGCCCCGCCGTAACCTCACAGTCGCGACGACATCGCCGCCGACAGGTTCCGCCTCGCTTAAGATCCGTTCCGAGTACCCCCGGTCGCCTCGCGCTGCGGAGAAAGGCCGCCGAGGTTCGCCAAGTCTGCCTCGGCACCGCCGCTAGATAGCCGAGCCCTGTCTTGCCGAAATATGGTCATCGCCGCCCTGTCCTCGTCCGCCGCACCGGAGAGACACCGCCGCCTTGAACAGACGCCCTGGAGCCCCTTCGGCGCCCAAATCTCCGATTCGCCCGAGCCTCCCCAGGAGAGCTCGGGAGAGCAGCCCCCTCGGGCGCCCAAATGTCCGATTCGCCCGAGCCTCCGCAGGAGACCTCGGGAGAACGGCACCCTCGGGCGCACCAAATTTCCGATTCGCCCGAGCCTCCGCAGGAGGCCTCGGGAGAACGGCACCCTCAGCACCCAAATGTCCGATTCGCCCGAGCCTCCGCAGGAGACCTCGGGAGAACGGCACCCTCGGGCACCCAAATTTCCGATTCGCCCGAGCCTCCGCAGAGACCTCGGGAGAACGGCACCCTCGGGCACCCAAATTTCCGATTCGCCCGAGCCTCCGCGGGAGACCTCGGGAGAACGGCACCCTCGGGCGCACCAAATCTCCGATTCGCCCGAGCCTCCCCGGAAGAGCTCGGGAGAGCGGCACCCTCGGTGCCCCGAATCTCCGATTCGCCCGAGCCCCGCCGAGCTACCCCCGACCACCGCCGAGCTCCGCCGAGATACCCCCGACCACCGCCGAGCTCCGCCGAGATACCCCCAACCACAGCCGAGCTACCACCGACCACCGCCGAGCCACGCCGAGCTACGCCAACTCCGGCAACTCTCTGGGAACCAGCATCGAACACCTGGACGACCATCGGGTCTGTGTTCTGTTGAGGCGCCACATGCCGCACTACTGGACCCGCGCGCCACATCCCGAGCTGCCCCTGATTAACCGACCAGTTTTCCCATTTTCAGAAAATAGGATAATCTTCGGAAATTCATAACTTATTCATACGAAATCCAAAAATTGCGCACCATATATCAAAATTCTCAGGAAAATGAGATCTACAATCTAAGACTATGTTTGTGTGCATTTGGCTCTTTATTTTATTGGATTTTTCTGAAATACTCTATAGGAGTCGCTGACGCGACTATTTCGTGTTCGATTTCAGAGCCGGAGGAGGATCTGACTAAGGAAGACGACCACGAGTACTTCCAAGAGCTAGGAGACGACTACAAAGGTGCCACGTCCCACCAAATCCTTAGATCCTATTACGCATTGCAAATGACATTGTTGCTATTGCTTTATGATTATGTATGGATTGGTTGCATGGTAGTATATTTGAATTCCCTGCCTTGATAAGACTTTACCCTGCTATCCGCTGTTAGGTTAGCTGCTGCTTAATTTACTGTTACTCTTCCACTACTTTCTACTTGCTATATGCTATGTGGTGGAATTGGGACGGTGTATAACTGATTATAACCACTGGGAGAGAGTGCTGCGTGCGTCTTGGGTGCGTGGTAAGGGTTGATGTCGACCAAGTGGGATGTGAGACAAGCCCATGGGGCAAGTCGTGCCGGGGGTGCAACCTGGGCATCCCCAAGTGAGATACCTGTGGCGGGTAAAGTTGTTGAGGAGGTTCCGGGTGGGATAGCCTTGGTGGTTTGAAGCCCGTGGACGGAGGTGCTGTGATAGCACGGGGAGAGTATCCCCTAAGTGGAGATGCCTGCTTGGTCACAACCTAGGATCTGACTAGTGACCGGAAACATCTGGATTCCCTTGCTACTCGCTCGCTTCTGATGGGCGGGAGACGGCTGGACTACTTGGTAGGGCGGTACCACTACTGCTAGGTTGAAAGGTGATAAGGGTGGGCGGTGACGGATGGAGAGATTCCCGTACCGTCCTAGATGCGCAGTACCACTGGTTGGGCCCGGTGCTGCGTCTCCCAGTCTCAGCATGACGGTGTGGATCCGGAATATCCCAGGGCTGAGTGGTAGGGTGGTACCGACCTAGGCAAGCAAGCACCCGGAATTCTGCCTAGATGATTGTACAGCATCGATGATGGCTAATCTTGTGAGTAGTAAAACCTCTGCAGAGTGTATGGTTGATCGATCGATACATAAGTCAACTCGTTGGCTATGGACCTTTCCTAATGTTTCTGCAACCACTATTAGATGAGAGCATATTCTTTTCTCCCCCTGGATAACATTGTTCCGGCAGTGTACCCATTGTGGTAGTGTGCCGCTGAGATAGGCCCGAGAGGGAGTTGGGCCTGTCGAATGAGAGCGAGGTGTGTGTATGTGAGGTGTGGTGATGGGAAAAGGGATGATGGTGTTAACTGGTGATAAAACTTGACTAATTAAACATTGATTACAGCTGCATAGGAAAACCTCAGCCTATAGGTCTGCTTGTATAGCCTTGCATCCACTTTCCACAAAGCAAATGCTGCATAGGTGGGCTCCGTGGCCAGTACAAATCGTACTGATAAATTTGCTGTCAGGTGACGAGAATGAGTACGACTTCGAGGGAGATGAAGACGAGGAATAGGGTCACGTGCTACACTCAAGTTGGCCGTGAAGGATGAATCGCTTCCGCATCTTCTAAAGCTTCTCTGGTTGTTGATTCCGCCAGTGTGGCGATGTAATAAATATTTGTGTAAGACTTATTTATCGTTGTATGGATCCTGGTGTCAACTGAGATATGGGTAATTTCATGGATTGTCCCAAGCAATCTGTTGAATTACAATTCGAGCCTGTGGATTTCCCTTCGTGGAAATCGAGGTCGTTTCAGTTGGTATCGGAGCCATACTTGACTGTAGGACGAGACCCATAGAAAATGGACGTTAGAATAGGAAACCAGACTCTCTTTCGGTTATATTACCGACCTTGCATTCACTTTTTATGCAATGGCTTATCTAATACAAGGACCTGCTAAATCCGTTTCTTGAAAAATTTGCAGATGACCAGCCTTGGACCACCACTTCGTCCACTGCACGACGGCACTATCGAGATCCCGATCAATGGGAGGAATCACGGCGGATTTGCCATGGTACTACGCCAGGTGCTGGAGGAGCTGGGAGCACCGTCTGACCAGATCCAGTACTTCAGCCGAGGGAAGCTTGTCGAGGCTGAGAGGTTTGAAGGACCTGTCACTACCAGAGTTGAGACACCCGTCAGCCTGACCCTTCCAGGAATGCCGGTTTTTTACTGACTACACTGCTGGAGAGACTGTGGAGGACGGAGTACAGTCCGTCTCCCGCAAGGTACTACGCGCAGTTGTGTACACAGCATACGAGTACCTTAAGGGGACCCACTTCCGTCTGCTACCTCAGGCCTTGGAGCTGCACCCTGACCCCATCCAGAGGATTCTGTACACCGGCCAGATCGTTCAGGCCGAGACTGACCCTTGCCTACGCACAGTGGCACACCACCTCCAGGAGCAGGACGAGTTCATCAGCTCATTGGAGCAAAGGAGGCGGCATGACCGAGCACGCATGGCAGAGGTCGAGGACAGTTTGCAGAAAGGGACTCAGACCCTGGAGAGTTTGAGCAGAGCAGTCACTGACTTGCAGTTGGAGATGCAGCGCCGTGATGAGTTACACCGAGCCGAGATCGCCGACTTGCGAGACAAGGTCGGAGATTTTGGGCTTCGCAATGACTACCTGAACAGCAGAGTGTTGGAATTACAGAGGAGGCTGGACGACAAGGAGAGAGCACTTGCTGAGAGGGAGCAGAGGAGCAGAGACAGGGTAGTCGAGATGATCACGCTGCGTTCCAGGATCAAGGAGTTGGAGAAGCAGTTGGAGAAAGCCGAGGACAAGTCCACCCGCAACCAAGGGATTCTGATCGACCGCGTGAAGATGGTGGAGTTCCTAAAGGACAAGTTACGGAGGACAGAGACAGCTTGGAAGCAGTCCGACGCCAGGAGAGCTATTGAGGTCCGAAAGGTACAGAGTTCGCTTCCCCCACTGGAGATGGTGAAGCCCCGGGAGGGAGACTTCCGCATACCACCCACTACGCTCAACCTGAGAGCGTGTCCGTCTCAAAGGATGCAGGAGATTGAGGCCACTCCAGAGCTAGCAGTAGCACTCGATTATGTCAAGCGCCTGACCATGACCGACGACGAGATCGAGGCAGAGGACAACCGCATACCCGACGCCGTACTTGACCTTATGCACAAGTAGCTTATGGGACCCTGCGTGGCCCTTAGACTAGTGATACCTTGAGTTATCCTGTCATTTGGCTATCTGCGCATAGCACGATCTTCTTAGCAGCTAGGAACATCCTTTATATAATAATAACCATGTGATGAGTGACATTTGGATCTTATGCTTCTTATGGTTCTTTATGCTTCTTTGGTTGAGTGTAGGATAGCATGAAAAATGTTTTAATTCATTTAAATCGTTGAAAACATCTAACTCCTACTTAAACCACTACAAAGATTATTACTGCATTAAGCACATACCTAATAAATTCAGATGTCGATGAGACGTTCCGCGCGTCTGGAGAGTCCAAGCCCTCCTATGTGCCCTGGAGACTAAAGCAGATAAGACAGAGCTGACATTCAGAGATGTGCCAGTAGTCTGTGAGTTCAATGACGTATTTCCAGAGGAGTTGCCAGGAATGCCACCAGATAGAGATGTGGAGTTTGTTATAGAGCTGATGCCAGGGACTGCACCGATTGCTAAAAGACCCTACAGAATGTCGGCTGATGAGTTGAAGGAACTCAAGAAGCAGCTGGGAGAATTACTGGAGAAGGGTTTCATTAGGCCAAGTGCTTCGCCTTGGGGATCTCCCGTTTTGTTTGTCAGAAAGAAGGATGGCACGATGAGGATGTGCATTGACTACCGGAACCTGAATACGGTTACAGTCAAGAATAAGTATCCATTGCCCCGCATCGATGATCTGTTAGATCAATTGAGTAAGGCCAAGTACTTCTCAAAGATCGATCTCCGATCAGGGTATCATCAGATGAAGATCAGGGAAGAAGATATCCCGAAGACTGCATTTGTCACTAGATATGGACAATATGAGTGCACAGTAGTCTCATTTGGACTCACTAATGCTCCGGCATACTTCATGAACATGATGAACAAGGTCTTCATGAATGAGCTAGACAAGTTTGTAGTGGTATTCATTGATGATATATTGGTTTATTCAGCCACAAAAGAGGAACATGAACATCATCTGAGGACCGTATTGGAGAGGTTGTCTCGCAACCAGCTTTACGCCAAATTCTCCAAGTGTGAATTCTGGCTTGAGGAAGTTGCTTTCCTTGGACACGTACTGTCAGGAGAAGGAGTCGCAGTAGACCCAGCCAAAATTGAAGCTGTGAAAGAGTGGGAACAACCCTGTAATGTGTCAGAAATCAGAAGCTTTTTGGGACTTGCAGGATATTATCGCAGATTTATTGAGAATTTCTCCAAGATTGCAAGACCCATGACCAACTTGCTGAAGAAAGAGAACAAGTTTATATGGACTCCTGAATGTGAGAAGAGTTTTCAGACCTTGAAGGAGAAGCTCACTACTACACCTGTACTAGCCCTGCCCGATATTCACAAGGATTTTGTTGTATATTGTGATGCCTCTCGGCAAGGTTTGGGCTGTGTACTAATGCAAGAAGGAAGAGTGATAGCTTATGCCTCAAGACAGTTGAAGGAGCATGAGCAGCGATACCCGACTCATGACCTAGAACTTGCAGCCGTGGTACATGCACTCAAGATTTGGAGACACTATCTGATAAGCAACAAGTGTGACATCTACACTGACCACAAGAGCCTGAAGTACTTCTTCACTCAGGAAGATCTGAATATGAGGCAACGCAGATGGCTGGAACTCATCAAGGACTATGATCTTGAGATCCATTATCACCCAGGAAAGGCCAATGTTGTCGCTGATGCACTTAGCCGCAAAAGCTACTGCCATACCCTCATCACCAACTCTATGCCACCTGAGCTTAGGAGAGAGTTCGACGCATTCCAGCTCGAGGTAGTCTCCTATGGCATGCTAAATGAGCTTCGCGTCGAGTACAATCTCACCTCACGAATTCGTGAAGCGCAAAAGAACTGTCCTGAGATAGACTATATCCGTGGTTTGATGAAGCTGGGAAGAGGCCCCGAATACCGAGAAGATGAGCAGGGAACTGTATGGTACAAGGATAGAATCTGTGTACCGACGGATTCAGCGATACGAGAAGAGATTCTGTCAGAAGGGCATGACTCCAAATAATGCATTCACCCAGGGTCAGCCAAGATGTACCATGATCTAAGGAAACACTTCTGGTGGGAGAATATGAAGGCAGACATTGCAGGGCATGTAGCCCGATGTGACACTTGCAGCAGAATCAAGGCCGAACATCAACGACCAGCCGGCCTACTACAACCCCTCGCAATTCCAGAATGGAAATGGGAATGCATTTCGATGGATTTTATCGTTGGGTTACCCCGCACCGAGAAGAAACACGACTCGATTTGGGTGATAGTCGACCGTTTGACCAAAGTCGCTCACTTCATTCCCATCAGCATTGGCTACGATGCCGAACGGCTGGCGGATTTATACATAACCCACATTCTGAGACTACACGGGGCACCCACAAGCATAATATCTGATCGAGGCTCACAATTCACGTCTCGATTCTGGCAAGCCTTGCATAAATCCATCGGAACCAAGCTGGACTATAGCACGGCTTATCACCCACAAACTGACGGTCAAACAGAAAGAGTGAACCAAATTCTCGAAGATATGCTCCGAGCTTGTGTGATAAAATACAAGACCAGTTGGGAAAGCTGCTTACCCCACGCTGAATTCTCGTACAACAACAGCTATCAAACAAGCCTCAAGATGTCACCGTTTGAGGCATTGTATGGGAGACCCTGCAGGACCCCGCTAATGTGGTCAGAACCCGGAGAGAGAGCCTTCTTTGGCCCTGCTAAGATTGTAGAAGCAGAGGAAGGCGTAGCACAGGTCAGAGAAAATTTGAGAATTGCACAGAGTAGGCAAAAGAGCTATGCAGATAGGAGACGTAGAGAGCTTGAGTTCAAGGTTGGGGATTATGTCTACCTCAAGGTATCTCCACTTCGTGGCACTGTCAGATTCCACGTGAAGGGAAAATTGGCACCAAGATATGTTGGGCCATACAAGATCTGTAAAAGGGTTGGAAAGCTTGCTTACAAGCTGGAACTACCGGAGGAATTATCTGGAGTACACCCCGTGTTCCATGTCTCGCAATTAAGGAAGTGTTTGAAGCTTCCCGAGGAGCAAGTTCCTACAGATGCATTAGACCTGCAAGACACACTTGAATACAAGGAACATCCGATCAAGATCTTGGCACGGGATACCAAAGAGACGCGAAACAAGACTATTCCGATGTGCAAGGTACAGTGGAGCAATCACACTGAAAGGGAAGCTACGTGGGAGAAAGAATCGGACTTGCGGATTATGTTTCCTTACCTCTTCGATGGGTACGTTAACTCTGAATCTCGAGGTCGAGATCCTAATGAGGGGGGAGGACTGTAACAACCCTAAAAATCCACACAATCTAAAAATCCCAACCAATTAAATTTTCATTTATTTATTGTGAAAACCCATTTTTCTTGTGCAAGCATATAGGTTTCATTATGAAATTGGTAAATAAAGGAGTGTAGTTTGCATTTTAATTCCAATCACATAGAATAATAACTTATGCATCACATTTGGGATTTATTGCAATTTATGTTTGTATTTACTCAATAAATTAAAATGGGCAATATATGTATATATACACTAAACTGAAAACAGAAAAGGAGAAAGAGAGTTCGGCCAGCAAGCCAGCCCGAGCCCGCCCGACCTTCCTCTCCTCATCTCACCGCGCGCGGCCCACGTCGCGGCTCGGCAGCGCACGCGCGCGACCGGCACACACGCGCTCGCGCTCGCTGCCAACCCGGCCCCGCCTGTCAGCCACTCTCGCCCCCACTGTTCTTCTTCCTCACGAAGGCGACGCGCCTGCCGGGGGTGTCGCGCGAATGGCGTGACCCCGGTCCCACAGCCGACAGCATGGCAGAGCCCTGGACCCCGCTGTCCCCCTCCTGTCCCCTCCTTTCTTGGCCGCCAAGCGAACCCGCGCCATCCGGAGCCCTAGATCCACTCGAGCCACGGCCCTTCGATCGGCCGAGCGCAATCGGGACCGTTCGCCATTGGAGACTGGCCAAGCTCGCCTATAAATTGGAGCACCCCGAAGCCTTACCCTCATTTCCCCTCGCCGCCACCGCAGCACAGACCGGCACACCGCACCAAGCCGAGAGAGAGAGCGTAGGAGAAGGGCGGAGCAGGGGAGGAGAAGCTGCCGGAGCGCCGCCGCCGCGGAGCACGCCGGAGCCGGACACGGAGGAGAAGCCGAGCTACGGACGAGGAGCGGCACGGCACTGCGATCGCTCTGCACGGCTCCGACTCGCCACTGCACCGCCATCCTAGCTTCACCGACACCACGGTGAGCCATCGCACGCCATGTCCGAACCTTGCCCTGCTTTTGCCATGGCGTTCCACCCTCGGGACGCGCAGGCACGAGCCTATACCGGCTCGGGAAGATCACCTGCACCATGCACTCACTCGACCAGCCAAAACCCCCGGATTACAAGCTTGCTAGACCGAGAACGCAGCACGACGCGTTCTCGGCGGAGCGCGCTCACCACCGACGCGTTCCGACGCCGAATCACCCGTTCCGAGCAATCCGACTAGCACCCGTACAGGTTAGAACGTCGTGGAGCACCGCCACGACCCCCTTGAGCTAGCTACGCGGATCTAAGCGCTAGAGGAAGCCTGAATCGCCTTGGCCGCGTGCGCCGCGACCTTACCGGAGCACCGCCGCGAGCCGTAGCCAAAAGAAGGTCATGCCATGGCTAAGTTCGCCACCAGAGTGTTGAATGCCTCTCTGGCCTCACCAATTTGACGAGACCGCATTCGATTGAACCAATACTTGGTCGTAGCCGCGATGCCGCTTTCCGCCGTCGTCGGTGACACGCCGCCGCCACAACCGAGCACCTTGGAAAGCTCGGTAGCCAAAATTGGTAGCTGGTATACCATCGCCTTGGACCCTGGACGCGTATACATCTCCTAGAAGACCTCCTTAGCCCCGCCGGAACCTCACAGTCGCGACGACATCGCCGCCGACAGGTTCCGCCTCGCTTAAGATCCGTTCCGAGTACCCCCGGTCGCCTCGCGCTGCGGAGAAAGGCCGCCGAGGTTCGCCAAGTCTGCCTCGGCACCGCCGCTAGATAGCCGAGCCCTGTCTTGCCGAAATATGGTCATCGCCGCCCTGTCCTCGTCCGCCGCACCGGAGAGACACCGCCGCCTTGAACAGACGCCCTGGAGCCCCTTCGGCGCCCAAATCTCCGATTCGCCCGAGCCTCCCCAGGAGAGCTCGGGAGAGCAGCCCCCTCGGGCGCCCAAATGTCCGATTCGCCCGAGCCTCCGCAGGAGACCTCGGGAGAACGGCACCCTCGGGCGCACCAAATTTCCGATTCGCCCGAGCCTCCGCAGGAGACCTCGGGAGAACGGCACCCTCAGCACCCAAATGTCCGATTCGCCCGAGCCTCCGCAGGAGACCTCGGGAGAACGGCACCCTCGGGCACCCAAATTTCCGATTCGCCCGAGCCTCCGCAGAGACCTCGGGAGAACGGCACCCTCGGGCACCCAAATTTCCGATTCGCCCGAGCCTCCGCGGGAGACCTCGGGAGAACGGCACCCTCGGGCGCACCAAATCTCCGATTCGCCCGAGCCTCCCCGGAAGAGCTCGGGAGAGCGGCACCCTCGGTGCCCCGAATCTCCGATTCGCCCGAGCCCCGCCGAGCTACCCCCGACCACCGCCGAGCTCCGCCGAGATACCCCCGACCACCGCCGAGCTCCGCCGAGATACCCCCAACCACAGCCGAGCTACCACCGACCACCGCCGAGCCACGCCGAGCTACGCCAACTCCGGCAACTCTCTGGGAACCAGCATCGAACACCTGGACGACCATCGGGTCTGTGTTCTGTTGAGGCGCCACATGCCGCACTACTGGACCCGCGCGCCACATCCCGAGCTGCCCCTGATTAACCGACCAGTTTTCCCATTTTCAGAAAATAGGATAATCTTCGGAAATTCATAACTTATTCATACGAAATCCAAAAATTGCGCACCATATATCAAAATTCTCAGGAAAATGAGATCTACAATCTAAGACTATGTTTGTGTGCATTTGGCTCTTTATTTTATTGGATTTTTCTGAAATACTCTATAGGAGTCGCTGACGCGACTATTTCGTGTTCGATTTCAGAGCCGGAGGAGGATCTGACTAAGGAAGACGACCACGAGTACTTCCAAGAGCTAGGAGACGACTACGAAGGTGCCACGTCCCACCAAATCCTTAGATCCTATTACGCATTGCAAATGACATTGTTGCTATTGCTTTATGATTATGTATGGGTTGGTTGCATGGTAGTATATTTGAATTCCCTGCCTTGATAAGACTTTACCCTGCTATCCGCTGTTAGGTTAGCTGCTGCTTAATTTACTGTTACTCTTCCACTACTTTCTACTTGCTATATGCTATGTGGTGGAATTGGGACGGTGTATAACTGATTATAACCACTGGGAGAGAGTGCTGCGTGCGTCTTGGGTGCGTGGTAAGGGTTGATGTCGACCAAGTGGGATGTGAGACAAGCCCATGGGGCAAGTCGTGCCGGGGGTGCAACCTGGGCATCCCCAAGTGAGATACCTGTGGCGGGTAAAGTTGTTGAGGAGGTTCCGGGTGGGATAGCCTTGGTGGTTTGAAGCCCGTGGACGGAGGTGCTGTGATAGCACGGGGAGAGTATCCCCTAAGTGGAGATGCCTGCTTGGTCACAACCTAGGATCTGACTAGTGACCGGAAACATCTGGATTCCCTTGCTACTCGCTCGCTTCTGATGGGCGGGAGACGGCTGGACTACTTGGTAGGGCGGTACCACTACTGCTAGGTTGAAAGGTGATAAGGGTGGGCGGTGACGGATGGAGAGATTCCCGTACCGTCCTAGATGCGCAGTACCACTGGTTGGGCCCGGTGCTGCGTCTCCCAGTCTCAGCATGACGGTGTGGATCCGGAATATCCCAGGGCTGAGTGGTAGGGTGGTACCGACCTAGGCAAGCAAGCACCCGGAATTCTGCCTAGATGATTGTACAGCATCGATGATGGCTAATCTTGTGAGTAGTAAAACCTCTGCAGAGTGTATGGTTGATCGATCGATACATAAGTCAACTCGTTGGCTATGGACCTTTCCTAATGTTTCTGCAACCACTATTAGATGAGAGCATATTCTTTTCTCCCCCTGGATAACATTGTTCCGGCAGTGTACCCATTGTGGTAGTGTGCCGCTGAGATAGGCCCGAGAGGGAGTTGGGCCTGTCGAATGAGAGCGAGGTGTGTGTATGTGAGGTGTGGTGATGGGAAAAGGGATGATGGTGTTAACTGGTGATAAAACTTGACTAATTAAACATTGATTACAGCTGCATAGGAAAACCTCAGCCTATAGGTCTGCTTGTATAGCCTTGCATCCACTTTCCACAAAGCAAATGCTGCATAGGTGGGCTCCGTGGCCAGTACAAATCGTACTGATAAATTTGCTGTCAGGTGACGAGAATGAGTACGACTTCGAGGGAGATGAAGACGAGGAATAGGGTCACGTGCTACACTCAAGTTGGCCGTGAAGGATGAATCGCTTCCGCATCTTCTAAAGCTTCTCTGGTTGTTGATTCCGCCAGTGTGGCGATGTAATAAATATTTGTGTAAGACTTATTTATCGTTGTATGGATCCTGGTGTCAACTGAGATATGGGTAATTTCATGGATTGTCCCAAGCAATCTGTTGAATTACAATTCGAGCCTGTGGATTTCCCTTCGTGGAAATCGAGGTCGTTTCAGTGATGTAACATCCCGGCCCAGGGCTTAATAGGATTGATAGGATACTCATACCAACAAGTTGCAACTTCTTTTCCGGAAGCCCATCTGCAAAGAACTCCAAGGTTAAGCGAGCTTGGCCCTGGAGCGATGGGTGACCGACCGGGAAGTTCTTCCCAGGTGCGCATGAGTGAGGACAAAGTGTGCAGAAAAGACTGGTGTTGGTCTGTGAGGGCAGTCTATATCCTAGTTAAGCTGCCAAATGTAAGCGGGCCCGGCCTCGGGGAGGCGGGACGTTACAGAATGGTATCAGAGCCGACCCTTACGGTTTCACGGGCGCGTGTGTCGCAGTTGCGCAGGCATGGTGCGCATGGCTGGTGTGGATCCGGCGTGGTCACACAGCATGGCACATGCGCTGGCACTGGACACACGGACGTGGCCAAGAGGGGACGTTCCTGGCTTGGGATTGAGCGACGAGGACGTCGATCTCTTAAGGGGGTGAGGATGTAACATCCCGGCCCAGGGCTTAATAGGATTGATAGGATACTCATACCAACAAGTTGCAACTTCTTTTCCGGAAGCCCATCTGCAAAGAACTCCAAGGTTAAGCGAGCTTGGCCCTGGAGCGATGGGTGACCGACCGGGAAGTTCTTCCCAGGTGCGCATGAGTGAGGACAAAGTGCGCAGAAAAGACTGGTGTTGGTCTGTGAGGGCAGTCTATATCCTAGTTAAGCTGCCAAATGTAAGCGGGCCCGGCCTCGGGGAGGCGGGACGTTACATCGACCCACAAGACAAGGTCGACCTCACGGGCTAGAAGTCGGGGAGTGAAAGGACACGACCTTCACGTGCAACAAAACAAGGAGGGAGAAAAGGGATCGCCACACACGATCGAATCGCTCCCACGACTAGCTCGAAGTCTCAGTCACCGGATAGACAACAACACACATTAGGACCACTCCACCCATGGCACTGAATCTTCTCAACCGGTCAACGATCAAGTTTCTCGACCGAATCCACGCAGGTCATCGAATTATGTAATGATCACGGATGCGAAGCCACGGTGCACCTGAGATAAAGTTTCATCCTTGGGGTGAGGACGAGGGACGCGGACCTACAGTAGAGGATCCGCCACTAGTACACATGCATTTTTACTTGACGTGCTCAGTTTAGAATAGTATATGGGAAACTAAACTCTAATATAGACATAAGTGATTGATGGATGTAGTGGTAGAGGAGGTTACGCGCGAGGATGAGGTCGCAGGTTCGAATCCCAGCGGCCACATAGCGCTTGATTTTTACGTGAAAAATGTTGTGACTTGCGACTTCGGTGGAGCGGGTGGGTGACCAATGGGCCTCCTACAATGATTAAATATTTTTTCTCTTATTTTTAAGGGAGTGTACTGGCGGTTCTGAAATGTTGGTTTTCACTGACCTCTACCAATAGTGGCTGAGAAAAAAGCCAGTAAAATAGCTTTGTGTACTAGGGTGCAGGGCTTCGGGGAAGGCACCGACGAGTTGACAGACGATGACGACGAGAAATTAGATTCGAGTGGTAGCTTGAGTTCAATCTCAATTTATTATTTATCCCAATAAGAGTTTGCTTTTATCTATTTGGAAACTCACGTTGGTCATGCTCTACTAAATATGCTTTTATTTAATTTTATAAAATGTGAAATTGGAAAGCGAAAGAGGGGGACAGTTTACAAAAAATTTAAAAAGTTGGGATTTTTTTATCACACCGATTCAGCCCAACTCCAATTCGCACGGTGGTGCGACAAATTCGTCAGATTCGCATGATGCCGCGCCTCCAACAGTATTTCGTGGCTGCAAATGACGCTTATACCCTCACTTGTTGACCTAGACAGTGTACCTCCTGGGTCTACATAATAATTTCCTATGCCAGGACCCATATACATCCAAACCCCCATCCCCTCCCCTCCTGCCACCGCACTTCCTCCATCCAAACCGTAGGCCTCTCCTCCGCCGCCTTCGTTCTCATCCTGCTGTTGGTATAAATTAACTGCACTCTACTAAATATTATTATTATCAGATTTTCCGTAAGCGCACAGATGTAATACCGATGTAGCACTTCACCCGGAGGTTTTAAATATTGAATCCACAAGGAACAGTAGGTGATAGTGACCAAGCCGATGAACTTAAACCTACAATTAGGCTAGATAATATCAAGAAAGAGGAAATAGCTAATGATTATCTAGTTCCAACAACCGATAAGCTTTGAATAATATCGTTCTAACTGGGCAGTGAAATGAATAAGAGTGAAAATCAGAGTTCCCTCCTATTAAACAATTATACACCTATCGATCCTATCAACGGGAAGTGGACTACAGAAGAATCAATGTAGCTATCACCTACGCGAACTACCACTATCCAGCCAATCAGGGGACATTCACAAGTAAACCTAGTCTAGGCACCACGCCTACACTACGAAATACTACTTCAATCAAGTAATGACCAAGATCAAAGCGCTCAATATGAGTTACAAACTTAAGAACGAATAAGAACAAATGCTTAATTGAATTAGAAGTTGAATACAAAAGTACCTCAGAACGCAGCTCCGGGCGAGGAAGCTGAATCCAGAAGAATACAGCCACGAAGAAGCGCCGACAGGCCGGAACTCCTCCAGAACTCTACTCCTCTACTATATCTCTCTACTTATCTAAACAAGACTAGATCTAGAAGAACTAGTCTCTCCTAATTGCTACATCTAAATGAACTAGAACTAGATCAACTAGAGGGACCCTAACCCAAATTTATGTAGAGAATATGAAGCACCGGGGTGTAGAATGCCTCTAGGAGGGGCCTTGGGGCGTCATTATATTGGCCGAGGTGGAGTAGGGGGCAAGGAACTGCCACGTCATCGATCCGTGTCTCATGTTATGTGCACCGTCGGATCAAATCGACCTTAGATCGACGTAGAGATGCTTTTACTTGGGTGCCAAGGAAGCGTGGGAGGAAGATTCCAGAAGGCGGGGCCCGGACTCCAGCAGGGGGACGCCTGCCGGCCCCACCCTAGGGCCGGCCGGCCCCACCTGGTCAGGTCTGGGGCCCCGGTTGCTTCGGGTGTCTTCTAGATGCTTCCCACGTTCTGATAAAGATGTTTCCTTCGCGGATAAGTTTCGTGATATTTAAGCATTTGAATCCCTCTTTTATGCTTTTCTGGAATAGCCCCTAGGAAAATACAGAATATGCAAAACTCGTAGGAAATTGTCAGTTAAAAACCTAGACTAGTGTGTTTCGTGTATCCTTTTGTGTCTAAAGTTCTAATAAAAGTTGACGTTATCCACCGTCAACAACTCCCCCAAGCTTACCTTTTGCCAGTCTCTTGGCAAATGACCTACACCTAATTACTAATAAATTTGTATCAAGAGTTGCTACAATGCTATTATGCCTTTCAAGTATACATGCTTTCAAACAGAAATTCTCCTCCGGATTAGACAAAACTGCTCTGAACTTTCAAATTTACCCATTTTACCTTTAACTATGGGGCTTTATAGCTTTTGCATAAGTCTTGAGTAATCGAAAGATAGAACAATCAAGTCAAGCACTATATCTCAAATTCTTCACAGTATCAATATTCCGGAGTTTTACAAGTTTTCGAAATAAAACTCAGATCTTAATTGTATGACACCCTCAAGTCTTTTAGTATATGTGGTATTTATGGATCTCACTGAGGCATTAATGATGTTATGTCTTCCTACAACTAATGGATTATAGTGGAGCTTATAGGAGTGGCAATAACAAGAATGAGCATACTTGCAATTCATATATTGTAAAGTCAAACAATGGATCCACAGAGAGTTAAGTCATACAATCAAACCAAGATGTGCATGTGTATGGAATATGGTAGATAGGTGTATATAAGGTGGCTAATCCTAATTCTACTTTTGCTCTTGAAAAATAGATCTCTCTCTTGGAACTTAGAACTTTTCGGGAAAACATGGGCTATCTTTATTTTCTTTTTCTTCTTTTCTTTCTCTCTCTCTTTTTTTTTCATAGGGAAGCGGGTATCTAAGTACCCATTGTTTTAATTGTTGGGACACTTGTCCATCTTTTACTCCCTTTTCTCTTTTTTTTTCAATACTTTTGCATAGCCACATGCATCCTTTGAATATAAATAATTGGAGAGATAATGATAAGAACTTAGAGCAATTAAACAGGGGCTGTCTTATAGGGTATATTTTTAGGTGTTTACTCCCAGTGTAGGAGAAAAACATTTTTAAGATGGATCTGGTTGGAAGTGAAAAATGATTGCGCTTACTCCCAGAGTAGGAGTAATGCATATGTGGGTGGAGTGTGTAAGTGATCTTGATTTTAAAAGCATGACAAGACTCTCATAAGGTATATAACAATAAAGGTTGACTAAACTCAATGCAAAGCAAGCAGCATAAATGTGCAAAGATTTTCCTATCTTCAAATGTATCATATATGGCTTTGGTAGGAATTTACACTTTGTCATACAAGAACTCATCATGTAAGATATTAAATTTAAAATAAATCTCCAGAACTTAGTATTGTTAGGAATAAGATAAATAGTAGCTCAACCTTCATGTATCATATCAATCAATCACCTAGACTTAGCTTAAGCATATGCCTCCACAAGTTTCAGGATTCAGAGTAAATTCTTAAGCCAAAACAGTAGTATCCAAAACTCGGGAAAATTTAATGGTTAAAAACTAGACACTTGAAAGGAATTACGGCAGAGCAACTATTCATCATCTCCAAGATAAAATTTTAATGTTCTCCAGTTTTTATTTGACTCTAACCTAGACTGACTATAGACACACTCTAAGACCACTCTAATATATAGCTAAGTTTTTATTTGGTTTTCAAATTTTATCTTACTAGCTAACTCACGCGAAAAAAATGATATGATACAATAATAATAAGGTGGGAAACTTATACTTAGCTGGATTTTAAATGGAGGGTGCCTTTCCCCAAGCTGGATGTTTGACAGGGTTTTTGATGTTGCAAATTAAGTGATCCTTCTGAGAGCAAGTGTATCGGCAGTGTAAGGGCGTCAGGTTGACTAGCTCTTTGATCTTGTATTTTCCTGTGAAACTCAATTGCCAATAAAAATACCAAATCTCATGGAGAGGGGTTAGGTTTAGTACCACTCCATGGTAAGTGATTGATTTTATATTTCCAGCAGAAGTTTTCCTAATTGGGTGGACCTTCATGTGCCCACATATTTTTTGGGTTTTTCTAAAAAGTGTGGACCTTCATGTGTCCCACATATTTTTGGTATTTTTAGATATTCCTATGATACTATTGTGAACCTTCATGTGTTCACATATTTTTGGTATTTTATGACTATATAAAGCAGACTTGATAATCGCATAGGTATAGTTACCTGATAATTAGGGGATGCTCCTCCCTCAAGCTAGATATTTATAATACTTGGTGTTGATGATCTTTAGAGTGAACTTGCCAGTAGCAGTCTGGTGGGTGCCAACATAGTGTTATCCTGCATAATTATACTCTAACAAGAAAACCAAAACTCGAGGCTCGAATTTAATAAGAGGTTAGCGATCAGCCAATAAGCAATTGATTATTCTCTGAATTGATTTTAATTGACAGGTTCTAGCAGGATTCTTTTTAGGATTTTCTGATTTTCTTATGTAGAAAAGTAAATATGTATGCATGATGTATATTTTATTTTTATGCCACCGCTGAGAATATTTATTCTCATGGGGCTTAGGATTTTTATAATGCAACAAATAAATACAGATGCTATTTTTATTTTTATGCCACCACAGTAAATACTCCTACAGGTTACCATAAGTTTATTCACGTGGAGCTTTAATATTTTATGATACAGTAAATGAGGCAATAAAGATTTTTATTTTTATTTTTCGTTTTGATATGCATAAAGATAAACATGCTAAAGTGAAATTACTAATGTAGATAGAAATACTAATTAATTAGATAACTACCATATTACCTTATGGCAAAGGTGCGGGATTTAAAGTCTACCGTTAGGACTTTTTCTTCCACTCTTGTGTATCTCTCCGTCTTAGAGATGGAGGTCTTGATGGTTGCACCCCTTATGATGATGATGTCACTTTTATCCTTTGTTTGGCCAGCAGGTTGGAGTAGAGCATTAATAGTTGGATCTGACAGCATCTTGCTCAGCGTGCATGTTCACAGAACTTTCACTTGTGAAATTTTGGGAATTAACGAACTTTACTTGAAGTGTTGTCCTGCTTGCAAAACCAAGGTAGAGATCAAGTGCATGGGCTCTGCTGGTAGAAAACACCAATAGAACCGAATCTATCTCTTTATTTTCTCTATCCTTAGGCACATTGAACAAGACGAAATTGGTGTTGCATAATTTGTTTACTTATGACATGAGTGGTAAGATCAGAAGATTAAGCATTTATGTTGCATTTAAGTTCATATGGCAGAAAAGATTTAAATTGCTTAACCAATGGAAGGGTTGTCGATCTCTACATAATATATAAGTTTTCACATGAGTATGATTATCATCTTCCAAAGATAGAATACAATGTTTAGCACATTTGGTTAAGACTGAGATCAAAAGAATGATGACATGAACAATCTTAAAAGACAAAGCATGTTGAGTTAATTAGGTTAATCCATTAAAGCTATAGCTCTAACATGTTTGTATCTTCATTTATGTGCATACCAAAATCAAGAGGAAAATAGTAACCACTTACTTTAAGATATTACCTTCATTATTAGAGCGTAATGACACTAAGTAATGAAGGGTAGATGACTGGTGGTCCTTTCCTTCTCTTGCATCTTGAGTTGTTCATGAGCATCTTGTCTCTTTATTGCTTATCCCCTTTGCCGTCTTTTGCTTCTTTGATTTTATGACACCTTGTCACTCCATTCATTATTATGCCTGCAACAGATTAGTGGACAACATATACCCGAAGGAATGTATAACTTTGGAACATAGGTTATTTGTCTATAATTTTATCATGTTCCATCTATGCTACTAAGAAGATAGGGTTGATATTACGTTAGCATAGATTATGTTCTATGCAGGCATGGCTTGAGGTAAAGTAACTTGCAGTAGAAGATGAAGTGAATGAATCATTAATACTCACAAGTTCCTCCATTCATGATAAATGAGCTGTGTCTTCCTCTGCAAAGTTATTGAAGTTCGGCATGTGCCCTGTCTTATCTCTGATTTGAATTTATCTCGTGACTTACCCAAATTAATTGTGAAAGTTTCCTTGCAAGGGGTTAGTCCAACAAAATATCCAATGCCTACTACAGCATACGAGCTGGCTCAAAAATCAACCTAGACACCACGTCTAATTTGACTTAGGAAGGCATTTTAACCTAAGCACCAAAAGCCTTTTGAAAATAAGATCACCACTCCTAAACTAAGCACCGTGCTTCATTTAAGAGATGTATGAAAGTACTTCAAAGCCTAAACATATACAATAACAAATAAAGGTAGCATGAAAGTATTATAGAGCGTTATTGAAACAGAGATGAAAGAGCATGATTATTAATTAACAATTTGAACATGGTTTAAAAGGGTAGAGACAACCAATATTAGCAACATAAGATTCTCTAAATAAGCCCATTCCCTAAACTTGGAATTTCGCAAAGCAAAGTTAAGCTTGGATGGATATAATTCAATATTGCATGATGATTGGTTGGACTATACCTTGCGTTGTTACTCTTCTACTTCAAACCTGAAATAGTTAGTGACAAAAATACCCAAAGGAATATTTGCATAATTATAATTCTATGCTCAATTCAAAAGGGCATTATAGTAAAGTTAAAGGTGCAAGCTCAATTCATTTTTCAAGAGTGGTTATTTTAGGACACAAAGTCGTTCTTGGGAAACCTTCGTTCATAGGGTGGTTTCCTCTAGAACACCAGCCTTTGTGCACCTATCTCAAGATTACCACGAGATCTACAATATTTATGATAAACATATGCATCTACAACCACCCATTCGAAAAATTTATAAACAGGTAGAATGAGGGGGGTTGAAGATCTCGTGTGTGATAATGTTATAGAGACCAATTGATCCAGGAGATTTCTCATATGAACATGAATTCGATGAGATGTTAATGAAATAATTCCCATGCTCATTGATGTGATCTCTCTTTTTAAACTCCAAGGGTGTTTCTTCATAGATGTCTATAGGCAACAAGTTTGTCTCTATTATTTCATGTCTACGACATTCATTGGATATTTTTTTCTAGGATTTCCCCTGGATTGGTGTCTCTATGTTTGGTCTCGTCTAAGGCTTTCTCTAAACTTGAATGAGTTATGTTTATTACAGAAATTGATTTAAACTCACCATTTGAATCTAGACCAAGTTTAGATGCTAGCACTAAGGCTTCGTCCTCTTCCATCCATTCTTTGACAATAGCGTATGTGTTTCTAATATATTATATGCATTTCTACCATTATCGTAGCTCTTCTTGGTCATTCCAAAAATCTTCATGACTCCTATTTTTGGGATGTCTTAATGAGACTTAGGAGAGAGAGCATAAGAAGGATCATCAGGGTCAAGGATGGGTTTAGAGATGGGTTCAGATGAGACATTTAATGTGAGCATAGAAGGGGAGAAGATAGAATTGATTCCTACGTGGCTTGGCTCTCCTTCTATGGCATCACTAGATATGCCATCCTTGCATTCTTCCCATGTCTTTCAGGGGGGAAAGAAAGTTGACGACTATTTTTTCCAAGATGCTCTTCCGAGAAGATCTGATGTACATTGATTGATAAGCATCTTAGCTAATTGGAAGTCTAAATCATCAAAGTAGGGGTTTCGATGGTTTAGAATTGACAGCTAAGTCTTGAGATTGGAGTGGTTGTGTTTTAGCTACCTAAAGCTTCCTCTGCTTGTTCGGGGTATGATTCCTTCTCTTTCTCGGGGAGCTCGGAATTAGCTAGAGCAATCTTGTTAGTCATTGCTCTTGCTTTACTTATAGGCAAATAAGGAAAGGCTCCTCTTGAGGATAAATCAAGGGATTCCCTAGAATTCTTGGTAAGACCCAAATAAATATGTTGAATAAGTACGGGGTCCGGAAAACCAAGGTCAAGGCCAGATGTAACAAGTTCATTAAAATGATCCCATGACGTAATAAGAGATTCTTGTTCTAGTTTACCTAAAAGTTAGAATCTCTTTTCGAAGGTTAACTACTTTATGGATGGGAAAGAAATATAAACAAAATTCAGAGCATAAAGTTTTCTAATCCCCAGTGCATACTTCCTACTGGCTCGATTATACCAACGTTTAACTCTTCCGATCAAAGAGAACGGAAAAGCTTCCACCTTAAAGTCTTATCAGACATGCCAGCAATGTACAAGCATGCACAAGTCTGCTCGAATTCTCATAGGTGTAAGTATGGATTTTCGTTACCTTCTCCCTGAAGAAGGGTTTATCCCGAATCATATTAATTAGACATGGCCGCAGCTCATAGCCAGGTGTTATGATAGGCTCTACAGATTTTGGTGGCTCAAAGGTTTTGCGCACTGCCATAAAGACAGATAGGCATGGAATTTAAAGCATCCATAAGGATGAACATAAAATGATGAAAAGGTAGGGATAAAATAGAAAGATAAAAGTATAATACAAGATTAAGCTAAACTAAGTCAAAATCAGCAAACCGTTCCCCAGCAACAGCGCCAGAAATGCTTGTTGGTATAAATTAACTGCACTCTACTAAATATTATTATTATCAGATTATCCGCAAGCGCACAGATAGTAATACCGATGTAGCACTTCACCCGGAGGTTTTAAATATCGAATCCACAAGGAACAGTAGGTGATAGTGACGAAGCCGATGAAACTTAACCCTACAATTAGGCTAGATAATATCAAGAAAGAGGAAATAGCTAATGATTATCTAGTTCCAACAACCGGTAAGCTTTGAATAATATCGTTCTAACTGGGCAGTGAAATGAATAAGAGTAGAAATCAGAGTTTCCTCCTACCAAACACTTATACACCTATCGATCCTATCAATGGGAAGTAGACTACAGAAGAATCAACATAGCTTGTCACCTACGCGAACTATCCACTATCCGGCCAATCAGGGGACATTCACAAGTAAACCTAGCCTAGGCACCACGCCTACACTACGAAATACTACTTCAATCAAGTAATGACCAAGACCAAAGCACTCAATATGAGTTGCAAACTTAAGAATGAATAAGAACAAATGCTTACTTGAATTAGAAGTTGAATACAAAAGTACCTCAGAACGCAGCTCCAGGCGAGGAAGCTGAATCCAGAAGAATACAGCCACGAAGAAGCGCTGATAGGCCAAAACTCCTCCAGAACTCTACTCCTCTACTCTATCTCTCTACTTAACTAAATAAGACTAGATCTAGAAGAACTAGTCTCTCCTAATTGCTACATCTAAATGAACTAGAACTAGATAAACTAGAACTAGATCAACTAGAGGGACCCTAACCCTAATTTATGTAGAGAATATGAAGCACCGGGATGTAGAATGCCTCTAGGAGGGGCCTTGGGGTGTCATTATATAGGCCACGGTGGAGTAGAGGGCAACGAACTTGTCACGTCGTCGATCTACGTCTCATGTTATGTGCACCGTCGGATCAAACCGACCTTAGATCGACGTAGGGATGCTTTACTTGGGTGCCAAGGAAGCGTGGGAGAAAGATTCCAGAAGGCGGGGCCCGGACTCCAGCAGGGGGGCGCCGGCCTGGCCCAACCCTAGGGCCGGCCGGCCCCACCTGGTCAGGTCTGAGGCCCCGGTTGCTTCGGGTGTCTTCTAGATGCTTCCCACGTTCCGATAACGATGTTGCCTTCGCGGATAAGTTTCGTGATATTTAAGCACTTTAGTCCCTCTTTTATGCTTTTCTGGAATAGCCCCTGGAAAATACAGAACATGCAAAACTCATGGAAATTGTCAGTTGAAACCCTACACTAGTGTGTATTCTTGTATCCATTTGTGTCTAAAGTTCTAATAAAAGTTGACGTTATCCACCGTCAACACCTGCTGCTGCCCATCCGACCGCCATCGTCCACCTCGCCTTCCACCACCATCGTCCACCACCCTGCTGCTACCATCCCTGTCTCCCCCATCAAGCCCCTGCCTACCATCCCAGCCAGTGCAGCACATCGTCGACAAGCAGTACGCAATAAAGACATCGGAACAATTCTGATGGCGCCGGGTGGTGTCATGAAGTTTGATATCAATATAAAAGCTGATCATATCAAATTTGCTTGTGTCCAAATGATGAAGAAAGTAGTACGCCAACATAGCTATCATCTGAAGAGGATGTTTTTTAATCCTTTCCCGCTCCATTTGGTGACAAAAACTTCTCCTCTAAAAAAAATGTCTGATACAGAGTGGAGTGAACTTGTCAAATCATGGGCAACAGAAAAAATGGTATGTTTTGTGCTAAAAGTTTGCCTCATATATGCTAACTTAGATGCCTGTTTAACATGGGCGCTATTCATGGTGTAGGAGAACTCTGAACTTAACAAAACCAACCGAAGTAAGGTCAAGTACCATCATACAACTGGCTCACGCAGCTACACAGTGTATTTGGAAAATTTGGTAAGTTACAACATCTTACACATATGTTTTGGCAATTATTATGCTACATGGTTTGTATTAAAGATTCCAGAAGAACATGCAAGTTGCAATAGAAAGGCAAACATGTAGGATACAAACTGGGACTAACGGGATGTGTAATTATGCCTAGTTAATGTGATGGCACTTTGCTTCTATTATGATCTATATTGTAATACATGTTATTGATGATGACAGTGCTCATGCATGTTGCTTGTTTTTTCACATTGAATCAAGTGTTGCAAACATGTCTGTTAATAGTGACCATTCTTTAGGGAGACAAGTACAAAGACCAGAAACCTGATGCAATGGATTTGTTCAAGGAGTGCCACTATAGTAAAAAGAAAGGCTACACACCAGATGTCCAGCTTGCTATTGTAAGTTAATTTTTCAAAAATAAAACCTTAGCCTTAATATTTGTTGTTGCATCTCATGAACCATGTGTTTTTACTTGCACTACTAGGATGAAATGGAAAATAAGCTGTCTAGACATGCAGAAGATGAAGAGGCCCCTTCCGTGACCGAGATAGTTGCTGGTGTGCTTGCTGAAAAGACCAAGAAACCCACATTTCTGCAAAATGTGAGGATTCAGAGAAAAATGGTACACTTAAAGAGCAACTAGCTGCTGAGAAGTTGGCAAAGGATGACTTCAAATCACAAATGGAAGAGTTGGCGAAGAAGCTACAAGAATCTGAGCAAGCAAGGGTGGCGGAACAACAGGAGATGGCGAGGAAGCAAGCTGAGACTAATGCAAAACTTGACCTTCTGTCGAGTAAGATTGGACAAAACTAGCCGCTTGTTTGTTGCTGCTTTTTTGTTGCATCATTTCTGATACTGCTGCTGCTTGGCTATGGTGTTGTAGTGGGCAAAGTGACATTTCTGCTCTTGCTGCTGCTGAGCTAGTTATTATCTTCTTTTGTTGTGATGAAAACTTTGATGTTGGAGTAGCCGATGCATTGGACATTTGCTGGATGGGTGTTAATTACTGTCATGTGCTTCTGGGCATGCTTAATTATGTTGTATGAGATTTTGATGACACTTGTAATTCGGTGGTCTGTAGTAATGATGATGAGCATTTGTGTTAATTAATGATGATTATGGATGAAATATTTGTATTTTATTAAATCTACCACAGCAGCCCAATTCTGTCTGAATTCTAGAAGCATCCCAATTTGTACTGGGCTATGTGACGACTAAAAGGCCAAAAAAGCTAAAATGTCTTAAAAAGGCTAGCAAAACATTAGATGGGCCCAAATGAAAAAAAATAGATGGGCTAACAATAGGCTGAAAGGTCCTCAAACCCAAATTGGGCCACAAATCACCCTGGGTTAAATCCTATGTGGCGCCGATGACACTGTCAGCTTCCACCTTGGTGAAACATGGCACATACATGGCAACTCTAATCCATGATGGAAAAATATCCTACGTGGCAACTATCTGTGGCCAAAAATTCCATCACAACTTATCAGGCTCAGCCCAGCCCGGATTGGCTGAGTGGACTTCCAGGGCATCCGTGACGGTCAAAACTGCTTGAAGTCCGTCATGGATGGCTCGCTGCCTATCCTTAACGCTTGATACATGACAGAAAAATAATCTATCACCAATGGCCATTCATGATGGATTTTGGAGTGTTTTCGTGATGGATTGAGTCGGTCACGTATCAACAAAAATTTTGTAGTGTTATGATTATTAAAATTAATTCAATTTCTAGTATCCAAATGGGGCTTTAGTGAATTCAACAACAAATTTATTTCCATGTTTAGATTTCCCAGTATGTATATATCAACCAAGTGTTTATGCATGATATTAGTGTTTTATAATTTTTCTCTAGTGTGATAGGCAGCAATGCCATTGATTTATTTGGCTTCTATATATGTTACTGGATAAAATAGACAACTTCTACTTGATCAGATACAAAGCACCCGCGCTAGTTGCTCAATCCGTTGCTTGTTTGGTGAGAAAATCGCTGATGCGAACTTCACAATGGCAGGCGCAAGCCTATATAATTGCAGTGTGGATTCATAAATCTTGCATAATATGCCCACTTCCTTTATATATTCAAGTGTCTCAATTCAAAGTTTTGTCCACTTCATCTAGTGATAGCACATGAAGACTTAGAAAGCATACTAGGACAAACAAATAAAGCTACCGATTCAGCTCAACAGCTTCATCTATAATCAAACGAAAAAGACAAGTTCTCAAACCAGTTCTCAATCCTCCTTCGAGTATAGGACACAACAGATGACTTCAGACTACTTCACTAGGTGATACCTATTAGAGCGATGCATGGAAGTGTTCAAAATAAATCATTTTCCCTTTAGGATTAGGATGATTGTGGACACATGATGAACTATATGCACGATATTATATGATTAGGTAGGCTACAAGCGATATGCTTGTATGAATTTTGTATTACTATATGTGTGTGTGTCCGTGTGTGTGTTCATGTTGATTACCATTGTACCTTTTTACGTAGTTATTCTAGATATAGTCTAGACCTAATAATATAAATATTAAAGATTAAAGATCAGAACACCTCTCACTTCTACCACAATTATTCTTCCATGACTCCCTTCAGTACTCCTTGCTTCCATTCCACCCCTCTTCTTTCGTACATTGGTGTAGTTTGTAAATGCAAATTAAGGCCCCGTTTAGATGCATTTTGTTTTGCAAATTTGACCGGAGAATCTTTTCCAATAAGTGTCCAATCATGGCCTAAGTAGGCTTAAAAGATTCGTCTTGTGATTTACATACAAACTGTGCAAACGTGCAAAAATTTCATCTACTTTAATGCTCCATGCATGTGTCGCAACATTCGATGTGACGGGAATCTTAGGAATTTTGACGTGTAACTAAACAGGGCCTAAAACTTCAGATATCCCACCACTGGTCATGGCCTAGTCAGCCGCCTGAAGCCCATCTCTATAATACTAAACCTGAGCCAAACTATGGCCAGGGAGCATGCCACAGTCACCGGCTTTTTGCGGCCGTCAGATCGGGCGAGTGGATGACCCAAATCAGGCGAGCCCTGGTTATTTTGTAAAATACCCCTCAAACTTTAGATAAATCAACCCATAGTCTGGCCTCCACTCATAGAAAATTGTTCGGAAAAACCCTTGGACTTTACAAAAACCAACCCGCAGTCTATGCTTCTCAATGGGTCGGCCTGCCTCAATGGGCCAAAAATGGCCCGTGAGCCTCTTCTCCTTTTTTTTATGGTTTAATCTTTTCTTTTTAAAATTAGAGATCTCTCAAAATTCATATAAAATCATAGAAAAATCATAAAAATACCAACAACATTTGTTGAATTTATTATGACTAGATCTATACATTAAACTTGAAATATCATATTTTTTAGTGTATTTTATTAGGTATAGTTGTAGATCTATGCTTTACATGATTGATTAATTTGTAGTTTGTATCACATGTGAACTAAAAATATCTCCCCTGCTTTAACTCCAATATCATATACCCTTTCTGATAATCTTTGGTGTCCAATTAATCTAACGCTAACATGAAGTATAGATACTTGAATATATATTCTAACATACATACTTATATATATATATATATATATATATATATATATATATATATATATATATATATATATATAAATACTTGAACATATATGGTATATGACATTCCGTACATTCGCATACGTGAGCACATTATGTCCCATACATAAATACTTCAAATGAATATAAAAAAAATATACTTGCACTATACATGGTACATATAGCTTATAGACAATCACCGAAATCTATCTACACCAAATCCCAAAATTATATGTCGTTACTTCATAGAAAAAGAATCAACCAATAGATCGTAGCAACATAAATACATGACCAAACTGGCTCAAAATGGTACCACCATAGATCCATAGTTATACCGCCTATGAACACTTAGAAGATATCTATAGTAAACACGGCACGATACGACATCAATAGGATCATATAGACTTAGTAATGGGTCCCATAAGGTGGACACCCTATATGACCGCGCGGCAACGCCGTGCGAGCTTTTCTAGTGCACGTTGAATCTTATTAGCACACAAATGTGGCTAGACTTCTACCTTTTTTATAATATCTCAACAAAATATACAACACCGCAGGAATTGTTTTCTCCTGCGGTTTATTTTGATGTCTGTTCTACTAAAGCTAAAGGTAATACATGACTACACAAATGTCCAGACTTCTACCTTTTTGAGTATCACAACAAAATATACAACACCACACGAATTGGTTTCTCCTGCAGTACATTTTGATGTCTGTTCTACTAAAGCTAAAGGTAATACACCACTGCACAAATGGTTTACGCAAATTACAACTTCCTACTTATTACCCCTTTTGCATTGCATCCATTAAATATTTATATTTTGGAATCATCACCCTGTGTATAATTGTACTCACCGTATTACAGACAAGCTATTTTTCATGTGCTAATAAAGACTTGGTGATAACTCAAGTCAAGCTTGAGTGGAGTTCATGGCTCAGCAGAGCATGGGATAGGCGTCTCCTAGGAGTTTGTAGTTGACTATTGAAGTGAATGTAATGCGATCGAGTAGCTTTTTAGTAATAAGGATATATAATTTTAGCAGGATCTGATAGATAAAACCTGTAATTTGTCCATTATTATTTCTCTAACTTAATATGTAAAAGCTTCAAAGTGTTGTTAAGTGTTATTGTTGTGCCAGATGATTCTTGATGGATGCTTTCGCGGAGTGAACCTGCACAATTTGATCCTGCAGTTTAGCTGCACTAGTGGATCTCGTGGATGGAGACTATAGGGTTTTAATCCAACCGTCGATTTAGTGCTACTTGGGTTGAAAGGACGAAACATGGTACTAGCTTGATGGCCTGGGTAAAGTCATTGCGATCAATAATGTCATCCCTTTGAGTTTCTTACTATGAACGCTGATGACAATTTCTCTAGTAGTGTACTGATAGAAATTTTGAGGTTCCTTATATGCCATACATGTCTCTTTCATGTGGTGCAGTATTTGATTATTATACCTAAATAATGGACCTTTTGTTTTGGGGTGCAGAAATCTAATAATAATAACTAAAATCTGCAACAATAAATGGAGTCCAAAGTCTACCATATATAGTGGTCTCATATCTAAGCAGGAAGCAAAGAGTAATTGTATTAGTACTATGTAATTCCTATGTAGCCGATCTACAAGTAGAACTGAAATTGTATTTCTGATCTATAAAATTCCTACGGCTCCATCATATTCGGCTATACCGGTCCAAACTTTAAGGGAAAAAAAAGGCGGCCAGACGGATGCCAAGGTGACGTTAATTCTATTCGCCGTGTTCTTCGCACGCTTCCTTTCCCCTGCAATGTGTAAGTGTGCACATTCATCCTATAATACATTATTACATCTGTTGAAAGAAAAGTTTAGATGCCATGGTGTGATGTAGCGTGCATCTGAATGCTTGCAGGTGAAGGTGATGTCGCACAGAGATCGTCAGGCGGCGGTCGCTGGTGGCCGCCTGCAGTCGGCAAAGAGATAACCGGGAGAAGCAAGATTAAACTGAGCTTTTGTGTTAGAGATTTTTGTGAACCTCACTGGAAGAAATGCTTTTGCTGTGTATTGCTGCCCAAACAACCTTGCTACTACAAGCAGCAAGACTGCTGGGACATATGCCCCGGTAGTCCACAGTCCCCACCAACCCTGCCTACTGCGCCGTAAGCATGGTCTCCGGACGATTTTTATTGACTATAGAGGGGATTTAATTGAACATGCAATTCAAAAATTGCTCAATAAAGAATTCTGATTTTCAATTGAGTTCCCTGCTGGTTGATTTAGATAAATTTCAAAAAGGCTGATCAGCTTACCGAAACATTGATAATTAGCCAGCAATATCCAGCACAATAACATGTAGGGTTCTTCTACACTTAGACTGTAAAATATAAACCATAAAACTTTGGTGCATCAACCAACCAACAAATACCCAAATCCAAGACAACAACACCTGCCTGGCGGTGGGTGGGCTCAGCTCGATCGACTGGGATAGGAGTTTTTTCTCTATCTTGCTCCATGGTGTTCAAGCAATGCATCCAGAAAGCTGTGATTCATGAGAGGGAATAGCTAAAAAGTTTTCGATGATCAATGCAAAAGGCTAAGGCAGTAAAGCCATGGTTACTCTATACTACAATATAGATATTCGGTGGCATATTTGAAGTTACAATCGGACAACCAGACTGTCTACCAAATAGTCTCGGTTAATTTATCATTTGCTAACCTTCCTCTACTAGCATCATTATTATATAGGCGGTTAAGACATCCATCTTTGTTAGTAACTTTTCTATAGAATAAAAAATTAGCCAAAACATTGTTAAGCATCATGGTCGTGCGTATCCCACTTGATTTATTGCACGAAATGCGTGGACGTGCTCTTTGTAGGATTTGAACCCACGAGCTGTTGCCTAGCATGTCCCCTTCCTACTTGGAATAGGATGCTATTTTTTTGTATTCACTTTTACTTAGAAGTCTCCAATTGCATTGAATATTTCGTTTCCTAAATGATCACAAATGAAAAACGTTTTAACTACAAAGTTTTAGGATTTGTTGGGGATCCTAGTGAATTCAATACCTACTTCCCATTTTCTATAGAATTTGTTAGATGGCATTAATGTTTCCTATGGCAAGAAGCAATCAGGCATTGACTTGTGTGGTATGCGACTATATTCTATCCTGTGTGTTAAAGCAGTTTAACTTTGACAAAGTTTACGGTGAATACTATTTATATTTATATCTCCAAACGGAAGTGGTGGGAAGCTTGTGGAACTTCTGATGGTCGGAAGTTGGAACCAACTTCTGATGGAACCAACTTCTGACAACTAAAGATAAGGGCTGGTTTGGGATATGCTGGGAGTTCCAATGCTTGCCCTAAGAAGTTCCGATGGCCAAAACTCAAGAAACTAGCTCTAAGTGTTCTTGCAGCGATAGTCTCTTAGTTGATTTTAATTAGGACCTTGAGCACTCTATCTTCTTCAGACCACCTATAATTGCATCCCTCTTTACATTACGGCGTAACCTAAACTCACATTCAAGAAAAATGGGATATAGAAAAAGTCTACATCACCCCTAACTATGGGGGTGGTCTTCTTTACCCCCCCTTAACCATGAAATCGTCTATTTTATCCCTGAACTTTCCAAAAATCAGTCAAATTACCTCCTCAGGTTGTTTTTAGAGCCGTTTTGCTATAGTAACTGTAGTTTTGATACAGTGCCTGGTTTTGTCCTTTTCTTTTTATTTATTTTTGTTGAACCTTTGAAAAATCATAGTAAATCACTGAAACATCATAAAATAGAAAATCTAATTTTATTGGAGTCCACATGGGTAGATCTACATAGTGAACACATAATATGGTACTTTAATACAAATTTTTGTTGTAGCTTTAGATTAATTGAAAAAACTAATTTTGTCTACAACTAATTGGAATAATTTAAAATTTTTATGGTGCACTAATTATTGTATGCTTGAACTATAATAAAAATTTCATACTCATTGAATCATGAATAATTTAGTTATAAATTTATTTAGAGGTTTATAGATAAAGCATAGATTTAACTATAGGTATAATTGGAATAAATTTATAACTAAGTTAATTAGAATCGAGGGGTGTCATTTTATTCAAACCAGCCTTTTAATTCTTCCATTGGATGGGACTAAGAGCTGCAATATCACTAGATAATTTCCTTAGTGTCTAATGTGGATGTCATTAATACCATATCCCACGACGGGGCAAATGCACTTTCAAATTTGGAATAAACTATTAGCCAACAATTGCTGCTAACTATTAGAGAGTCTTAATAATTCAACCAAATATTTGGAGGTTCTAATTAATAAATTACTTCCTCCATCCCTAAATTATAAATCATTCCAAGAATCTTGGAAAGTTAAAGCATCTCAACTTTGACCAAGTCTATATAATAAGATAATAATATTTACAAAATGAAGTAAGTATTGGTAGATTCTTCATCAAATATATTTTCATAGTATACTTACTTGGTGTCATAAATCTTCATATTTTTCTCTATAATTTTGGTTAAACTTGAGATGGTTTGACTCTCCAAGATTATTAGAATAACTTACAATTTGAAATGGAGGAAGTAGCTCCTAATAATTTATTTATATGCAAGTTGGTGGGACCAAGCAACCTCTTCTAACACTGCTGCGGAAGCTAGCTAATATTTAGCAGCTACTATTAGTTACCTAACTATTAACACTAGTGGATCCAAACAAAATCGAATCGAAGCATGGAATAATTATAGTACTACGAGATTCATCGGGTGGCCTGCCCTGTTTGTGGCTTCAATCTACCTTACTGATTTATATTTATATATATAAATTGAATTGCCTCAGGCTCCAGCATACTTGGCATTGGCTGTGCAGTGCTGACATGTATATCTATCAAAAGTAATAAACCAAAAAAAGGCTTGTGATGGTTCGCTGACTGTAGGTTATTCAGCGCGCAGCCAGATGGATCATGCGGAGTTGAGGGCAGTTCTCTTCGTCGTGTTCTTGGCATGCCTCCAATCCTCATCCTGGTGAAGTGTAAGCGTATGCACCCATCGTGCAATTCCCATATCTCATAAAGGGAAAACTTTTATTTAAAAAGTATAGAACACCCTATATATATTACGCGAAGAAAAAGAACATCCATAAAAAAGCACAGAACATTTATATATATTACGCAAACAAAAGCTCAAGAAAGAAAAAAAGACCACGAAAAGGAAAAAATGAAAAATGAAAATAAAAATTAAATAGAAGAAAATAAAATAAAATAAAAATAAAGGTAAAAACAATAGAACATTTTTTAGATAACGGATAATCAAATCTAGCTTCATCTATCAAATGGCAGAATCAGGTAAATTATTACGAAGTTCTACCCATGGGCCAACAGCAAACTCAACAGCCCCTAGAAAACTGAACAGCACTGAGAAAGACAAATGGTTTTTGACTAAACAGGAGTAATAAAACTACTAGAAAAGCACCCTATGAAAGAAACGGGAAGTCGATGCCTTAAGGTGTTGCACAACTAATAAAAGCTAGTCCCGGAGATCATCGCGCCGCTGCAGCCTTGCCCATTGGCATAGCCAGTAAGTTCCCCTGTAAAGAACCTGCAAAAAAAAAAGATTTCGGTTTGCATTTATCAAAAACCACATCATTTCCCGATGTCCAGATTACCCAACATAAAACCGCTGCTGTAGTTAGTAATACTGAGTTGTATTCTATACCCCCTCCCAACTTGGACCATCTGTTAGAGAGGTCAACTATACTCTGTGGTGGTGGTAATCCAAAAAATAAATGAATGGCTCGCCACAAAGATTTGGCATAAATCAATCTATGAAAAGGTGTTGAATACTTTCTAATGAGTGACAGAAGCAGCATCTCCGGTCACCATTCCAATTTTGACGTGCAGGATTATCTTTTATTAGTGTTGGTACTTATTAAGTGCAAATAGAATATAAAAGATTCCGTAAGCGCAAAGAATACAATTGTAGTTTTTACCCGGGAGTATTTCAGAGTATCGTTATTTATATTTTACCACAGGGAAGCAATGGTTAAAGAATCTGATAGTTACCATCATGTATCTACTAACTTAGTACACCAACTAGACTATAGTAGGGGTAAGTGATAAATGATAGGAGTTATGCATAATAATCACTTAAATGATAAATGAGTAGTCTAGCTAAGTTGATAGGATAACGGGAGAGTTTAAGGTTTCTAAATACTTCTCTATTACTTGGGTTCTAAGATAACTGAAGGATAATTAGGTGAAGCAATCACACAATAGCACTTTGGAGCAACAAAACCTTTCCGATTCTCGAATAGATTGGGAAGGGGTAATCGGGAGAAGGCTGCCAAAAAGCTCCACGAACACTAACCCTAACGTGGTGGATTACGAAGGCCTGTCAGAGCTGTCACCCCTGAGGCTACCACAACTAACCGTAGGATTAGACTCAATCTTAGGTAACAAATAGTTTAGACGCCATGTCTACACTATCGATTACTAACTTAGTCAAATGTTATAACTAGAGCACTCAATACGAACGGAGATCCCATGACAAAGTATAACAACTATACTAACCAATCATATAATGATGCATATAAGTAAATAGAGAAAATAAATATATAAAAGCATAAGTCTTACAGAGATAAGATACAAGTCATACCAGACCTCAGAAGACTCCTTCAGAACCCGAGTATGGCTTCGCTCTCCCTAACTCTCAACTAGAACTAATCTACTACATTGGAGAGATGTTATCTTTCAATGGGACACCTCTCCATCCAAGCCCTAACTAGAGAATATAAATTATAATAATGAAAGGGATAGTGCCTAGGGGGTCCCTGGGGCTCTATATATAGGGGGCGGCCTCCCTTCCTCCACCTTGAGCAAGCGATGTGGTACTAAACCTTTCCACCATGTCTTATTTAAGTGCACATAGGCCTTAATGGACCAAATTCTGATTTAGGCCCAATTAATCCCGCAGCCCTTAATTAATCCCGCAGGTCATGTTTTAGAATCTTCTAGTGTTTGTAAAATCCATATCTTTTTATTCCGGACTCCAAAAATAGCAAGTAATAATCCGTTTCGATCGTCTTGACGAACTCTATGCAAGGGTGAACTCCAATTCCTTATTTGAGATACTTTTACTCGGTGAAAAATTGAATATCCCTTCATACCTTGCAAAACAAGTGAGAACACCAAAACTCGTGGAACTTGTTAGAATCAAACCCTATAACTATGTTGTGGATTGTTTTATGCCCTTAATTCATGTTTAGTTGATAGGTAAAAACGAGCAATAACTACCATCAACAAGTTCCCCCGAGCTTACTCTTTGCTAGTCCCTTAGCAAAGCCAAACTTAGCAATAGATGTAGCCACCTCTTTGGAGATACCCAAGTGTTCAAAAATTACCCTAGGATTAGAGTGAACCATTCTGACTTTCAAACTTACCTTTATGACCTTTAACTATAGAGCTTGTAGCCTTTCTCTTGGGTCTTGGGCAATTGAAGGGCAGAATGTTTAAGTCAAGCACTATTGCTCAAGCTCTTTTGCTCAACTCTTATTCTGGAGTATTTGCAAGTTTTTTTTAATAGAAACCTAGAGTTTCCTATGTATGACTCCCTCAAGTCTCTCAATATATGGTATTTGTGGATCCTTACCAAGGCAATTGTGATACATGCCTTTTCTCTCTCTCTTACCCTATAACAAATGGCTTATGTGGAGGTCATGGGTAAAGAGACAGCTCATACATACTTGCAATGAATATGTTGTAAAGTCAAACAATGGATCTAAAGGAACAAGTCATACAATCAAATCAAGATGTGCATGTGTGTGGATGTGAGGTGGTAGGTGGACATATATATGGTTTCTAATCCTAATTCTACTCTTTTGCTCCTTGAAAACATTTATTTATTTCTTTTTTTCAAACACTAGGGAATTGTGCTGCAGGACAACATGGGCTATCTTTCTTTTTTTTCAGGTGGGCATCAGAGTACCCATTGTTTTGATAACTCGGACACTTGTCCATTTTTACCTCTCAGGCGGGCATCTTTGTACCCATATATCTCACTCTTTTGCATAGCCACATGCCTCTTCTCTGCAACAGTACTTTCCTTTTTCTTTTTCTTTTCAGAGGTAGCGACAAGAACTTTGTAGCATTGATCTAGGGTATTTTTGGGTGGAATAGATGGAATAGGTGGAATGTGGATGCGCCTACTCTGATATGAGTAGTGCATTATGGGTGGAGTGCAATTGATCTTGATTGTAAAAGCATGACAAGTTCCTAAGATATCAACAAAGCTTGACAAAACTCAAAACAAAGCAAGTAGCATATAATGTGTATGTTTTTTTCTATTCTAGCATGTATGGCTGTGGTAAGAATGTAAAGCTCTTATCATACAGGAACTCATCATGTTGTTTTAAGGATTTTCAAAACAAATCTCCAGGACTCAAGTATCACTAGGAACAAGATAAATAGCAGCTCAAACTTTCCATATCATATCCCTCAATCACCTAGACTTAGATCAAGCATTTGCTACCCACAAGTTTCAGGTTCAAAGTAAATCTTCATGTCAAAATAGTTGTATCTAAAACTTGGGATAATTCAAGGTTGAACACTAGGTAACAAAAAGGGATTCTAGTGAGGTGCTAAATATCAATTCTATGCATTTTGTCTATCTATGGAGTTTATTTTATCTGGGAAAAATTCTCTGTAATCACTATCTCTTTATTTTATTTCAAACATAAGGAACTCACTAAACTAAACTAAGAAAATCTTTATTTGGTTTCAATTTCATTTCACTAGCTAACACACTCAAAAAGCCATATAGTATAATGATAGGATGGAAAACTTATACTTAGCTGGATTTAAGTAGAGGATGCCCCCCCAAGCTAAATGTTGACATGGTTTTTAATGTTGCAAGTTGAGTGATCCTTCTGGGAGCAGGTGTACCGGTAGCGTAAGAGCGCCAGGTTGTCTAGCTCTTTGATCATGTATTGTCCTATAAAACTTAATTGCCAACAAGAATATCAAATCTCATGGAGAGAGGTTAGGTTTAATCTACTCCATGGTTAGTAATTGTTTTTATAATTCCAGCAGAAATTTCCCTAAGTGGGTGGACCTTCATGTGCCCACATATTTTTTTGGTATTTTAAAGTTTATGACTGCAGAAAGTAAATATGATGCAGAAGTCTATCTAGATGTATGCAAATTATTTTTGTGCCACCACAGTGAATAATCTTTATGAGCTATGCCACAAGATTAGTCACATGGGGCTTAGAGTTTTTCAATGCAATACAATAAGTAAATATTTTTATTTTTTCTTTTCTATGCAAGTGCAGCAAAGTAAAAATGCAACTACTTATACTAATTATGTAATGTTGAAAAGGAAATATGGATAAGTACCAAGTTTACCTTTTGGCGAATGCTCGGTGGTTTATAGTCCTCCGAACAGGACTTCTTGTCTGTTCACTCCTTACTGGGTGCATCGTTGGGTTAAGATGGTGATCCTGGTTGCACTTCTGATGATGAGCTCGAAGGTGACCCCTTTCTCCATTCCTTTCTGGTTGGTGAGGTTGATGTTGATGGTGAGGTCGAAACTGGGAGCTCATCTTTCATAGTCTCTTCATTCTTCTTCTCTTATGGTTTGATGTAATCACTCCTTTTGACTTCTCCTTCATAATCTGCCCAACAATCCTTGAATGGTTGGTTCTCTTAGGATGAACGACGTCTTCTCCATGATCTGTTCTTCTTCGGCTGCTCATAGGTTATGTAACTGTTGAAGTAGCAGTGGACTTTTCTCCTTGTGGAACTGGAAGTGGACCTCCCCTGATCTCATATAGATGATGGCTCTTGTAGAGTTGAGGAACGGTCTTCCAAGTACGAGCGGTGGATCGTACTCATCCAGGACCAAGAAGTCAGTGGGGACATAGTGATCTTGAATTTCTACCATAACATCTTTAGCAATCCCCTCTTGGCCATTATGTTGACACTCCATACTGTGTCACAGAAGGTCTTATAGAAGATCTTCTGGTTGATTGTGCAGTCGATCATCGGTACTCCTAGATCTTCTAGCTTGGGCATGTGTGGTGAGACCAGAAGGTGATCGTATTCAGCTCTGACTGAGTTGATCACCCTCACAACTTCAGTGTGAGTCTGCCTAGCTCTGTGCTTCCTTCTGCTTGTCTTCTTCTGTGCTGGCTCGTCCTTGTAGATGTACGGCTTCTGTGGATGGGCAAGACTTTCTAGCGTCTTGTTCTTGAGTGGCTCTATATTCTATGACATCTTTTTGTTCTTCCTTTTGAGTTTTGTTTGGACCTTTTGCTCCTCTCATTGTTCTATCCCTGCAAAGAATTAGTGGACAACACATACCCGAAGGAATATACAAGTAATGACAGGGATATTATTGTCATAAAACTAAAGGTCACTTTCTATGATTTAGAGAAGTTGTTTGAACATTAACATAGAACATTTATTATTCACCATTACTTCTTCTTTGGAGGATTGATTTTATGTTGTCTTAAGTTTGATTTTCATACATGGCATTTGTATAACTAATCAAACTTATAGAAGTAAGGCAATGGTGAGTAGAGGAATTGCAAACCAATGTGCCTGAGCGACGGGAGCTTGAGAGGAGGAAGACCATGGTCAGATCAACTTTGGTGGAATTTGGTCTTCCTTCCTTGTGCTTCAATTGGACGGCGATGATTAGTGGGGGGGAGCTTTCTCTAAACTTGTCTCATTAACGAGGAAAAGTGAATTTCCCCCAAGCTTGCTCTTTTAAGTGCCCTTGCATCACCATGGTGTTTGCTTGAATTTCACAAGGACCATATTTCATGCCACCTTATGTCTTGATGAAATTCTACTCAACACTTGTTGCACCTTCTTTGACAGCTTCTTGAGTTTGTCTTGATCTGAATTATTTATCAGAAAGGGCTTCTTTGTGCTTGAGCAGGACCATCTCATTCTTTTGCACCATCTTATCCAGGAGACATTGATGTTCATATTAACATGCTTCTTCATTGACTCTTGGTTGATGGGTTGAATATCATAGGAGATGCATACTCTAGTTCATCCTTGATTGTCCTTATTTGTGTGAGTGCTTCATCTCTGATGACTTAGTGATGTCATCCGGCAATCATAGTTGTTTACGGCTTCTCGAGGTGTCGACGACAGACCACCATTAATAAATGAGGTATGCAGAGAATGCACACTGTGATGTAGTGGCATCTCGTTTTTCTGGTCTCTGTTATCGGCATACGAGTTGCCTCCTTTGAGGATGACGAGAGCAGGCATTAGTTGGTCATTCGGTAGGAATTGCATCCTGCTTGCAATCTTCATCCTAGTTTAACCCTTGGTTTTCGGGTTTGCAGGTTCATCCAAGATTAGCTTATATTCAATCTTGCAAAATGTTAGTGGACACATACCCGAAGGATTGCAAGAAGTTCAAAACATGGGTTGTTGTCCACAATTTTTATCTATGCTAACAAAAGATGATTAAAGGATAATTTTAGCATAGATTTCTTTTTGTCATTTTTTATTTGTTTGCTACATTCTAACATGGTTCAAAGTAAAGGTAACTTGCAGCTAAGGACTAAGTGAATAAACTTTTGGTACTTACAGTTCTTTCCTTGATGAAGGATGAGCTGATGTGTCTTCTTCATGCAAAGTTGTTGGAGTTCATCACATGCCTTGATTCATCTCTTACGTGAGATCATCTCAGGACTTTCTCAGATTGAATTTGAAAGTTTCTGCAGGGGTTAGTCCGAGAAAATAACCAATGTCTACACAAGCAATTTTTAGTTCAATAATCCAACTAGACTCCATGTCTAATTTGACTAAAGCATGCAATTTTAACCTAAGCACCACGCTTAATTTAAAAGCCTATGGAAGTATTTGCAGTACTTCTAAACCAAAACTTACTTGCATAGAAAGTGGAAGCACGAAAGCATACAAAGATTTACTCAACAATAGAGATGAAAGAGTATGATCATAATGAGAAATATATTTTTTCTCTCTTTTTTTAAGTGATGTGGATGTATGCATGCTATGGATTTGATATGAGAAAACATAAACTAAATGGTGTGGATGCATGGATTAAAGTAAATATGCAATGAGATGCAAGATAACTACTTAAAAGTTTAAAGTCCATGAGCAAGACTTTCTCACCTTCTTGATCATACTTATCATGATTTGTGCGTAGCGCAGCTTCGATATTCATCACTTGAGATGTGATTTGAATTGTTGTGACGACGACCTCCTTCTCAAATCTACACAGAGTTAGAAAGGAAATGTTAGGGCACCCTGGAGTTCTTCAATACTTCTTCTTATCTTGTGGAACTTGCCGGAAAGTTAAAACGGCTTCTACTGTCCTGTCTTATTCCGCAATTCAACAGAACAGGGGTAATCCTACTAAAGCTAGTGGTACACTAAATTAGCAGACATCAAGATCACTATCAAAATCCTTGTGCCAATTGCTTCCCCAGCAACGGCGCCAAAAAAACTTGTTGGTATTTATTAAGTGCAAATAGAATATGAAAGATTCCGCAAGCGCACAGAATACTATTGTAGATTTTACCCGGGAGTATTCCAGAGTATCGTTATTTATATTTTACCACAGGAAAGCAATGGTTAAAGAATCTGATAGTTACCATCATGTATTTACTAACTTAGTACACCAATTAGACTATAGTAGGGGTAAGTGATAAATGATAGGAGTTATGCATAATAATCACTTGAATGATAAATGAGTAGTCTCGCTAAGTTGAGAGGACAACGGGAGAGTTTAAGGTTTCTAAATACTTCTCTATTACTTGGGTTCTAAGATAACTGAAGGATAATTAGGTGAAGCAATCACACAATAGCACTTTGGAGCAACAGTACCTTTCCGATTCTCAAATAGACTGGGAAGGGGTAATCGGGAGAAGGTTGCCAAAAAGCTCTACGAACACTAACCCTAACGTGGTGGATTACGAAGGCCTGTCAGAGCTGCCACCCCTGAGGTTACCACAACTAACCGTAGGATTAGGCGCAATCTCAGGTTACAAATAGTCTAGACGCGATGTCTACACTATCGATTACTACCCTAGTCAAACGTTATAACTAGAGCACTCAATACGAACGGAGATCCCATGCCAAAGTATAACAACTATACTAACCAATCACATAATGATGTATATAAGTAACTGAAGAAGATAAATATATAAAAAAATAAGTCTTACAGAGATAAGATACAAGTCATACCAGACCTCAGAAGACTCCTCCAGAACCCGAGCATGGCTCCGCTCTCCCTAACTCTCAACTAGAACTAATCTACTACATTGGAGAGATGTTATCCTTCAATGAGACACCTCTCCATCCAAGCCCTAACTAGAGAATATGAATTATAATAATGAAAGGGATAGTGACTAGGGGGTCCCTGGGGCTCTATATATAGGGGGCGGCCTCCCCTCCTCCACCTTGAGCAAGCAATGTGGTACTAAAGCTTTCCACCATGTCTCATTTAAGTGCACATAGGTCTTAATGGGCCAAATTCTGATTTAGGCCCAATTAATCCCGCAGCCCTTAATTAATCCCGTAGCTCATGTTCTAGAATTTTCCAGTGTTTGTAAAATTCATATCTTTTTATTCGGACTCCAAAAATAGCAAGTAATATATCCGTTTCGAATGAGATACTTTTACTCGGTGAAAAATTGAATATCCCTTCATACCCTGCAAAACAAGTGAGAACACCAAAATTCGTGGTACTTGTTAGAATCAAGCCCTATAATTATGTTGTGAATTGTTTTATGCCCTTGATTCATGTTTAGTTGATGGGTAAAAACGAGCAATAACTACCGTCAACAGTTAGTATTACTCTTTTTTTAGATACCACAAGAATATTTTTATTCTTGTAGGGATTTTAACTTTCCAAATATCCTGTGACACTTCAATACCATTATTAACCAACGCAGCGTACATGGACTTAACTGAAAAATTCCGAATGAATGTAAAGACCATAGGAAAACATCCCTGTCTTCCTGAAATTCAATATCATGTAGGGACGAAACAATTTTGTGCCAGTCACTTAGATTACTGCCCCTCAGGTTTCGATGAAACGAAATATTCAGGGGGTTGAACTAAGTACTCCTGCCACTGAGTCTTGTTTTCGTCTCACTATTTTGAACAATGCATGGAATTTATCCTTGAGTGGCTTGTTGCTTAGCCAAGTGTCTATCCAGAATCGTATTTGCAATCCTTCTTTCACCTTGAATGAGCCAAAACCCATGAAGGTATCTTTTACATTCATCAGGCTTTTCCAAAAGTGAGAATCTGTAGGTTTTTTTTTTGACACAACTCCCTAAAGTCTTGTCTTTTATGTATTTATTCCTGATTAATTCTTGCCACATACCTTCTTCATTCATCAGTTTAAATAGCCAATTACTCAAGAGGCATTTATTTTGTAACTCCAGATTCTGAATTTCTAGACCTCCTTGAATTTTTGGTTGGCACAGAACTTCCCACTTAGCCAATGTATATTTTCGCTTGTGCTGGTCACTTTGCATAAAAAATAAACATTACACATACAGAACATCACAATGTATATCATAGAATAGGACAAGATAAAAAGAAAGGAAAACAAAAAATGAATGAAATGAAAGGAAAAAGAAAAAACATACAAAAAAAAAGAAAACATATTCATGCAAAAAAATAGTACTTATACATCACAAAAAATCATGCAATGTAAAATAAATAATAAAATTAGTGAGTAATTAATTAAACTAAAATTAAAATAAAAATGATACCAGACATCATATCATAGAACATCAATACACTCTAACGGATCATCACAAGATACATCGTAAAACATCACATTTGTAGGCACGAATAAAATAAATGCATTACAAAACATTAAAAATATCTACATGAAAAAAGTGAGACATGTGAAAAAAATAAATTTATAATTTATAATTACTAAAAAATAAAAAAAGAAAATAAAAAAGAAAGAAGCAAGGAAAGAAAAAAGAAATAAAAAATAATAGAGTACATAAGTATAGTAAAAGAATAAATAAAATGAAAAAAATGACAAAAGTATAGAAAAATAAAAATACATGAATGAAATACAATAAATAGTGAAAATAGAAAAAGAAAACAAAGAGAGTAATAAAAGACAACAAAGAAAAATAAAAAAGACAGGAAATGAAAAAATAAATAGAAGAAAAGAAATAAAATGAAAAAGCGATAAAAGATGAAAAGAAAGAAAAATAAAATATAAGTAATAGAAAGGAAAGAAAAAAGAAAAACAAAACGAAATACAAAGGAAACACTACTAGGTACATCGGCTTCCACGTCGGTGTCAACCAATCGACGTGTGGAGCCGCGGACCACCCGCTCACATGGGCTAGCGCTAGGGCCATGTGTGCTGCTGTGGGCCGTCATCGTTAGTGCGGAAAGTGGGTTAAACCTAGTCGTGCCATGAAGGCTCAGCCGCTCAAGGTCAAATAATAGTGCCCCTCCATCAGGGCCAAGCAAAAAGCACTTGGGCCTTCCAATAATAACCTATAATAGATCATCACCAGCGCCAAGCCATTTAGTTGCTGCCAAACGTTAGGAGTGAAAAGTGAATTTTGGTCTTCAGTTAGCCTAGATCCTAAGATCCAGTCAAAGGTGTACCTAGCACATTTGATTATCTAATTAAGGTCCTATTTATATCTAAGGAGATAGTAGTTGGCCGGTTAGCTACTAATAATTAGCAAACATGTCTAGCTAATTGTTAGCTGAATACTCAGCTAATAACTAGAGCTATTTGACTAGTTGAAACAAAATAGCTAACAACATCTAATAGTAGCTATATGCCATATGACCTATTAGCTAGATAACTATTAGCAGCTAATGGATCCAAACATCCTCTAAATAGTGTAGTCTAGTGCAAGTAGGTATTAATTACGCTTATATATAAAGTGCATTAATTTGAATGACTGACCAACTTTTTTTTGTGGTTAATTGAGTTGAGTCTACCTGAATACCTATAAACAAATTATAGGTATACAAAATGTGAGTGTATACGTTATACTAAATCTCGCCATTCTAGCTAGTTCTCGAGAAGTTTTTAGCGTGGATAAATATGATTAATCGTACGCATCTTGCAGGCAAAGGTGCTGCTCATCACCAGGAGCTAACCACTGGTGGTCTCCGTCGCCAGCTGACGATGTTAGGAAGCAGCAGAGTAGCCATTGTGTTATGCTTTAGGCGTCGTTGCAGATATCATCTCGCACCTGTTACTGCTGCCTAACTCAGCCCGATTTTCCTTGCTACGAGGACAAGCAATCGTGCTACGATGTCTGCCCCTCCTGACCGCAAAACTATGTGCCGACTCTTGCTGGCGGTGGAGAGTAAGCGCGGATGCCGCCGTCACTCCGTCAGCGAGCGACAATAGTATTGTTTGATTTCGTGTGAATCAAAATTGGCGCGAAGTCGATGTCAGTGATGTTAATGGTTGATAAAATCTCAAATATATGAAAGATAATAATAGCCTCTTTTATTATCTAAACAAAATGAAAGATAATGAATGTCAATGTGTTGCGGCTTAAAGTGGCTCACGAAAAGGGCTGGTTGTTGTGGCAAAAGCCGCAAAACCAGCTATAACGCCTGATTCGTGTTAGGCCAGGATTGAGGTTGGAAACTATTCCAACTTATCAATGTTGTTATATAAGGGAACCCCCTCCGCCCGGACGGACTTGCCCATCCAGACGCCTGCCTTGCTGCCGCGCCGGAACCGGAAACCTGGAGAGCAAGAGACATGCAGTTCAGCTGGCTATTTCCTCATGCGACTGATGGGCGCTAGTGAGCGGTCCTCCTGGCAGCTAGCTAGCAGAAGTAGCAGGCAGATGGGGCCCAATCTACTGCTGCATGCATGTCATAATGTTTGAAGTTTAAAAAACTCATAACTTCCAAATCAAGTAATAATTTAATTAAAATTCGATTATACCATCGTGTTCCTTAGAATAAACTCTTCAAAACAAGACCTTACATAGATATATTTTAATATTTTTTTCAATATATATAACATCCCGATACATTTTTGCAACTATCTATACGAAACTAATGCAACGTACTTCTCAACTACTGAAACACTAGATATGTACTTTTGCAACATGTATATTTCAATGCTTTTCCGAACGACGTAGACCAGAGGAGGGAAACGGTCGATCCTGCTAGCCAGCGACGTAAGGGGTAGACAACGACTGATGAGAGGTTATGCCAACCAAGTTAGATCGGATGCTGAAGTTTCCGAGGACGGAGGATGACTGTTACAAAGCACGAAAGGAGGTAAAAAAAAGATAAGCACTAGTGTAGAGGGGACAATGACGATTGCTAGAGAAGATGCGAGGTCGCGCTGGCTGGGGCGGAGAATGGCCCCGCTGGTGACACCGATGAGCATAAAACGTGCATCTGAAACACTATCTATAACACCAGATCTAATTTTGAAAAATCCAGATGACACTCTAAACATGTATATGAAACATTTGGAAAAAAATCCTGAAAAACACTTGCAAAATCATTTAGAAACATATACAATATTCAGATAACCCAATTACAATAATATATGTAAAAACATATGCAACATTAAGATAAACACTTGCAAAACGTTCATTTGAAAAATAAGATGAAACATTAAAAATATACTCTTAATACATACGTTAAAAAAATAAAATATTTTCAACAACACTTATAATAGTCCATATAAATAAATAAAAAATATATAAATATTAGAAAAAAGAAAATGAAAAAGGAAAGAAAAAAGAAAAAACAAAAAAGAAAAAAAAGGCGCGGGCGCGTGGAGGCGGGCGTCCACGAGGCCCACATCGCTCGGAGTCGCGAGCACGCCTGGAGCTGCGTCCGGCGGGGTCCAAACGCCTGATCCGTGTCACTACCGTATATAATAACTTCATCTCTCCTAAAATTAGATTTTCAAATAAAACTATGTCCACTTAAAAAAATATCCTCCGCTAAAGACTCCAACCTTCGTGCACCTAGAAAATATATACAGAGATTTATCACTATTAGAATTAATCACGATACAATTCCTCAAACTCACCCCTCCGGATCCCGTTTCCACACCCCAATCCCGCGATCAGCGGCCCCCCACCCCCGCGATCCCACCCCCCACGCGATCCAGTCTGCGTGCGGTCCGGCGGCAGCGAGCGAGCAGCTGCTGCACGGGGAGGGCCGGCGGCTGCTCGGCTGCAGGCGAGCCCACGAGCGTGCGGCACGGCTACTGCGGGCTGCGTGCGTGGCGCAGCGGCGGCGGCTGCAGGCGAGCGTGCGAGCGCGTCCTCTAGGATCACAATCAGATCGAGAGAAGAGGAAAGAATCGGGATCAATCTGAATATACAAAGCCTGCCCCTGGTCCCTTCGCCAGCAGACTTCTCCGATCCGCAGCCAAACCAAACTCCCCAACATTTCCTCAAGCGGTTTCTTCTAGAAACCTGGATCAATCCAATCCAATCCAACCCACATTCGGTCGGATCTCCCTACACTTGGGTTGCAATAGAAAAGGGGACCACTAGAATACGGATCATTCTCCTGCTCTTCCTCCTTCGTAGGCTCATCATAATTTTTTTTTTAAAAAAAACATTGATTTGATTTGGTTCCCGTCCCCTGATCTAGGAAGTGGAAGGCAACACTTTCTTGATCTCCATGAATTCCTGCAGGTTGGGTTCGAGGAGTGGGTGGCATTGGTGAGGAAACGCAATGGGAAAGCATCCTCCTGTGGGCGTCTGGGTCTCCGTTCATCAGCCAGGTACGCGCGCCCATTTCGTCTTGGTCTTGAGTTCCTGTGATCCACTGTTGGCGAAAGAACAGCTTCTTCTTTCCATGCTCACCCATGCAATTGGATATGGATCTGATAAATTTTCTTTTGTATGAACATCCTCTTCTGAGGCATCAAGTCGACGACCAATTTTATTACTTGTACAACTATTAAGTTTCTTACTTTTTGACAGTCTTTCACGTGCCTGAATTTCATCAAAATTTCATTGCTTGATTTATGAGCGGTGCTTAAAATGCTTACACATTGTATCCAAATGATTTGTACCATGAGTATAATTTGTTTCTTCATAGGATTGGGACAGTCAACGCAGATCATATCTTTTGTTTCAACAACTGATAGTATTACTCTTGCTCTTAGTATATTGTAGTGCAGAAGTACTAGAACTTGCAGATCCTGATAGCAATGTCATTGCATTGACCCTGAACCTTGTGACCAAGTGCCAGAAGGAATCCTTTGGGAGAGGCTTGGGAGGGTTTCCATGATGGATATTGAGTCAAGTAACTTCAGTTGGAGCTCTCTCACCTCACTGCACCATACAAAACATATGGCTACAAGTACTGATCCATCTGAGGATGACGTTAGCAGAAGTTTTGAGGTTGTATTTGTTCCATCCATGTTTGTGCATATAATATTATTTTTAACAGTCAGAGAAATATTGGTAATAAAGGTGTAGGCTATCTTATAAGAAAAGGTGTAGATCCTTCTAATAACTATACTTCCTCCGTCCCATTGATTATGTAATTCTAGTACAGTAGCATGTTTCAGTGTACCAACTTTAACCAATTATAAATAAAAAACTATAAATATTTATAATGTCAAATAAACACCAAGAGATTAATAATAAAATGTATTTTTATTGTATATTAATTTGGAGCTATAAATATTAATAATATTCACTGAAAATTTAGTCAAACGTGAACTATTTTATATGACACGCAGTACGGAGTTGCATGTTTAAAGGGACGGAGGGAGTACTATTTTGCTTAGGTGACAGTAAATTCGGGGGCGTTGTTTTTATTGCATTATTCAAAGCTATTGAAAATGTTGACCCTCCATCCAAGGAAACAGCTGCAGTCATTAAAATAGCACCTTCAAGGATGGCCACGCAATCTGAACGCTTTGGGTACGAATTCGCTAAATGGCTTGGAGTGAGAACTCCTCAAGTAAGAATCCACTATGCAGGCTTGTATATTGTTTCTTTTTTTTTTTTGGCAAGATTCAGTTTATTTTTGGCATGTATCCGCTATATTCTGATATCATCGTTGCCATACAAAGTAATCTTTATTTGGTATATCAGGTTGCCATCACAATCATATTTTTTTTGGTCTAATATTAAAACATGCTATCGATGATTTTCCTAATAAGTATTATGCAAGTAAGTCACTTTTCGTTGTTTGATTTGCATTACCAAATATTACCGTAGCGTTAGCATGGGCATTACCAATCTCACAATTCTGATAAATTTCCTTTTTCTTTTTATTCATGCAGCTCTGTCAAAGTTGCAAATGAATGGCTTCAAGACAACTCGTGGGCTAAGGTGCTTTAGACTGGCAAGGCATTGGAGGCAGACCGACTCGCCGAGGGTGCCAGTGAGATCAACCATATTTGGATCATTTGGAGATGAGCTGCATGCATAAATTTTTGTTCTTTTTACTCTGTAGCCCTCATTCCTGAAGAGCTCATATAGCTGAATATTGAGTGCGGGTAATATCCTGCCGTTAGGTTGTATATGTAATTGTATGGTTTACTTTGGTCCACGAAAAATGAATCAATATATGTTGGGTTGTGTGGGTTAGCTGGTTCATAGCGCCTAGCTATTTGATATAAACTTGATTTTCCTAAAATTTAAGCTTTTTATTTCCTTCAGGTTAGTTATATCGAAATTAGTTATTTTGACTAATAAAGGGGACCGTTGCTCAGGTTCATATATGTTATGTATTTCACCATTTATAGTAGAGATAAAACAAAAAATATGTCATGTTGATGTCATCATGAGATCAACTGCGTGGAGATCTGTATAACGTGTGATCGATCTGTTCAGTGTTTCTGTTCTACTATCTCTAGCTCTGTCAGTTGCAGTCTCTCTCACGGCACCTTGCTCAGATCTAATATTTGACAATCATTGATGGTTTCGGATGACAAGTCGTTCTTAGCTTTGTTCTTAGGGTACCACCTCCGCCCGGACGTTCCGGACATCTCATCCTGTCCGGACGCCCACGCCCATTGCTCGCTTCACGCATGTGACAACGGCGCACGCGATGCACTGCATCTCCGCCTTCCACTTTACTTGGGCAGGCATGCATGCAGCTCCTGTCGGCTGCCATGCCTGCTTGCGCACCTGTCTACTGCCTCGCCTGCTGTAGTGTTGCTGCTGCTGTGCAGTGCTGCGCATGTATATACGTGCATACTATATGCTCGCCCGTTTCACTTGGGACGACTTCCGACCTCATGCAACACTTGCAAAAAAAAAATCATTTGCTACAAGAGTACTGTATATAAGTACGTACTTCTCTTAAAAAGAGTACAGTATTGTTTTAAGATTTCAAAACATGTTATTTGATTATCCATCTTGTTTCAAAAAATTTTAGTAAATACTATTTATCTTGTTATGACTTATTTTATCATTAGAGATACTTTAATAATAATTTATTTATTTTATAATTTGTTCAAAATTGTTGAATAAAATGAACGGTCAAACACGATATTTGAAAGTTAAAAACGACACTCTTTTTAAGATGGAGAGAGTACTGCCAAACAAATGAAACATTTACAAATACTCACTGTAACATACGTGTATGGCTACTGCAACATATGCAGCATCCGAATAAAACAATTGAAACATACGTTTGAAATAGTTGAAATATTCAAAACATACACTTGCAAGATACGTGTATAACCAATGCAACATCTAGATAAAACACTTGGAATATATGTTTGAAACAATTGAAACACTTGAAATATATATTTGCAATATATGCGTATAACCAGTGTAACATATGCAACATTCAGATAAAATATTTATAATATATATTTGAAAACAGCTGAAACGTATGCTTGCAACCTACGTATATAGTCAATGCAATAGAAACAATGCAACATCGAGATGAAACCATATGTCTTGTACAAAATAAGTGTCCAATATATGCCATAGAATGACGGAAAAATTTGAACCATTGCACAGTACTTGTGAGGTAAGATGTGGACCCATGCTCCTCTCACAAATAGGCTAGCAACATGGCCAGCACTGCAGCAACGTGGTATAGGTGTACACAGCAGCAGGGAACACATGTAACTAGTCCAACCAGCAGTAGACGCGGGGAACGCATGCAACTGTCCAACCAACAGTAGACGCATGCAACTGGCATTGGAGAGAACGCATGCAACACGCAGAACGAGAGAGGCCACACGCGCTTCTACGATACGACCAACACTACGCACAACTTTTTATTGAAAGCCTACGGTTGCCTCGGCCACCCGTCCGCAAGCCCAGCAAAGCCCAGCAAAGAGGCGTTCGGACGGACATGGACAGCCCAGCAAGAGGCGTCCGGACGGACACGGACGGACGGAGGTCCTCATCCTATCATTACCGTTCTTCTTATGCCAAAGTGTTTCTCAGATTGTATAAATACTCAAATATAATTGTATTTGGTTGTTTTTATATGCTTTTCAAAATAAAACCATGAATGTTAGCACGGGCATTATACTAGTATAAATAATCTTATTATCTGGTTCAGAGTAAACGTACGTGCACTAAACCAGTTTGTCAATTTGGTTAGGCAAGTTTTTTTTTTAGTCCGAAAGTAACTTGGAGATTCATGCAGAATTCGACATGTAAAACAACTAGAAGGCTGTTAAGTTATAATGCATCATCTCTCTCTACTCTTATACACACACACCCCTAAAAATGCCGTGACATCGTCATCTAACTAGTGACACCAAATCTCGATCCAACTCACGCATCTGTATCTAATATGAATTATCCTTCATGTGTTTGTGTCTGATATAAATTATCCTTTCACTTAAAGCTTAGGTGTCCACTTACTACCCAGTCTGGATACAAAGACCGGACTCACATGTCCATGTCTGATATGAAATTCTCGAAGTTCACGTGTCCGTTTCTAACCGGTTGTAATATAAAGACCGGAATCCATGTCTTCAGAGCTCACTGAGGTTGCATCCTGCCGCCGAGCGCCAAGGTAACGTTGAAGCTGGCTGCGTTATTATTTTTAAGAAATAGATCGCGTCAGCTCCCTGGATTGAAGTCGTCGCCACGTCGGCCTAAATGTGCTCCACCGTTGGATCTGAGATATGAACGGTTCGAGTTGGACCCACAGGTTTCTAATCGAATCTGATTTGGTTCTAATGCTTCGTTTTTATAGCTGATTCGACATCTGATCGGTTGTTTTACTTCCGCTTCTACGTAGGGCTGCTTGTTACCCATAAACTCTCATGCTGGCCTTTCCAACCAGGCCTTTCTCGCACCTTCCTACTCTCTCTCTCTCCCTGGCTTGTCGTGATGGTGCGGCTCCCCACGCTGCATGCGGCGCAGCAGCGCCTCCCACCACGGCCGCCTCTCCGCTCTCCCCCGGCACTGCCTCCTATCGTCAGTCCACATATGCTCGACGGAACCCTAGCTGTCTCGTCCTCATCGGCGGCGGTGTGTTTCTGTGGTACCTCTCGCTCAGCTCCCTTCTCTTCTCTTCTCTTCTCCCTAGATGTGGCCAGGCCCACAGGCGCCAACCGCCGCCCTCTTCTTCTCCTTCCCCAACGTGGTCGGCTCCTTGAGTGGTGACGGTCGAGCTAGCCACGCCATGGAAGAAGGAGGAGGAAGGAAGAGGTCATCGCCATGGAAGAGGGGGTGCGGGTGAGAAGGGTGGCCGCCACGAGGGGCTTAGGGTTTGCCGAAGCTCCGGCGAGCTAGGGACCACGACCCTAGGTCACCGGAGCACCAGAGAACCCTAGGTCGCCGCGGCGGGGCGGTGGTAGCGGCGGGGGCAAAAACGAGGAGGGCGCAGCCGCTGACGAGGATGAGGCACGAGGAGGAGGAGGAGGTCGCGGTGGGGCGACAGGCAGCGGGCGCGGCTGGACGTGCAGGTTCCTTTGAGCACTTGACCCGAACTCGAGGGTGGATTACCCAGAGATAGTTAACAGGACTTCTAAAACCAGATGGTGACCTTCTTACCTTGCGTTATATCTGGTGAGGACATAATCTTTGATCTGTGTGCGTGCGTGAAGCTTCCCCTCATTGCTTAAATCATATCATGCTCTTTTGTTCAACCTAAACTTTAAATTTTCAATTATCTAATTTATTTTTAATTACCTAATTATTTGAGACATAATTGTTGTGTTCATATTGTGGACGTTACCAAATTCATATTGTGGATATTACCATGATCCTTTGGAAACTGGTTCGACAGGAAAGATATCTTGATCCCGTCCACAATGCCTACTCACTACGCATTGATGCTGTTGACGGTGGATAACGTCAACTTTTATTAGAACTTTAGACACAAAATGATACATGAATACACACTAGTCTAGGGTTTTAACTGACAATTTCCACGAGTTTTGCATACTCTGCATTTTCCAGAGGACATTCTAGAAAAACGTAAAAGAGGGATTAAAATGCTTAAACATCACGAAACCTATCCGCGAAGGCAACGATCTTATCAGGATGTGGGAAGCATCTAAAAGACACCCGAGCAACCGGGGCCCCGAACCCTGCCAGGTGGGGCCGGCCGGCGCCCCCTCGGCTAGGGTTTGGCCCCGCCTTCTGGAGTATTTCTCCGCCGCCTCCTACGATGCATCTCGGCCATTGGTTAAGTCGGTTTGATCCTATGGCGCATGTGCATCCCACCGGGCTAAAAATAAAGGGACTAGACCCCCCTAGAGGCATCCCATCATTCATCCAAGGCATCAAGTCTTCGGTCAAGCCATCAAGAGCCTTCTAGTTTATTAAGAGCCTTCTAGTTCATAGTTCTAGCCTAGTTAGATTAGAAGTAGAGAAGTTCTAGTTCTTCAGCGGGATCTGGAGCCTCGGCATCTGTCTGGAGCGCAGAGTTCGGTATAGGTTTAGTTCTTTCTCTATTATTGTATTCTTCATTATGATTAGGAGAAACATTGTTCTCAATAGTTTATATGTTCTTGATTACAATAGTCATTATCTACTTTGATTATATGTCTAGTATGGTTGGTTTGATCTTATTGAATTCATGTAATTGCTCGTATAGCGTTTATCCATATGATCGATGGGTAGATGATGAACAATATGTAGACGTGGTGTTTAGATATTCTATTTATATGCGAGTGCACCCTGATATGCTGGGTCGTGTGGTAGTTCACGTAGGTGACAGTTACATTGATTCCTCTGTAGTCCACCCCCCGTATGTAGGTAAGCAGGCACAGTCGTGAAGTTGGGTGATGACTCTATTTCATATCCTACCTAAATGATGCCCTTTGTATGTGATCATGATATAAGACTAATCTAACAATGATTGCTAGATGTAATTGCACTAATTAGAGTTATTCATTGATGTAGTTATATAATTACCTTAGATATTAATTCCTTAATTTATCTATTGGCTAGCTATTACTGTGACTAGAAAGTGCTATGATATTTATCTATTATTTATGATGTTTGATCATACTTATCACCTTTATTTATCTTTATTATCTTGTGACCTCTACTTGTTATGAGTAGAGTAAATGATATCGGTAACACCGCTTATTCATTGTATATAGTTGTTATCAATATAATAGATTAAAGTTTATCCAGTTCTTCCCAGTGGTATAAATATAAATCGACAACCTGGTAGAACTCTAGGTAAAATGTTACAATGATATAATTATCTGTCCGCTTGCAGAATTGTTATTAGTTTATATTTATATATTTCTGCCTAGTCACATTGAATAATATATGAAACCTTTATTTATTCTTAGCATATATAATTAGGGATGACAACCTAGTTCATGCCTAAGAATGTTGGTGATATATAGGTGGCTAGTTGCTAATGACCAGTTAATTAATTAGCATGCATCTCTAATCTCGTCTCTAGCAGTAAAAGTTATATAGTTATATTTGGCGACGTTAGTAGATGTCAACAGGATGCCAAGGTTAAGTAATGTCTTTATTTTTCATGTTATCTATTCTTTTTGTTGATCTCTTTATACTTATCAAAAGTAGCTTACAGTATTATCGTGACAGTTATTCAGATTATGTCTTTACTGAGTTGTTCTCTAAATTGTCTTGTAGCTTTGTCCTCTCTTCTTACAAAATCCATTTACAGTATGTAGGCAGTGTATTTTCCACCTCTCAGCTCAATCAGTTATTTGATTTTGTCATTTACTAATTGTTTACACTGGATTTTGTATGAAAGCAACAGGTGGCTACCGCGAGGAGGAAATAGCCGATCGAAAGTTTCGAATGGAGTGTTTGGTGACATCAGCAAGACGCGTGAAGGCTGAAAATTAGATCGGGAAGATATGGACTCTATAAGAGCTACGGCGAAGCGATCATGAAAGGGGCCCACAAGAAAGGCAAGACTGGGTTCCGAGTTATGTTAGAGATAGGAAATTATATTATTTCCTTATTTTTAGCTAGGGTTTCTTTCGGTTGAGATTTCCCTTTAGCCGTTGGTTATAAATATGAGCTGCGCATTGTAACAGACACTGTCAATCAATACAACAACAATTCCTTTTTTCCTGGCCCCCGGCCAAAACTCTAGGAGTAGGAGTAACGTAGAACCGGCGAGTTCTTCGACAAGTTGGGTGTCATCCGGTGGACGCCAGGCTTGCTGTGAGTACCGTCACCCTCGTGTTTATCATGTATTGCTAGTACGATTCTGGCTCGTGCAGTATTGCTAGATGGATTCGAGTAGTTATCGATTCTCGTTTGATCTAAATCATGCTTAGATCGAATTAAGGGTTAGTTATTGGCTATAATTAAATTGGCATAGTAGTTAGATTCATTAAGTTACCGATATTGCTTATGATTATTTATTGTTTATTTATTTACTTTTAAGCATCATCAATCTGTCCAATCTTGATCTTTTCTTGTTTTTGTCGGCTTAAATCTCTTGTATCTATCTTGCTTAATTGAATATTAATTGAATATCATGTTTAGGCGAGTAGATCTATTTATCATTAGCCGGTTAGTTCAGATCTTAATTGTGTATAGGTCGCATTCAAGTAATAAAGTAAATTGTGTAGAGAGTCTTTGATTAGTAGATCTAATCATTAGCTTACATCATGGGCTGCAACGACCCGGTCGATCCCCTTGACGTAAGCGACGGATTAGGTAAATTAGTTAAATAGTCAAAGTATCGTTTACTTTATAGGCTTGTATATTGCCTATACTTCAGATCGGTTGTTCAGCCGATTCTGGTTGTGCTTGCCTGCTGCACGTTGTATTTTTCCGATCTCTTTTATATGCTGTTGTATGCTTCGCTCATGTCAAGATCGATTCTAGTGCGTTGATTAGCTGTAGCGATTCAGTCGATCCTAATTGATGGATGTGATGGATTGAGACATGTGTTGATGTATAAAGCAATATATAAATTAGATCTGTTTAATATAACTTACTTTCATTCATGTTATCTCCCGAATCGGTTAAAATGCGTATCGGATGTTTCTAGTTTCGTTTATGCTATCGATTCATGCGATCGGGTATCGGTTCTCTAGCCGATGGCCTATAGAGAAGGCCCATTGGGCCGGATATCTGAAACCACTTAGGGCATGCCAGTGGTTTCGCATTGTGTTACTGATTAACCCTTTTTCCTTGTCAATTGTAGGTCAAATTGACTGGCACGCTTGGAGATTCATCAGTGCTCGTTCACGCCAATTGTCGAAGCTAGTTGGGTCTGTGTCGCTTCGTGCTCCACAAGGACCGTTCCACCTTCGCTGGTGTGCTGAGCGCGGACCAGATTTCGCGCCAACAGACTTTTTGGCACGCCTGGTGGGACAACACTTCGCTAAATCATGACGGTCTACAATGAAGGCGTTCTCCGTCTGACCATGGACAAATCGCCGCCAGAAGCTGACAGAGCTTGTGGAAAAGCATGTCTCTGAATTCCAAGAAGCCTGCCTCGGATGCTTCTCCAAAAGCCATGACAAGCATGTGTATCAGAGGACGAAAGCTTCCTCGATATCTTCTAAGCGGGCAGTCCGACAAGGAGGAAGAGGAAGGAGCGCAAACAGTTCGAGAAAGTGATCTATGCAGCCACCAAGGATGCAGTGGCCAACAATCAGAAGTGCTTCTTGGAGACCTTCATTGAACACATGAAGATGCTGTTCGGGCAGTACATGCCGAATGAGCAACACATGTCGAACGGGCTACGTTTACACCACCATGCCACCGGTAGGATCATCAGAAGCGGCATGAACATTAGCCTAGCTACAACAGCCGAAGGGACCAACAGAGAACTTCGCAACCACAAGCACAGTCCCTCAATCAGCTGCAAAAATATCTCCATACCATCAGAAGCTGGGCAGAGGCGTCGACCCCAATGCACCCGGGGAAGGTGCACCTGGGTATGGCGCTACGCCTCCAGGGGGCGACTGGCTACTACTACTACTCTGATCCCAGCTACTGGTGCATGCGCCCAAACCCAGGCTATCAGGGGGCTCCAGATTACAATCCCTATGGCAGCCACCAACCCTTGAGACAGAATGAAGACCTGCTACAAAAGATGACCAATGTGCTCAGAGAGCAGTTTGGTCTAAAACCTAAAGGGGCGACACTCGTCTACAAGCGTCCCTACCCAGATTGGTTTGATCATGGTGGCTTTACCGTCACGTTACAGGATCCTCGACTTCTCCAATTTTAGCGAACAGGACAACACTACTACATTGGAGCATGTTAGTCGGTATCTCACCCAATTAGGTGAAGCCTCGGTCGAGGATGCTCACAGGTGAAAGCCCATGTTTGGTTTTGGGTAATTGATGAAACCTAGTTTGCTAATGATTGCTCTAAGTGTTTTATGAGAATGATTAGCAAACAACAAGATGGAGCAAAGGACCGGGTCGGTGGAGGATCACAAGTGAAGGGCAATGACGGCGTCCATGAAAATGGTGTAAGCCCATCAATAAAGGAGAAAGCCCTATTGACGGCATCTATACAAATGGTATAAGTCCATCATCAAAAGGAGTCCACAAGCTTCATCAAGAGATGGTGTAAAAGCTAGGAGCTCAAGGCAAAGGTATAATCCATCAGGAGCTCTTTTGCTTTTGGTGATCAAGACTCCATAGAGGGAGTGATCACATTTAGAATAGATAGCCGTACTATCAAGAGGGGGCGAAATCGTCGATGAAATACGGTTATCAAGTGCCATTAGGTGTTCATGATCATTGCATTGCATATAGATGCTAGTGACACTAACAAACCCTTGGAGAACTCTTTTGAAAAGGCTAACACACGTGCACAAGGTGTAGAACACTTGGTGTTAGCACATGGGAACAAAGGGTGAAAGGTTTGAGTGAAAATCCAAAGAATTTCAGAGCGTCGGACCAGTAAGGTCACAGAGCGTCGGACCAATGTCTTCGGTCCGACGGCTAACACTGCTGAGAGCGTCGGACGCTCAGTTTCTGAGCGTCGGACCATTAGCCGAAGCGTCCAACGGTGCAGATCGTGCGAGAGATGACACGTGGCGAGCTCTGAGAGCGTCGGACTCTCGGCGTTAGTCCGACAGGTGAGCGTCGGACCGACGTCCGACGGTTTTCAGCGCTCGGGGAGCTCTCTGGAAGCGTCGGACGGCCGCGTTCGTTAGTCCGACGGCTTCGTCTGGCTGAGTCCGACGGTGCTGTTCCAGTGGGCGTCGGACCGCGGGTGTTAGTCCGACGATCGTCCGTCCGACGGTTCGTTTAGCGTGGGAAGATAGCCGTTGTGATCCAACGTTCGACTTCAAACGGCTAGTCCGACGGTCTGGCCGTCGGACAGTCCGACGGTACGCAGTGAAGTCTAAATGGCTATTTTCTTGTGTGTGACTTATAAATAGTCACTTGGCTGGTTTGGGGAGAAACTCTTGGCACTCCTAAACATCATAGAATACTTGTGAGCCTTCCCACTCCACTCTCACTCATCCTACTTGATTGTGATCATCATCTGGTGAGTTTGGAGAGCATCAAGTGCATTGCATTGATTAGAGATCATCTAGAGGCACTTGGTAGTGGTGATTCGCAGCAGGTTTCTCTCATTACTCTTGGAGTTTGCCGACTCCTAGACGGCTTGGAGCTGCGAGGATCGTTGAGGGGAGTTGGTGATTGTCTCTGCCTCCGATCAAGGTATTGTGAGGGGTTCTTGAGCCTATCCCCGCGGGAGATCGCGAAAGGCATCTTTAGTGGATTGCTCGTAGCTTGGTGGATCTCCATCTTGTGTTGGTTGTGCGGCACCCTTGAGAAGGGTTTGGCGTGTGATGCCAATTAGCGCGTGAACCTCCAAGTGGGTGTACCGCTACAACGAGGACTAGCTTGCCGGCTAGTAAGTGAACCTCGGTAAAAAATCTTGTGTCATCTCTCTACCGAGGATTTCTCTTGTATTTGATTGATTGGTTATATTGGACTTCATCTTCTCTACACCGGGGGTATTGAAATCACCTTTACTCTTACTTTTGTGTACTTACTCTCTTGTGTAGTTTGTTAGTTAGTTGCTCACTTAGGAGTAGTGTATAGTAGTGACATATCCTTTGAGTGTGAACTAGTGATCATAGAGTAGTATACTTGTCTAGGTGGCTTGCATAGTGTAGTTTAGAGCTATTGCTTTGCAAAGCTTGCTATTGTTACTAATCGGCTTGTTAAGTGTTGTTTGTAGATTTTTATAGGCTATTCACCCCCTCTAGCCATTTAGGACCTTTCAACAGGGTCCATTTCTTCTAACTCCCACTGACCAGGCCAGCCTTCACCTGGTTCATGTCGCTGTCTCCCAACTCAGTCGTTAACTGGGCTGATCTGGAGAAGAAGTTCCACTCATACTTTCATGCTGGGGATGAGGAGAAGACCATCGCCGACTTGGATGGTATGAGGCACAAGCCTAAATGAATCGGGCGTTGACTTCATTAGAAGGTTCAGAGAAATCAGGAACCTCTGTTACTCGCAAGAGTTGTCCGATAGCAGTATGGCACAATTGGCTTGTCGTGGGGCTCCCTTTAGCAGTCAAGGAGAAGTTGGCAGGCATGAATTTTCGCAAATCTAACCCAGCTTTCTCAGAAAGTGGCCGTGATAGAAGCACAGTTGCAGAGCCATCGCAAGGAGAGCCTGATTCAAAGGTAGCACTTTCACCAGCAATGATTATTCTGATGAGTCTGAGGAGGCCGATGAGGACATTGCTGCAGTCGAGCTGAAGTGGGGCAGGAAGCCGATGACTGTTCCCAAATCCTGGTGCACTGAAGAGAAGTATGATTTCGACATCCAGAAGCTCGATCAGCTGTTTGATTACCTGCTGGAGGAAGATCAAAGTTCCAGCAGATCACGTCATACCAGATGCTGAACGGTTGAAGGGGAAGACTTTCTGCAAATTCCACGCAAGAGACTCCCATCATACTAACAAGTGCAGGATCTTCAAGCAGCTCATTCAGAAAGCTATACAGAGGGGAAGACCTGAAGTTCGAGAACTCTAAGAAGACGAGCATAGAAGACAACCCCTTCCCAAAGGATCAGAATATGGTCCAGGCGGTGCTCCCAATGGGTAAGGTCAGGGTTCTGACCTCTGAAGAAGCCAAGGAAGAATTGTCGGTAGATCCCGAACTTCATATCACCATTGGGGAGCTAGAGCAGTGTTGGCAATTCTAATAATGGCGTCAGAAATTGTTGGCGTGAAATCTGGTTCGCACTCAGCACACCAGCGAAGCCAGAACGGTCCTGCGGAGCACGGAGCGAACAAACCCAGCTAGCTTCGACAATTGGCGTGAATGAGCACCGATGAATCTCCAAGCGTGCCAGTCAATTTGACCTGCAATTGACAAGGAAACAGAGTTGATCAGTAACACAATGTGGAACCACTGGTGTGCCCCGAGTAGTTCCAGAAATCCGGCCCAATGGGCCTTCTCAACAGGCCATCGGCTTGAAAGCCAACATCCGATCGCGCGAACCGGTTATGCAGATTAAACAGAAACATCCGACTCCTTTTTAACCGATTCAGAGATAAACATGAATGAAAGCAAATTATATTAAACAAATCTAATTCATACATTGCCTTGTGCGTCGAAACTTGTCCTAATCTATCACATCTATTAATTAGGATCGACCGGATCGTTGCAGCTAATTGACACACTTGAATCAATCTTGACATGAATCGTACACAAAACAATGCATAAAAAAGATAGAAAGAATACAACGTGCAGCAAGCAAGCGCGAACAGTATCGGCTAAACAACCGATCTGAAGTATAGGCACCATATAAGCCTATAAAGTAAACGGTGCTTGGACTCTTTGACTAATCTACCTAACCCGTCGCTTATGTCAAGGGGATCGACCGGATCAGTTGCAGCTCATGACGTAAACTGATGGTTAGATCTATTAATCAAAGACTCTCCACACGATTCACTTTATTACTTAAGTGCGGCCTATACAATCAAGGTCTGGACTAACCAGCTAATGACAAATAGATCTACTTGCCCAAACATGATAATCAATTGATGTTCAATTAAGCAAGATAGATACAAAGATTTAAGCGGACAAGAACAGATAAAGATTGAGCAGATTGATGATGCTTAAAATAAATAAACAATAAATAATCATAAGCAACATCGGTAACTTAATGAATCTAATCAAAATGCCAAGTTAATTAGAGCCGAGAACTAACCCTCAATTCAATCTAAGCATGGCTTAGATCAAACGAGAATCGATAACTACCCGAATTCATCTAGCAATGCTGCACGAGCCAGAATCATGCTAACAATACATGATAAACACGAGCGTGATGGTACTTACAGCAAGCCTGCATCCACCGGATGACACCCAACTTGTCAAAGAAGTCACCGGTTCTACGTTAATCCTACTCGTAGGGTTTTTGGCCAGCAGCCAAAAAAAAAGAATTGTTGTTGTATTGATTGACGTGTAGATCATATTACAATGGCCGAGGGTTCATATGTATACCCTGGGGCTCAACACGTATCTTGACTAACGATATCTAGAAAAAAGGAAATATTGAAATACATACATGGACTCTTTTTGACCGACGTATCTTTCGCTGTTTGGTTCAACCAACAAAGGCCTGCATGGGGATACACCTTGCCAAGTACGTACGTGAACATGACACCCAACCAACCTTGTACATACGTGTCCTTACTCCTTCAATTGCACCTGGATGTCTCGTTTCATAAAAATCTCTCTTTTTCCTTTGGCAAGAAACTTGACGTATCCACATAAATATGGCATTTATATTTCCTTATGCCTGACCAAATAAAATATCCTTCCTCTAGTCTTCCTTGCCTTGCGTGTGAGACCTGCCTTATATTAACTAAAATGGATCGGACATATACGTGGAGCAATCACGTATGCATATATATCTCATTAGCATCAATCGTGCTGGCGACTGTGTCAAGCTGGGCTCAAAAGTGGAAACCGATCTGGCTTGGTTCTTGTAACAGTTGAACTCATCAATTTTCCTGTTCAATGGGATGGCCCTCCAAAATACTATAGCTGAACGGTATTGGCCGATTCCTTCCTCTTCGAGCTATACTTACAAAATTTTGGTGTAAACAGAAATGCTTGTTGATAATTCCTATGACTATTGTAGAATTTCGCAAGCGCACAGAATCTATTGATGTAGCACTTCACTTGGGAGTAACCAAGTATCGTATTTATTTTCACAGGGAAGCTTCTTATGGCTAGAGATATTCAATGGTAAGCTAAGAACGACCATGTTCTATGATAAAGAGCGAACTAGTATAATGATAACTAATCCAGATAATCTAGTATTGAGATAGAGCCAAGCAACGGCATAAATAGTGATGGGCTCAAGAGTGGAATGCAAGGTAACACGGTAGGTTGACTCCAATTAGCACTTTGGGGCGATGCTCGTTCCCAAATTATTGGGGTTACTCACATTCCGAAAGCCCTACGCTGATAAAACCAGACCGAACATGGTGGAATCCAGAGAATCTTTGGGCTGTCACCACCTAAGACCTACCACTACTATCCGTGAGTCTAGCCGCAATCCAAGGTAACTTCTAGTCTAAGAACCGTGCTTACACTATAGGCCACTACTCTAACCTCACGCTAAGATTAGAGCACCGTCTAGCGGCGAAGATCCCGCACTAATTGTATGAAAACCGATAATTAACCCCCTAGTACTACCACAACTTGCACACTCAAAGTAATACTTAAAGTAAATACTGAAAGTAAATACTAAAAGTAATACGAGAAATGTAACTATTAGAAAGGAAATTATATTACCGAATGAAAGAGTACCTTACAAAGGAAGCAACCGAGAGAGAGACCTCCGCGGAGCTCTCCTACTCTTTTGCTTCTCTTCTCACTCACACCCTCACTACTAGCCTTGCTAGGAGGCTTCTCACTAGATGAGCTAGGATGGACTAAACTCCAAGTCTCTCTATTCTTCCTAAGCTGATTACAACTGAAGCATACGGGGGGTATTTATAGCACTTGGAGACCCCTGGGGTACTTGTAGAGGTGGCCGGAGGTCGGTGGCCCGAAAGTGCAGGGCGGGCGCCTTACTAGGGGGGCAGGCGCCCGATGGATTTCCACCGTCTCGCCATCCAACGCTCTAGGATCCTCTCCAATGATGGTTGCAAGGTCGGTTGGGCACGTTTTGGTGGTGAGCTCAAGAGTGGAACGCAAGGTAACACGGTAGGTTGACTCCAATTAGCACTTTGGGGCGATGCTCGTTCCCAAATTATTGGGGTTACTCACATCCGAAAGCCCGAACATGGTGGAATCCAGAGGATCTTAGGGCTGTCACCACCTAAGACCTACTACTACTATCCGTGAGTCTAGCCGCAATTCAAGGTAACTTCTAGTCTAAGAACCATGCTTACACTATAGGCCACTACTCTAAACTCACGCTAAGATTAGAGCACCATCTAGCGGCGAAGATCCCGCACTAATTGTATGAAAACTGATAATTAACCCCTAGTACTACCACAACTTGCACACTCAAAGTAATACTTATAGTAAATACTGAAAGTAAATACTAAAAGTAATGCGAGAAATGTAAGTACTTGAAACAAAATTATATTACCGAATGAAAGAGTACCTTACAAAGGAAGTACCCGAGAGAGAGACCTCCGCAGAGCTCTCCTACTCTTTTGCTTCTCTTCTCACTCACACCCTCACTACTAGCCTTGCTAGGAGGCTTCTCACTAGATGAGCTAGAATGGACTAAACTCCAAGTCTATCTATTCTTCCTAAGCTGATTACAACTGAAGCATACGGGGGTATTTATAGCACTTGGAGACCCCTGGGGTACTTGTAGAGGTGGCCGGAGGTCGGTGGCCTGAAAGTGCAGGGCGGACGCCCTACTAGGGGGCGGGCGCCCGGTGGATTCCACCGCCTCGCCATCCAACGCTCTAGGATCCTCCCCAATGATGGTTGCAGGGTCGGTTGAGCACGTTTTGGTGGTTGGAAAGGTGGTTTGTGGCCCTTGGAGGATGACATGTGGGTCCATGAATCCTTGGCACTTCATTTGATCCCCCTTGGGATGAAAACCGACTTCAAATGGATGGCCACATGTACTTGGGTGTCTCTCCTCCGGATTGTGGTCATGGCAAGCCACTGTTGACGGTGGATATACCATAAAATTCCACATTCAAACACCGTCAACAGGCCTCGGATTCAAGGGAAGATAAACTTATCATGAGCATATTTTATCAATAACTAGTTCCACATGTACTCTTAAGCTTGTGATTGCAGGGAACACCAAAACAGTGCAAAAGTGAGCAGCTAGGGGCTAACTACATGGTTCGGCCGAACCATGTCATGTTGCTCCAGGCCACCACTTTTCAACGTAGTGCATACAACATTAAATGGAAGAGACCAGAGCCAAGGGTGGGCCCACCCATGGGTCGGCCGAACTACCCATAGGGCCCACTTGGCTCTGGTGACATGGCAGGATACGTGTGACACTCCAACCAAGTCATTTAATCCATCGGATCAACTTGTGCTTTCATTCAACGGTGGAGATCAAAGGCACACAGATTGAGGCATGAAACGAAGCAATCAAGACAGGACAAGTACTAGGGGAGGCCCTATGACTGGTGGGGACCACACATGGCCTAGGCCCCACCCATCATAGGGGTCGGCCGAACCAGGTGGTGTGGCCCCCAGCCACCGACGTTCCCCACCGACTCCAAGCATGCTTCCCATGTGCTCAAATTGCCAAGACCGTCCATTTTGAGGCGGTTACAACGCGGTGGATCCAAGGGTGGAGAGTTGAGGAGCACACGGATCGCTGACGTGGCATCCCTCCACTCTCCACTATAAATAGAGGCTCCCCACTCCTCTTCAAGACACACCATGAGACACAAGAGAGTCACAAGTCCCAAGAGTTCTACTCTTTAGTAGTAGTATTAGTCTACTGTGAGAGTTAGAGTCGAGTCGAGCTACGCTCGGAGTCTTTGGAGTCGTCTGCTGGAGAGTCTTGTTTAGCTCTTGTACCTTTCCTTGTGTAAGACTTTATCTTTATCAATATATTATCTTTACTTTACTTTACTAAGTCTCTACTTAGTACATTACTATTCTTTATAGTATTATTGTGTTTTGTCTTAACTTATAGTTGAGTTATATTGGATAGTGATCCTGTAACCAGCTCACGTGTGTAGTTCATCGCCTGTCGTAGGGTGCTTTAGTTGTTGGTACGCAACTAAAGTAGTAAGGCTTAGTGTAAGCGTGGTGCTTAGACTAGATCTTGCCTTTGAATGCCGCTTGTTGCACGGATTGTTTGTGGGTGCTAGCAGGTGGTGACAGCCCTGTCTAGTCTTAGTATCCCTCCACGTGTTTTAGGCAAGTTCTTAAAAGGTAGGCTCCCATAAGAGAATAGCCGCTTCGGGTAGAGGTTATATCCCCTACTGTCTCACCTATCCCCTACACACCGGAAGTAAGGTAGCTGTCTTGATATACTTCATCTATTTGATAAGATAGTTCACAAGGGTAAAATAAGTATCATAGGAGTCTTATACTCACTCGTTGTCCTCCCACCTAGCTATACTCTACTAGTTATCTTTAGTTATCCAAAACCTTGTTGTGTCTTGGTGTCATTACCCTTTCCTTTATATATCGATTACCCCCTATCACTAATTGATACTAAGTTGCTATAGATTTAAGGATCTCTTTATTTTTATTAATTATTCCTAGCAACCGCTTTCTCTTGGGATAAAAATAAATAACGATACTTTGGAATACTCCCGGGTGAAGTGCTACAGCGGTATATTCAGTGCGCTTGCGGAATTATCCAATAGACATAAGAAATACCCTCTGGCACTTCTGGCGCCGTTATCAGAGATGGCCTAACACCCTATCTCTGGTGGTTGCGCTAAGAAGTGTCAACAAGCATTTCTGGCGCCTGTTGCCGGGGAAAGCATCAGCCTAGGAATATTAATAAAAAAAATTGAATCCGGAGTCTACTATCAATTTAGTTATCGATTAGTGTTAGGGGCTTACCCCTGTCTGTGTTTCTCATTATCGTGAAGCTAGACAGTGCATGAACGGTTTCCAATTGCCGTCAAATATCATTGAAGACCCTAAGCAATTATTGAGAAGAACTAGACACTGTTAAGTTCCACCTCAAAGGTTCATTTCAAACCTGAATCCGTTCGAGGAAAGAGGCTCCGCATTATCAATCAAGGAAGCTATGGCCCAAAAGACCATCTCTGAGTTCTCTGCGCCGTCCGCTGAGAACATTGCCACCGGACCGCAGCTCAACTTTGGAGATGCTACCTTTGAGCTCAAGCCTGCACTCATCAACATGGTGCAGGCTAATCCATTCTGTGGAAAGCCACACGAAGACGCCAATGGCCATCTCTAGCACTTTCTGGAGGTGTGTGGGACTTTCACCATCAAGAACATCTCGGCTGGTGCCATCCGCCTTCGTCTGTTCCCATTCTCACTACTTGGGAAGGCGAAGCAATGGTTCTATGCCAACAAGAGTGAAGTCACCACCTGGGAGAAATGTGCCAATGCTTTTCTCAAGAAGTTCTTCCCAATGGGCAAAACAAGCGCTCTCCGTGGCAAAATTTCAAGCTTCCAACACCAAGTGGATGAGACGATTCCCGAAGCATGGGAACGTCTCCAGGAGTACATTCGAGCTTGTCCTCATCATGGGATTGAAGAATGGCTCCTAATCCAAGGTTTCTACCATGGGCTGACTGGATTAGCCCATAGTCACCTTAATGCTGCCGCTGGAGGAGCATTCCTGCACACAATGTCAAGGATGCTAAGGACCTCATTGAAAAGATGGTTATCAACCAAGGATGGAATGAGGAGCGCCTCCAGCCCAAGAAAAGGGGTATGCACACCGTTCATGAGGTGGACATGCTCTCAGCGAAAATGGACCTCTTGATGAAAAAGATTGAGGAAGGTTCCAAAAAGGAACAAGAGGCCATTCGAACCACTACCACCGCACGAGCAATCGAAGCTGATCCATGGTGCGAGGTATGTGGTGGAGAAGATCACTCGGGCAACAACTGTCCCGAGACGAAGAAGGAAGTGAGCTTCATCAACAACAGCAATAACAATGGGTATCGACCCTAGCAACAAGGAGGATGAAACTCGCGCCCCTTCTACCAAGGAAATCAAGGTAATGGTTACAACAATAATTTTAATAATTCTTATGATAATCAACCTTCTCTTAAAGATCTTGTCTTAGGCTAATCTAAAATTAATGATAGCATAAACAAGAAAATAATGGCTAATGATAAGATTCTTGAAAATCTTAATGAGAAAATTGATAGCTTTAACACTGCTATGAAAAATCTATTGAGCTTTAATAAAATGCTAGAAACCCAATTAGCTCAAATAGCAGCAGCTGTCCCATCATTCGAACAAGGTAAGATCCTAGGGAAACCTGAGGAACCAATTGAGGGTGTTAAGTTAATTTCCACGAGGTTTGGTAAGCCTCCGGTTAGGCAAAACCCGGGTTGTCTTCTTGATCCGCCATTCATGGCCAAGAAGAGTGACCCCGGCCATCCTACCATCACATGCGAGATCGAGCCACACACCTTCAACAACACCTTCTGTGACCTTGAATCTGGAGTGAACATCATGTCCAAGGTAATGTACAAGAACTTGCTAGGGGGACCTTTGTACCCCACTTTTGTCAAATTGCAGATGGCTGATCAATCAATCCGGTTCCCCAAGGGATTGGCAAGGGACATCCTTGTCAAATTTCAAAATGAATACATCCCCGCTGACTTCATCATTCTTGACATGGGGGCCGATGACGAAGTCCCCGTCATCCTGGGAAGGCCGTTCCTCAACACCATGAATGCCATCATCTACGTGGGATCTGGTCAAGTCCACTTCCAACTTCCAGGTAAGAGAATTAAATGTCCTTTCAATGGTTATAAATCAATGCAACAGGCAAGGAAGAACCTGTGGAGAAACAAGCCACAATATGCACCCCGCTGAAAGAATCAACCGCCAAGGTCCAAAAAGGCCGAACTGGTAAGTAAGGCTGAGGTGGTTAACAAGGCTGACTCCGCCGAATCACAAGCATCAACCAAGAAGGAATGGCGGAAGAAAGAGGTGCGATCATCACGGTCCCCATCTCCGGGACCGATCGAAGCACCCGAAGAATGAACCCGAACTGGAGAGGTCCTGCTCTACGGACCTAAAACATAGAGCCCTTGCTGGTAAGGTAAATCATTATTTATTCCACATTTAATTCTTGCATTTCAATTTTGAATTTTCTTCTTTGCATTTCATGTTTAATTTTGGCAATAATTTATTTCGACAAAATAAAATAAGTAGATGAATAAAACTTAAAAAAGATTATCTCTGCTCACACCTGAGGTGGTAGGACTACCTAGGTGGGGTCGGCCGACCCCACCATAGGGCCCACCCACCTCTGGTGGTGTTGGCCTGGTGTCTTGATCATGCTCCTAAAATTTGAACACCAGCTCCTTTTGAATTTTGGTCGACCATTCTTTTGTCATGACCCCTCTCATATGCTTCAAGGAAAATCCAACACCCACGTCCATCCAAATTTTGAAAAGTGAACACTTTGGCATGCATTAGTGTTCCCATGGTCCATGGGAATCACTTTAAACATGTCCCCACTTTTGTCATACACCTTTTACCTTCACAAAACACTAGACAAGGGAATCTCTGAAAATTTCAAAACTTTTGGTCCACCACTAGTCTCTACTTTTCTAGACACACTGTTAAAGCTGAAATGGGACAAAACCCTGGTTTCGGCCGAACCATGTTTTGGCTCCTTTCTAGAAAGTGGAGTTTAAATTCAAATAGATTCCCTGTCCAAAGGTAAAAGCAACACTGAACCTGTCATAAGTGGTTCGGCCGACCCATAATTGATGTCCTCTCTGCAGAGTTGCGTTTGAATTCAAATAGATTCCCTGTCCCAAGGCAAAGGCAACTCTGATCATGACATAGTGGGTTCGGCCGACCCATCAATAAAGCCCTGTCGGCAAATTTGAATTTGAGATCACCGAGATTCCATGTCCAAAGGAGAAAACAACAAAAATCTGGCCATGGGCGGGGTCGGCCGAACTGGGCCTAGTGGCCTAGCCACCAGCCCTTCTCTCCCTATAAATACCCTTCTAATGTGTGCTCATTTCCACACCCAAACCTGCTGGTTTTTGCCGAGCACACAATCTCTCTTCTTCTCTCCATTTGAGCAAGATCTTTCTCAAGTTTAGTTTAAGTTTAGCCACTCAAACCAAAAAACCCAAAAATATTGTAGTAATAGAAGCTTGTTTCACTCTTATCTTTGCTCTCAAATTCTTGTTTGTGGAGGATAACCATACCCCGCAAGAACTACTAACAGTGGGATAGCTAACGCTAACGCTAACGCTAATCCCTGTTGTTGTAGTGTTCTTGTGTTAGCTCATTGTTGCAGGATGAAGAAGTTCTCCTCCGCACTCAAGAAGGACCAAGAGTGTCGTAGGGAGTTCCTCTCGACGACCCCGCCATGATGAAGATGAAGGAAGAGAAGCTTCACCAAGATGAAGCTTTGGAGTGCCTTCCGAGAGGACGTTCGACCCCGAGAGCGGCCTCAAGCTAAATCAAGAAGAAGTACCAAAGGTACACCTTCCATCCGACACCGAGGGTATGAACATACCGGCATCATCGACCCTGTCCTCTTGGACAGCACAGGTATGACCGCGGAATTCAATACTATTTTCAATACAATCGGTTGGGGAAGTTTTTGGGAAGTGCAATAACTTGGAATAGAAAAGCTCACCATTGAATTTCTATGCTCTTTACAAGCCACTGAAAATAATGTCTACTTTCGCATGTTTAACCAAGAGTATAATTTAACATGTGAAGTTTTTAGCATGGCACTTGGTTTTGATAATGACTGTCATCTAGACCTTGTTAATGTAACAAGAAGATTTGATAAAGCTGAATTTTGGAAAGCTATAACAAGATCTAATGATTGCTTTGACCCTAAAACCGATGAAATCCATAATCCTACTTTGCGCTTGATCCGATATTGGATGGCCATAACTTTTCTTCTTGGCTCCAATGTGCAATTTCTTTACAATGATGAATTAAGACTGCTTTATGCCAAGATAAAGAAAATAAAAGTTTCACCTGCTAAGATGTTAGTCCACTTTTGGCTTGGTATTTTCCATAGAAGTGAGCCCATATTCTTTATTTCTTTTATCACGCGCATTGCTGAAACAATGGACTTGCTACATGGAAAAAATTACTTTGAATACATTGCCTCTCCTAGAGATATTGTAACCGAAGGTTTCTTCATAAGTGCTCAAGTCCTTAAAAAAATGAAAATAGTGATATAAAAATGATTTATCCCAGCCATACAGCCTGAAATCTCTCACCCTTGTGAGAGGCGTCGGTTGTATGCGCTGCGCACACTAACCATAAATTGGGATCGAGAGGCAAGAAGCCAAAATATTGCAGGATCAAGAAGGGTGACAAGGTGCATGTCACAAGTCACTCAATTTGAGCAAGGCGGCACATCACGAGCTGCAGGGAGATATAAAGAAGAAGGCGATGAGGCAAGTTCTATGGATATTTCAAGGTCCACGGAACGGCCTCAACAGCACACTCCAAGAGTGCGCACTCCCCGTCCGTCCGCACGGGCGAGGGGTCGTCGAAGCCAAGGATCGGAAATGGACCAACTCATCAATGACATAGGCGCAATGCAAGTTGAGCAAGATGCAACTTTGAATATGGTGCAACAAAATGCTCAATTATTGCAAGCTATCCAAGATGAAGAAGCACAACGCTGGGCGGGATGGTTCCAATACTACCCGCCACCACAATGAGCAAAAGGACAAGCTTGGGGGAGATCCTCTCCCCCACCAAGGTAAGTATTTTATCCTACCTATTTACATTATTTTAATTTATTGCATATAAAAAATGCATAAGATAAAAATACCAAAAATATTTTCCGTATTCCCATATGTCTCATTAATATTTATCTTCCTCATGGAAATGATGAATAGTTGCTCTATTAATGTTTCTCTAACGCCTAGTTTACAATTTAGTATTTCTTTGAGTATGGATTACTTGGCTCATTTAAATCATCATAAACCTGAAAACTTTGTGGTGCTAAGTACTAGAACTAAGTCTAAGTTGTTGTGAGATATGATATAGTGAAACAAGAGCTACTATAATATTGTTCTAAGCATGCATGATTACTGGAGATTTATTTTTTAAAACAATCAAAACCTTATTGTTCCTCAATGGTGATAAATTCCTACCACAGCCATATATGTTACACATGTCTAAAATCTTTCACTTAAGCTACTTGCTTTGTATTGAGTGTTGTCAAGTCTTGTTGACCCTTATTGAGAGTCTTATCATGCTCCCAAGATCAAGATCACGTACACACCATATATACGTGCTGCTTCTACACTGGAAGTACGCAACCACATGCCTTTCATTTCCACCAAATAAATGCTCCATGCGTTAAAGTCATAGAAAATCTCTCTTAGTCATTATGGTAGTAGAGACAAAAGGCTATGCAAAATAAAAATAAAAAGAAAGAAAGATGGACACAAGAGAGTCCATAGAAAAGAAAAGAAAAAATTTGAACAAGTCTAGGCTCATAAATAAAAGAAAAAATGATAGCCATGTCTCTAAAAATTTATTAGAAAGAGATACAATTCAAATAGAGGAGCATTATATTCCATCATCATCCACACACTTGCACATCTTGATCTAAGGGCATGACACTTCTCTCTTTGGATCCAAGCTTTGACTCTACAACATATGCAAAGTAATGTATGCTATACTCTTCCATTCCTACCTTAAGGTCCGCATAATCCATTTTTAGAAGTAGGATGTTAAAGAGAAGGCAACGTTTACTTTATGCCTTGGTAAGGAATCATACACCATTTGAGCGACATGAGAGAACCATATGAGGAACATTAAGTTTTCTTTTGCAAAACATTGCTAAAACCTCCAGTATAAAACTTGCAAAGAATGAGAAAAGTAGTGCTCAAGTTAAACTGTTCTGTCTCTCAACCACCTAAGGCAAAGGGAAAGTCATTAGCCCCATAAAGGACTAAGGTGAAATGGGTGAATTTTTATAGCCAATTTTTACATTCAAAAGAGAAGTATTTAGTTAGTACACATGGTATTATTGAAATATGACTTTGTAGCAACTCCTGATCCACCGAGGCTAAGTTTAATTATTTGCTCAGGACGAGCAAAGGTTAAGCTTGGGGATCTTGTTGACGGTGGATATACCATAAAATTCCACATTCAAACACCCTCAATAGGCCTCGGATTCAAGGGAAGATAAACATATCATGAGCATATTTTATCAATAACTAATTCCACATATACTCTTAAGCTTGTGATTGCAGAGAACACCAAATCAGTGCAAAAGTGAGCAGCTAGGGGCTAACTACATGGTTCGGCCGAACCATGTCATGTTGCCCCAGGCCACCACTTTTCAACACAGTGCATACAACATCAAATGGAAGAGACCAGAGCCAAGGGTGGGCCCACCCATGGGTCGGCCGAACTTCCCATAGGGCCCACCTGGCTCTGGTGACATGGCAGGATCCGTGTGACACTCCAACCAAGTCATTTCATCCATCGGATCAACTTGTGCTTTCATTCAACGGTGGAGATCAAAGGCACACAGGATTGAGGCATGAAACGAAGCAATCAAGACAGGACAAGTACCAGGGGAGGCCCTATGACTGGTGGGGAACACACATGGCCTGGCCCCACCCATCATAGGGGTTCGGCCGAACCAGGTGGTGTGGCCCCCAGCCACCGACGTTCCCCACCGACTCCAAGCATGCTTCCCATGTGCTCAAATTGCCAAGACCGTCCATTTTGAGGCGATTACAAGGCGGTGGATCCAAGGGTGGAGAGTTGAGGAGCACACAGATCGTTGACGTGGCATCCCTCCACTCTCCACTATAAATAGAGGCTGCCCACTCCTCTTCAAGACACACCACAAGACACAAGAGAGTCACAAGTCCCCAGAGTTCTACTGTTTAGTAGTAGTATTAGTCTACTGTGGGAGTTAGAGTCGAGTCGAGCTATGCTCGGAGTCTTCGGAGTCATCTGCTAGAGAGTCTGGTATAGCTCTTGTACCTTTCCTTCTGTAAGACTTTATCTTTATGAATATATTATCTTTACTTTACTTTACTAAGTCTCTACTTAGTGCATTACTATTCTTTATAGTATTGTTGTGTTTTGTCTTAACTTATAGTTGAGTTATATTGGATAGTGATCCTGTAACTAGCTCACATGTGTAGTTCATCGCCTGTCATAGGGTGCTTTAGTTGTTGGTACGCAACTAAAGTAGTAAGGCTTAGTATAAGCGTGGTGCTTAGACTAGATCTTGCCTTTGAATGCCGCTTGTCGCACGGATTGTTTGTGGGTGCTAGCAGGTGGTGATAGCTCTGTCTAGTTTAGTATCCCTCCACGTGTTTTAGGCAAGTTCTTAAAAGGTAGGCTCCCATAAGAGAATAGCCGCTTCGGGTAGAGGTTATATCCCCTACTGTCTCGCCTATCCCCTACACACCGGAAGTAAGGTAGCTGTCTTGATATACTTAATCTATTTGATAAGATAGTTCATAAGAGTACAGTAAGTGTCATAGGAGTCTTATACTCACTCGTTGTCCTCCCACCTAGCTATACTCTACTAGTTATCTTTAGTTATCCAAAACCTTGTCGTGTCTTGGTGTCATTACCCTTTCCTTTATATATCGATTACCCCCTATCACTAATTGATACTAAGTTGCTAAAGACTTAAGGATCTCTTTTTTTATTAATTATTCCTAGCAACCGCTTTCCCTTGGGATAAAAATAAATAACGATACCTTGGAATACTCCCGGGTGAAGTGCTACAGCGGTATATTCTGTGCGCTGGCGGAATTATCCAATAGACATAAGAAATACCCTAGGGCACCTCTGGCGCCATTATCAGAGATAGCCTAACACCCTGTCTCTGGTGGTTGCGCTAAGAAGTGTCAACAGCCACATTGACAGGGTGGGTGCCCTGTCCAATAGGGCTACCGTATCCAAGTGAAGTGATCCTGAGCCATTGATGTTGAATCAATGTGCCAAACTCTGTTTGAGAGGATGTGACACGGATCCATGACTTGGCAGAGCGCAACGGGTGCCAAGTGGGGGGTAGGCGCCTAGTCCAACAGGGCGGGCGCCCTGTGACTTGGCCCTAACGTGGCTCTTGTCACGTGTACTGCTCAAATGTACCTTAGTTTGCTTCATTTTCACCTGTTTTGCACCTGCAACCACAATTCTTCAAGTACAAGTGGAACTCCATTAAATTAAACCAAATTCCTAGCCTCTTTGTGCCATTTTATTTCTCAATTTTATCATTATTGATGGTTAAAATGTGCATTTAGTGAGTATCAACAAACTCTCCCAAACTTACTTTTTGCTCGTCCCTGAGCAAATACTCAAGGTGTTATGCTTATTATCAACTTCTTATTAGTGACTCACTTTTGATTTCAACATGTTAGTGCAACTACCCATATCCAATCACCATCATCCATGGGGCTTTTATCTATCCCTTAACCTGAAAAATAGAGCGCAGACTAGCTAGAAAGAGGGTTTGTTCTCCATGCCCTTTTTGCTCGGTTAAATCTTATGGAGGTTTGAACATTTTGCAATAATCATGCTCTAGACTCTTCTGTGGCACACTCAGTCTCTCTAATATGTGTGGAATTTTTAACCTTGATCAAAAAGCTTGCAATGCCTCACTTCCTATCTCTAAAAGCTTATGTGGAGTTTTAGGATTACAGGAGAATGGGGCATACCTTATATAATGTAATATTGGTAGGCCAAACAATTGGATCAAAGGAGCAACAAGTCATACACTTAGACTGAGAATGTGCAAGTGTATGGTGGTGGTACTAATTACTCCTTTCATGGCTTTGTCCATTTCTTAGAAACGTGGCTAGCTCCTTTTACTTTTTTTTCATCAGAGCACTTGCTCTCCTTTCTTTTCTTTTTCTCTTTTTTTTCATCAGAGCACTTGCTCTCTTCTCTCTATTTTTTACTAGAGACTAGCCATGCCTCTTTTTGAGTAATATTTGAGAGGGATAAATGGTAATGCCATGGTGTAGATCCTATCAATAAAGGCATGTTGTTGCTTATTCTCGGTGTAAGAATAGCAATATGATGGTGGGTGTTTGTGTTCTCGGTCATGAGAATATGACAAGTTTCTCTACTATGATTCCTAAAAGTTTGACAAGGCTCAACATAAATATAGGCAGCAAGTGGAGTTTTCCTATCTAACAAATATGGCTTTGGTAGGTGTTTTCTTTTGTACCACAGAAGATCTTAAGTAAGTTTTATCATTGTTTTTAAAGAAATTCTCCACAGATTAACCTTGCTCATGACAGGATAGAAACTTAATCTTTTCTTTGCTAAATCATGTTACTCAAATTTTTTTCAAGCCTTGTTCTAGCATTTGCAACCCACGGAGTTTAGGTTCATGGTATAAGTAAAATCACGTTAACAGTCAAATCATCAGCGAACTACTAACTTGAAATAATAATAAACATTTTCATTCTTCTTTTTTTAGTGTGAGTGCTTATTTTTCAAGCATATCAATACTAACATTAACATAACTATTACTTTATTACTACTATTATTTTATTTATTATTATATATATTTTTTCATCACACAATTTTTTTAAATGCTGAAAATAATAAAAATGCGTAAATAAACGGATGGGTCTGTGTGTACTTACCTTCATGGGGCCCTCCCCAAATTGGTTCTGCGAACATCACTAGAAATTCCACCCCTGGCGACGATAGAAATCGTCCCAGCAGCGGTCATTGCGACAAGCCAGGTAGTGCATGTCCCTCGTCTCCTCTTGATTCTCTTGCCTGTATTGCCGGAACTCATATGACAAATCTTGTAACCCTTGATAGAGTCGGTCTTGGCCAATCTGTAGGCCCTCTATCTGATGCTGGACATAGCCAAGGTCTCGCTCCCATCCATGCACTGAAACTGAGTGTCTCAGTGGAGGGTATCCTTCAGTGTTGGATGAGTGCGAGCCTCGCGCACCGGTATATCTTTAAGAGCCACCCAAGTGTTGGGTACTCCCAGAACTGCTGATGTGTGCGGATACTTGTCCATAGGGGTCCCATGGGTCAGGTTGTTGGTGCTGCTGATGTTGGGGAGGCTGGTACCAGTTGGAGCCTCCTGCTTGCTGAGAGCCAGGAGCCAGGCCATGCACCCCACTGACTAGTGTGTGGCATGGCTCTTTGGTGAAATGCTTCTTGTGCTGCCCGTTCGGCTTGCTCTTGTGCTGCAGCCTGAGCAGCTCTCGTCTGGGCCCTGGTTCTCCTTCCTGCAACCTGCACAGCATGTTCTTGTGCCAACCTTGCGGCGTGCTGTTCCTTGGTCTCGAGGGGTAAGTACAAAGAGTTCATATTTTTTAACCATAGAGTCATGTCAGGCAATGGGATTTCATTAACAAAACATTGGTACGTCATGATATATTTTTCATTTTCCGCATCATATTTCATCATGTGCGCTTGCCTAAAATGCTCTATGTCTTAAATTGCCCTCTCAATGTTGATGAAATTAAATTGTGCATTGCCCAGCAAACCCATGTTACTGACTATTCTAGTCACAAGTGAAGTCATTTCAATGGTTGTATCCGTTACCCGTGTAAACACTTTAGACCAATAATCCATCATAGTTTTAACAGGTGAGACACGGATTCCTTTTATTGTAGCAACCAAAATTTGCATTTCATCGGTCCTAACCTTACGGGGGTCGTGCCTAGGATAAAAAGTTATGGCAATAAATCTCTGAAACATCCTAAGAGTTGGGTTATGTATCAGAGAAGTTCTAGGATATGTTGCATCTTGACGGCCTGAAATTTCATACCAAAAATTTTTCTTCTTAAAATCTTTACAGGCCTTATCTAACTCTAGCGCACAATTCTTATCAAATCCTAGCAACTCACTAAGTTGTTTCCATATATAAGAATAATTTTTATTAAACACACGAAAGTTGCAGTGGCTACTTGTGACCTCTAGGGTGCATGAAAATTCTAAAGTAAGCTCTCTAGAGCTCAGTTCATCAACTAACCATGCATTTCCCCACCCCAATGTACGAAATATGGTTTGAAATTCGGTAAACATACCTGTACCATTTAGCAAGTCGCGGTCGATCTCGGGGGTGTGGATGAATGTGCGCTCGCGCAGTATGCGGAAGGCTTCTCTCTCCCGATTATTTAGCCAAATAATCTTGCTCTCACTCACGAGAATATGAGTGGGTGGTTGTTGAGTGCCTTGCTCTTCGGGAGGTTCGTCACGGCTTGATTGATCCACTGACATGTTGCTTCTTCGGGAGTGCTGGCTTCCTATACTTGATTGGCTTCCGGACGAGAAGCGTAGGTGTTGGTTTGGTCTTTCACTACTGCTTCCATCACTGCTCTCTCCTGTCTTCTTCTTCTTCTTCTTCTTCTTCTTCTTCTTCCCGAATAAGTTCTTCAACATGATGAAACACAACAATACTAACAAGGCAAGGATTAGGGTTAGTAAAATAAACCACTCCTCTTGGGAGTGTGTGTGCTACCTTCCCGTGCCTCTCCTTGCTTTGTTTTGCTTAGTGGTTAATGGATAGCGCTTACGAAGTTGCTCGGAGGAAAGGAAATGAGTGTGAAGCAAGAGTATGAGCTTGGAGGCTTGGTGAAGCACTCGCTCGGACTTGTACAAGTTTAAAATGAGCAAGTGGACAACAGAGCGGGCAGGAAGTGGCAGGGGACAGGGCGCTCGCCCTACATGACAAGGTGCCCGCCCTACTCCCTTGTCGAAATTTCTGCTTTCCTCTCTCACGTGCTAAAGTCTCTACTCTAGAGCATCTTGCATTATTCAAAAGTGCAGCTAGTAGCCAGAGAAATGAGAGGAGAGTTTGGAAGGGCTTGAGACAAGATAAGAAAGAATGCAAAGTGAAGGATGGATGAGTTTGTCTGCCAATACTTGGTGCTCTGCTCTCTACTTTGATGTGACAAGTGAGTGGGGTAGCTAGTGGAGCTAAAGGCCAAAGGGGGCAGTGCGCCGTCCTATGAAAGTGGGCCATCGGTGTAACAACCCGGGTTTTCCGATAACCAAAAATACGAGCTTTTTAAAATTTTTCTTGCAATAAGTGCGTAGCATGTAGAATCTAGGTCGAACCCCGACCAACCCGTTAACCACCGTTGCATTCATATAGAATTGAGTGTAGAAGATTGTTGGAGTTCCTTAGTCGGTCTAGAGTTTTGCGTCGGAGTGCACAAGTCCATAGCAATCTTCTTTCATCCCTTGCGGGACTATCTCCAACTTCCATGTAATTTTCCTCAGGTCCCGTTTGTATAATTCTCTCAACACCTCCAAGACTACCAAATTAACGAACCATAGAAAATCATGAAAGGAAAAGACCTTTTTCCTTTTACTCTCTATATTGAATTTCCGACAAACACTCTCGTGAATCGTTGAGTCCTTTTTGCCTTTTTCTGCAATTATTTTGAACCACCTCCAAATCCCTCTAAATAGAAAAAGGAAAAATCCTTTTCTTTTCCTTTCTATGGCTTAGCAGGCCTGCCAGCCCTTTACCTCACCCCAGCGCATTAGGCCTGCCCGCACCTACACCCCTCGGCCCAGGCAGTCGGCCCACCAAGTGGCCCAACTGGCCCAGTGACCGGCGCCCCTGCTCAACCCAAGCTGGGGGCAAGCCTCCCAGGCTGCCGTCGCCGCCCGTTCTCGCGAGCGCACGCACGCTCGCGGCCCCAGGCACCGCTCTCGCCCCCGCCTGCTGATGCCCACCACGCGTCACAAGGTTGCACAGACGGCGAGGATCACCTCAGTGCCTCGCAACCCTAGCCGCTCGCCTATAAAATGGAGAAGAGTCGCCGCCGCCACTATTTATCTTCCCCAAGTCGTCGCCGCTCCACTCGTCTCTTGCCCCGCGCGTTCGGAGCCATGACGAGCCCCTTGATGCCGTGCGTAGCAGTGCTTTGCCCGTGTTCTGCTTCCTCGGAGGCCGTCGTTGACCAGCCGCGCGCAGCACTATTCCACCGATCCTCGACGGCGTGCGCCGCCTTTGTGACGCACCGACCGCGCCTCTTCTCCACGATGCGCTGCCAGCGCTAGCCGCCTCGCCATCAAACCTATGCAGCCGCCATGGCCAGTTCGCGTCACCGTGGCTGGCTACCTATCTGCAGCCGGTCGTCATCAACCCGGCTAGCTGTGAGGCCATGTCGAGCCCGGTCTCCTCCACCGCGGTCTGCATCGTCGTCATGCCGTGCTGCTTCCTCCTCACCGAGCCGACCGCATCAAGCCACGCCCACCGATGACACGGCAGCGGCGTCTTGCACTTCCACCTCGCCCCGCACCGACCGCAGCCACGTCGCCCATGGACGCGTCAGCTCTGCCCGACCGCTGCCGTCGTGCAACGAAGCCCGGGCGCCGCTCCTCGCCAAGCCGACTCATCCTCGTCCTCGCGCCACTGCGGGAACGTCCCAGCGCCTTCTGCTCATCCTTCACCGCCACTCTGATGCCTCCGCTGCACCACCATTCCTAGAAACTGCGGGTGAGCTGCCATGACCTGTGGGCCCATCGTTTCTTCACATCAGTAAGCAAATCATGATCTATTCCTGATATCCGGCCTTCGTGCCATGGTTCCACTCAGCTGCAGGGAGGCCGCCAATGATCACAACCTTCCCAGTGCCTATTACCAGCTGTAGCTCTTTTCCCTTGCCAAGAAGTCAACGCTCCGACTACCTCCTTGCTAAGCCGTGTCCACACCGAGCCCGACGTGCCCCTGTTCTGCCTGCGCCGAGCCCGACGCCGCGGAGCTCCTCTGCACCAGCTCGGCACCCACCTCTGCCCTCTTCTGACGAGCAACAGAACACCACCGTGAGCCCCACATCCTCTTCGGAGCCCGTTGCCATCCCCGGTGAGTCTACAGAAGCCGAAACCCTGCTTTTTCCCCTTCCTGTCGGGCCATGATGCTGAAATCGGCCTTCGTGCCGTGTCTTACCACTGCAGGGGAGCCGATCGTGCCCACCTTGTCCGTGTACGCCAACGTGAGCATCCTCGTCCACCTCCGCGCAAACCCTGCATCACTGCTCTGTCTTCCCCGAGCCTGCCACGCACCACCACATGCGCTGCTATGGCCGTGTCCCTGACGGACCTCTGCTGCCTCATCCTCAACAGAGCCCTCCCCGTTCGCTCTCTGCCAGCAACAAGGCCTTACCTGCGTCAAGCGATCTGTCGGCCGCAAAACCCTCGGTGAGCCACGACTTTCTCTCCTATGGTGGGCACCTCCACCATGACCGGACCTGCCACATAAGCCATGGCGTCCCGCACTAAGGGACGCGTAGGCCGAGCCCCTTCCGGCTCAGGAGACTCGCACACACGCGACACGAGACCTCTTTTAGCCAAATCGAACCACCGGCGTTCCAAGAACGCCGGCGTGGCCGAGGACCACCCAAACCACCACCATGATTGCGATTAAGTTTTACCCTGTGCACTTGGACTCCGAGACCACTCTGCTCATGTCGCCGATGGACACGATGAACGCCGATCGAGAAGGGAGAAGATCTCTGGAAGTTCTGCCTGGTCGCCCCGACGCGCACCGACGCCCCGTACGAGCTTCACCTTAGCTACCATCACGCCGTGATTTACCATGCCTGCGTAGACTGATGGAACCCAGACACATCCCGAAACCTCCTAGAAACTTGCAGCCACCTTCGGCCAGCATCTAGTCACTCTAGCCAGCCTCGGCCAGTCACCAGCCCCGCCCGGCCAGCCGTGGCCAGCCGCGACCAGCCTACAGCAGGCCACAGCCAGCCATGACCAGCCAGCAGTAGGCCACGACCAGCCAGCAGCCGGCCACGACTAGCCGCAGCAAGCCATAGCAGGCCAGGAGGTACCAGCAGCTGGCCAAGAGGAGCTAGGACATGTAGTAGCAAGCCTCGCCACTTTCCTTTGACGCTAACCCTGTCTGGCCTTCGTGTCGTAGCTCCGTTGCTAGATCTTGAGGCCCCCGTAGATGATGTTGGACTGTTGGAAAGCCAAGTGATATATGACGCTGGACTATTGAAGAACCTTTTCTCTTACTTCCTATACTCCTGCCCTCCATATTGTATACCTATCCTTATAATCCGTCTGCTCATATCCCTGTTGTACCCTATCTTTACGATCTGTCTGTATATGTATCTGTTGCACCCTATTCTCACGATCCACCTGTATCTGTATTTATAATACAGGATCCATCCATCATAATGCTATGGAAATGTGCTACTCCACTAGTTTGTCGAGTCATTTTGTCTTATGGTCGTGTCATTGGATCTTATTGTTGGTTGTTCTTATTGTTTGACTGTGTGCCATGCCTTCGAGCCGGCTGTGGGACCGTACTTCATTCGGACATTGCGATCGCGGGATTCGTCTCGCCATGGCCATAATACCGAGTGTAACTCGACCTCGTGTTGCCACTCTGACTTTTTGTGCCTGACCCTCATATGCTTGTACCCTGCGCGACCGTCGCATTCCTCTGATTCTTGTGGTGACAACCGCATCGCTATGGATCCGAGTAATGACTTAGTGCCAGTGCACCCAGGTCGTGGTACCCTATGAGTGGTTTGCGCGCTTGTATTCTTCTGTGTGTCGCTCACTTCTGACGCCCCGTCTATTCCGTGGCGTGCGTGCTGGAAGAAGTAGACCACCGCCTTATTATGTTTCTCGCTCTCTGCTCCTGTATAGCCCGCTCTGTTCGATCCTGTCTTGTTCATGGCGATTGGATCAAAGACTGGACTAACTCCTTTTAGTTAGCGAAGCTATGGTCTATATTAAGATCTCGGACCTACGTATGTCGACTCGATCGACCGCTTAAAACCGTCTTCACAGAAGATGTGACCGAGAATACAATATGGACGTGCCTAGCTAGCTCCCTTCTCTTTCTCGTGGTTCTTGGTGATTAAACCCTTGTATGATTGTACAACATTTTTACCGATAATTCCTCGTTCTTCTCTTTTGCTTGGCCCGTCCTCCGATTCTCGTCTCCTCCATGACGCCCGGATCGGAAGATCGTGAGCCGTGGTGTTTTGCTATGGATAAGCTCTAGCCTAAATCATTTACCATAAAGCCATACTGGCTTGGCTGCGATATAAGCTTGCGCTTAGTGAACCATCACTCTTGTTTCTTTGGCCCAATGAAATCGGACATACGCCGAGAGGGCCAAGTCGTGAACCTTTTATTAATTCTCTGGCGTCATGGATCACTCGTGTCCCATCATCTTTCGGTATATTGGGTGTTTCTTGCCTTGTATTGCTTTGCGGAGTAGCCATTTCTAGATTAGCGACGATCGGATCGAGACCCGCTGAAGGGGGAGCACATGGACGATGACAGAACCTGTAGAATGGAGTTGCCCTGGAGGAGGTGACGACTACACTAACTGGGGAGTGCCCATACCACTACTTCCTCGACAACGCAGGTGTCATGGCAGCACCTTCTTTTAAAGAATCCTATTAGACATTGCATATTTAGAAATGCTAGTGCTTTATATTTACTCCTTTGCTGGTATATGATGCATGCAACTACCTAAGCCATTACTACACTGCTTGCAACCACTCTACTATGCTACTCAGCTTCGCGCTCACGCTCTTCTATATATTTCTATCTACCTGCTTGCTTGCATGTTACATCACCATATTTATTAACTCCACTCGCATTGTATCTGTGATGTGAAGCTAGTGGTGAACATATGGGAATGGTTTGGCTTGGGATGCCAGATTGGTGGACTATGAGCGTGCTGTGTGTGTCTTGGGTGTGTGGTGAGGGTCGAGTTGACCAAGTGGGATACACGACGAGCTGTGTAAGCTAGTCTTGCCGGGAGTTGCATCTGGGCATTCCCATGAGAGATACCTGTGGCGGGTAATGGTTTATGAGGAGATTCTGGGATATGGATAGCCTGCGTGGTTTGAAACCCCGTGAATGGAGGCGCCGTGATGGCATGGGGAGAGTATCCCCTATGAGAAGATGCCTGCTTGGTCAACCTAGGATCTACTGGTACTCAGGCTCATAGGAATCCTTTACTGCTCACTCGCTTCTGAATGGGCGGGAGACGGCTGGACTACTTGGTAGGGCGGTGCCACTACTGCTAGGTTCTGAGGTGATAGGGTGGGCGGTGGCGGATGTCGGAAGTTCCCGCACCGTCCTAGATGCGCAGTACCACTGATTGGGCCCGGTACTGCGTCTCCCAGTCTCAGCGTTTCGGCGTAGGGCCGAAGTTACCCAGGGCTGAGTGGTAGGGTGGCATCGACCTAGGCAAGCAAGCACCCAGAATTCTGCCTAGATGATTGTACAGCATCGATGATGGCTAATCTTGTGAGTGGTAAAACCTCTGCAGAGTGTATGGTTGATTCGATCGATACATATGCCGATTCGTCGGCTATGGACCTTTCCTGTGGTCTTCTACTAGTGTAGAGAGTGATATTCTTTTCTCCCCCTGGTTGATGATTGTCCGGCAGTGTGCCCGGTGTGGCAGTGTGCCGTTGAGACAGGACCCGAGAGGGAGTTGGGCCTGTCGACTGAGCGCGAGATGTGTGTGTGAGGTGGTGTATGGGTGGGATGATGGATTTGGGAAAGACTGATGGGAATTGATGATATGGGTTAAAACTTGACAAACTATTATGATATTATTACTTAATACTACTTTGCATGCACTTAGGATGCAAACCACAGCCAAATGTTAGGATCGCCAGATCCTTTGTTTTCTCTTTTCCACTAAAGCTCATCGGTGCTGACCATGGCCTGCACATATCTGGTGGTGTACAGATTGCCTGACTAACAGAGATATTGAGATAAGAAGTATTAGAAGGTCTCGTGCCTACGCTCAAGTTTGGTTCAGGAGATGAAGACTATGCTGCGCCAAGATTGACTCTGATGATACCCGTGAAGGAGGAGCCTCCACTTGACAACATATTTCGCCAACTCTGATGACGACTAGATACGCTTCTGCTAGATTCACCCTGTAATAGGTGTATCCTCAAATGAGGTAAAACTTGTAAAGCTTGTAATCATATGCTGTATGACTGTGATTTCAACTGATATATGATAATGTGATGGAATCAAACTTTGATTTGATCGCATTATAACTCATTCTGTGGATTTTCCCTTCGTGAAAAATCGAGGATGTTTCAACCGGCCCTCTAATCCCTCCTATTAGCTAACTTTATTATCCTAAGTGAGATACTAAGCTAGTTCACGAAAAGAAAGTGAGATTACTTAAGAAAATAAGTGAGATTAGCTCTTACCTTAGCTTAACTTACCTTGGTTAGGTGCATTGGATGCTCGCATGATGATCAGCACTTCGTACTATCTTCATGCTCCAAAGAATCTTCATCATGCAAGGCAGTGTCGGCAGGTACATGTTCCACTGATGAGCACTGCTTCGGACGTGGCATAAAATGAAAGATTTCTTCTTTTTCCATTGATGTTGAGTCGGATTTCTCCGGCTCCCACATCAATGGTTGCATTTGAAGTACTTAAAAATGGTCTTCCTAGGATTAGTGGTGTTCTAAAATTAGGATTTATATCTAACACCACAAAATCCACGGGAACAAAACAATTTTTGATTTGAACAGGGATATTCTCCGCTATTCCCGCCGGATAGCGTATTGATTGATCGACGAGCTGCAAACACGTAGTAGTTGGAGATAAAGATGTATGATTAAGTTTGTAATATATTACCTTGGGCATGACGCTGACGCTTGCTCCAAGGTCGCACAAAGCTTGATCAAATTGTTGAGTTCCTGATAGAGCATGAGACGGTGGGATTCCCGGGGTCCTTCTTCTCGGGGAAATTATTGAGGATAGCAGCACTACACTGCTCCGTCAACTTCACCATTTCTGTGCTCGGGATTGGTTCCTTAAGAGAATGATTGCTAGAATGTAAAGAATCATTATCCTCCCTACGTGGGTTCCATCTTTGGTAAGGTGAAACCGGTGGGGGACCATATCCGCCATCATTTAAAAAAGATTTAGCATCTTTTACTGGACAGATATTTATGTTATGATTTTTATCTCCACATAAAGCACATGGTGTTTTAGCATTATAATACTCTTTAGCAGCATGATCTCTTTTCCAATTAGCTCTTTCTTCTAACTTTTTCAAAAGGCATTCGAAAGATAAGGAATTAACTTCGAAAGCATTAGAATTACCTTTGAGATGATCATCGGTCCATCCTTGATTGTCCACCATCTTCTTAATCAACTTCCTGGCTTGACTCACCTTGAGAAACAGGAATGCTCCTCCCGCGGCAGCATCGAGATATTGTCGAGATTCCATCATGAGTCCATGACAGAAGCTTTGGATTAATAGCCAATCTTCAACGCCATGGTGAGGGCAAGCTTGAATGTACTCTTGCATGCGCTCCCATGCCTCGGGGACAGATTCGTGAATCTCCTGTTGAAAGTTAGAAATCTTGCTACACAAAAGATTGGTCTTACCAACTGGGAAGGATTTCGTCAAGAAGTGGTTGGAGCACTTCTCCCAAGTGTTCGTTGATCCCATGTTAATATAGAATCACTGTTTCGCTTTCTGAAGTAATGAGAAAGGAAACAGGTGCAGACGGATTGTATCCTACGAAATTCCTGAAATAGAGATTGTATTGCATATCTCCAAAAAATTCTGGAGGTGAGCATTGGCATCCTCTGAAGGGTTGCCATGAAATGCAATTGCTTGAACCATTATGATCAATGCGGGTTTAAGCTCGAATTCTCTACTTCCACTATCAACACTAGGCATAATAGCAATGTTGGAAATAGATAGAGTAGAATACTCGCAGATAGTTCTTGATGTAGATGAACTGGTTGGCTCCGAAGTACTAGGATGATCGGACTCATCTGATGGATGATGTTGTAATGTAGGTTCCCTCAATGAAGATGAACGAGATCCAGAGGTCATTTTTGGAGGAGTGAGATTAGCTCTCGCTCTTCTAAGGATTGACTCAGGGTCTTCATGAAAATCTTCGGGTAGATTGAATCCAGCCATTCTAGATATCTAGCACAACAATCACCACAAAAAGACAGATAGGTGCGATCCCGCTAGAGAACGGTGTTAGTTCTATAGCAAACACAAAAGAAAATCTAGGCCAATTGCTTCCCCGGCAACGGCGCCAGAAATGCTTGTGGGCAATTCTATTGTCGCTGCCAAGAAGAGTTATTCCTGATAATGGTGTTAGAAATGCTTGTTAATAATTCTTATGACTATTGCAGAATTCCGCAAGCGCACAGAATCTATCGATGTAGCACTTCACTTGGGAGTAACCAAGTATCATATTTATTTTCACAGGGAAGCTTCTTATGGCTAGAGATATTCAATGGTAAGCTAAGAACAATCACGTTCTATGATAAAGAGCGAACTAGTATAATGATAACTAATCCAGATAATCTAGTCTTGAGATAGAGCCAAGCAATGGCGTAAATAGTGATGAGCTCAAGAGTGGAACACAAGGTAACATGGTAGGTTGACTCCAATTAGCACTTTGGGGCGATGCTCGTTCCCAAATTATTGGGGTTACTCACATCCGAAAGCCCTACGCTGATAAAATCAGACCGAACATGGTGGAATCCAGAGAATCTTAGGGCTATCACCACCTAAGACCTACCACTACTATTCGTGGGTCTAGCCGCAATCCAAGGTAACTTCTAGTCTAAGCACCACACTTACACTATAGGCCACTACTCTAACCTCGTGCTAAGATTAGAGCACCGTCTAGCGGCGAAGATCCCGCACTAATTGTATGAAAACCGATAATTAACCCCCTAGTACTACCGGAACTTGCACACTCAAAGTTATACTTAAAGTAAATACCTGGAAGTAAATACTGAAAGTAATGCGGGAAATGTAAGTACTAGAAAGGAAATTATATTACCGAATGAAAGAGTACCTTACAAAGGAAGCACCCGAGACAGAGACTTCCGCAGAGCTCTCCTACTCTTTTGCTTCTCTTCTCACTCACACCCTCACTACTAGTCTTGCTAGGAGGCTTCTCACTAGATGAGCTAGGGTGGACTAAACTCCAAGTCTCTCTATTCTTCCTAAGCTGATTACAACTAAAGCATACGAGGGGTATTTATAGCACTTGGAGACCCCTGGGGTACTTGTAGAGGTGGCTGGAGGTCGGTGGCCCGAAAGTGCAGGGCGGGCGCCCTACTAGGGGGCGGGCGCCCGGTGGATTCCACCGCCTCACCATCCAATGCTTTAGGATCCTCCCCAATGACGGTTGCAAGGTCGGTTGAGCACGTTTCGTCAGTTGGAAAGGTGGTTTGTGGCCCTTGGAGGATGACATGCGGGTTCATGAATCCTTGGCACTTCATTTGATCTCTCCTTGGATGAAAACCGACTTCAAGTGGATGGCCACAAGTACTTCGCGTGTCTCTCCTCCGGATTGTGGTCGTGGCAAGCCACATTGACAGGGTGGGCACCCTGTCCAATAGGGGTACCAGATCCAAGTGATGTGATCTTGAGCCATTGATGTTGAATCAACGTGCCAAACTCTGTTTGGGAGGATGTGACACTGGATCCATGACGTGGCAGAGCGCAACGGGTGCCAAGTGGGGGGCGCCCTGTCCAGCAGGGCGGGCGCCCTGTGACTTGGCCCCAACGTGGCTCTTGTCACGTATACTGCTCAAATTGTGTCTTGGTTTGCTTCATTTTCACCTGTTTTGCATCTGCAACCACAATTCTTCAAGTACAAGTGGAACTCCGTTAAATGAAACCAAATTCCTAACCTCTATGTGCCATTTTCTTTCTCAATTTTATCATTATTGATGGTTAAAATGTGCATTTAGTGAGCATCAACAAGCAGGGAGAGACGTCCAAAGGGAGACCTGGCAGGCGGAAAGCCACACCTCAGCGCTTACTGAACAAGTGGCTGCGACGCAAAGAGAAAGATTATCAGAGATGGCTTGAGAAGGAGGATTACTGCAGGTGGGCCAGAGAAGAAGAAGCTTACCACCAAGAAAGAGCAATGGAACACTGGAACTGCCCTTTCTTCAGGCACTATTGGAACGAAGGTCTGAAGTTGCCAACCATCAACAATTGTCCCAAATGCAGTGATCAATACCGGGACTACAGGCGACATCACACCAACCGCTAATCCATACACGATCGCTTAAGGTACCCACATCAGAGTACTGATCGGCGTGAAAAAAGGGATACATATGAGGAATATAAACGCAGGTCGTGACGAGTCAGAGTGGCATGAAGGACAGTGGTGCCCCAGTGGTTTAACACGAAGCCAGAAGAGGCGAGTCCAGCATCTAAGCGACAGGGAGCTAAAAGAAGAATCCCGTACAAGGTGAGTCTGGTGCAGGAAAGAAGATGTTGACAAGGGCAACGGGCCAGCTGACGTCTAGATGGTTGTCATTTTGCCCGCAGAATTCAAGGCACCCGTGGCACACCGGGTGGAAGTTCCATCGGAGTCTGATGAGGACAAGCTCGAAGAATTGGCAGTCAGGTTGGTGATTGCACAGCAGGCTACCTTTGACAGGCCATCCAAACATCGGCACCTGAAGGCTCTGTACTTGAAAGGTTACGTTGACGGAGTGCCATGACTAAGATGTTGGTGGATAGTGGTGTGTCTGTTAACTTGATGCCCTATACCACATTTCGGAAGCTCGGCAAGGGGCCCAATGATTTAATTGAGACTGATCTGATACTCAGGGACTTTGGTAGTAACTCATCTCCGACTCGGAAGGCAATCAACGTGGAGCTGAAGATTGGGAAGAAGACTCTGCTCACTACCTTCTTCGTCATAGATGGCAAGGGGTCATACAGCTTACTCCTCGGCCATGACTGGATTCACGCCAACTGCTGCATTCCATCTACAATGCATCAGTGCATCATTCAATGGAATGGAGATGAGGTTGAGACCGTCCCTGCTAATGATTCGGTGAGCATAGCTGTTGCAGATGCCGCTTACTGGGAGCTTGCAGACTTTGATTGTTTCTCAGGCAAGACATAGGAAGGAGGAGTCATCAAGGTTACTACTGACGACCAACAGCCGATCCAGTCGATCGGCTTCGAGACTTTGTTCTGAGCTTTCCAAGATGGAAGACGGAGCCGATCAGGTAGATCAGGCTGAGATAGCCGATTCTGTAGTAGAATCGCCTCTAGCGTAAAAATACACTCTCAGTGCGATAGCCGGTCCCGATGAAGATCACCTTTAGAACAAAAATGTAAACTACCCTCGATGGGGAGTGCAGCCGACATTTTGAGCGTCGCCTTCAGAACAAAATAAAACCCACGATGGGGTGTAACAGCCGATGCGATAAGCATCGCGTTTGGAGCAAAAATAAAGACAATAAGGTTCGGATTGCTAATTGTATTTATGTGCCCTAAATACATTCTAGTTTTCTGAGCTAGTGGCTCCATTGATGATATCCTCGGCGTCAGTGACTGACGGCGACTCCTTCGGCGTGGGGGAAGAAGCCCCAAGATGAACGTGGGCCTGCCCCATGTCTCGCCCCTCCGGGAACCCTGGCTTGATGGCCTCGAGGGCTATGCCGGATCGGAGTCGTGCGGCGACGAGGGCTCCAGTGGCACCGTGACGGACGCCGGACATGGCCACCTGGTGGACCCGGTGGTGAACGTCTTGAAGCCTCTGTGCCAGCGTGTCACCACGGGCATTGACAACGTTGGCGGTGTCCTCGGCGGCAACGCGCTGTTCATTAAGCAGCGCGGTCAGAGCTGCAAGGAGATGGATGGATCAGCGTCAAGATCTCCATGAATGTGTTCCAAGATAATTCCAGGGAGTTCACCTGCCACCGCGGCGTCCGACTCGGCGAGGTGGGCTTGCATGGTTGCCACCTCGGTCTCGACGGCTGCAAGCGCGGCTGCTTAGGCTTCGTTGACACCCTGCAGCCGGCCATTCTCCTTCGTAGCATCCGAATAGAGGTTATGGTACTCCACCTGCCGTTGGTAGAAGCGCTGGCCGTCGGCGCGGTGTAGGAGCCAGCCGAGTCTGAAGAAGACCCTGAGTCGGATCCCTCCCGAGAAGCGGCACTGGAAGCCGGACCCTGGGGGAGGATCGGCTGAGGCGCATAGCGGCGCAACAGTAGGGCATCGCCTATCAGTGCGCCCGGAGGAAGAGGCCGCTGCTGGCTGAAGGAGGAAAGACGTATCATGTCATAAGCCAAAGGCGATATCATGGGTATGAATCAGCTTACCTGCTGTGGACGCACAGCAACTGGGGCGTCGACGCGCGCGTTGAGGCGCTAGAAGGGCCCGCAGCTTCGCCGGCGGCTCGAGATGGTCCGGCGGTGGTTCCAAAGCCCCCTGCGCCGGTGGTTGGAGCGTTGCTACATGAATAGCCCAGGTTAGAATGGAATCTGACCAGATACACCAAGATAAGAAGTGGTCTTACCTCAGGAAGGCTTCCAACAGGTCGCCCTGTGATCTTAGGGCACGGAGTCGCTGGAGGATTTCGTCGCCCTCGGCGGGGTCCGATGCCGGGCGCTTACCTTGGTCTCCATGGCCGGCCATTGGGTCAGGTTGAAGAGGGGATGTGAAAGAGAAAGGGCTGAGCGAAAAGAAACTGATGGAGGATGCAGTCGCTCGCCGAAACTTGAGGCCTATTTATGAGACGGGGGCGTCAAGGCGGTTCCCTTGAAAGACGAGATGGCACAGAGGATTTTATGCTGGAGTTAAGTCGTGATTCTTGAATCCGTGATGAACACGGCACGTGGAGAGCGAAGCGTCCCGATTAGCTATTCTAGTCAGCAACCATCTCGATCGGCTATCCTAGTCAGCTGTGCTAATGGAGTTTTTCAGCATTTTGACATATTCAGCTAGCTCAGTGGCTCCCTGTTTATTGGACAGTGCTATTATTCAGCTTCTCAAGTTCTGTCAAATTTGAATGGGCAGATGATTCTTGAACTTGGTCAGATGCTTCAGAGAACTGAGGGCTTCTGGGCGAGTCTGTTGCTGAATAAGTTAGATGGCTTGATCAATTGGCTCGATGTGCAGAGTTAGGTCGATCAAATCTTTTTTCAGCCAAGGAAGAAGCTCACTTAGCCGATTTTTGAAATCTGGATCTGGCAGTGTTGAGAGTATGGAGTTGAGCTCTTCTTTATCGCAGAATTCTTCTAAATCAAAGGGATAGCTGGGTGATGAGGCTTGCAGCACCTGCGTTTATACATAATTTCGACGAAAAATGAAATTAAAGGTAATCGGTTGGTCAATCTGGGCTATGAGGAGTGGTTAATTGTTTTACCTTCTCAGAGACGATGACAGGTGCTGTTGATGATGAGATGGCTGTTGGCGTTTCTAAGCTCACTACCAAGAATAGATATTCTTGATAACGGCGTTAGAAATGCTTGTTGATAATTCCTATGACTATTGCAGAATTCTCCAAGCACACAGAATCTATCGATGTAGCACTTCACTCGGGAGTAACCAAGTATCGTATTTATTTTCAGAGGAAAGCTTCTAATGGCTAGAGATATCTAATGCTAAACTAAGAACAATCACAACTTATGATAAGAATGAACTAGTGTAGTGATAACTAATCTAAATAATCTAGTTTAAGATAGAGCCAAGCAACGGCATAGATAGTGATGAGCTCAACAGTGGAATGCAAGGCAACACGGTAGGCTAACTCCACTTAGCACTTCGGGGTGAATGCGCGGTCCCAAGAGAAAAACCCTACGCCAACTACTAGACCGAACGTGGTGGAATCCAGAGGATCTTAGGGCTGTCACCACCTAAGACCTACCACTACTATCCGTGGGTCTAGCCGCAATCCAAGGTAACTTCTAGTCTAAGCACCACGCTTACACTATAAGCTACTACTCTAACCTCGCGCTAAAATTAGAGCACCGACTAGCGGGGAAGATCCCGCACTAAGTGTATGAAAACCGATAATTTATCCCCTAGTACTACCGCAACTAGAGCACTCAAAGTAATATTTAAAGTAAATACTTGGAAGTAAATACTGAAAGTAAGTACTGAAAGTAATGCGGGAAATGTATGTACTAGAAAGGAAATTATATTACCGAATTAAAGAGTACCTTACAGAGGAAGCGCCCAAGAGAGAGACCTTCCAGAGCTCTCCTACTCTTCAGCTTCTCTTCACTCACACTCACACCACTAGCCTTGCTAGGAGGCTCTCACTAGATGAGCTAGGATGGACTAAACTCCAAATCTTTCTATTCTTCCTAAGCTGATTATAACTGAAGCAATTCATAGGGTATTTATAGCACTTGGAGACCCCTGCGGTACTTGTAGAGGTGGCCGGAGCGGTTGGCCGAACTTATAGGGCCGGCGCCCTGCTAGGGGGCGAGCGCCCTGTGGATTCAACCACCTCGCCATCCAACGCTCTAGGATCCTCCCCAATGACGGTTACAAGGACGGTTGAGCACGTTTTGACGGTTGGAGAGGCGGTTTGTGGCCCTTGGAGGATGACAAGTGGGTCCATGAATCCTTGGCAACATCCTTTGATCTCCCTTGGATGAAAACCGACTTCAATTGGACGGCCACAAGTGCTTGGATGCCTCTCCACCGGATTATGGACGTGGCAAGCTAAATGGACAGGGTGGGCTGCCCTGTCCAATAGGGCTATCGGATCCAGGTGAGGTGAATTTGAGCTATTGATATTGAACCAACGTGCCAAACTCTGTTTAGGAGGTTGGGGCACGGATCCATGATGTGGCGGAGTGAAGATGGCGCCAGGTGGGGGGTGGGTGCCCTACTAGGGGGCGGGCGCCCTATGACTTGGGCCCAATGTGGCTCTTGTCACGTGTACTGCTCAGATATGCCTTGGTTTGCTTCATTTTCACCTGTATTTCACTTGCAACCACAATTCTTCAAGTACAAGTGGAGCTCCGTTAGTTTAAGCCAAATTCCTATCTTCTATGTGCCATTTCCTTGCTCAATTTTATCAATGTTGATGGTTAAGATGTGCATTTAGTGAGCATCAACAAACTCCCCCAAACTTACCTTTTGCTCGTCCCTGAGCAAAGACTCAAGATGTTATGCTTATAATTGACTTCTTATTAATGACTCACTTTTGATTCAACATGTTAATGTAACTACCCATATCCAATCACTATTACCCATGGGGCTTTTATCTATCCCTTAACCTGAAAAATAGAGCACAGACTAGCTAGAAAGAGGGTTTGTTCTCTGTGTCCTTTTTGCCTGATTAAATCTTATGGAGGTTTTTGAATATTTTGCAATAATCAAGGTTTAGACTCTTCTATGGCACTCTCAGTCTCTCTAATATGTGTGTGGAATTTTTGATCTCACTCAAAAAGCTTGCAATGCCCTCACATCCTATCTCTAGTAGCTTATGTGGAGTTTTAGGATCACAGAAAAATGGGGCATACCATATATAATGTAATATTGCTAAGTCAAACAATTGGATCAAAGGAGCAACAAGTCATAGACTTAGACAGAGAACGTGCATGTGTATGGTGGTGGTAATAATTACTCCTTTCATGGCTTTTTCCTTTTTAGAAACATGGCTAGCTCTTTCTTTTCTCTCTTTTTTTTCATCAGGGCACTTGCTCTCTTTTCTTTTTCTCTCTCTTTTTTCATCAGAGCACTTGCTCTCTTTTTTAGTAGAAACTAGCCATGCCTCTTTTTGAGAAATATTTCAGAGGGATAAATGATAATGCCAAGGAGTAGATCCTAACATAAAAGGCATGTTGTTGCTTATTCTCAGTGTAAGAATAGCAATATGAAGGTGGATGTTCGTGTTCTCGGTCATGAGAATATGACAAATTTCTCTACTATGATTCACAAAAGGTTGACAAGGCTTAACATAAATATAGGCAGCAATGTGGAGTTTTCCTATCTAACAGATATGGCTCTGGTAGGTGTTCTCTTTTGCCACAGAAGATCTTAAGCAAGTTTTATCATTATTTTAAAGAAATTCTCCATAGATTAACCTTGCTCATGACGGGATAGAAACTTACTCATTTCTTTGCTAAATCATGTTACTCAAATTTTTCAAGCCTTGTTCTAGCATTTGCAACCCACGGGGTTCAAGTTCATGGTATAAGTAAAATCATATTAATAGTCAAATCATCAGCGAATTACTAACTTCAAGTAATTATAAGCAATAAACATTTTCATTCTCTTGTTTCTAATAGTGTGACAGTGTGGGTGTTTATTTATTTTTCAAGCATAACAATACTAACATAACAAATACTACTATATAATAATTATTATTATTATTTATTTTTTATTATTATTTTTTTAACATGCTGGAAATAAAATAATATAAATATGTAAATGAAAGGAAGGGGCTGTGTGTACTTACCTTCGCGGGGGACCTCCCCCAAACTGGTTCTCAAAGCATCACTGGAAATCCCACCCCTGGCGACGATAGAAATCGTCCTAGCGGCGGTCATTGCGACGAGCCAGGTGATGCATATCCCTTGTCTCCTCCTCATTTTCTTGCCTGTATTGCTGGAACTCATATGAAAAATCTTGTAACCCTTGGTGAAGCTGGTCTTGGCCAATCTATAGGCCCTCTATCTGATACTGGACATAACCAAGGTCTCGCTCCAATCCATGCACTGAAGCTGAGTGTCTCAGTGGAGGGTATCCTTCAGTGTTGGATGAGTGTGAACCTTCCATACCAGTGTATCTGTAGGAGCCACCCAAGTGTTGGGTACTCTCAGAACGGTTGATTTGTGCAGATGCTTGTCCATAAGGATCCCATGGGTCAGTCGGCTGGTGCTGCTGCGGGGGTGGCTGGTACAAATTGGAACCTCCTGCTTGTTGAGAGCCAGGGGCCAGCCATGCACCCCACTGACTAGTGTGTGGCATGGCTCCTTGGTGGAATGCTTCTTGTGCCGCCCGCTCTGCTTGCTCTTGTGCTGCAGCCTGAGCAGCTCTTGTCTGGGCCCTTGTTCTTCTTCCTGCAACCTGCATAGTATGTTCTTGTGCCAGCCTTGCGGCGTGCTGTTCCTCGGTTTCGAGGGGTAAGTGCAAAGAGTTCCCATTTCTCAACCATAGAGTCATGTCAGGCAATGGAATTTAATTAATAAAACCTTGATACGTCATGATATATTTTTCATTTTTCACATCATACTTCATTATGTGTGCTTGCCTGAAATATTCTATGTCTAAACTTACCCTCTCAGTATTAATGAAATTAATTTGTACACTGCCTAGCAAACCCATGTTACTGACTATCCTAGTCACAAGTGAAGTCATTTCAATGGTTGTATCTGTTACTCGTGTAAACACTTTAGACCAATAATCCATCATAGTTTTAACTGGTGATACACGAATTCCTTTTAGTGCGGCAAACAAAATTTGCATTTCATCGGTTCTAACCTTCTTGGGGTCATGTCTAGGATAAAAGGTTATAGCAATAAATCTTTGCAACATCCTAAGAGTTGGGTTATGTATCTGAGAAGTTCTAGGATATGCTGCATCATGGCGGCCAGAAATTTCATACCAAAAGGTTTTCTTATTAAAATCTTTACATGCTTTATTTAAGTCTACTGCACAATTTTTATTAAATCCTAGCAGCTCACTAAATTGTATCCAAGTATAAGAATAATTTTCATTAAACACACGAAAGTTGCAGTGGCTACTAGTGACTTTTAGGGTGCATAAAAATTCTAAAGTAAGTTCTCTACACCCCAGTTCATTAACTATCCATGCATTTCCCCACCCCAAAGTACGAAATATAGTTTGAAATTCAGTAATCATACCTGTGGTGTTGAGAAAGTCACGGTCGATTTCGAGGGTGTGGATGAATGCGCGCTCGCGTAGCATGCGGAAGGCTTCTCTTTCCCGATTATTTAGCCAAATAATCTGGGCCTCATCCACAAGAATACGGATGGGTGGATGTTGAGTGCCTTATTCTTCGGGAGGTTCGCCATGGCTTGATTGATCAACAGACATATTGCATCTTCGGGAGTGCTGACTTCCTGAACTCGAATGGCTTCCGGGTGAGAAGCGCAGATGTTGGTTCGGTCTTCCACTACTGCTTCCATCACTACTCTCTCCTGTCTTCTTCTTCTTCTTCCCGAACAAATTCTTCAACATGATGAAACACAAAAGCACTAACAAAACAAGGATTAAGGTTAGTAAAACAAACCACTCCTCTCGGGAGTGTGTGTGCTACCTTCCCGTGGCTCCCCTTGCTTTGCTTTGCTTAGCGATTAGTGGCTAGTGCTTACGAAGTTGCTCGGATGAAGGAAAATGAATGTGAAGCAAGAGTGTGAGCTTGGATGCCTGGTGCAGCTCTTGCTCGTGCATGTGAGAGTGTAAATAGACAGGGTAGACAGCAGAGGGGACAGGATGGTGGCCAGGGACAGGGCACCCACCCTAATGACAGGGCGCCCGCCCTACTACTTTGTCAAAATCCCTTCCCTGCTCTTTCACATGCTGGTGCCTCCACTCTAGAGCATCTTCCAATAGTGAAAAGTTCAGCTAGCAGCCAAGAGAGAGGAGAGAGTGGAAGGACTTGAGACAAGATGAGAAATAAAGCAAAGTGAAGGATAGATGGATATGTCGGCCAAAACCTGGTGCCTTGTTCTCTACTTGCATGTGACAAGTGAGTGGGGTAGCTAGTGGAGCTAAAAGCCAAAGGGGGCAGGGCGACCGACCTATCAAAGTGGGCCACCGGCCTTCTAATCCCCTACTTAATTATCCTAAGCAAGATACTAAACTAGTTCATGAAGGGAAAGTGAAATTACTTAATAAAATAAGCGAGATTAGAACTTACCTTAGCTTAACTTACCTTGGTTAGGTGCATCGGATGCTTGCATGACGATCAACACTTCATGTTGTCTTCGTGCTCCATAGAATCTTCATCATGCATGGTGGTGTCGGCAGGTGCATCCTCCATTGACGAGCACTGCTCCGGACGTGGCCTGAAATGAAAGATTTCTTCTTTTCCATTGATGTTGAATCAGATTTCTCCGGCTCCCACATCAATGGTTGCATTTGCAGTACTTAAAAATGGTCTCCCTAGAATTAGTGGTGTTCCAAAATCAGGATTTATATCTAACACCACGAAATCCACGGGAACAAAACAATTTTTAAATTGAACAGGAATATTTTCCGCTATTCCCGCCGGATATCGTATTAATTGATCGGCGAGCTGCAAACACATAGTAGTTGGAGATGAAGATGCGTGATTAAGTTTATCATATATTACCTTGGGCATGACACTGACGCTTGCTCCAAGTTCACACAGAGCTTAATCAAATTGTTGAGTTTCGATAGAGCATGAGATAGTAGGATTTCCGGGGTCCTTCTTCTTCTCGGGGAAATTATTGAGGATAGCAGCACTACACTGCTCCGTCAATTTCACCATTTCTGTGCTCAGGATTGGTTTCTTTCTGTTGAGGATGTCCTTCAAATATTTTGCGTAGGTAGGTACCTGCATCGCATCAACTAGAGGTATATGTATATATAATTTTTGTATTACCTCCACGAACTTTTAGAATTGTTCATCCTCCTTTGGTTTCCTGTTACGGTCAGGAAAAGGCAACACCTCGGTATCATAAAATTCATGAGGAGAAGTTCTTACCTTTTCTTGAGGTGTAGTGGAGTCTTCTTTTTTAGCTTCTTCTTCTACTACCTTCTTCTTGGGCATAGAATCAGGATAAGGGGGATCACGAGAGGTCTTACCACCTCTCGTGGTCACAGCATTAGCTTTTTCATTATGGCATGAAAGTTTTGCATGAATATCTGCTAATTGCTTTTCTACCATTTTATTAAAGTCAAGTTGTTCCCTTAACAGCTCATGAAATTTATCTATTCTAGCATTTATGTCTCCTAAGATTTTGTCTTGATCAATCAACACTAAACTTAAACCAGAGTTTATCTTAGCTTGATTTAAAACAAGTTCCTTAAGAGAATGATTGCTAGCATGTAAAGAATCATTATCCTCCCTACGTGGATTCCATCTTTGGTAAGGTGAAATTGGTGGGGGACCATATCCTGCCATCATTTAAAAGAGATTTAGCATCTTTTATTGGACAGATATCTATGTTATGATTTTTATTTTTACATAATGCACATGGTGTTTTAGCATTTGCATAATATTCTATACCAGCACGATCTCTTTTCCAATTAGGTCTATCTTCTAACTTTTTCAAAAGGCATTCAAAAGATAAAGAATTAACTTCGAAAGTATTAGAATTACCTTTGAGATGATCGTCGGTCCATCCTTGATTATCCACCATCTTCTCAATCAACTTCTTGGCTTGACTCACCTGGAGAGACTAGAATGCACCTCCGGCGGCAGCATCAAGATGTTGTCGAGAATCCATCATGAGTCCATGATAGAAGCTTTGGATTAACAGCCAGTCTTCAATGCCATGGTGAGGACACGCTTGTATGTACTCTTGCATGTGCTCCCATGCTTCGGGGACGGATTCGCGAATCTCCTGTTGAAAGTTAGAAATCTTACTACGCAAAATATTTGTCTTACCAACAGGGAAGAATTTCGTCAAGAAGTGGTTGGAGCACTTCCCCCAAGTGTTCATTGATCCCATGTTGATTTAGAACCACTGTTTCGCTTTCTCAAGTAATGAGAAAGGAAACAAGCGCAGACGGATTGTATCCTACAAGATTCCTGGAATAGAGATTGTATTGCATATCTCTAGAAAATTCTGGAGGTGAGCATTGGCATCCTCTGAAGGGTTGCCATGAAATGCAATTGCTTGCACCATCATGATCAATGCAGGTTTGAGCTCGAATTCTCTACTTCCACTATCAGCACTAGGCATAGTAGCATTGTTGGAAATAGATGGAGTAGAATACGCACAGATTGTTCTTGATGTAGATGAACTGGTCGGCTCCGTAGTATTAGGATGCTCGGACTCATCGGATGGATGATCTTGCACTGTAGGTTCCCTCGACGAAGATGGACGAGATCCAGAAGTCATTCTTAGAGGAGTGAGATTAGCTCTCGCTCTTCTAAGGATTGACTCAGGGTCTTCATGAAAATCTTCAGGTAGATTGAATCCAGCCATTCTAGCTATCTAGCTTAACAGTCACCACAAAAAGACAAATAGGTGTGATCCCGCTAAAGAACGGGGTTAGTTATATAGCAAACACAAAAGAAAATCTAGGCTAATTGCTTCCCCGGCAACGGCGCCATAAATGCTTATTGGCATTTCTAAGCTCACTACCAAGAATAGATATTCCTGATAACGACGTTAGAAATGCTTGTTGATAATTCCTATGATTATTGCAGAATTTCGCAAGCGCACAGAATCTATCGATGTAGCACTTCACTCGGGAGTAACCAAGTATCGTATTTATTTCCACAGAAAGCTTCTAATGGCTAGAGATATCTAATGGTAAACTAAGAACAATCATAACTTATGATAAGAATGAACTAGTGTAGTGATAACTAATCCAAATAATCTAGTTTAAGATAGAGCCAAGCAACGGCATAGATAGTGATGAGCTCAAGAGTGGAATGCAAGGCAACACGGTAGGCTAACTCCACTTAGCACTTCGGGGCGAATGCGCGGTCCTAAGAGATTGGGATTACTCATAAATAGAAAAGCCCTACGCCAACTACTAGACCGAACGTGATGGAATCCAGAGGATCTTAGAGCTGTCACCACCTAAGACCTACCACTACTATCCATGGGTCTAGCCGCAATCCAAGGTAACTTTTAGTCTAAGCACCACGCTTACACTATAGGCTACTACTCTAACCTCCCGCTAAAATTAGAGCACCGACTAGCGGCGAAGATCCCACACTAAGTGTATGAAAACCGATAATTTATCCCCTAGTACTACCGCAACTAGAGCACTCAAAGTAATACTTAAAGTAAAGACTTAGAAGTAAATACTGAAACTAAGAACTGAAAGTAATGCGGGAAATGTAAGTACTAGAAAGGAAATTATATTACCGAATCAAAAAGTACCTTACAGAGGAAGCGCCCGAGAGAGAGACCTTCGCAGAGCTCTCCTACTCTTCAGCTTCTCTTCACTCACACTCACACCACTGGCCTTGCTAGGACGCACTCACTAGATGAGCTAGGATGGACTAAACTCCAAATCTTTCTATTCTTCCTAAGCTGATTACAACTGAAGCATTCATAGGGTATTTATAGCACTTGGAGACCCCTGGAATACTTGTAGAGGTGGCCGGAGGTCGGTTGGCCGAACTTGTAGGGCGGGCGCCCGGTGGATTCCACCACCTCGCCATCCAATGCTCCAGGATCCTCCCAATGACGGTTACAAGGTCGGTTGAGCACGTTTTGGCAGGTTGGAGAGGCGGTTTGTGGCCCATGGAGGATGACAAGTGGGTCCATGAATCCTTGGCAACACCTTTGATCTCCCTTGGATGAAAACCGACTTCAATTAGATGGCCACAAGTGCTTTGATGCCTCTTCGCTGGATTGTGGACGTGGCAAGCCAAATGGATAGGGCGGGCGCCCTGTCCAACAGGGCTACCGGATCCAGGTGAGGTGAATTTGAGCCATTGATATTGAATCAACGTGCCAAACTCTGTTTAGGAGGTTGGGGTACAGGATCCATGACTTGGCGGAGTGAAGATGGCGCCAGGTGGGGGGGCGAGCGCCCTACTAGAGGGCGGGCGCCCTATGACTTGGGCCTAATATGGCTCTTGTCACGTGTACTGCTCAGATATGCCTTGGTTTGCTTCATTTTCACCTGTATTTCTCCTGCAACCACAATTCTTTAAGTACAAGTGGAACTCCGTTAGTTTAAACCAAATTCCTATCTTCTATGTGCCATTTCCTTGCTCAATTTATCAATGTTGATGGTTAAAATGTGCATTTAATGAGCATCAACAATAGTCTGAAGTTCTAGGTTTGGTCTCTGCATAGTTGATCCGGGCATCTAGAAACGAGAGTGATCAGAATAACAGGGAAAATGCAATGATATCATTAACAGCCAAAGTAGTTTACCAAGGAATAAAGGTGGTGTCGAGTCTTGATCATCCTCGAACACTGGACTGTTTGGCTGCATTTTTAGAGATTCAGGCATAAGATATCACAAGTGAGAGGCTCCGAGGAAAATGATGAGACAAACCTGAGTACGATCAGGGGATTCAGTGATAATTGGCTGAACAGGATGTTTAGGGGCAGTGTCTTGAATTAATGTTTCAATCTGCTACTCGGGGTCCCTCTCTGAAGATGGGTTTGGTTCGGCTACCTCAACCAAAGGACATTTCATTTGTGCCTAAGAGTAGCAGGTAAATATGCGTTCAAGGGTAATGATATAGTGAAGATGCAAGAATAGATCATGATGATTATCATACCTGGATGTGAGGTCTTTGTGATCTCGGCTTCTTGGTGACTGTCTTCTTGGAAATAATGGCTTTTCTTTTGGGTACAGAAGTCACTAAGGTTTGAGCCGGGGTTATCATCATTTGATTCAGAGAAGGTGCTTCGGAGCCCATCCTTGTTGTCGGGCATGGAGGAAAGTACTCGACAGCTGTCGGTGGAATTGTCTCGGGATCGTACAAAGATGGTCTGTTAAAATGCTGATGACTAACAAGAATCGGCAAATTGATGAATGGTTTACCTCAGCGTCCGAAGAGAAGTCTGCATCTAGGGCAAGCCATTTATCGTGAATTCTTTGATTAAACAAGTGAGGATGCCATTGCTGCCACTAAGTGTTGTAGGATGCATGAGTGAAGCATACTGTTGACCAAGTTGGGGGTGCAAATGTTGGAAGATCTGATCCTAGTTGAAATACCCTAGAGCTGGTTAACGCATCCTTGATGCTTTCCCTAGGCTTCAGGATATCAGCGAAGAAGGGCCTGAGGGCAAGTTGACCCAATCCAGAGTGTCTAGCCACGAAGTTGGGGTTGTAAAATTCATACGAAGGCCAGACTAGCTGCTGAACATTGTTGCTGCGAAGGTGCTTAAAATCAACAGGCAGAACGCAAGGTTTGATGATGCTATTGAAGATTTCGATTGCTTGCTGGTCTGAGCAGCCTGAATCAAATCTAAAGCTGTAAGGGAAAGACAGCTCGGCATTCTCTTTATAAGGAAACCATGTGAGGGTGTCTGGCTCAAGGCCTCTGTAGAGCTGTTTAAAAAGACACCCTCGGCTGATAGTAATTGTGATAGCCGATGCAGATTCGCCGTAAGATTGGCAGCTTCTGCTGATTTCATTCTCCTTCTGTGAAGTCTGATGATGGGAAGCTGAAGTTGGACAGATCAGGTTTCACTAATTTGTATAAGTACAGATTCAACCAAAGCTGGATCAACCACCAAGGGCCTGAGCGACTGGGAACTGGGTCATTCTTCAGCAAATAGGAGGCCACTTGATTCATCAAGTTATAAGCGGCCCCAAGAAGTAGTTTTTCCTAGAGGCACTGATTTCCCAGCAGCTAGTTGCTCTGCTAATGCTCTATAGGGGTATGCTGGCCCAAGAGAGGAGCCACAGAAGATGAATTTCTCCAGCCACATGATCAGAAAAGCTATATATTCTTTGTTGCTGATATTGGGGCCAGAGCTTTAGTTGGTGATGACGTAGTTGGTCCATCCACTATAGTCTGAGACCTTTGGGAGTTTTTGCTCACCTTTGGAAAGAAGGTCCCAGAGTTGGTCGGAACTTGTGACTTTAAGACCCGTAAGCATGTGAATGTCTCCCAAGATAATTGACATCGCGCCATGACCAAAAATGAAAGCGTTGATGGAATTCGACTAGAAGTAATAGGCTGCACTGAGAAAGGATTCATTCTTCTCTAGCTTGGAAAGAGAAATGTTGAGGCACTGATTTAGGCCATACATTTCCCAGTCAGTACTTTCCTTTGCCGAGATCCTGCGGAACCAATCTCTCTAGCCGGCTGGTATGTTGGGCCAGTTCCGGAAGGTTTGCTTAGTCCAAGACGATGCATTGACTAGCGAGGATTTGAATGGAAGCTGATTAGTCTCCTTCGAAATAAAATCGGCTGAATTAGGGTTGCCCATATGTCCCAGATAATAAGCAGAAGGGACATTGGCCAATTGAATGAGGATTTCATTCCTCATCTCCTGAAAGAACAGAGAAGCTTCAAGCTGGGACGGAGAATCGAAAATGGGAAAAGATGGAGATGGAGTTACGTACTTCTAGAATTTCAGATGGGGTCTCCATGAAGTTTGATAGAACTGGCCTGAGTTGAAACAAGCAGCTGCGGCTAGGGTTTCGATTTTGGGCACAAGAGATGCAGAGGCGATTCGAAAGCAAAGGAGCAGAAGCGCCGTCACGAAGATTATATGAAGGCGCTATTTCAAAATCTGGTCGAAAGCATTGAAGAAGCCGTCTGGGTTTTGAGGTTAATTTTGCAATAAAATCAATTTTATCCCAAAATTAGGGATATGTGTTTACACCGGATTTTGGATGAAGGCATCAGGTGGCTGCCGCAAGGAGGAAATAGCCGATCGGAAGTTTCGGATCGAGTGTTTGGTGACATCAGCAAGACGCGTGAAGGCTGAAAATTAGATCGGAAAGATATGGACTCTATAACGGCTACGACGAAGCGATCATGAAAGGGGCCCACAAGAAAGGCAAGGCTGGGTTCCGAGTTATCTTAGAGTTACGAAATTATATTATTTCCTTATTTTTAGCTAGGGTTTCTTTCGGTTGAGATTTCCCTTCAGCTGCTGGGTATAAATATAAGCCCAAGCGTATTGTAACAGACACGTCAATCAATACAACAACAGCTCCTTTTTTTTGGCCCCTGATCAAAACCCTACGAGTAGGAGTAACGTAGAACCAGCGAGTTCTTCGACAAGTTGGGTGTCATTCGGTGGACGCCAGGCTTGCTATGAGTACCATCACGCTCGTGTTTATCATGTATTACTAGTACGATTCTGGCTCGTGCAGTATTGCTAGATGGATTCGAGTAGTTATCGATTCTCGTTTGATTTAAGTCATGCTTTAGATCGAATTGAGTGTTAGTTATCGCTTCTAACTAAATTGGCATATTAGTTAGATTCATTAAGTTACCGATGTTGCTTATGATCATTTATTGTTTATTTATTTACTTTTAATTATCATCAATCTGTCCAATCTTGATCTGTTCTTGTCGGCTTAAATCTCTTGTACCTATCTTGCTTAATTGAATATTAATTGAATATCATGTTTAGGCAAGTAGATCTATTTATCATTAGCCGGTTAGTTCAGATCTTGATTGTGTATAGGTCGCACTCAAGTAATAAAGCAAATTATGTAGAGAGTCTTTGATTAGCAGATCTAATCATTAACTTACGTCATGGGCTGCAACGACCCGGTCGATCCCCTTGACGTAAGCGACGGATTAAGTAAATTAGTTAAAGAGTCAACGCATCGTTTACTTTATAGGCTTGTATGTTGCCTATACTTCAAATCGGTTGTTCAGCCGATTCTGCTTGTGCTTGCCTGCTGCACGTTGTATTTTTCTGATCTCTTTTATATGTTGTTTTATGCTCCGCTCATGTCAAGATCAATTCAAGTGCCTTGATTAGTTATAGCGATTCGGTCGATCCTAATTGATGGATGTGATAGATTGAGACATGTGTTGGTGCATAAAGCAATATATAAATTAGGTCTGTTTAATATAACTTACTTTCATTCATGTTATCCCTGAATCGGTTAAAATACGTATCGGATGTTTCTGTTTCGTTTATGCTATCGATTCATGCAATCAGGTATCGGTTCTCTAAGCCGATGGTCTAACGAGAAGGCTCATTGGGCCGGATATCTAGAACCACTCGGGGCATGCCAGTGGTTCCGCATTGTGTTACTGATCAATCCTTTTTTCTTGTCAATTGCAGATCAAATTGACTGGCACGTTTGGAGACTCATCGGTGCTCGTTCACGCCGATTGTCGAAGTTTGCTGGGTCTGTTCGCATCCGTGCTCCACAAGACCGTTTCGGCTTCGCTAGTGTGTTGAGCGCGGACCAGATTTTGCGTCAACACTAATATATTCATATATGCAGTTTGTTCATGTTTTTTTCCGCAGATGTCATTTCCTGATTGCATTTGGCTTCCTGGTTCCTTCCACATTTTAAATGCATCTCATGTGTGCATTGATGATTTGTACTTCTCCAATGCTTCCAATTGTACAAATATAAATAGTGCTGGCAATCACATGAATTCTTTTCGGTGTTTTTTTTTAAAAAAAACAGACAATTAATCAGGATGCATTGCCAAACTGGATTCAGGAAGTGTTCTGTTATTATTAAGATTACCAAACCCTAGAAGCAATGGCGTTGCTGCTTTTTCTATCATCATGGTCTCTTTTTTTCTGTTTTCAGTTCTTGATTTTAATTTTGTATCTGCCGCACAGTATGTGAACTATGATTTTAATTTTGTAATGTCTGTCATATTTACACCATGAAAAAAAAATATTGAAAACATTTAAATTACACTGCATTTCTGGTGTGCTTTTCCTTTTTTTTTTCTTTTCTTACCTCCAATTGAATTTTGTTCCGACATAATTCTCTGGCTACCCATCCTCTGCTCTACCTCCCAGGTAGGTATGTTTTTTCAGAAGAAACAATGGAGTGAGTGGAGGGAAATATTCAGTAACCACTCTAACTTAACCTCTGTTTAGTTCCCTTTAAAATTCTAACTTTTCTATCACATTACGTAACATCAGATGTTTGGACTCATGCATAGAGAATTAAATATAGACAAAAAATAAACTAATTACATGGTTTGCATATAAATCGTGAGAATCTTTTAAGATACTTATGTTATAATTAGACATTTATTTAAAAGTTAGTATACGTACTATGGTACCTAAATTTTAACTGCCCAACATTACAAAAGGTGTTTCACTGGGGTCCAGGGAGAATGGAATAGAGGCCCATTTGTAAGGGAAGGGATTTCTTGTCTTTCCGTCTCCACATCCAATTACTGAGGCTCAATCAAAAAAATCATGACTCTAGTGTAATATCTCTATAACTAATAAGATAAAGAAAGGTAGTTTTATAGCGCGACATTTGTTTAGGTGATCCGTCCGCCTCCCCTGCGATCCGTCGCGCGCCGACGGGTGGGCCTTCCTACCCCGCGCGAATCACGCCCGCGCCGTGGCCCCTCCCACGCGCCGTCGCTCCTCCACCACGCGACGCACGCCCGTGCTTCCGTCGTCTCTCCCTCGCACCGCAGTCGCCCCTCCGCCTCGCGCCGTCGCCCCACCCCCGCGCCGCCGTCGCCCCGCCTCTCCGCTGCGCGATGGCCCGTTCCCTACCGCTGCGTCCTCCTGCGACACAGCGCCCTCAGGGATTGGATCGCCAGGATGGCCTCCATAGAGAGGGAGCGGCCGAGATGGGGAGGGGCCTACGGTTGTCGCGCGGCCCGTAGGTGATGGAGACAGGCCTAGGTGATGGAGAGGAGATCGACCCGTGACTGGCTCCCCAGTCCCCGCCGCCACGTTCTCCGCTCCTCCGGTCTTCTTGAGTCATGGCGCAGCCCCTTCCTCCACGCTGCAGTCTTCTCCACCTCATCCCCGGGCGGCGCATCGACGTCCATCCAGGAAGACACCTTCCTCCACTTCGTCGAATGCCAGTAAGCTTCCCTTCCCCAATTCCACTTCTCAGATCCATTCCCACAGCCTGCTCCACTATCTTCTCTCCTATACCTGCGCATCAGATCAGATGCTCTGTACCGACTAACCGGAGAGTGAGGCGGAGATCATAGAGCCTAGAGGAGCGTCCAGGCTATTTTGGCCTCGATGGCCATGGATCCAGTCACGTCAGCTGCTAATCCAGCTTGCTTCTACTGCTACGACCTCCCACAGATAAACTGGCATCCATTCATAGTCTTTTGTTTCATCTTAAATCATTCTTGTGAAGCGACTTTAGTTCAGTCTCATCTCTTGTCTCGTATGTGAATGCAGACAGTTTGTTTCACATATTGGAGAGCCTTGGAATCTTGCATGTTGTGCTTGTTTTGTCTTCGGTAGTGGTTCTGAGTTCTGACCACAAATGAGCACCCTGGAACTGCCTCGGTCATGATTCATGTGTGGTCTTTTGTTCTGCCAAAATTGCTTAAGTGATTATATATAGCTCAACTGCAAATGAAACTGCAGACCAGTACCACACTGAATTGTTAGTTTTTAGTCAGATTTGTGGTACTGATCAGTTATGGTAATGTACTCATTGTCAGCTCTGTCGAACTAAAATGAAAACGATAGAGAAACCATATTTCATTTCTTGAATTCAAGGGTCGGACAACATGGAAATATCAAGCACCAATGATACTTAGTTGACATCAGAAGGTGCGCAATCAGAAGGTGCGCAATCTCCTCGCCCTGCGTCGCTCCCCTCCGCTCGCCGTCGTGTCGCCGTCTCCACGCGGCACATATCCCTCCTGAAAAAAATCGACAACTCATCGCCGCCGCCCGCGCTCCCTGCTCTCCCGATCCGACCTGCCCTCCATGGCCGGACAGGTGCCGCTGGTCGGGCCTCATCAGAGAGAGAGGGAGGGAGGGGGCTGCAGGAGCCTGCACTGGTGGGAACAAGGGCCGGTCGACGGCCGCGGCCACCGGTGTTGCCCGCCAGCTGCGCCACGTCGTCGTTGCATTTCTCTATCTTTAGTTAACTAGGTCTAAAGAACCTTACGAAATTGAACTTGCGTGGTCTAGGCGTACATCTACATGCTCAACCAACTGAACTAGGTTTAGATCCTTTTTTGCACTATAGTTTCCTCAAGTTACTTTATTAGCATTCCATGCTTCCTGATTCCTGTCAGTATTTGTCATGCAACCTGCAACTACATGGGAAAGATGTCTGTTGAAAATCTAATCTGATAATATGATATTGCTACGACTGATTGAAAGCAGCCAAACTTTTACTGGTCTTTTTATATTCTTATTTTTACAAATTTGAATATCTCTCGTGACACAGAATATAGATTTGAGAAAGGTGCCATTTCCAATGCGTGCAGCTTCTACTCTGGAGTTAATAAAATTTATTTTTCCATATCACAATTTATGTGTGTGCCTTATGGATTTCTTTTATTTTTACTCTGAACACTTCAGGCAAGCATCAGTGTTGGTGACTCTTATGCCATGAACACGCCCATCCATGAAGGTAACAAGTTTGATTAGGTGGTTTTATATGCTAAAGAAAAGGTACATATTCAAGGTACAAGTAAAGTGTTTGAGATTCTCTCTCTTTTCATGATTAAGAGCCTGACACGTTCAGTGCATACGCATTAGCTGGTGAGCTTGCTGCAGGATACATAGACATCACCTAGAAATAGGAGTCTTTTTTTTTGTATTTTGTATTGCTCCGTTTACAAGAAACACATTCTTCTAATTTGTATTGCAGGTCAAGCCTCTAACGTGTATGCATTAGTCGATAAGATGAAACATATGTAGTGGCCTGCTCCAGGTACAAACCTTTGGCAAAGCAGTTGCTAACTTTCTTAATATATAACTGTAACCTATAACTGTAAACAGTATGCTAGATCTGCCTGGGATGAGCTGAAGCATATCAGGCAAGCAGTATGCTAGATCTGCTTGGGATGAGCTGAAATGTTAGTTGAGCCTTTCAAGCATGCTCTGAGCCATGTGTTGTTCATGTCATAACATTCCTGTTGCGAAACGTAGGACAAATGGTCATTTAATCAATTCATGTTTCTAGATATAGGCATTAGTTGTGTTTACAAATTATGACTACTTGAACTATGCTATCTTAAGCTCATCAAAATTTATGCCTGCTACGTTATTTACCTCCAGTTCCCCACCAACTGCCATGTGACCTACCAAAAGACAGCTACCATGTCGGCACCGGCAGAAAAGGAACCAGCCAACCTGCTACATGCGGGACTCCGTTTATGTCCTCAACTCTCCTCCTGGCACTAACCAATTCGAGAGCTCAGTTTTTTTTCACAAAGATTCAATGTTGATTTGCAGTACAGGTATGAGCAGTTTGTGTTTTTGCTGTTACACAATCGAGCAAATATAATGGGCTGCTTCTTTAATTTTTGATTCTGCAAATTTGTTGTTTGTGTGAATGGAACAACAGTTGCTTGCTATGTGTTTGATAAAATGCCCACCACAGTTCACATGGTTACATCTACTTATATGTATTGAGTTCATGTTTAAATTGGACGGAAGGCCCTCACTAAACAAACACAAAATTGATGTGTTCATTACTAACATGGTAAGCATAGTTATCTTCAATTTTTTTTTTTTCAGATATCCTTCTTGGGCCACCCAAAGTAAATACAGTACACTTTCATCAGTTTGTTGTTTTACAAAGTTAAAATTTGTTTTTAATTTAGTGGCAAACAACTTCATTATAGGGAGCAGTAATAACACAACAATTTTTGGTATTGTTCAGCGAGCATATTTAGTTAATTCTGAACTTTTGATTCAGTTCTCCTGTCCATCTTATCATGTGTCATTGCAGGGGACTGCCTATATACAAGGTGAAGGTGAGGCTCGCAGGCTGTTGTGTGCGACATGAACCGCTCTGAGTCTTTGCCACTGATCCATCTTGCAAACTTGTGAGGCTAGAGAAGGGAGCTCAACCATTTTCCGAACATATGGTGTTTCATGAAAAAGGGATTGGAGCTAATCATCAACAAACAAACAAGGACGCTATGGATCATAATGCTGCCTGTGGTCTTTCATTTTTTTTAAAAAAAATTCACAAAACAAGGTTCTATTGGTTCTCATTTTCTTTTTAAAATGTATCCCCTTTTATCTTTTTTTATGTTTCTATCGTCATGTATGTGCCCGTGTATTTATACACTGCAAGTCTACAACTGCGGGAAAGAAACTCTAAAGCGTCAAATGAGAATTCCTCTTGGTCAATCCAAATTTATTAGATAGTTTGGTTAGGTCGTGTTCTTTTTCATTCCTTGTGAAAGGGTATATATAATATAGTTGGTGAGCTTACAATGTCACGCTCTCTGTGCTAATTTCACGAACTATGGTTTTAGATTAAAATTACTTTAACGTTGGTATTTAATTTTATAGTATTATCTTATCGTGCGTTCCATGTATTTTTATACAAAAGTATAATTGTCCGTAGCAACGTATGGGCACGCTACCTAGTCTAGTATAAATATAAAGAGCCACGCTACCTAGTCTAGTATAGATATAAAGAGCCACGACCACTTAAAAGTGTACCCAATCAATTGAACATGAAGATATTTACTATTTTTATCTTTTTTAAAGCCTAGCCTTTTGTTATTATATATACAAGCACCTTGGCGTTGTTTGTCAGTGTTTTAAGGGCACCAAACTTTAGGACGTCCCAACATTTAACTATTTGGCTAGCTATTATGACGTGGATATATAAAAAATAGAAGAGATTAGTCATTAGCGACAAATAAATAGCCTATCTATTTTAGGTAGGTCCAAGAATCTGAGAGATTGACATGTAGGTCTTCAATGTAGGAAATACATAAAATAGTCTTTGTTTTTATCCCTCATCTTCACATCAGCTAGTTACGTACCTACCACCATTGCGGACGCCCTTAAGGCAATCGTAGGTGCGAGTCCTTGATGGGTTTGCTTCCCGAGAGGTCCCCATCACTTGTTAGAATTATCATTTTTGATGTCATAGCTGGGCTCATCTTTTGATATCCAGAATATGGCTGTGTTTAGATCCCAGTTGCAGTTGTAATTCTGCCACTGTAGCACGTTCGTTTGTATTTGACAACTTTTATCTAATCATGACCTAAGTAGCTTAAAAGATTCGTTTCGTGATGTACATGCAAAAAGTATAAACATATAAATATTTCATGTACATTTAATGCTCCATGCATGTGCCGCAATGTTGATGTGACTACTTACAATTACAATTTGCAGTGGATCTAAACTAGAGCATATATTAGCAGAATTTGTAGCGGGCAACATACCATTGTATAAGTGCTTTGCAAGGGGCAAAATCTATTATTTGGCTGTGAGTTAAACCGTAGCAACATGAGTTCACACATCTCAAAAAAGTATTTTTCCTCGGTATCCTTCCATACATTCCTGCCCACCCCAATTCCACAACGGACTTGAGGAGCATCAGAGATCAACTCTGCCCCCTACAGTCTCCTGTGCATAGGTATGGTATCATATCCTAGCTAGCTCTCGGCTGATCTTGCCAAAAAGGAGCAAGTGGCATGTACATAAAGGTCATGTTAAACGGTAATTCCAACTAACAATTCATTGGAGGATCAAACAAGAAATCTTCTAAAGGAGGAGCTCAACTTCCCGTGCCCACAATATCTCTACAACTAATAAGACTAAAGAGGAGGTAGTTTTTTGGTGCGACTTTTGTTGGGGTCGTCCATCCGCCCTCTCCTCCTGCGATCCCGCATCCCTCCCCGTAGCCGCCCAATCCTGCGTCCTTTCTCACGCCGCCGCCCTCCACCATCGTCGCAATTCCCATCCCCGGCTAGGGTTTGCTTGCAGCCCGACCCATCCAACGCGGAACCGATCCTCGCCAGGTGCCATCTTGTCGGGGCCGCACACGCCTGCCAGGGTCGCACGCGCCGCCATCACCGCATGCGGCTTCCCTCTCTCCGAGCACCCGAACCCCACCCCCAACGCCGAGCACCCGAACCCCACCCCCACCGCCCGAGGCAGCGCCGCTGAGCACCGACGCCGTGAAGCTGCCGCTCTGCCCTCGCTCTTCCTCGCCCAACCCTCCGGGCTCCGGCAAGCCGGGTACGGCGGCCAACGCGGCCGCGCGGGGGCTGTTGTTCGGGTCCTGCAGGACGACCACAGGCAGCGCCGCCGAGCACCCGAACCCTACCGCCGAGCAACGACGCCGCGCCGCCGAGCACCGACGCCGCGAAGCTGCCGCTCTACCCTCGCTCTTCCTCGCCCAACCCTCCGGGCTCCGGCAAGCCGGGTACGGCGGCCCACGTGGCCTCGCGGGGGCTATTTTTCGGGTCCTGCAGGAACACCACAGGCAGTGCCGCCGAGCACCCGAACCCTACCCGCACATCGGCGACCAAGATCTCATCGGCGAGGGCCGTGCGTTTCAGTTCGCGCATCAGTGAGGGCCTAGCCGTTACCCAAATCTCGTTGGCGTTGGCATGTGGGGCGGCGGCATGGTGCAGCGGCGGTGGCCCCTCGTGGGATGGAACTGACCCCTCCCCTACTGATTGTCCGCCCAGCCCTCCCCCCTCCCCAATCGACGTCGACGCCCTGTTGTCCCACCGTGCCCATCTCTGCGGCGGATGGCGGCGACAGCCCAGGACAACCAGCAAGCGGCGGGACGACTCAGCACCTCCGTGTCTCCATGCGTCTCGGTATGAGCTCTTTCTCAAAGTCAGAATCGAAGCGCACCCTTGGCATCATAACAGGCGGATGCGGTGGCGGCCGTGCCATCCATGATTCGTTCTGCTGCACCGGTACGACCACATACAACGACAACGATCTCTCCATGTTAGTGGCACGCCCAACCTGTTCCTCGCTGAGCACCCAACATGCAAGGAGCAGCTAATTGCTTCTCTCAAGTTCATTAATATGGGCGATATGGTTATTTTCCAATGACATAGTGGCCTCGTTTTTACTGTCTTTTTCAATAGGTACACTATTAATTTGGTGGTTGTTCTTTGTTGCCTGGTGCTGAAGATCGTTGAGCTCAAGCACATTTGTCAAGAACTCCACTCGATGCCGCCGCCACCAGACCCTGAGGTAGATAGTGGTCACCTCCTTGCCCTCCTTTTATCCTCATTTTAATTACCACATGGAAGCTGTATGCTGAAAAAGATTTGGAGATTGATTTGCCATTTTCATTGTCGATTCTACACATGTCCCTATTGTCTGTCTCTGCACATTTGCATTTGAGGTGTATGTGAATGCTACTGTAAAAACAAGAGAATAGGTAATCTCTGCACTGCAATGTCTGTTGGGAGAAGAATGATGACTTTTGAGTGAAGTTGAAAGAGAAGGACTTTTTTTTGCATGTAATAGACTGGTCATGACTTTTGGAATTTTCTAATGGAACTACTTTGGCCTGTGTGTATGTGTACCGGTTTCCTAGCCTTCATCTTCTCATTGTTTGCATGAGTATTTTGTTTTTGTCTCATCCATGGAATGATAAGCAATTAGTTCCCTATTTGACCGTGAAGTACTGTATGTGGATACGAGAAATTGCAGCCATGTCTTAGATCCGACAACTTTGCAACCTGGGAGTGGCAGCCATGGCTTGTCCAACTTTCTGATATTGATTGGCATCTATTAGTGAGCATTGGAGTATTGGACTGGGATGGGATTCGGGATGGATTTGCCAAATTATAATCGATTTGTGTAGGAAATATGGAGCTCATCTGTGGGAAAGTTCTTGGAGAGTAGAAGAACGTAGAAGGAAGTGGAAACAAGGCATGAGACATTTAGCCTCAACGAGATTTACTCTTTATTTGGTTTTGGAGCTCCCTTATGGATGTATCTCGTTTTGGAGTTAGACGAATTTGCATGGCATACTAGGATATATATCAAAAACCAGCTGTTGGGCTCTTCATCCTGAGAACATGAAGCATGTAATTTTAGAACCCCAAACTGATTTCTTCTTTTCAAGCTCCTTACATGATCATGGTGCAGACTGTAATTGATTTGGAGGTCAAGCTGGACAATGGGCATGGTGCTGAAAATACACGAGTTAGGAATCAAAAGATAGTTAACTGAACTCAATTGTGTTTGCTATGATATGTCAGCGCATTTCTTGATGTTTTTCTTCAATGCTAATCATTAACATGGCATAATAATGATGTTGATTGTATGGTGTTGAATTCATGGATGAAATACATATAATTAATTTTGCTATTTGGACTCGGGTTATCTGTCTGTAGTAGTAAAGTTCATTCATAGGCTGTTTTACATTTTTGTTTTGTTCTTCTCTTCCTGCTGCTATTTCAGAACCCATACCGTTTGAGACAATCAGACATGGAGAGAGCCTTGTCAATGTCTACAAAGGGCAATATGGATGCAAGTTTGAGAGTGTGGGATTAGAGCATTCTCTATGGGTTAATTGATAACTGGAATCATCAAGGTTCAGGTAGGTTACGAGATAATTATTTATTAGATGGATTCTGTTAGCTTTATATATTTTCAGAAATTGGTATGACCACCTATCTGTGGTATTTCAATAACTGTGTTGGCCTTGTTTTTTTTCATTGGAACAACAGTCCTATGTAGAAAGCTGAAACTTCTATTTATAAGTTTCTCATTTAACTATGTAAAAGCAGTGCACAACAAATCATAATTCTGCCACCTGCATGATTTCTAATTCTATTTAGGTACTTACTAATGTCAGATTACTGTTTATTGATGCCTTGAGCATGTTCTTTTTGTTACTGCATTGCTATATTGAAGTTTGAGTGCATATTTTAATGCCTTGAACATGTTCTTTTTGTTACTGCATTGCTAGATTGAAGGTTCCCATATTTGTGTGGCTTTATCAGCTCCTTATTTTGATACCTTCTCGGTGCTCTCATCTGTCATGTTATTAGCACTGCCATGTCATGGTACGAAAATATATGTTTTAGTGCATAAATATCCACGGTGAGGGTTATGTATATGTGCATTGATCCTTGCTGCTATGAGCTGCTGTTTGGGTGCTTCTACATTAGCTTTCTATTGTGATAAATATTTGGGTAAAAAGCAATGACATACTTTTGTTTTGCCATTTATTTCCTCTTTCTGGATGACCTGTAATAGGAATAGCTCTCCAGCTAGAAAATCCACTAAATGCAACATGCAGCAGCAGCAGCTGCGCTCGCCATTTCTGTCGATTGCTAAAGACAGCTTTACCTTACGCCGGTGTGCACCGGCTCGTGTAAGATATTAGTACTACTTGGACACCCTCTATGTCTCATGTAATATAATATATAAGTAGTGTTTCAACATCTTGCACTGTTTTAGAAATCCATCTTTCTATTCGTTGCTTGTGTTGCCACTCATATTGTTGACCTGATTTTCATTCTTTATAAACATTGTTATTCTATTTTTAAATAGAACTTCGGCCATGACTCGCGCTCATGGGCGTGCGCAACACGAAAATAAACACAATTTTTCACTGTTAGATCACAATCACGTGGCTGGCCTGAGCTGGTTGGAACTAGGTAAAAATATCTTCTACGTATATCCTGTCTGACTCTCATCTTTCTTTCTCCGTTTCCTGGTCTCTTCCCCCTTGCATCACCCTACCCTTGCTGCTCCAGGCGCCACGGCGGCCTGGCATGGTGGCCCTCATGCGTGGCGGCGGCAAAACACGATGGCCTTTTGGCGTTCCAACACGCCCTGTCTTCGCCCACCCGATATTCTTATGGTGCGAACCATGTTTTTTAATAGAAAAAGTTTATTGTCCCGTAGCAACGCACAGGCACACTACCTAGTATATATATATATACACGCAATTTGTAGGGGCGACCTCAGGTGGTTTGTAGTGCGGTTTCGTCATCCACCCCTAAGTTCTCATTTCTACAAATCCTGATTTGTTATGACAGTTGACCAGGGTGCCTACAAATTTGATTTTAAGGGAGGCTGTTGATTTGTTCGAGCCGAGCCACCTCTACGTATCAATTTCTAGAAATCACGAAAAAATGCCGAAAAACAACAAAATAATTATATATACACACAATACCACAACTGTGGGGCGACCACAGGTGATTTGTAGGGGTGGTTATATATGATGCACGGATACTTCTCGAATGTGCCATATCCGTATCTGATGCGTGTCAGATACCGATACTCCTTGGATACACACTAGCAGAGAATAGACATTTCGTCGATGGAGAAGATTGACCTTTAGTCCCGCCATTTTTTGTGTTCGGGACTAAAGCCACCTTTAGTCCCGGTTGCCCTGCCCAACGGTCACTGAGAAGTGACGTTATGTCAAGGGGCCAATGAACCGGGACTAAAGGTCTTTAGTCCCGGTGCTTGATACCGACCGGGACTAAAAGTTTTAATCTCGGCTGTGGATATCAGTCAGGGACTAAAAGCTTGTTTTTAATCATGGTTAGTAAGTCCAACCGGGACTAAAACGCCCTGCGTATAAAAGCCATCAGGTCTCTTCTTCCTCCTCTAGCCCGAGAGCTAGCTATTCTTCAGCCCGAGAGCTAGCTGTCTCTCCATTGTGTTCTTGCTCTGTTCTTCGGCCTTCACCCCCATTTGTTGCAGAACTCCATCGAAGGTAACTTCATTTTCACATCTACATCACTAATATATATCATTTCATGGTTTACAAATAACCAAGGATGTACCATATTAAGTTTTGTATTGAATTTCTTAATTTGTGTCATTTAAGCTTATATTAACATGATAGTTTTGTATTTTTGGATGGAGGTAGCTTATAGTTGTTTATTTTAAGCTTATATTCACATGATAGTATGCTCTTTTTATTAGTTTGTATTTATGGCTTATTTCATGGTTTTGAGAAATAGGGAAATTTAGTGGTTTTTTTAAAATATCTTGGTTTAAAAAATGAGGACTTATAGCAATTTACATAAATTTTTATTTTTTTTATTTGTGAGAATTTAAGCTTAGATTTATAGTATTTTTAAAAATAAATATAGCGAGTACATGGCAACTCCTTCGGGGTCCTCGACTTCTCATCGGGTTTCAAAGCGACTTAGGCCGCACCTCCCTTTCATTGCGTGTGGTGAGTGTAAGTAGAAGGTCGTCATAGAGTTCCGAGTGAGGAAGGACTGTCCCAACAAAGGTCGCATCTTCTACAAGTGTCCGGACCGCAATGTGAGTTATTGTGCCCCATTCTCTACAAGATTTGTCCCATTTTTTAGCAGCTGGTTTTGATGAAAGTTCTTAATTTGTTTTGTTAATTTCAATGGGATGGCACCGGATGTAAAGGATGGTACTAGGAGGAAGAGTATATTGAACACGTGTAAAACAACCTTGCAGTGTCGGGTGAGGCAGTGAGCCAGCACAAGTAGCCTGTGGATGAAGCGGAAACGAATGATCCGTCTGTTCTAGTTAGGATTGGTCGCCAGATCCTTATGCTGTTGAAGTGTATTTTAGTTTTAGTTTGTTTAGTGTTAGTTGGGATTGTCTACATTGTTGCGAGGCTACTATAAACTAATGCTAGTGTTTTAATTGAACATGACGACTGGTACGGTGTTGTGCAATTAAGTAATTCTCCTCAAAATTTTGATACAGTTGTATGTCATGCAATGCAGATGAACAACCGACATTGGATGTACAACGCTGATCGTCGCTTCAAAGAATTCATTACGGGCGTGCATTATTTCTTAAGTGTGGCTAAGGCAAATAAGCGCGATGGTTTCATGTATTGCCCATGTGCTGTATGTAAGAATTTGAAGGATTATGCTTGCTCAAGGACTCTTCTGTCACACTTGTTTAAGTCAGGTTTCATGCCAAACTATAATTGCTGGACAAAGCATGGAGAAAGCGGGATTCTAATGAAAGAATACGAAGATGAGGAAGAAGGGGATGATGATATTATTACTGCATATGGTGCTTTCAATGACATTCCGATGGGTGGGGCCGAAGAAGAGGTAGTGGGAGAAGAAGAGCCCGTTGATGAGCTTGGTCAGGCCATCTATGATGCATTGAGAGAATGCGATAGTGAAAAAGAGACTCAAGTTCGATCGCATGCTACAGGATCATAAGAAACTGCTATACCCCACTTGCGATGTGGGGCAGAAAAAGTTGGGTACCGTACTGGAGCTATTGGAATGAAGCAAAGAATGGTTTATCCGACAAGGGATTTGAGGACTTATTGAAAATCAATAAGAAGATGCTTCCGAAGGATAACGAATTGCCCTCCACTACATATGAAGCAAAACAGGTTGTCTGTCCTTTGGGTTTAGAAATCCAGAAGATACATGCATGTCCCAATGACTGCATCCTCTACCGTGGTGAGGAGTATGAGAATTTAGAAGATGCCCGATATGTCACGCATCACATTATAAGATAAGGAGAGATGACCCTGGTGATGCCGAGGGCGACGGAAAACATCCCAGAAAGAAAATCCCTGCCAAGGTTATGTGGTATGCTCGTATAATACCACGCTTGAAGCGTTTGTTCAGAAACAAAGACCATGCAAAGCTGTTGCGATGGCATAAAGAAGACCGTAAGGTAGATGATATGTTAAGACACCCGGCTGATGGGTCTTAGTGGAGAGCAATTGACAGAGAATTCCCCTGACTTTGCAGACGACGCAAGAAACTTAAGGTTTGCTTTAAACACAAATGGCATGAACCCTTTCGGGGAGCAGAGTAGCAGTTATAGCACCTGACCTGTTACACTCTATATCTACAATCTTCCTCCATGACTGTGCATGAAGCGAAAGTTCATTATGATGTCGGTGCTCATCCAAGGGCCGAAGCAACCTGGCAACGATATTGATGTGTACCTAAGATCCTTAGTTGAGGAACTTCTTATTCTGTGGAGTAAACCTGGTGTACGTGTATGAGATGAGTACAGACAGGAACACTTTGACCTTACGAGCATTGTTGTTAATAACAATTAATGATTGGCCTGCTCTAAGTAATCTTTCAGGACAGACGAACAAGGGATATAATGCTTGCACACACTGTTTTGATGACATCGATAGCATATATCTGAAAAATGTTGAAAGGTCGTGTACCTTGGCCATCGTCGATTCCTCCTGTGAGTCATCCCCTAAGAAAGAAAGGCAAGCATTTTAAATGTAAGGCGGACCACCGAACCAAGCCTCGCAATAGAACTAGGAGAGGATATACTGAATATGGTCAAGGATGTGAAAGTAGTCTTCGGGAAGGGACCTGGTAGTCAACCTGTGCCGAACGATGCTGCCGGACGCGTACCCATGTGGAAGAAGAAATCCATTTTTTGGGAGCTACCTTATTGGCAAGTCCTTGAGGTCCGCAGTTCGATCGATGTCATGCACCTCATAAAGAATCTTTGCGTAAACCTACTTAGGCTTCATTGGTATGTTTGGGAAGTCAAAGGACACAATTGAAGCACGGCAAGACCTGCGTCATTTGAAAGAACGAGACGGCCTGCATCCAGAGAAGACAGATGATGGACGCCATTACTTAAGACCCGCTAGCTACACTCTTAGCAAAGAAGAGAAGGAGGTGATGTTCGAATGTCTAGATAGCATCAGGATCCCATCTGGATTCTCCTTGAATATAAAGGGTATAATAAATATGGCAGAGAAGAAATTTCTAAATTTAAAGTCCCGTGACACAATTGCTTCCAGTTGTGTTAAGAGTCATTCTACCTCCAAATGTACGTTTAGCCATCGTGAAGTTATGTGCATTCCTAAATGCGATATCTCAGAAGGCAATCAATCCAATGGACCTAGCGTCATTACAGAATGATGTGATTCAAGTGTCTTGTCAGCTTTGAGTTGGTGTTCCCCTATCTTTCTTTAATATCATGACTCACCTCCTTGTTCACTGGTCAGGAAGATCAGTATTCTGGGTCATGTGTTCCTACACAACATGTTCCCATTTGAAAGGTTCATGGGAGTGCTAAAGAAATATGTATATAATCGTGCTCGGTCAGAAGGAAGCATTGCAAAGGGCTACGGAACAGATGAGGTCATTGAGTTCTGTGTTGACTTCATTCCTGACCTTGACCCGATCGGTGTTCCTGAATCGTGACATGAGGGGAGACTAAGTGGGAAGGGGACACTGGGGAAGAAAACATATGTCGGTGCGGAGGATGGTTATTTCAATAAAGCACACTACACTGCTCTGCAAAACTCTTCCTTGGTGGCTCCATACATCGAGGCACACAAAGAAATCCTACGAAAGGAGTTCGTAGGGAAAACAGAAGCTTGGATTACACATCACCACATGGAAACTTTTTGCGGTTAGGTTACGAAAAAAATGTTAAGGTGATGAGAGTCTACATGAGCAACTGTATTTATTGGCTACAGAACCATCGTGGCATATTCTCACTTACGAAGGTTACGAGATAAATAGGGAATACATTTTACATGGTGGCCCAAGGCAAAAGGAGCACCAACCAAAATAATGGTGTCTGCATAGATGTCACAGACCCGAGTGGAAATAAGCAAACATATTATGGCCGCATAGAGGAAATATGGAAACTGGACTATGGACCTACTTTTAACGTCCCTTTATTTCATTGTCAGTGGGTGAAAGGGACCAGCGGTGGGGTAACAGTCGATAATGAGTATGGAATGATGACAGTTGATCTCAACAATATTGGGTACAAAGACGAACCATTTGTTCTTACCAAGGATGTGAATCAGGTGTTTTATGTTAAGGATATGTCTACGAAACCGAAGAGAGGAAGAAATGACGACTTAATCAATGAGCCAAAGCGACATATAGTTCTTTGAGGAAAAAGAAATATCGTAGGAATCGAGGACAAGTCAGACCTGTCAGAGGATTATGAAAAAGATGACCGAATTCCGCCGTTCAATGTGAATAAGGACCCAAGCATCGCGCTCAATAATGAAGACAATCCATGGTTACGACGCGATCATAATCAAGGGACGTACGTCAAGAAGGTCTTCACTGTTGTTGCCACTTAATGTAATGATATTTAACCATGTATTATGTACTAATCATAACTTTATGAATTTATGTCATGTTTTCATGTTTTATATATATAATATATATGCAAAAATTTACATTATATATGTTTGGTGCGCATAGATTTAGACAATAAGCAATGAAAAACCAAATTAACAATGTCCAAATAATACGAAAACAAATTTTCTGTCGAAAACCAATAGTTCAAACAATTTAAAATAACTAATACATTTTTGCATTAACCAAATAGTGATTATTTTATATTAAAAATTGGCATGTATAAGGAAAAGCAAAATACTTTTACCCTCAATATTTATCACGTGTACAGTAAAGCAAAATAAAGATGAACATTATTTTTTTGGGAAAATATTACACAATATTTAATTTATTATCCAATTAACAAGTATATGCACATTTGAAATAAAGATAAAGGGAAAAGCAAAATAGAAAAGGAAAGGAGGCGGGAAGGCAAAATTACAGGGATCTTTAGTCCTAGTTTTTGTCTCCAACCGGAACTAAAGGCAATAAAACAGTGAAATAACGCGCGGGAAGGGACCTTTAGTCCCGGTTAGTGTTACCAACCGGGACTAAAGGCAATAAAACAGTGAAATAAAGCGCGGGAAGGGACCTTTAGTCCCGGTTGTTGTTTGACCTTTAGTCACGGTTGGTGTCGAACCTAAGGCCCCCCTCTATATATAGGTTAATCTCGTCTTTCTCGTCAGTTTCACACTTCGCCGATCCATCTCTCGCTCGTCATCCTCTAGCCCGCGCCGCCGCCTCTGCCTCGAACACCGGCAGACGGGCGCCATCGATGCCGCCCCGACGCCCCTCGTCCCCGGCTCGCCACTGACGCCGCCCCGACGCGCCCCTCATCCCCGGCCCGCCACCGTGCGCCGCCCCGACGCCCCCGGACCGCCCCTTATGTCCCCGCCGGGCCGCCACAATGCCCAACGCCGCCGGTGCATTGCTAGCCCAACGCCGGTGCGCCCCTCGTCCCCGGCCGTCCCGGCCGCCACACCGTGCACCGCCCCTCTGCCCCCGTCGAGCCGCGCGCCGCCACAATGCCCAACGCCGCGCGCCGGCGCATTGCCGGCCCAACGCCGGCACGCCCCTCGTCCCCGGACGTCCCGACCGCCACACCGTGCGCTGCCCCGACCCGTGCATGCCGCAATGCCACCGCCGCGCTGCCCCGACGCCCTATGTGCGCCCCCCGACGCCGCCGCCGGCCGACTCTGCGTGTGGGTATATATGTGTGAATGGATATATATATATATATACTGTATATCTATAATGCACCTGGGTGCATTCTCTATATTGAATGCACCCACCCTGGTTGCAGCTGGTTTTTACCCAGTTGCAACTGGCTCAACTCTAGTTGTAATTGGATCGCGTCAGGTTGCAACTGGTTCTTGCCCTGTTGCAACTGGTCCGACTTTAGTTGTAATTGGATCGCGTCAGATTGCAACTGATTCTTGCCTGCAACTAGTTTTGCCTAGTTGCAACTGGCCCGAATCTAGTTATAATTGGATCGCGTCAGGTTGCACTACATCAGGTCCAGTTGCACTGGATCAGATCTGTTACAATTATTTTCTTCAAGTTGCAATTAGTATGATGTTATATTTGTGATTGGTCTAGTCCTCGCGGTTGCAATTGGTAGAGAATACACACATTTGGTATATAAAATGCACGTTGTTCACTAACTAGGATTGTAACCAGTCAAATTGGATAAAAACTACGTTCCAAGTGGTTGCAACAAACGCTAACTACCCTCCAACCAAGTTGTAATTATGTTGTAATCATGATGCCAACTCATAGTATATTGAAGTTACAATTACATACTTAAAAAAAGTTCATCAAATATAGTCTTCATGGATCTCGTTTTGTTAAGCACATTTTTTTCAACAACCTGGTGCAAACGGATCTGAAATAGGGGCTACGGTTTAGGAGATATTGTATTTTTTCGATTTGAAACAAAAAATTCCCTGCATGCGGGACAGATGGGCTGCATGCAGGACGGACAGTTGGGGTGAGAGGTGGGATGACAGGGTCTGTGCATTTACTATAACAAATGCACCTTGTTGCATTTTAGCCTCGTCGTATATATATATATATATATATATATATATATATATATATATATATATATATATATACACACACACACACACGAATGGATGTATATATATATATATATATATATATATATGAAAGTAAGAGTCACATACATTTGAATCAGATGTTACTATACATGATCAAACATATGTATACGAATACACTCTCTTTTTTCAATCCCAATTGAAGACCGACTGGTACAAGCAAAGGGTTCTACTCTCGGACCAGATCAAAGCCATTCAAGAAACAATAGCAGGATTTCTTAATGATCAAGTCTTAAATCCCAATGGAGAGCACTACTTCGAGGGCAAATAAGTTCGTCTCCGGCCTGCTATCATGCGAAGCAATTTGACTCGTGTAATCTGAATTAATAACACTAGGACGATTTTGTATACGTGTATATATTGTGTATAATATATGCATATATCCATGCATGTAATATATTAATATATAGATTTACGCTATGCATGTACACATGAATTGTTTATATATTGTGTATACGCACGTATTTGAAAACTTAGTTAATACTACCACCACCAAAATGGAATATGAATTAATACGCGTATTTGAAAACCTAGTTACTATTAATGCTACCACCACCAAAATTGAATATGAACTAATAAGCAGAAAATACAAAATCTGCAAATACCTTTAGTCCCGGTTCTTAATACGAACCGGGACTAAAAGTCCCCGCCGGTGGGCTGCCGCATGGCAAGGCAGGTGAGGCTTTTAGTCCCTGTTCTTAGGGACTAAAGGTCACCTTTTAATTCCGGTTATGGAACCGGGGCTAAAGGGTAGATCTTTAGTCCCGATTCCATAATCCCGGTTGAGAAATCGGGGCTAAAGGGCCTTTCCAACCAGGACTACAGCCCTGTTCTGCACTAGTGACATGTCGGATACTTCTCAATTATTAATTTATGCAACTATTCTGGGTATTTCATATTTTAATACTTTAAAATTAAATAATGTGCTATATAAAGTTCTTCAAAACTATTAAGTTTTGAACTTAAAACTTATTAGGTAACTACTTTTTACTTTCAATTCCTATACAATAATGGTTATATTAAAATATATTAGACGTATCCCGTGTCGGTGTTTTTTTGAGGAATGGCGTATCCACGTGTCCGATATGTATCGTGTCCGATACGTATCGTATCCGATACTTGTATCCGTATCTAGGCAACCTTGGGTTTCACCCACCGCTCCTATGCTCCCGTTTCTACAAATCGTGATTTTTTAGGGCGGTTGGCCAGTCACCAACAAATTCGATTTTTAAGGGCGGCTATGTTGTAGGGGCTGAGCCACCTCTACAAATGATTTCTAGAAATCGCATAAGAAGCCGAAAAACAGCAAAACAATTTTTTATCTGCGGCACAACCTAGGGTAAATTAATTGTTTGAGGCTCTAAATGAATTAAAATGTAAAAGTTGTCAACAATGAAGTTTTATAACTTTTCGAGATCTACAATTTGAATTTTATTAGTTCTCCAATCAAGGTTATTTACAAAATTTTAATTTCAAATGTGAAAACTTCAAACATACTTTTCCTTGACAAAATGATTTCAAATCAAAAGGTTGTCAACTACAAAGTTTCATCGCTTTTGAGATCTAGAAATTTCATTTTGGCTGTCTGTCCATCCAAAGTCATTTAAGAATATCAAATTTCAATTTTTTAGTTTACATATAGTTCTTGACATAATGATTTGAACTAAAAAAGCTGTAAATAGAAAAGTGTCATAACTTTTAAAGTTGAACTTTTGTTTTGGTTGTTCTTCACCTGAGGTCATTTAAAAATTCAAATTTTAAATTTGAAAAATTCAAACGTGGTTTTCCTTGACAAAATGAATTCAAATGAATAAGTTGCCAACTATAAAGTTGTATATCTTCTCAAAATCTTTGACTTTTATTTTTGTTATTTGTTAATCCGACATAGTGGCAGTAACTTTGATTACAAATCTTATATATATCTTATAGTTTCATAAACTATATGAGAGATGTTAGTTTTTTAAACAATGTAACTATTAGGTTGTCATATGAAAAATGACCAAAATAAAAGTAGTAGATCTTGATGACTTATATAACTTTTATGTTCATGCATTCTTCAGCTGAAATCATTTAATGCTTCAAAATTTGTTTGAAGTAATCATTTTTGAAATTCAAATTTGAGATGTTCACAATAAAATATGACCAAAATAATATGAGTAATATGAAAATAACTTGATAGAGCATGATTTAAAAAATTTTAGGGAAAAACCATCATATTTGAAGTTAGTATATGGGAGAAAGACTAGTTACAAGTTTTAACCACAGATCAAAAAGAGAAATCAAAGTTTTTCAACAATTTGAAATTGAATTTCATAGAACATTTTGAAGCATCAAATGAATTCAAATGGAAAAGTTGTAAGTAACTACTCCCTCCGTTTCAATTTATAAGTCGTTTGACTTTTTTGACGCTAAGTTTGACCACTCGTCTTATTCAAAAATTTGTGCAAAACATGATATTTTTTGTTATGACCTGCTTTATTAACAAAAGTTCTTCAAGAATATATTAAATTTAACTCTTTCTATGCAAATTTTTTGAATAAGACAAGTGGTCAAACTTATGGTTGAAAAAGTCAAACGACCTATAATTTGGGACGGATTAAGTATGCTATATACCTATTCGAGATCTACAACTTTTCCATCCGAGGTCATTTAGAAAAATTCAAATTTTAAACATTAATTTCTAGTATTCGACGTCCATGCCTCAATATAGAGTCGCTCCTATAAATCGAGCATAGAGCCGTCCCTATAAATAGAGCCATTTGTAGGCGTGGCTGGTAACATGAGCCACCCCTACAAATGGATTTGTAGGAGTGGATCATTTGAGAGTCATTTTTAGGGGTGCCTCTAGATTGAGCTGCCGCAAAAAAGGAGATGTTGCTACAAATCGTTTGTATAGTAGTGACTCCTCCTAGGAACTCACCAACACACGGTTCTGTTCCCACAAACTCCCATAACCAATGCACATAGGCAAGCGCCCAAGCCACCTCTGTTAATATAATTGCTTTCCAGTGCCTATGAAAAGAATTATTCTACTTGAAACCTCATTTTCAAAACCTCTTTGTCATTGTCCACCTTCTTGAGTATGTAGAGGTTGGACCTGGTGTACATGATGAAGGTTTTGATGATTTGATTAATCTTATTGCCATCCATCTTGATGTCATTCTTGACATGCATGCATTGGAAGGGCTTCTGGTCTTGTTGATGACACTTGAGATGTCTTGTTTGCCCATCTCTCTCAAGCTTTTCAACCATGTGCTCACGACTATCTTAGGGGAGTACATCCTTCATGATGCTTTTCATCCACTTTCTTGAGGCTTTTCACCTATTGCATGAGCTTGCCATGCTCCTCCATAACGAAGTCATCTCAAGATTATACAAGAATTTTCTCAACACAAACTTCATTGCAGGTTGTTGGAAAACAACAAGGTTTAGGCACCTAACTCAAAAAATATGGATGGAACATGAGGTAGATTGTTCCATGTTCAAGGGAGCCTCATTTGCAGTAAGGTCTTAAACTTTGACTTAAGATCGCAATGCCATACTTGCCTAACAAACTGAATTTTGTTAAGCAAAGACTTGTAACGGTGGCAAGGTTAGAATTGAGTTGTTCAATTGTTTTGAGATTCTTAATTCCTTTTGAGATTGTATCTTTAAAAGCATATCTTTGTTTGCATAGAAACTCAAGTAGGTTCTCTTTATCATTGAAGGAGTCAACAGTTACATTGCTTTCCTTACCTAAAGCCCTGAGGCATGTTGTTGATGACTTAGCAAATAGGCTTGGCTTGGGAAGCGGGGTGGTGAAGTCTTTGCTTGACTTATCACATGAACTTGATATTTTGTTTTTTTCACCACTTACCCACAAGACTATGCCTCCTCCTTCTTGGCTCCTTGGCTCTCCTCAGGACTATAACCACTCCTTTTTGCACAAGACGAGGTGTGTACCCCTTCTTCCAAAGTGCTTATGCATGATATGCAATCTCTTTAGCTCGCTTTTGGACTTCTCTTGGATACTAATTGTCACTTGAGGTGCATAATACCTCATTGCCCTCATATTTTCCATTCAATTTTGAGTCTGATTCTTGTCGCCTTGGCTTGTTCTTGCTCTTCTGCTTTCTTGTGCTGACCAAGTTCTTGAAGTCCACCAAAGCTCATAAGTGATTATCTTGATGATGACTCGGTTAGGTGTCATCTCATCAAGTCTGTTCTCATGAAGAATGGAGATGGTAACATTTGACTCCATCTTTCAAAGAGATTGAAAGGCATTCCAGATTTACATGTAATCAACAATGTCATCTCATCAAGTTTCTCATGATTCATGAACACTGTTGATGGCAATTTCTCTAGCAGTGTGCTGTTAGAAAAAATCTGAGGTTCATTATATGCCATACATGTCTCATCCTTGAGGTGCATTATTTGATCATACTTTATATTGACGATGACTCAGTTAGGTGTCATCTCATCAAGTTTGTTCTCATGAAGAATGGAGATGGTAACATTTGACTCCATCTTTCAAAGAGATTGAAAGGCATTCCAGATTTACGTGTCATCAACAATGTCATCTCATCAAGTTTCTCATGATTCATGAACGCCATTGATGGCAATTTCTCTAGCAGTGTGCTGTTAGAAAAATCTGAGGTTCATTATATGCCATACATGTGTCATCCTTGAGGTGCATTATTTGATCATACTTAAATAACGAATATTTTGTTTATGGTGCAGAAGCCTAATGTTTCCTAAATCCCGTAACAATAAACCAAGGGAATCCAAAGCGTACCATATATAGTGGTCTCATGTCTAAGCAGGACATAATTGTATTTAGTAATATGAAATTCGCATGTTCCAATCTGCATGTAGCTGAAACTGTCTCGCTAACCTATAAAAACTGCCTATGGCCCTAGCATAGTATTTGGCTATATCGGCAAAAACTATTAAAAAACGATCGGCGGCCAAATGGATGGCAAGGTGGTAATTCTCCTCGCCGTGTTCTTGGCACACTTCCTTTCCCCTGCATGGTGTAAGTGTACACATTTATCCTATAATGTCTATATTTTTACATTTGATGAAGGAAAAGTTTAGGAGCCTTGATGTGATGTGGCGTACCTATTAAATGCTTGCAGGCGAAGGAGATGTCGCAGAGAGAGCCACAGGCGGGGGTCACCGGTGCCCGCCAGTCGGCAAAGATATAACTGAGAAAAGCAGGATTAGAGTGAGCCTATGTGTTAGACAGTTTTGTGGCCCTCACTGGAAGAAATGCTTCTGCTGCGCAATTCTGCCCGACAACCCTTGCCACTTCAACCAGCAAGAGTGCTGGGACACCTTCCCCGGTGCACAGCCACGCCGCCAAGTCCTGCCCACTGCGCCGGCGGGATCTCCAGGCGATTTTTACTGAATGTATATAGGGATTAATCGAGCATGCAGATTTGGAGATAAATAATTCTGTTTTTTTTTCTTATGATTAATTCCCTACTGGTTGATTTCAATTTCAAACGCTGATCAGATTACCAAAACATTAAAAACTAGCTATCAAATTAATATCGTTGTGTAAAGAAAAAAAAAAGAGTTCATCTACACTTGATTGTAAACCATAAAAGTTTGGCGCATCAGCCAACAGATATCCAAGACAATCATGTCTGCAAAGGTTTTGATGACGAAGGCTAAGCTGCTAATAAAGACATGGTTACTTCTGGGTTACATCTTTAGGTATGGGTTTTCATACCAACGTAACGAGTCATATACCATCTATCACTTGTTCACTACCACAATATGGGTTTCAGAGGCAGCAACTTTGGACATAAGTGGACATCCAAGCTAAGGTATTGTATTATGGCTAAAAGAAAAATGAAACTGTTGACGCAAAAGCTGGGTTACAGATAAGCTAGCACTACTACAGAATGCTTAATAGAGGCGGGAGTTTTGGATTTAAGAAGGCAAGCAAAGCAACTGCCTCCAACATGCAATAGCCGATCAATGGAGGTTAACCAAAGTGGTCACACCTTTGCCCATCTGTGTAAATGAGGTTAACCAAGGCGTGCACCTTTGCCTGTCTGTGTAAGTGATTTCAGAAAAAATAGAAATAGATCACAAATGAGCCTGTATTTGAGCCCACGTGTGAGCCCAATTCCAGCCTATCTGCACGTACTGCCCCACCACCGGCCCATGCACCGCCTTGATCCGCCCAAGCCGACTTTAATCCACCCCATGCCATCGACGAGGGGCCACACGCTGCCTAGATCCGCCCCATGCCACAGCCGTTGCCCTCATACCACTGCCTGGATCTGTCCAAGCCCCCCGCGACCCATGGAGGCGCCGCTAGCTAGGAGAAGCCCCCGCCAAGAGGCGTGGCCGTCTGCCGCCTGAGCGTAGCCTCCTGTCCATCGGGCGATCGAACGGTAGCTGGCCCCACACACTTGCTCCACCTGCATGTCGTCGATGGAGGAGAGGGGCACGGATCTCCTAGGAGAGAGAGGAGCTCCATGGCTGCTCTGAGGAGAGGAAGAGAGAGGGAGGAGCTCGTGGGGAGGCTGTCAAAGAGAGTGAGATGTGCAGAGGCTCGGGTGCGCTGTCGGAGGAATGGAGGGAAGTAGGGAGAGGGAGGAACTGAGAGAGATTTGGATGAGTGAAACCCTAATCTGTTGTATATATAATGAGCTAGGTATTAGGCCAAGATGGATTACCTGCTAGGCCACTATTTTTTGTAGGCGGGCCTCATAATGAGCCCGTCTCTGAAAATGGATTTAGGCGGTTGTCTTAGTTGTCCACCTCCGAAAATAGACTAGTTCAGAAGACGATTGTCTTAAACTGCCCACCTTCTTAAATTTATTTTTGAAGGCAGGCTTTTTTCAACAGCCTACAAAAATAAAATGACCGCCTCCATAAATGGATTTTGCAAGACATTTATTTTTTTTTGGAACCTCGGTTAATAAAACTACAGCCTCCATTGATCACCATTCATTAACTAAGGCGGTTGGATTTTGTAAACATCTCGGTTAATATTTGGGCAGTGTCTCGCAAAATTATTTTTGTAGAACTGTAGGGCTGGATCGCCTAGGCTGTCTCAGACCGAAGAACGCAGCGAGGATCACACTTACACGGTGAATAGAGGCGAGGTTTTTGAGCAAACTAACAAAGGATAACTAACACTATTTCATTGTGAAGAATGACGAGGGTTTTGACCAAATCACCAAAAGATAAGCAATCACACTTACGTGATGAAGAACGACTAGTTTGCTTACAAACTAGCAAAAGGAACCATCGAAGCTGTCGCCTAGGAGAGACCCCGTAGGGGCAAAGAAGTTGCCGGATTACTCTAGGCTGGGCGACAAGCCTAGGACGCCATCCTTAGACGTCAAATCAAGGGATGAACAACAGCATGTGGTTTGGAATATGACTTACATGGAGTTGTGGATGTGACAAGTACAACTGGATTATTTGATGAACTCAATTGGACATGATTCTCTAGTATATATAGAGGGGGGCCGGTGCTCTTATCCTAGTAGGAGACACTTCTAAGATTTATTTTCCAAGTTTTCCACAAGTTTGTAAGAGTTCGGATCACAATCCAAAAGGACAGATCAAAACTGGGTCTTTTATTAGGTCCATCGTTGGAAGTTCTGACACTTTCTGGAACATCCAGGTGTAGGAACTTTCAACGTGAGGATGACCCTGGGCACCAAGCAGGGTATTTTTAGTCTCAGAACCCAACGTCCGTCAAAATTCCGAGCATTATTGGAAATTCCTACGAAGGTCAGAACTTTTGACAGTAGAGCATCTTCCCGTGGGAGTAACTCCTTTCATCCAGACATTCGGACTAGACATTCCATAATGTATTTTGATTCATTTCAACGAGAGGAATGTAATGTTGAAGTCTGTTTGACATTTTGAAAACATCATGACAGGACAATTTTTGTTGCCAACAGAAATCTTAGGGGCCGTTTGGATCCTTTCATTCGGAGAAATTGAAATCTACTCAATAAATTAGGCTACTTGACTTAGAATGTGATATTTCATCACTTTTAAAGTTCATATATAATCCTATCTCATAGGGTGGGGATAGAAATTTGATTATATAGACCACCATGCTATATTTCTACTTTGCAACTTATAGCGCTCCCCTACTGCAGAAATGAACACTTACAAATATAATTCATGTACAATATTGACTTTAATAATAATATATGTTTAAATTATGATTACTAAAATAAATTCAATTCCAAGGATCCAATGTTGAATTTACTAAGGCCCCATTTGGATCCTTGGAATTGAATTTATTTTAGTAATCATAATTTAGACACATATTATTAATTAAGTCAATATTTCCACCGTAGGGGAGCGCTAAAGGTTGCAAAGTAAAAATATAGCATGGTTGGTAACCAAGTGTTTATGCATGATATTAGTGTTTTATAATTTTTCTCTAGTGTGATAGGCAGCAATGACATCAACTTATGTGGCTTCTCAGTAGAGAAAAGACTTTTGATCTACACCAGGTTTTGGTTTTACTCTCGGTATTTTTTGTGTTTGGGACTAAAGGATGAATTAGTCCCGCTTCCAACTTTTATGAGGTGTCAGAGGACCTTTAGTCCTAGTTGATAACACCAACCGGGACTAAAGGGTAACATTTAGTCCTGGTTCATGTGACCAACCCGGATTAAATGTTGTCCCGGTTGGTAACAGCAACCCAGACTAAAGGGTCATCCACGAATTAATTAGTTCAAAAAGGAAAACATCCTATTTGAAGCCATAAGTGATGTGTAAGTGAGGTGGTAAGACATGTGAGAGGCCATACATAAGGTCTTGAGTTCAAATCTCATGGAACCCAGTGGTGGGGATACATTAGTTTTTAAATCTCAAGAGACATTTAGTCCCTGTTCCGAAAGTGGTTGGGAACCAGAACTAAACGTGATTTTTCCACTAGTGCTATTTATATGAATGGATATGTAATTTCACAATCGCAGGCGCACTTTTATATAAATTACAGTATGGATTCATATATATCTTGCATGATACGCCCACTGCGTTTATATATTCAAGTGCCAATTCAAAGTTTTGTTCACTTCATCAAGTGATAGCACATGAAGACTTAGAAAGAGTATTGGGACGACAAAACAAATCAAACTACCGATTCAGCTCAATAGCTTCATCTTTAATCAAATGAAAAAAAAAAACAAGTTCTCAAACCAGTTCTTATTCCTCCTCCGAGTATAGGACAACAGACGACTTAACTAGGGGATACCTATTAGAGCGATGCATGGAAGTGTTCAAAGTAAATCCTTTTCCCTTTAGGATTAGGATGATTGTCGACATGATGAAATATGCACGATATTATATAATTAGGTAGGCTACGAGAGATATGCTTGTATGAATTTTGTACTATACGTGTGTGTTCATGTACATGGACTACTATTGTAGCCTTTTACCTAATTAATCTAGATCTAGTATAGACCTAATAATATAAATATTAAAGAACAGAACCCCTCTCACTTCTACCACAATTATTCTTCCATGACTCGCTTCAGTCCTTGCTTCCACCCCTATTCTTTGGTACATTCGTGTAGTTTGTAAATGCAAAACTTCACGCATCGCGCCACTGAGGTCATGGCCTAGTCGGCTACCTGAGCCCATGCATGTTGAATCTTATATTAGCACACACATGTGGCTAGACAACCTTTTTTAATATCACAACAAAATATACAACACCACAGGAATTGTTTTCTCCTGCTGTATATTTTTGATGTCTGATCTAGTAAATAAGCAAAAGGTAATACGTACACCACTACAAAAACGGTTTTCGCAAACTACAACTTCCTACGTATTACCCCTTTTGCATTGCATCCACTAAATATTTATATTGGAATTAGCCCTATGTGTATAATCATACTCATGGTATTACAGTTAAGCAATTTTCATGTGCTAATAAAGACTTGGTGATCACTCAAGCCAAGCTTGAGTGGAGTTCATGGCTTAGCAGAGCATGGGATGGGTGTCTCCTGGAGTTGTAGTTGACTTTAATGAAGTGAATGCATGTAATGCGATCGAGTAACTTTAGTAATATGGATATATATAATTTTAACCAGATCTGATAGATAAACCTGTAATTTGTCCATTACTATTTCTCTAACTTAACTTGTAAAAGCTTCTGAGTATTGTTAAGTGTGGTATTCTTGTGCCAGATGATTCTTGATGGTTGCTTCATGGAATGAACTTTTACAGTTTGATCCTGCGGTTTAGCTGCTCTAGTGGATGTCATGGATGGCGACTCTAGGGATTTTAATGCAACTGTCGATTTAGTGCTACTTCTGTGGACCGATGACACATGGTACTAGCTCGATGGCCTGGGTGAAGTCCTGCAATCAACAATGTCATCTCATTGAGTTTCTTATTAATGCTGATGTCAATTCTCTAGTAGTGTGCCAATAGAAATTTTGAGGTTTGTTAGAGCAACTCCAGCAGTTTAGCTAAAAGTACTTGCCAAATTTCATAGTTTAGCTATTTTGTAAAATATAGAAGTCATAAAAAATGAGTTCTACAACAGCATTGCTATTCTCATCTTCTATATTAAAAAAACTGCCACGTCACCAACTACCACAGACCTATTCCCCAGAACTTATCTGCAGTGACGTTACTCCTGCGGCTCTGCTCCTTCGCGTCAATAGAAATAGAATAATCTCCGTGCGTCCTGGGCTCAAGTGCGGCATCGCCTTCGTGTCACCAGCACGAAACACTGATGATCTTGGTGGCGACGGGCTGCGCTACCCTGTAGGTTTGTCACAACATCAAGGCATTTTGTATTAGTTTTTCAGACCAATATCTTCATGACATCAACATACATATATATGTGTGTGATGGTGCAAACGTCAGAAGCAGCTCCTTCACTGGATAACATAGATAACAAGGTTCATGTAAGAACATTAATAAATCCGATATGAAAGCTGAGATTTATCGGAAGCAGCTAGACCCTCAGCTAGGCATGCTAACAAACTAACATGCGCTTGTTTTGATGCGGCATTGACGAGGCTGGGGGAGGTGAGGACGCGACACATGAGCTAGGGCAATGAAGGGCGGCGCCTTCAGACGCTCACGACGGGAAACTTCAGTGCGCACGAAAGGAAACCTCCACCGCACGGGGAGGCCATCTTGCGAGGGAATTCGGCGGATGGCGAGCGCAGTCGGTCTGCTATCTATGGCGACCGAGAATTAAGGGATAGCCAGCTTGGTATTTTAGAAAATCAGATAACATATCTGTTGGAGATCAATTTTTGTTGTAAAAATCCAAATATAGCACATCTGTTGGAGGTGCTCTTATATGCCATACTTGTCTCTGTAATGTGGTGCAGTATTTGATTATTATACCTAAATAATGGACCTTTTTGAGGGGTGCAGAAATCTAATAATAACTAAATCTGCAACAATAAATGGAATCCAAAGTGTACCATATATAGTGGTTTCATATCTAAGCAGGAAGTAAAGAGTAATTAAATTAGTACTATGGAATTCCTATGTAGCCGATCTGCAAGTAGAGCTGAAATTGTATTTCTAATCTATAAATTTCCTACGGTTCCAGCATATTCGGCTGTATCGGTCCAAACTATAAGAAAAAAATTGGTGGCACGATGGATGCCAAGGTGACGTTAATTCTCTTCGCCGTGTTCTTGGCACTCTTCCTTTCTCCTGCAATGTGTAAGTGTGTGCACATTCATCATATAATACATCTTTACATCTGATGAAAGAAAAGGTTAGATGCCATGATGTGATGTGGCGTGCATCTGAATGCTTGCAGGCGAAGGTGATGTCCCAGAGAGATCGACAGGTGGTGGTCGCCGGTGGCTGCCTGTCGGAAAAGAGATAACCGAGAGAAGCAAGATTAATGTGAGCCTTTGTGTTAGACAGTCGTGTGAACCTCACTGGAATAAATGCTTCTGCTGTGTAGTGCTGCCCCAAGTCCCTTGCTACTACAAGCAGCAAGATTGCTGGGACATATGCCCTGGTAGTCCAACCCCGCCTGCTGCACCGCAGGTAGAGGGATTTTAATTGAACATGCAATTCGAAAATTGCTCGATAAAGAATTTTGTTTCAGTTTGAGTTCCCTTCTGGTTGATTTCAATAAAATTTCAAAAAGGCTGATCAGCTTACCAAAACATTGAAAATAAGCCAGCAATATCCAACATAATACCATGTAGGTTCTGTTGGAATATGATCCGAATTCTAACGTGAGTCCAACGGGGACGCCTAGAGGGCCCATAGTTCGGGTTATATTTATTAGCGGGTTTGTTTCCGTATTTGACTAGAGTTAGTCCACCCTATAAATACATCTTTTAAGCCGCACGGGAAGAGTTGATATAACTCATTGTATTCTCTGCGTTCTGTAAACTCTCTCCATATAGTGAAGATCGCCGGTTGGCGCCCGTGGTTTTTCCCGCAAGGGTTTTCCACGTAAAAATCTGTGTCTCGTGTTTGATCTATTCTCGTTCTTCCCTAACAAGTGGTATCAGAGCCAGACACGAGATTAAAAAAAAGTTAGGGTTCAGTCCCTGTTCGCCATGCCGCCGCTGTCGTCATAAAAAAAATCAGCCGCCGACAATTCCTTCCGTGCCGATCTGACGGGAGCGTTCGGGCACGTTTGGCTTCCTGCTTCCTTACCGATGCGGAGTCGAGGCGGAGTCGGTGGCGGTGTTGATTCTACAAAAGTCTGTTGCTGCGCGTGGATCAAGACGGTTTGTGCTCTGCCGTGAATTCCGATCTGTGATTGCTCCCTGTTCCCGTTTGGGAAAAGGCGTCGCTGTTCTGCTCTTCGGATTCGGAAATTGAACTAGTCACGTGAAGACCCAAGCCGTCAGAACCAGTGTCCGTTCCCGTTCGTGAGTTGAAAAATCAACTTTGGTGATTATTTGCTACACGCACACATCAGTTCGTACCAGAGATTATTTCTTCTGGTTTATTGTTGTTATTTCTTCACCATGTCTACAATAAAGTATGATATTCCTCAACTGGATCGCGACACAAGGTTCGCTCTATGGCAAGTCAAGATGCGGGCTATTCTTACGCAGGCTGATGTGGATGATGCTGTTGATAAATTCGGCAATAAAGATTCAAAGTCTTGGACCGATGAGGAGAAGAGAAAAGATCGTAAGGCCTTGACTCGAATTCAGCTTCATCTTTCAAATAATATTTTGCAAGATTGTCAGCAGGAGAAAACTGCAGCTGCTTTGTGGCTCAAATTAGAGTCAATTTGCATGTCTAAAGATTTGACAAGCAAGATGCATATGAAGATGAAGCTGTATACCCACAAATTGCAAGGTGGTTCTGTGATTAATCATCTAACGGTCTTCAAGGAGATCGTTTCTGATCTATAGGCTATGGAGGTCAAGTATGATGATGAGGATTTGGGTCTTATTCTTTTGTGCTCTTTGCCTAGTTCTTATGCAAACTTCAGAGATACATTGTTATATAGCCATGATACTCTAACTCTTGATGAGGTTTCTGAGGCGTTGCATGCCAAGGAAAAGATGAAATTGATGGTGTCTTCTGAAGGTTCTGCTTCTAATGAAGAAGCGTTGTCTGTTCGTGGGAGGACAGAAAATAAATCAAACAATGGCAATAGAGGCAAAAGTTCCAATCGTTTCAAAGGCCGATCAAAGTCTCGAGGTAGAGGAGATAAATTCTGCAAGTATTGCAAGAAAGATAATCACTTTATCGAAGATTGCTTGAAATTGAAGAATAAAGAGAAGAGAGCTGGCACATATAGAGAAAAAGGTAAATCCAATGAAGAAGGTAATGCTTCTGTTGCTGCTTCTAAGGCAGATTATTCCGATGGTGATTCGCTTGTTGCTTTTGCTAGATGTGCAAATAGTGATGATGAATGGATTCTTGATTTCGCTGCTTCTTTTCATATATGCTCTAATAGAGATTGGTTTGTCACCTATGATTCTCTCCAAGGTGGAGGCTCTGTTAGATTGGGTGATGATAGTCCACTTGATATTGTTGGCATTGGTTCCATTCAGATTAAGATGCATGATGGCATTCTCAGAACTTTGGATGATGTTAGGCATATTCCAAGCATGAGCAAGAATCTTATTTCTCTTAGTACTCTTGATGCTAAATGGTACGAGTACTCCGGTGGAGATGGAGTTTTAAAGGTGTCAAAAGGTTCTCTTATTGTGATGAAAGGTGAATTAAAATCTCCAAATTTGTACCGTCTTCGTGGTACTACAATTATAGGTGATGTTGCTGTAATTTCCAATTCACCATCTAATTCTGATGCTACTAATCTTTGGCATATGAGTCTTGGATATATGAGTCAGCAAGGCTTGCATGAATTGTGTAAGAGAGGACTTCTTGCTGAAAATAGCATCAGTAAGTTAAAGTTTTGTGAGCATTGCATATTTGGCAAGCACAGGAGGGTGTCATTTAATACCTCAACTCATAAAAGTAAAGGTATTCTTAATTATGTGCATTCTGATTTATGGGGACCATCTCGCAAGCCTTCTTTTGGTGGTTCTTGTTATATGTTGACAATCATTGATGATTATTCTTGTAAGGTATGGCCTTATTTCTTAAAGCATAAATCAGAAGCATTTTCAGTATTTAAAGAGTGGAAGGTTATGATTGAGAATTAAACTGAGAAGAAGGTTAAAAAGCTTCGCACTGATAATGGGATGGAATTCTGTTCTAATGAATTTAATGAATATTGCAAGTCTCAAGGCATTGTCAGGCACTACACTATTCCTTATAGACCTCAACAGAATGTTGTAGCTTAGCGTATGAACAGAACTATCATCTCCAGGGCCCGTTGCATGTTGTCTAATGCTCGCTTGAATAGGCGCTTTTGGGCTGAAGCTGTTTCCACTGCTTGCTATCTTATTAATCGTTCACCCCCTATTCCTCTTATAAGAAAACTCCAATTGAGGTATGGTCTGGATCTCCTGCTGATTATTCGCAATTGAGAGTTTTTGGTTGTACTGCTTATGCTCACGTTGATAATGGTAAATTGGAGCCTAGAGCTGTTAAATGCATTTTTATTAGTTATCAATAAGGTGTTAAAGGTTATAAATTATGGAATCCCCAGACTCAGAAGATTGTGCTTAGCAGGAATGTTGTCTTTAATGAAAATGTTATGTTTGTTGACAACCTATCTTCAGCTGATGCTCCCATTGAGGGAGAGAAAATAAGTGTGCAGGTGGAGCACTTAATTGATTTACCAGATGTTGATAATGTTGCTATCCAAGATGAAACCATTGCTGAAATTTCTCCAATTGTTGATGATTTTTCTGTTGTTGAGCATTCTTCTCCAGTTGTGCAGTCTCCACAACAGTCTATTGCTGCTAATAGGTCTAGAAGGCAGCCAAAACCAATTAAAAGATATATTGAAGAATGCAATGTTGCTTATGGCATGAGTGCTGCAGAAGAGATTGAAGGTAATTCAGAACCTTCTAATTATTCTGAGGCTATTATTTCTGCTCATTGCAACAATTGGATGACCGCTATGCAAGATGAGATGGAGTCACTTGAAAAGAATGGTACTTGGGATTTAGTAAAATTACCCAAGAATAAAAAGCCTGTCCGCTGCAAGTGGATTTATAAAAGAAAGGAGGGAATTTCTCCAAGTGAGCCAGCAAGGTATAAAGCAAGGTTGGTTGCTAAGGGCTATAGCCAGATTGCAGGTATTGATTATAATGATGTCTTTTCCCCAGTTTTTAAGCATAGTTCTATTCGTACTTTGCTTAGTATTGTTGCCATGCATGACTATGAACTTGAGCAACTAGATGTTAAAACTGTATTCTTACATGGAGAGTTGGAAGAAGACATTTATATGAACCAACCTGAAGGTTTTGTTATTCCTGAAAAAGAAAACCTTGTGTGTAGACTAAAGAAGTCTCTCTATGGTTTGAAGCAATCTCCTAGGCAATGGTACAAGAGGTTTGACTCTTTTATGCTGTCTCATGGCTTTAAGCGGTCTGATTATGATAGCTGTGTTTATTTGAAGATTGTTAATGGCTCAGCTATTTATTTGCTTCTTTATGTTGATGATATGTTGATTGCTGCAAAAGATAAATCAGAAATAGCTAAATTGAAGGCACACTTGAGTAAAGAATTTGAGATGAAAGACTTAGGTGCAACTAAGAAAATTCTTGGTATGGAAATTACTAGAGATAGAAAATCTGGTAAATTATACCTCAGTTAGCGAGGTTATATTGAAAAGGTTCTTCGTCGTTTCAATATGCATAATGCAAAACCAGTGAGTACTCCGTTAGCTGCACATTTCAGATTATCCTCAGCTTTATGTCCAGAGTCAGATAAAGATATTGAGTACATGTCTAGAGTTCCATATTCCAGTGCAGTTGGTTCTCTTATGTATGCTATGGTCTGTTCTCGTCCTGATTTATCTCATGCATTGAGTGTTGTCAGTAGATTCATGGGTAATCCTGGTAAGGAGCATTGGAGAGCTGTTCAATGGATTTTCAGATATTTGCGAGGTACTTCTAATGCCTGTTTGCAATTTGGGAAATCTAGAGATGGACTTGTTAGTTATGTTGATTCTGATTATGCTGGTGATTTGGATAAGAGGAGGTCTCTCACGGGCTATGTTTTCACCATTGGTGGTTGTGCTGTTAGCTGGAAAGCATGTTTGCAAGCTACTGTTGCTATATCTGCTACAGAAGCTGAATATATGGCTATTTCTAAAGCTTATAAAGAAGCTATTTGGTTGAGAGGTTTATACTCTGAACTTTGCAGGGTTACTTTTTGCACTACTATTCATTGTGATAGCCAGAGTGCTATTTGTCTGACTAAAGATCAGATGTTCCATGAAAGGACCAAACATATTGATATTAGATATCATTTTATTCGAGGTGTCATTGCTGAAGGTGATGTTAAGGTATGCAAGATAAATACTCGTGATAATCCCGCAGATATGTTGACAAAGCCAGTTCCTGGAGCTAAGTTTGAGCTATGCTCAGGCTTAGTTGGTATTACAGTTTAAGTCCTAGTGACTTTTGGCGTCGGTGATTATTTATTATTGAAGTGAGTTGATTGCTGATACTTCATTCGCTACAAGATGGAATTCGTCTCAAGGTGGAGTTTGTTGGAATATGATCCGAATTCTAACGTGAGTCCAACAGGGACGCCTAGAGGGCCCATAGTTCGGGTTATATTTATTAGCGGGTTTGTTTCCGTATTTGACTAGAGTTAGTCCACCCTATAAATACATCTTGTAAGCCGCACGGGAAGAGTTGATGTAACTCATTGTATTCCCTGCGTTCTGTAAACTCTCTCCATATAGTGAAGATCGCCGGTTGGCGCCCGTGGTTTTTTCCCGCAAGGGTTTTCCACGTAAAAATCTGTGTCTCGTGTTCGATCTATTCTCGTTCTTTCCTAACAGGTTCATCTGAAATGTAAACCATAAAACTTTGGCACAACAACTGAGCAACAAATATCCAAATCCAAGATAACAATAGCTACAAAGTTTTCGATGACCAATGCAAAAGTCTAAGGGAGAAGCCTTGGTTACTCTATACCACAATATGGATATTCGGCGGCATTTTTGAAGTTACAATGGACAACCTGACTGTCTAACAAATAGTCTCTGTTAATTTACCATTTGCTAACATTCCTCTACTAGCATCATTATAGCCAGTTAAGACATCCGTCTTTGTTAGTAACCTTTTTTTAGAATAAAAAATAAGCCAAAACATTGTTAAGCATCATGGTCGTGCGCGTCCCAACCTATAAGACTGACCGCACCGGGGAGCGGTAAAACGCCCGCTACACCACATTTGGCATTTCAACGCCTGCACCGCGCAACGGCATATGGCCCGGCAAAGTAGCGTTCCCTACAGAAACACTGGACAGGCAGAGGTGCTGGGGAGGAATGCTATCCCTCCGGCGCTGGGCCCAATGCCGTCTGAGGGAGGAGTGCGGAGGAGGAGCTGCGTCGCGCCGCCGTCGCCGAGGCCCGTCGGGGAGCTGCGCTGCGCCGGGGAAGCTGCACCGCCGCCGGGGAGGGCACAGGGAGCTGTGCCGCGCCGGGGAAGCCGCTCCGCCACCGGGAGGGCCCGTCGAGGAGCTACGCCGCCGCCGGGGAGCTGCGTCGCGCCGGAGAAGCCGTGCTGCCACAGGGAGCTGCGCCGCTCCAGGGAAGCCGCTCCGCTGCCGGGGAGGGCCCGTCGAGGAGCTGCGGTGAAGCCGCACCGCCGCCGGGAAGGCCCGCCGGGGATCTGCGAGGCGCCGGGGAGCCACGCGCGCCGATGCCCGCCGCTTCGTTTTTTCTATAGCGTTCGCAATAGAGGGGGCCAGCGCTGCAACACCCGTGTTTTACCGTGCGCTGGAACCGGGTCTGACAAGTGGGCCACCGGATGTAGAGATCGGTTTGGAGACTCCTCCGGTGCGGATAGCCTAAGTTACTTGATTTATTGCACGTAATGCGTGGACCCACGAGCTGTTGCCTGGCATGTCCCCTTCCTACTAGAAATAAGATGCTATTCTTTTATATTCACTTTCATTTAGAAGTCCCCAATTAATTGAATATTTTGTATCCTAAATGATCACAAACGGAAAACGTTTTAACTACAAAGTTTTAGGATTTATTGGGGATCCTAGTGAATTCAATGACAAATTTTATGTCCACACCTACTTCCCAGTTTCTATAGCAACCAAGTGTTTATGCATATATTCAAAAACATTTGTTACATGACATTAATGTTTCCTATGACAGGAAGCAATCAGGCATTGACTTATGTGGTCTGTGACTATTGTATCCCATGTGTTAAATCAATTTAACTTTGACAAAGTTTATGGTGAATAATATTTATATTTTTATCTCCAAACAAAAATGGTTGGAAGCTTGCGGAACTTCTGATGGTCGGAAGTTGGAACCAACTTCTGACAGAACCAACTTCTCACAGCTAAGGATAAGGGCTGGTTTTGGATATGCTGGGAGTTGTTCCAATGCCAAATATCCCTTCTTCCTCCCCGACCAGAACTCGCCGACCTTCCATTGGAGACAATTTGAAGGTCCAGTATTCACAAAATACACGGGAAGAGATTTCGATCTTCATTTCTTCGAGGGGGTTGGTACAAAAGGTTAGTTAATGCATCCCATGCCTCTTTAAAATGCAAAACGGCGGGCGGATGCCGACACGGTGTCACGCGGCACATGGGCACTGGCAGGTCTAAGGGGCGCGCTATGAGCTAGGGCGCGGGGGCTGAGGTTCCCTGATCCACGGTTGACCGGGGCACGGGCAGTGGGAGTCCGGTTGCCGGGGCGCCTTGCCGCGCGGCGGCGCGCCATGGGCGACATCCTGAGCTCGCTGGCGGGGTGCTGCAGGGTGCTCCGGCCTCGGTTCGCTACGTCAAGGGCACCAGAGGGAAGCGTGGGCGAAGGGTAACACGGCTGTGGGGTCAGGATAGTCAACTGAGGTGCTCCGGTGCGGCGGCGCCATGGCCGGAACTCCACGAGTTTGTCGGCTGCGCGAACAGGGGATTCCGAGCCTCCTCGGGCGAGGTGGAGGGCACCGGCGGGTCGAGGGGGACCACAACGAGTGTGGATTAGGCCTCGGCTTCAACCGAGGGACTCACTAAGGCAGAGCTCATCGGCGGCGGGTCCTACAGAGAGAGAGAGGAAATCTCGATGAGCTCAAAACCGTGCAAAACGTGAAAAGGAAGGCACAGGGAGGTCTCAGGTGAACGCGGCATCACCTAAGGTGGCTTTGCAATGTGGTAGCAGCGGCGGTTGGTTACTAGAGGACACTCTGGCGAGCGGCGGCGCTTGAGTGGTGCGGCAGAGCAGAAAGGAATGGAAAGAGGGGCTCGAGCTTGGCTTTATTGGCCGAGGTAGGGCAGAGAGAGGTTGCGAGGCCGTGGCCGCAGCGGTGGCGTGAGTGGGAGGCCGCTTAGGCCACCTCGTCGGCTGTTTTGCGCTGAGGAGAAATGGTGGCGGCGACGACGCTTGTGGTGGAGGAAGGAGAAGGGGCCGTGGACGCTTACACATCGGGCCGAGCCGGCAGAAAGAGGGGAGGCAGGGAGGCTGCGCGGGCTGGCGTCGCATGGGCCGAGCGAGCTGGGTCGGCCGCATCCTGCTGCGCAAAGCGTGCGCAGGAAGAGGGGAGGAAGGGAGATGGGTCGGCTGTGGCCTGGGCCGAAAAGAGAGAAAAGGAGGGGAGGGAAAAGAAAACTTTTTTTTCTATTTTCTAAACTTCACAAGTTGCACATTTTGAATTCAAATTTTAAAATTGTTTTCAAACAACCTATCCTGCATCCAAACAAAATATTATGAACAAGCATGAATGCAACAATTTATTTATAAACCACATATTCCCCACTTATTATTTAGAAAAATATTATTTTGCCTATTTTATTCCTGTGAAGAAAATACAAGTAGTTAACCAAATTAAATCTGTATTTCAAAAGTGTTTTTTAGGGTGTTACAAACCTACCCCCTTAAATGAATCTCATCCTCGAGATTCGAAGAGTTGAGGATAAGCTATTTTGACATCTTCTTCCCTTTCCCTTGTGGCGTCCTCCTCGAAGTGTCTGTTCCACTTAATCTTACACATCTTTATGATCTTACTCCGATTTCGAAGAGTTGAGGATAAGCTATTTTGACATCTTCTTCCCTTTCCCTTGTGGCGTCCTCCTCGAAGTGTCTGTTCCACTTAATCTTACACATCTTTATGATCTTACTCCGATTGAGCGCTTGATGTCTTGGATTTCCTGTTTGACTCCTATGATCTTCACAATAGCTCCTTATCCTTATCTGAAGTGTTGATCACTTGTTGTTCACATTGCCTTTTGTCCAAGTCCATCCTTCGTTCAGTAGACTAAATATCTTGTATACTAGCAAACATCATTAGTACAAATGATGATATTGTCATTCAACCACCAAAATCAATTATGGCCCTCTCTAGGTGCCATTTTTCCTTATAGATCTCTTCGGTGATGATGCTGCATGTCGATGCTTCTTGGAGAGATGGTGATGTTAATCATAGTTGTGTTGGCACCACGATCATGGTCGTGGTAGTGGTAGGCTCATGGGGCATGCCAAAGCTGTAGTGTGTTGAGTTAACCTTCGGTGTGTACTCACATGACGACGGATCCGATCCATAGTTGTGACCCTAGAGCTTCGCTGAGAGCCCTGTTGGCCCTCTTACTCGATATGATTAAGTAATATATGACATAGCGGTAATATAATAGGTAATCTAAGAGGTATAGTTACAACAAAAATCTTGAGACGAAGGAAGATGAACAACAAAAGGAAGACTCAATGAAGATTGAATGAGCCGAGGATGCAAGAGACTTGTTGGGTTATGAATAATTCATACCCTCTCCCTTCTGTGTATACTATGCATACGGAGGAATTGTCACCTGTCGAGGCCTATGGCTCAAGGAGTTGGCAACCGACCATATCCCTAGGAAAACATTAATACTCCCTCCGTCTCGCAAAGATTTCCATCCTAAGGTTAAAAAACTACCACAAGGTCGCACCACATCCAGCCACACGAAAAAATCTTTCACTACATCAAAAAACCGAAACTAAAAAAATCTATCACACCCACCCACACATATGATGTAGTCTGAGCTGGCCTGATTTTTTGTCCCCTAGTATAGGGGTATTTTTGTATTTTACCACCATAGTATTAGTTTTCGTGTCCAATCCTGCAATTGAAATGTTTTTAGGACCGAGGGAGTATGTCGACACCAACATATCCGTAGCAGACCTTTAACGTATTGACATTATGACACCTATATATGACGTATGTGAATGAATGACTATTTGGATCCAACTAACTTATGATTCATTCCTTATACGACATGCAACGCGGTTGGTAACCTTGGATTGCATGAGACAACTGTGGTCGCACCTAGTACTGAAAGGCCGGTTTGCAATATAGTTTTACAAAATTTATTTATTACACGACGACAATAAATGAGACAACTGTCGTCGCACCAGGTTCTAGAAAGGTAGGTTTGCAGTATAGTTTTATACAATGACACAATAAATTGGACAATTGCACAATTACTCTTACTTTAATATCAAATTGCATGTTTAGGTCTTTTCTAACTTTACTTGTTTATTGCTTTTATTTAATTTTCATCTATGGCCTCTATTTCTTAATATGGTCATGTCAAGAGTTTTCTTTTAATAAAAAAATGAATTGAAAATACAAGGGCGCAAAAGGCTATAAATCTGTGGCCTATTTATTGCTAGCCTCCTAAATTATTGTCTTGTTTCGAAGAGATGCTCCCATGAGTTCATGAAATCTACTAATTTATTTGCATTTGCCAAAAGGTATAATTGTATAAACGTTTCTGGGGCAGTATGTAAAAAGTTCCAAGTCGAAATACAAGGAACAAACATGCAATAAAAAGATTAAAGTAGGGATAGAAATGCAATTTTGCATACCCTCCGGCGGAAATAAAAAGGGGACCACCGGGCACCGAGAAACAACACTCACGCACACCCGTCGCCGCTCCCACCCCCGCCCATCGTCGTCGCTGCTTCCGTAGCCGATCCCAGCGAGCGAGGCCAAACTGCCGAGAACAACGCCGGCGCCGGCGCCACGGAATTGCTGCGCCGCCCACTGCACGGAACTGCAATGGAGTACACCTCAGCCTCCGACGTGCTCACCAACAATGATCTCCTTCGGAAGATCCTTCTCTGCCTCAGATGCCCGAGCTGCCTCGTTAGCGCCGCGATCACCAGTAAGCAGTGGCTTCGTAGTGCGTCTGGCTTCGAGCAGGTCATCGGCCTCCCCGACTTCTGCGCGCGCCACTCACCGCGCCTATGGGTCTATGTCTCCTGTGCTGGCATTTCTGGCTCCTAGTTCATCCCGCTCCTGCAACCTGATGCCTCTAGCCCATCGGTGAGTAAGGATGAAAACCAACGGAAAGGGTATCATAATACGGAAACGGATATCATAATATGGAAAAATGAACGGACGGAAATGGAATATTTCTATATTTTAGTGATTAAAGAGTACAAAAAATAATTAAAAATGGTTGTGAAACCAATTAAAACTGATAACTTTTTATGTATCGGGATTTTCCGGAAATTGTCAGAAAGAGTATCATAATACGGAAAACGGACGGACGGAAACGGGATTTTTTTCGTCCGTTTTCATCCTTATCGGTGAGTGCTGTCTTCAACCCCAACCTGCAGGCCCAGGCTGACTTCGGTTTCGGCGACTTGCCGGCGCCGAACGTCTTGGACTGCCGGAATGGCTTGGTCCTCCTTGAGTTTGGCGGCGACGCCTTCCAGTTCCACCCCGCTATTCTCGCTGTCCGCTCGCTGCTGCACCCTAACATGGGCATGGTCGAGGTGCTCCGCAGCGGCCGCTGCCACCCTCCTTCTCGGCGGGGTGCCCTCATGCGGTGCTCCTCCATGCCGACCACGGCGACGACGCCCTGTGCTACCACGTCAACGTTCGCACCTGGAAGCCGGAAAATACGGTCATGGTGCTAGTGTTTGTCCTGCGGTCGGGCTCTTGAGTCGTGCACTGCATAGCCACCGCTAGTCTCGCTTGGTCGCCGGTCAAGATCCTGCCGGCGACTGTGCTTGTCGGCGGCAAGATCTACATGGCGACGCAAGGGGGGTACATCCTGGGACTCGACCCCGCCAAGGAAGAACTCTTCATCGTCGATCTCCCTGAGGGTGTGGAGGGTGATCAGTACCGAGGCAACCTCGTCCACGGCCGGGGAGACGACTCTGTCCTATACCTCTTCCATGTGGACGGAGACAACAGTCTCAATGTCAGGATGAACGGCGACAACCATGAGCACGGCGGCGCTAACGGGTGGGTGCTCAGGGACACCATTTCCCTGCATGAGACTTGTGGCCATCTCCTGGAGCAGGGTTGGGAGACCGCAACCGATGGGGATGAGTACACTCCTGCGGTAATGGTGGTCGGCGCCGGGGACAACGCCGAGTTCGTGTTCTTGGAGCTCGGCATAACTGGCGTCATCGTGTACATGCATCTCAAGACCAGGGAGGTGAAGCAGGTGTACCAGAGGGAGCCAGACGATGACTGCTACCACTAGCAGAAAAATGGTTTCCATTAACGCTAGCAAATTATTTTTACAGATAGTTTCTGTTATCGTGCGCATGTGAAAAAAAATACGTTGGGCCAGAATTAGAACCGCCTGTGTAAATGACTTTACACAGGCGTTTTGGTTAAGAAAACCGCCTGTGTAAATGCACCATTTACACAGGCGGTTTTCTTAACCAAACCACCTGTGTAAATGCATTATTTGTACATGCAGTTTCGTTAAGAAAACCGCCTGTGGAAACCATTTTATACAGGCGGTTTCTTATGTGAACCGCCGGTGCTTCTGCCAACTGTATAAATACCCCTCCTTCAACCCTGAGACAGACCTGTAGCTCGCACCCAGCTTCCATAGTTGGCGATTTGGATGTCCAGATTTGCAAAATACAGGGAGAGAGGTTTTGCCCTTCATTTCTTCGAAGGAGGTTGCTACAAAAGGTTAGTTAATGCCTTCCAAACCTCTTTTTATCCATTGTTGCTCAATTTGTGCCACTTTTTGGATTTAGGGTTTCACCATGAGTTAGAGAGAAGAAATAGTTAGGTTGTTTCATTAAATGAGGTTGTTTATGATGCTTCCATAATGTCTCTCTTCTCCTTTTCACTGTTGCTTCTCAATTTTTACTTGTTTTCATGAATTATGTGATATATATATATATCTAGCTCTATGTTCTATGTTGTGTATTTATGTAGAGAGAGAAATATTGTTTTTTAATGTTTTAAATTATATTCTCTTTACTTCACTATTTATTTATATTAACATCAATGCTCTCTTTATTTCACTATTTATTTATATTACCATTGTCTATGCTCTCTCTTTTACTTCAATATTTATTTATTTATATTACCATCGTCTATGCTTTTTTTTACTTCACTATTTATTTTTATACTACCATATCTATGCTCTCTTTATTTCGCTATTTATTTATATTACCACCGTCTATGCTCTCTTTTACTTTAGTACTTATTTATAGTAGCATCAATGCTTACTTTACTCACAGGTGAAGATGGAGAGGTCATGATGGATGTATAACTTATCAAGACTAGATCCATCATTCATACATGAGGTCAATGGGTTTATTGATGCCGCTAAGAGCCATGCTTGGAGAACAATGACATAGCACATATGTTGTCCATGCATAGACTGCAAAAATGTTGTTGTGTTTGATGATACAAAACAAATCATCTCTGATTTGGTGTGCCGAGGCTTTATGGAGAATTACTTAGTTTGGACAAAGCATGGAGAGGGTAGCTCTGCGCCTCAGACGACTGACCCAACAAACACCAACCTCGCCAATCCACATGTGCGTGTTGACAGATGTCAGTTCGAAGACGAGCCACAAGATCATTGTCCCCGGAGTGAGCATGTTTTGCCAAATAATACTCATCATGGTTTTGATGGTGAAAATGAAGGTGTCGAAGATATGCCTAGTGCAGAAGAAGATGCGGAATTGCTAGATGTACTAATGCGTCGTCATATAGACCCATCAATGTTTCTCATTAAAGGTATGGAGGTCTTGAGGAAAGCAACAGAAGAGCCTTTGTATGGAGAGTCTAAGGGTTGTACCAAAGAATTCACAACGTTGCGATCTGTGCTGAAGTTGTTGGTGCTAAAGTCTATATATGGTTTGTGTGATGCTGGCTTTTGATGCATTCTCGGGTCTTATCGCAGACATGCTTCTAAAGGAGAACAAAGTGCCTGCTAACACCTACTATGCAAAGAAGCTAATTAGTCCACTTACTATGGGTGTTGAAAAGATCGACGCATGTAGAAATCATTGTATTCTATATAGAGGTGATGAGTTCAAAAACTTAGACAGATGTCCAAATTATGGTGCAAGTAGGTACAAGACGAGTAAAGATCATCGAGAGGAAAATAATGTTTCGTCGGGTAAGAAGCGTAAAAAGACCCAACCGAAGCAGAGTTCAAAACCCACCAACAAAGGAAAAGATGAAGTAGACTACTACACTCAGAAAAAGGTTCCTGCATTGGTGATGTGGTACCTTTCCGTAGTTGATCGATTGAGGTGTTTGTTCGCTAACCCTGAGGATGCAGAACTTATGATTTGGCACGCTTCTAATGAGCACAAAAATGATAGAAAGCTTCGACATCCAGCCGATGGCAAGCAATGGCAACATTTCAATGACAATCATCCAGAATTTGCTAAGGAACCAAGAAATGTTAGGTTCGCACTTAGTATCAAAATTTTTCCCTATTTAGGAAGGGTAATTATCCACGACGCCACGTCAAGATATCAACCATTCTTGATCTTATTAGAGAGGTAAGGAGAAATATATGCATGCGTGCTTAATAATATCGATCAGAATTTGAGATCAATAACTTGGTTATTCTATTTGGCCGATATCGTAGAGCATATAGGTTTTATAAGATACAAGGTGGACCATACGACCCGAGCACGAAAGGCAACTCGTTGAGAGTATTTCATGACTGACCGGTATGTAAATTTCATGACTCAAAAACGTATATTATGAAGGATGATGTTACATTCACTCACCCATTATTATAAATCTAGTGCCACAAGCAACTACCCGGCTCGGTGCACTGTGGATACTACGTGTGCGAGTTCGCTACATTGAGTGGACGATACATCAAGAACATTGATGAGATAAGTAATTTTATATAGCCATGTATGAACGTTATGTCATTTTATAGATCCATGCTAATAAAAATCTCATTTACAGAGATATAAAATACCACCAAAGCAACGATTCAGCAACGAGAATTTATATGAGATAGTTGCAGACTTGTGTTCATTCGTCATGCAAGATGTGATTCCATGCAACGAAAATTATCACGACCATACAAGCATCCTCTCAAATCCAGAATATAGAATTCTAACCAAAATTCATAGGCTAGGGCTCAAACGAAATGAGTATTAGAGCACTTGATTGAGATGTAAACAGTTTGCAAATAACAAGTTGCAGGTGCATGTAAACAGTTTCTAAATTTTTTAATCCTGAGTTGTATATATGTCTGCATTTTGATATAATTGATCTTTATTGTACATAATCAAACTTATATAAATAACATAAAATATAAATATAAATATAAAATAAAATATGTAATAATAAATAACTGGGTAAAAAATAACACAGGCGGTTAGCGGTAACAACCGCCTGTGAAAAACAGTTTTTACAGGCGTTTCTCTTAAGTAACCATCTGTGAATGAACCGCCTGTGAAAACATATTTCCACAAGCGGTTTTAGTAGCAACCGCCTGTGGAGAGGATTAGTCTTCACAGGCCTTTAGCACTGGCGGCGTTGAAAAACGCCAGTGCAGGGGTCTGGAACCGCCTGTATAAACCCTTTTTTTTACTTAGTGTACATTACTGTTCATCCGTCCATGTTCGTCAGGCCTCCTGTTTTCCCGGTACTGCAGGATGCTCATGAAGGCGAGGCGGCCGCACAGCATCAGGAGTAATCATCCTAGTGAAATGAAACAGGGTTCGGCAGTAACCATCCTAGTGAAACAGAGTAATCCAGACAGTGCCGAGCTGCAGTATCTTTACTAGTATTTGCTTTAATTTAAACTATATAAGGTTTGTTAAATATGATCGAGCTCTGGGCGTCCTGTGATTTCTGTCATTCTGAATTATGAACGAGCTTGCTTTAATCGTGTCATCGGATTCGTGCATTAAGTAATCAATATGTACTAAAGGTCCTGTGATTTAAACTGTATAAGGTTTGTGTTTCATAATTCGGCCGGCACATGCCCAATTTCAATACTGCAATCCTCTGTTCGCTATTTACTAGGAAGTTTAGTACATTCAGGTATAGATGGCTAAACAGACGGTCCGATTCTAACACACGTCACGGGCACCTACATGATCGGATCGTGTCATGTCACCTTACCAAGTCTCACTATGGTTACGCTGTGGGGCACTAATTAATAGGCACAACGGCCCATCAGGCTTGTGCCATAGGACCAAACTTTAGCCCCCATCACATGTCTTTTTATTTAAAAGTTCAATGAACTACTAGCTAGACAAAAATAATCAACATTGGGTGTCTGCCTTCACGAACAAACTCCACCCTTGTGAAGCTTCTCGTCCGGGTATTGATTTCCAAGACGATTGGCCGGTATCTCTCCCAAAAGCGTCGCCATGGATGCTTGCAACTGCATTGACACAATCGCTTGCCACCCAGAGAGTTTGGAGGCCCAACATTGAGGCGCCCACCGTGGTCACAGTCGCTGCCGAGGCCATATTTGAATTTTTGGAGACCGTCGCGTCCACATTAACATTAGCAAAAACGCCCTGGTGGTTTGATCCATCGAGGTGCTGCATCGCTCACCACATGCTGCTGCTTGGTATTCGGCTTGGTCAGATCCAAATCGCTTATGAACCGCTCAACAAAATTGTTCATCATGAGCCTACTCTTGAAGTTGTTCTCGAACAGTGCCTGACGTTGCACGTACCAGATGGCACAAAGGCAGACCACTAGTTGTGACCATGCCAACACTGCAGGTAGGACGTATGGCCCAGGCACACCATTATGACCATGCTCATGTCAGCACCAACACAACGGATATCCAATGGTGCCAGGCTGTGTTGTGCTTTTTCAGGCTAGGTCTGCGCAAGGATGGCAACGGGGCGGGCCTGGACCCGAAACCCACGGGTTTTCAGACCCGGCAGGGGCGAGGGCGGGATCCAGATCTTGCCCCACGGGCCTAGGAGGGGGGGACACGAATCGGGTGGCAGGGGTGGGTTTGGAATCTCCCCTGCGGGTGCTCGTCAGGGACCCGCTAACCGCTTCAACCGCACCTGCTATCCTCCCTCATCCCAATGTGGCACTCACACCCGCACGGCCACACCCGCTCAGCCGCTCTCGGCCCGCTCCCCCTCGGTCCTCCGCCCCTTCCCTCTCCTCCAGTCTCCCTCCCGCAAGCGGCAAGCCCCAACGCTCCCATCTCTCTCCCGCACCGGCACTTCCCTTTCCTCTACTCTCCCGTTCTCAGCTGCTCGCGTCCGCGGCTCTACCAGCCCGCCACGCAACCGCGCCCCTCCCCTCCACCGACCTGGGGCCGGCCGCGGACGCCCCCTCAGCCGGCTAGCACGGTGCATGGTTGCAGCTCCATTCCGCTGCTCAGATCTGGGCGCTCCACGAGGAGCATGGCTAGCTCCACACCCTGACGGTAGCATGCCCAGAGCCCCCGACGGCAGCACGGCTCCAGATCTGGGAGCTCCTACGCCCGATGCCCGAAGCCGCCTACTTCGACGCCCGAAGCTCTGGCAAAGGAGAAGCGAGAAGGAGATGGGGCGCTATGTCTGCGACGATCCACCACCGCCTGCGATGATCCCTCTTCTCCCGTGCCTTGCAGCCTGCTGCTCTGCCGCTCTGGCCTCCTGGTGGATTCCATCGGGTTTCAAGGAACCTGTCGGGTTTCGAGGACCCGACAGGTTCGGGGGCGGGGGCACTTCTTCACCCGTCACAAGGTTCGGCGCGAGTTCGGGGGCGGTTCGGGTCTCGGGTTAGGGTCCGCAGACGCTCCACGCGCCCCGAACACGCCCCGTTGCCATCTGCCAACCCATCCAGACAGGCCCATTTCACCATATGTACATCCAGGATTGAGAAAAAAAATTTAATGAATCGGTTCACTCAATCTGATCGAATTCACCCATCAGGACAACTAAACATCTAGCCAGCTAGAATTATGCAATGGCATATAGTTACATTTGATTTTCTAACTGGAGGCTAAGTTTTTTTTGAGAGAACAGGAGGGGCCAGAGCCCCTACTGAAGATTTATTAGAAAATGAAACAAAGATTGTTACCAGACATTAAAAAAAAGGTTCACGAGACAAAAAAAGAACAGAGAAACATAAGCTGAATTACACAATATGCTCTAGCCATAATTCTATCGCAGGAAAGTATTTCTTTTTTGCGCGCTATAAAAGCAGACCAAAGACTTGCTTAAACACCTCCAAGCATCTTTGACTGCTCTTCTGAATTCCCCTGAAAATGGCATCATTCCTAATCGTCCAAATGCTCCAGCTGATGATGATCAAGATTTCCATGAAGAAGGGCAAAGCTAACCGAGACCTGAAACTTCCAATCCCTTGGAATGGGCTCAGATAATCATCCACTGTTAGGCCAAGCTTGAACCAACACTCTTTTGCAAAACTGCATTTCAGAAAAAGATGTTCTACTGTTTCTTCACTACTAGCAGTACATAGCCCACAGTAGTAAGATGACAGTTGGTGGTTCCTTCTTCTCAGAATATTCCTCGTACTTAATCTATCTTGAGCCAACAACCAAAAGAAGACTATGTGTTTGTGTTGACATGAGGATTTCCAGATCCACTTAAATATAGGGTGAGTCGGCCCGACACCTTTGAGTTGCCGGTAAGCCTTTTTAGATGAAAATATGGTGCTGCCCCATATATAAGACCAGATATCTTGTTCTGTATTGACCTGAAAGTTCTGTAGAGAGTTCTCAACATTCTGAAATTGGTCAAAAGCTTCTTCTGACAAAGAAAGATTGAACAAATCTATCAGAGGTGATACTGCAGATGCTACAGCAAGTGAAATATTTGGCTTTTTGACAAATGAGTATAATTCAGGGAAGGTAAGTTTCCATGGTGGCCCTTGCCAACAATCATCCCAGAGAAGGCATGTGGATCCATTTGAAGCAGATACTGAAGCCATTCCCTTGTATTTGTCTAGAAGTTTCAAAATGTCGCACCACCAGAAAGAGCCCCTTTTAGTATGATCTGGTAACTTACCATTCCTATAGTGCTTCTCCCAAATAAGCTACACCCAAATGTCTACTCTATTAAAGAATTTGTGAAGATTTTTCAGCATTAGAGCTTGTTGGTATAAGATAACTCAAACAAATAAACACTAAGATTATCTGCAAGCGGACAGATACCGATGTAGCACTTCACCCGGGAGTATTCCAGGTATCGTTATTTATATTTTACCACAGGAAGAACGGGATGACTAGAATCTAGACTTAACCCCTGAGCTGCTATCAAGGACGGAGAAAATAGGTGATATAGGAGATTGCTAAGGCTTTTAGCTCTAATCCTCACAAGATATGATATGATTGTTCTGAAAGATGTATTACTATAGGAATACACCAACAAAGGGTAAATTCCTTAGCAATGAAAACCTACGGTCTTACTGACGGGAGGTGGACTATGTAAGACTCAAGAAGGCTAGGTCACCCTTGCGATCTATCACCGATCCGGACAGTATAGGGAATTTACGAGTAAATATAATCTAAGCACCACGCTTAAACTATAAATAACTACTTCAATCAAGGAGCTACCAATACTAAAGAACTCAAAAGAATCGTAAACCTCAAGAAAAATAATAGCAACATTACTCACTTGGATTAGAAGTTGAACTCCGAAGAAATCTTCAGAAACAAGCCCCAAATAAGGACTTGAATCCGAGGGTATAAGTCGTAGAGCAGTCACCGACAGGCCGGCAACTCCCCCAACTATCTCCAGCTTTACTACCACACTACTTCTAGAACAAGAATAGCCCTAATCTGGAGAGACTACAAGGCTAATCTTCTACTTGATGCTTGGCTCTAGATCCTATCTTGGGTTTCTACTTTATTATTGATATATCGGTGGAATTCTAAAACCCTGGATTGATTTCTCTCTGGATCATCTGAAACCCTGGGGGGTCTGGGGGTCCTTATATAGGCCGGTGGGATGAACCGTAGCCCTTGGATCAAACCGACTTCGGAGGATGGCGTAGATTGCTTGAATTTTCAGGATGTGGATCCACGTCGAAGCGCAGGCAAAAAGGACTCTCTGCTAGGTCGGTCGACCATGTCAGAAGGTGGGCTGACCCTCTCTTGCTGACTTGTGGGCCCTGCTTTGGTAGGCGTGTCTCTGGTATTCTCTTGAATATTCTTGATCTCCTGCACGGCGTAATTCGGAATTTTTCTCTGCGATGTGAGTCCTTTTTGGTTCTTTTCCTGTATAGTCCCTGAAAAACACAGATTCACCAAAAACTTATGGAACTCTGTCAGTTTAAACCCTATTCTAGGTGTTGGCTCTGATTTATATCCCTTTTTATGATTGGTTGAAGGGTAAAATCATACAATAACTACCGTCAACAGAGCTTCATTCTAGGTTTTCAGGTCAAGTACTCCAAGCCCTCCTTCCTCCTTTGACTTTGTGACCATGTGTCATGCAGCTTTTGCATTAATCCTATTGGTATCCTCATTCCCTATCCACAAACAATGTTTTCTATATTTATCCACCTGCTCTCTTATTGTGACATGAAGAGATAAAGTGCACATAAAAAAGGTTGGAAGTGCTGTAAAAACTGAATTGGTGAGTATAAGTTTCCCTGCTTGAGAAAGGAAGAGGGAGGTGCTAACCAATCTCCTCTCACATCTATTAACCAAAGGCATGAAATCCTCTACCTTTGGCTTGGTCAGACCTAGAGGAAGTCCTAGATAAGTGAAAGGGAGGCTTCCTGTTGAACACCCAAAGGTTGCGGCAAGATGTTGTAGCTTCTCATTGGTCATGTTAATTGGGACATCATGTACTTTTGAAAGTTAACATTTAGACCGGTGGAGACAGCAAAAGAATTAAGGATGGCTTTTAGGAAAAGGAGTTGTCTACTACATCCCTCCATGGTAATAAGAGTGTCCTCTACATATTGCAAAACTGGGAAATCAGAGGAGTGTTGGAGGGGAATTGGTAGATTTAGCAGTCCTTGTTCTCTTGCTCTATTAATGATAGATTGTAGAAGATCTGCAGCCAAAACAAATAGTAGAGGGGATAGAGGGTGCCCTTGCCTAACCCCCCTCTTGCAATGGAAGACTTTCCCTGGTGTTCCATTTAGGAGAACTGAAGATGTGCCAGTGCTGAAGATTAGCTCCATCCAGGTGATCCATCTATCCCCAAAACCCTTCTTCTTCATGATTTCTAACATTCCCTTGTGCTCAATTCTATCAAATGCCTTTTTCAAATCCAACTTCAAGATGACCAACTCCTTTCTTGACTTATGACAGAGATACAAGTATTCGAAAGACCACGTAAGGCAATCTTGTATCAGTTCTTTTTTTATGAAGCCATACTTATTCTTATGTACTAACTTGGTTATATGGGGCTGGAGTCTGTTGGCAAGGAGTTTAGTGAGTAATTTAATAGAGGAGTTAAGCAAAGAAATTGGTCTAAACTTATTTATCCTTGTTGGACCATCAATCTTTGGAACCAAAGTGATGTGTGAACCATTGATACTCTGAAGGCAAATCTGACCACTATAGAAGACAGAGCAGAGGTTGTAGAAGTCTTGCTTAATCACAGGCCAACACTTTTTCAGAAATTCGTTATTGAATCCATCAGGCCTAGGAGACTTATCAGCTGGTAGATTTTTTCTGATACTATCTATTTCCTGATTGCTGAATGGAATTTCTAGGGAACTTAGATCCACCTCATTATCTAACAAAGAGTCAAGGTTGAAGAGCATATTCTCAAAATTGGATGTTCCCAATCTATCTTTGAAATCCCTCCAAATGAGATCTGCCTTCTGTGCATGATTATAAACCAGGGAACCATCATGGTCAGCAAGGCATGAGATAAGATTTCTTCTATGCTTTACAGTGGCATTGGCATGGAAGAATTTGGAGCTTTCATCTCCTAACTTTACCCATCTGATAGTTCCTTTTTGTCTCTAGTATAAGTTTTGTTGGTGGAGAAGGCTAGCTAACTTGTGGCAGAGAATTTATTTGAAGTTCCATTCCTCTAGAGATAAATCCCTCCATTCCTCAATAACTTCCATAAAGGAGATAACAATCTTGACATTAGAGATTGTAGTTTTGATATTTGATAGCTGAGACTGCCAAGCTTTAAGACTGCATGAAACGACCTCGATTTCCACGAAGGGAAATCCACAGGCACGCATTGTAATTAAATAGATTGTATCGAACAATCCATAAAATTACCCAAATCTCAGTTGATACCAGGATCCATACAACTGAGTTCATAATAGAGTCTTACATAAATTATTACATCGCCACACTGGCGGATTCAACAATTCAGAGAAGCTGATAAGATGCGGAAGCGAATCATCCTTCACGGCCAACTTGAGTGTAGCACGTGACCCTACTCCTCCCAATCATCTCCATCGAAGTCATACTCTTTCTCGTCACCTGACAGCAAATTTATCAGTACGATTTGTACTGGCCACGGAGCCCACCTATGATAGCAGTTGCTTTGTGGGAAGTGGATGCAAGGCTGATGCAAACAGACCTATAGGCTGGGGTTTCCTATGCAAGTGTAATCAATATTTTAAGAGTCAAGTTTATATCCCATCCAAATCCAACCATTTCACCCAACCCATTCCAAACCCATCCCATATACCACATCTCGCACACCTCGCTTTCATTCGGCAGGCCCAACTCCCTCTCGGGCCTGTCTCAGCGGCACACTGCCGCAACGGGCACACTGCCGAAAAGTGTCAACCAGGGGGAGAAGAGAACACTCACTACACTAGTAGAAGCTTCACAGGAAAGGTCCATAGTCGGAATATGTATCGATCGATCAACCACACACTCTACAGAGGTTTCACCACTCACAAGATTAGCCATCATAGGTGTTGCGCAAACACCTAGGCAGAATTCCGGGTGCTTGCTTGCCTAAGTCGATGCCACCCTACCACTCAGCCCTGGGGTATTCCGGATCCAACACCGTTATGCTGAGACTGGGAGACGCAGTACCGGGCCCATCCAGTGGTACTGCGCATCTAGAGCGGAACGGGAACCCATCGACCGTCTCCGCCCACCCTTATCACCTCTCAACCTAGCAGTAGTGGCACCGCCCTACCAAGTAGTCCAGCCGTTCCCCGCCCATCGAAGACGAATGAGCAGTAAAGGATTCCCATGAACCTAAAACTAGTCCTGTCTTAGGTTTGACCAAGCAGGCATTTCCTCTTAGGGGATACTCTCCCCGTGCCATCACAGCACCTCCGTTCACAGGTTTCAAACCACATAGGCCGTCCAACCCGGAACCACCTCGTAATTCATTACCCGCCACAAGTATCTCTCGTAGGGATGCCCAGGTTGCACCCCCGGCACGACTTGCGCTTCTGGCTCGTCTCATAGTCCACTTGGTCGACTTGACCCTCACCACGCACCCAAGACTCACGCAGCATGCTCCCCCGTATAATTATGTTTAGTTCACATATGCCAAACCGTTCCCGATTTTCCCACATATGTGTAATAATCGTTAAGTAGTAGAACAGCAAATAAGCATATGCAGCGAGCATCTATTCTATCAGTGGATAGCAGGGTGGTAGTTTAAGCAAGGCAGGATAATCAATCATTCTAACATGCAACCTAAACAGTTCATATCATATGATCATAAAGCAATGGCATGAACGATATTTAGCAATGCGTAATAGGTGCTAAGGATTTGGTGGGATGTGGCACCTTCGTAGTCGTCTCCTAGCTCCTGAAGGTACTCGTGGTCATCTTCCTCAGTCAGATTCTCCTCCGGCTCTGAAAACGGAATCGAAATAGTCGCGTTAGCGACTCCTATAGATCATTCAGAAAAATCCAATAAGAATAAAGATCCAAATGCACTCAAACATAGGTTCAGATTGTAGAGCTCATTTTTCTGAGAATTTTGATATATGGTGTGCAATTTTCGGACATCGTATGAATAAATTATGAATTTCCTGAAGTTTACCTTATTTTCAGAAAATAGAAAAAAGCTAATTACTCAGGGGGTGACACGTGGCAGGCTATGATTGGCCAGGGTACTGTTCACATTGACCGAGTCAACTTTTTCTGTGGCAATGGCTCTGCTGACATCAGTGTTGACCGGGTCAACGCTTCCTCTGACTGGTGGGGTCGGGTTACGGCGATTTCTCGACGGCCCTCCCTGCTGCGCAAGGTGGCCGGAGATGCCCGGAACGCGCGGAGTCATGGCAGAATGCGTCAGTGGTGAGCGCATTCTCCGGGAAGACGCCGTGCTATGTTCCTGGCGGACAGGGGCTCGCGGTCCAGTGGCTTGGGCTGGTCGTGTGCGCGTGTCGTGCAAGTGTTCTCCTGAGCCGGTGATGGCTCTACCAGCCGCGCTTCGAGGTTCGGAACGCGACGGCGTTCATGGCGGGGACTAAGAGGGGAAACTGGGAGCTCACCGTGGGGTTCGGGGAGGAAAGGATAGCGTAGCAGTGGAGACTCGTGGCCGTGCCGAGGGTTCGCAGTGCCGTGCCGCTTCTCGTCCGTAGCTCCGGCTTCTCCTCCGCGTCCGGCTCCGGCGTGTTCCGCGGCGGCGGCGCTCCGGCAGCTCCTTCTCCTCTGCTCCGCCCTTCCTCCTTCTCCTTCTCTCACTCGGTGCGGTGTTGGTGTTGTGCCGCAGCGCGGCGACGGTGTGTGGGATCAAGACGAGGGCTTCGGGTGGCTCTCCTTTTATACACGAGCTCGGGCCATTTCATGCCGAGCGGCCGTGATCCTTCGTGGTGAATCGGGCGGCTACGGACTCTCGGGCTAGGGTTGCGGTCGCGGCTGCGGTGGTTCCTTGGCAGCCAAGGGTTGGCGACAAGCAGGGGACAGGCAGATCAGAGCGTGGGCTGGTCGGCTGTGGGGTCCAGGTCACGCAACTCGCGTGTTCTTGTCCCCTGCTCCAGCGAGGAAGAAGAATAGGGAGGGGGTAATGTGGCTGACGGGCGGGGCCGAGTTGTCGGTGGCAGCGGCTTGGTGGAAGGCGGCGTGCGCGTGTAAGTGGGCCGGCCCAGCTACGGACGGCGTGGGCGTGAGGGTGCAGGGGAAGAAGGGTTGGGCTGGTCGGGCTGACTAGCAGGCCGAGCGGGCAGGCTGGCTCCCTCTCCTCTTTTCCCTTTTGTTCTCTTTTTCTTCTCTTCTTTTCATTCACAATTTCTAATTATAGGTATTTGCAAACATCAAATCCAAATAAAATCCAAATATGCTGTATGTTCTATTAACTTGAAAAGAAGTGAAGTGTAAGTGACAAACATCTAATTATTATTTGCATAATTAAATCTACATGCATGCACAAGAATGAGTAAATAAAACCAAAATTTTAATTGGTTGGGATTTTTGGGTTGTATGGATCTTAGGGTTGTTACAGTCCTCCCCCTCATTAGGATCTCGACCTCGAGATTTAGAGATAACGTACCCTTCGAAGAGGTAGGGAAACATGATCCCCAGGTCCGATTCTTTCTCCCACTTATCTTCTCTTTCCGTGTGATTACTCCACTGTACCTTGCACATCGGAATGGTCCTGCTTCGAGTCTCCTTTGTATCCCATGCCAAGATCTTGATCGGATGCTCCTTGTATTCGAGTGTGTCCTGTAGATCCAGTGCATTCGTAGGAACCTGTTCCTCGGGCAATCTCAAGCACTTCCGCAATTGTGAGACATGGAACACGGGGTGTATCCCTGACAACTCTTCCGGTAATTCTAGCTTGTAGGCAAGCTTTCCAATCCTTTTGCAGATCTTGTATGGCCCAACATATCTCGGAGCCAATTTTCCTTTCACGTGGAACCTGACCGTACCACGGAGCGGGGATACCTTGAGGTAGACATAATCTCTAATTTTGAACTCAAGTTCTCTTCGTCTTTTGTCCGCATAGCTTTTCTGTCTGCTCTGGGCGATTCGCAAATTTTCCCGGACTTGTGCAACACCTTCTTCTGCTTCTACTATCTTGGCGGGACCAAAGAATGACCTTTCACCTGGTTCCGACCACATTAGCGGGGTTCTGCAAGGTCTTCCATACAACGCTTCAAATGGAGACAGTCTTAATGCTTGTCTAATAGCTGTTGTTGTATGAGAACTCGGCGTGGGGTAGACAGCTCTCCCAACCTTCCTTGTACCATAGTACGCAAGCACGTAACATGTCCTCGAGAATCTGGTTCACTCTTTCTGTTTGCCCGTCCGTCTACGGGTGGTATGCTGTGCTGTAGTCGAGCTTGGTCCCGATGGACTTGTGCAAGGACTTCCAGAACCGGGATACGAACTATGAGCCTCGGTCAGATATAATACTCAGAGGCGCCCCATGTAACTTCAAAACGTTTGCTACGTACAAATCTGCTAGTTTTTCCGCTCTATACTTTCTTTTGACCGGAATAAAGTGTGCAACTTTGGTCAGACGGTCCACTATTACCCATATAGAGTCATACCCGTGCTCGGATCGGGGTAGTCCTATTATGAAGTCCATGGATATGCACTCCCACTTCCATTCTGGTATCTTAATTGGTTGTAGCAACCCTGCTGGTCTCTGATGCTCGGCCTTGATTCTATTGCATGTATCACATCGAGCTACATGCCCTGCAATATCTGCCTTCATATTCTCCCACCAGAAGTGCTTCCTTAGATCGTGGTACATCTTGGCTGACCCAGGGTGAATGCAATACTTGGAATCATGCCCCTCTGACAGGATCTCCTCCCGTATCGCCGAATCCGTCGGCACACAGATTCTGTCTTTGTACCATACAGTTCCCTGCTCATCTTCTCGGTATTCGGGGCCTCTCCCCAACTTCATCAGCCCTCGGATGTATTCTATCTCTGGACAGTTCTTTTGTGCTGCTCAAATCCGAGAGGTAAGATTGTATTCGACGCGAAGCTCATTTAGCATGCCATGAGAGGCTACCTCGTGCTGGAACGCGTCGAACTCTCTCTTGAGCTCGGGCGGCATAGACTCGGTGATGAGGATATGGCAGTATCTTTTGCGGCTAAGGGCATCAGCTACTACATTTGCTTTCCCTGGATGGTAGTGAATCTCCAGATCATAATCTTTGATGAGTTCCAACCATCTACGCTGTCTCATATTTAGATCTTCTTGAGTGAAGAAGTACTTCAGGCTCTTGTGGTCAGTGTAGATGTCACACTTGTTGCTTATTAGATACTGTCTCCAAATCTTGAGTGCATGTACTACGGCTGCAAGTTCTAGGTCATGAGTCGGGTATCTCTGCTCATGTTCTTTAAACTGTCTTGAGGCATATGCTATCACCCTTCCTTCTTGCATTAGTACGCAGCCCAAACCTTGCCGAGAGGCGTCACAACATACCACAAAGTCTTTGTGAATATTAGGTAGAGCCAAAACGGGGGTTGTGGTGAGTTTCTGCTTCAAAGTTTGGAAACTCTTCTCGCACTCTGGAGTCCATACAAACTCATTGGCTTTCTTTAACAGGTTAGTCATAGGTCGTGCGATCCTGGAGAAGTTCTCGATGAATCTGCGATAATAGCCAGCAAGTCCCAGAAAACTTCTAATCTCTGTCACATTGCGGGGTTGCTCCCATTCTTTTACAGCTTCAATCTTGGTCGGGTCTACTGCAACTCCTTTGGCGGACAGCACGTGGCCTAGGAAAGCAACTTCCTCTAACCAGAACTCGCATTTGCTGAACTTGGCATACAGCAGATGGTGAGATAACCTCTCCAAGACAGTCCTGAGGTGTAGCTCGTGCTCCTCCTTGCTTGCCGAGTAAATCAGTATGTCATCAATAAACACCACCACAAACTTGTCCAGCTCGTTCATAAAGACCTTGTTCATCATTTTCATGAAATAGGCTGGTGTGTTAGTAAGTCCGAAAGAGACTACTGTGCATTCGTATTGCCCATACCTAGTGACAAACACAGTCTTAGGGATATCCTCTTCCCTAATCTTCATCTGATGGTAACCTGATCAGAGATCAATCTTTGAAAAGTACTTGGCATTGCGCAACTGATCCAACAGGTCATCAATGCGGGGCAGCGGGTACTTATTCTTGATCGTGACTGCATTCAGGTTCCGATAATCAATGCACATCCTCATCGAGCCATCCTTTTTCTTGACAAACAAGACAGGAGATCCCCAGGGCGAGGCACTTGGCCTGATATAGCCCTTCTCCAATAGTTCCCCTAGCTGCTTCTTAAGTTCCCTAAACTCATCTGCTGACATCCGATACGGTCTCTTGGCAATCGGGGCAGTTCCTGACATCAGGTTGATAACAAATTCCACATCTCTGTCTGGTGGCATGCCTGGCAATTCTTTCGGACATACATCAGCATAATCTCTGACTACTGGAACATCATCCACTGTCAAGGCCTTCTTGTCTCCTTTAGTCTCTAGGGCACATAGGAGGGCTTGGATTCTCTCGGTTTGGGGTATACATCGGACAGCTTGTCCGGAGGGATGGGTTACTTGGACAAATCTGGGTGAGCAGGATATCACTCCACGGTGTTTGGTTAACCAATCCATACCTAGGATGACATCTAAGCTGTTACAGGGTAGCAGGGTGAGGTCGGCTTGGAAGTTTAGACCTTCGATTGTGATTCTCACTCCCTTACATATGTGGATGCTCCTGAAGGTTCCTAAGGGTGAGCTGGTTAGGATTGGGTTTGCTCTAGGGGTTACAGGTATGCTATGCTTACGTGCATATGCAGAATGAGATGTAAGAACAAGTAGCTCCTGAATCAAACAGAACTGTAGCCTTGTTACCTTGTACCAAAAACATACCGTATACTACATCTGGAGCAGCCTCTGCTTCTTCGGCGGTCATGTGGTTCAGACGTCCACGGGCGGCGGATCCTTGGTTCGGCGTGCCTTGTGCAGCATGTTGGTGCGTGGTTGAGGTCGGGGCACACAGCCACTCTGTGTCCGGGCTTCCCGCATTCGAAGCAAGTGAAGGGCGCACTGCCTGCTGAGGTTGTCGCAGGAGCCTTCCAGTTGCTTGTCCTCGGCGTGTTGGTAGCTGGGGCGGGTGTGTTTTGCACGGTCCGAGCCGGCGCAGGGTAGGTTTGAGCGGGACGGTGGTAGTTGTTGTTGTAGGTACCACCACCACGGCTCGTACCTGAAGGAGGTCCCTGGTGGGTCCGGAAAGGTGGAGGTGCACCCGTTCTCTGTCTCTGGGGTGGAGCAGTGCGAGCGGGTCCCTCAGAGCGGCGCTTCTTTCCCTTATTCTGAGCCTCGAACTCCAATCGTGCTTCTGCGCGATCCTTCTCGATCTCGATGCAGCGGTCAATCAGCTCACTGCAGAGTGTAGCTCTTGTTTCCTAACAGAGCCAACCTGATCTTGGTCTGCAGTCCTTTCCTGTAGTAGTACATCTTTTCCTTCTCGGAACTCACGTAAGACGCAGGTGCGTAGCGGAGTAAGCAGTTGAAGCGGATGGTGTACTCGTGGATCCGGTCAGCCCCTTGGGAGATGTTGCGAAACTCGTTCTCCTTGGCCTCCATGACTCCCTCAGGAATGTGGTGGTCACGGAAAGCCTCCGTGAACTCATCCCAGTCGATGCGAGCTGGGTCCTCGTGAGTGCTGGTGTAATTGTCCCACCATGCTCGTGCAGCACCTGTTAGCTGGTGGCTAGCAATCCCAACGCACTCCTTATCGGAGCAAGTGGTCAGGTCTAGCTTCTTCTCCATCTCCTTAAGCCAGTCGTCAGCAGTGAGTGGATCACTGTCGGTCCCGTCGAAGGTGGGTGGCCTCAGCTTCAGGAATCCCTCCAGCTTCCCTTGGAAGTCATTCTGATGTGGTCCATGGTGCCTGTTCATCCCTGTAGCAATGGCATTCAACAGCTGGGTCTGCTGGGCCATCACTTCCGCCAACGTCGGCGGTGGCGATGGCGGAGGTGGCGGAGGCACATTCTCGCCCTGTGGTGGCGGATCGTTCACCGGCGGTGCATCCTCTGCCCGGCGCAGCTCTTCTTCCAGGTTGACTCCAGCACGCCTGCCAGCTGGGCGTCCACGACCGCGACCACGCCCACGCCCAAGTGCAGGCGCAGGTGAGGGTTGGCGATTCTCCAGACGAGCGGAACGTCTCATCGACATCTGTAAACATTCGGTCATGTACTTAGTGCAGTGATAATTAAGTGGTGGTTTAGGTAGGATTTAGATGTTTTCAATGATTTAAATGAATCAAAGCATTTTTTATTCTATCCTACACTCAACCAAAGAAGCATAAAGAACCATAAGAAGCATAAGATCCAAATGTCACTCATCACATGGGTTATTATTACATAAAGGATGCTCCTAGCTGTTATGAAGATCGTGCTATGCACAGATAACCAATGACAGGATAACTCGTGATAACACTAATCTAAGGGCCACGCAGGGTCCCATAAGCTATTGCTGCATAAGGTGGAGTACGGCGTCGGGGATGCGGCTGTCCTCTGCCTCGATCTCGTCGTCGGTCATGGTCAGGCGCTTGACGTAGTCGAGTGCCACAGCTAGCTCTGGAGTAGCCTCAATCTCCTGCATTCTCAGAGATGGACATGCTCCCATGTTGAGCGTAGTGGGTGGCACACAGAAGTCTCCCTCCCGGGGCTTCACCTTCTCCAGTGGGGGTAGCGGACTCTGCACCTTCCGGACCTCAATAGCCCTCTTGGCATCGGACTGCTTCCAAGCTGTCTCTGTCCTCCGCAGCTTGTCCTTCAGGAACTCCACCATCTTCAGCGCGGTCGATCAGAATCCCTTAGTTGCGGGTGGACTTCTCCTCGGCTTTCTCCAGCTGCTTCTCCAGCTCCTTGATCCTGGAGCGCAACGTGATCATCTTGACTCCTCTGTCTCTGCTCTTCTGCTCCCTCTCAGCTAGTGCTCTCTCCTTGTCGTCCAGCCTTCCTCTGTAGTCCCAACACTCTGCTGTCCAGGTAGTGGTTGCGAATCCCGAAATCCCCGATCTTGACGCGCAAGTCGGCGATCTTAGCTCGGTGCAACTCGTCACGGCGCTGCATCTCCACCTGCAAGTCAGTGACTGCCCTGCTCAAACTCTCCAGGGTCTGAGTCCCTTTCTACAAACTGTCCTCCGCCTCTGCCATGCGTGCTCGGTCACGCTGCCTCCTCTGCTCCAATGAGCTGATGAACTCGTCCTGCTCCTGGAGGTGGTGTGCCACTGTGCGTAAACAGGGGTCGGTCTTAGCCTGAGCGATCTGGCTTGTCACAGAACCGACCAATTTATACGAGCGCAAGTACAACGATCACATTTTTAATCGCAATCCAGTCGCACTTGAGCCAATATAAACCCGGTAGTCCGGAAATCTCGAAGGATTTCAAACATTTCATACCCCAAGGATCATTCATTCAGTAATACCCGATCACATGACACATAAGTTTGCAATCGAATTTAAACATCAGAGTACAACATAGTCTTTTACACAAATATAATAGTAGCGGAAGTTAACATAGTTTTACACCTCAGAGTTCAAATACGAGTACCATCAAATGACCCTGTCACAGCATTCTTACAACATCTAAGGATAGATAATGACCCTGCCCTCGGGTCTAGTCTTCTTCGCCCGCAGGGGTGAAGCAATTCCTGCAATACGCGTAGTAGACTACACCATCTGCAACAATGGGAATAAAACCCTGAGTACTCAATTGTACTCAGCTAGACTTACCCGACAGGGAGTAAATAAAAAGACTCTCAAGGATATGCAAGGCTTATTTGGTGGAGCTCAGAGGGTAGCATCATTTTTGCATCAAAAGCATTACTACAGTAGATCCTCAACTTATTCATTTTAATTGTGATAAGCTTCGATTTCAGTTAAGCTATTTACTAAGATTAGCCACTATACTAAGCATTCACTGAATATTATAGCAATCAATAAAACCATATGATTTTCGATATCCACAGATATCAACCTCATCTCACCATAATCATTATGTTCAAGTTATTAGCCTCTACCTCACCAGAAGATCAGTTCAGTTTCTCACTAACCAAGAGAGATGGCGATTCGAATCGATTGTACCAGCTGGCAAATATGCCAATCACAATCTGTCACACCCAATTTTAAGGATAAAATTGAATGAACCAACTTATGTGCGCCCAGAGATCAATCACACACATAAGCGATAAATTACATAGTACCATCACAAGGTTTAATATATAACGAATAATATCACAGAGTCTTTACATAAATAACAGCGGAATAATATAGATAACTCTCTCGTAGAATCTCTATTCCACAGGGAATAGTTGACTGGTGAACACAATCCTAATAATCCTCAGAAGAATCCTCATAGTCATCTGTTACCCATCCGGGATTTTTATCCAAATATGAAAAATAAAGCAAGCGTAAGTACATGTCGTACTCAACAAGAATAACATGGGTTTATGAGGCTCAAATAAGGCAAGACACTGGTTGACAGCGGTTACTTTTAGTTGATCACATTTTAGCAATTTGAGTAGCAGCAATAGAATATACCAAGGAATAAGATTTGCATGATCATATAAACATGATAATTAATATGGAATAAACATCAATAGAAACTCCAAATAAATTAATATTCAATTAGTTAAATTCCTGTAAGACGTCCAAGGCCGCTCGTGACCGTGAGCACGGCTGATATATCAGTTTTACACTCTGCAGAGGTTGCACACTTTCACCATGAGTCGTGATTTACCCTTTTCCTCGAGGTGATCAGCCTCTCGATCCACTACCAAGGTAGATCGGCAGGGGTTCACTATGAAGTCTTTCAAAAGCCTCGCTAACATGATACTAATCAATCCGGGCGCAATGGCAAGGGGCGGTAGAGCCCTCCTTCCAAGTGGCACACACACGCAGCAGTACACACAAAGACAGGAGCCGCAAAACAACCAGCTCGGCAAGGAACCTTTCAAGATTAATAGCATGATAGAAAGTAACTCCATACTTGACTAAAGCCAGAGCCATATAGCCCCCATGGTTGCGCTGTAAGTCCCGGTGTCATACTTACAGATTAGTCCTTAGTCCATGTTGCTAAAAAGCATATTTTAATCTTTATTTCATAATCAATTATTCAAGTTCATAAGATCATGACCCATCAAAGCACTAGCATCACTACTCAAATGCAATTTCATAGGTAACAAGGATCAAGTGATCAAAAGCTAGAAATAAATACTAGGGTTGCCAAGGTAGACACATGCATCATGAATTTAATGATTAAGGTGAATAGGCAACAAGGATGGTCCATGCTATACTTGCCTTGATCAAAGTGCTCTAGAGAACTTGGATCCTCAACGTACTCTTGATCACCTACGTATTGCTCACCGTCTGAACTCGATCATAAAATCACCACACAATCATCGAGGCAATCATACACGAAGCAAACAAGATCTATATTAGAAACAGTACACCAACAATGGAAAAATAGATTGAATAGTGTATAAAAATAATCTACGCGTCGCTACGATTCCAACGATATAAAGATCACGAAAATCGGAGTTCAAACGGAGAAGTTATGAAATAAACAAGTTTTACTTTAATAAAATAATAGATTAAATCTAATCTCGAATTTTAAAAGTTGAAAACATGAGTATCAGTAGCATCATTAGATAGATTACGAAATTATGAATCTAACGAGACTTGAACAGATCAAATCAGAGCTAAAACGAATAAAATATGGCCGAAATAAACTGAGTGGCAAATCTGTAAATATTGAAAATGCCTTTTGAATTAAAACCGAGGAAATACGTTTTCTAAATAGGAAAGCGTAATCTGAGAAATACGCCAAAGGACCGCGGGTTAGAACATTAAAAAGCTCAGGGGCATCTTTTGCAAAAGTGCCGGCGAAAGGGTATCTCTCACTGCGAGCCGTTGGATCGGCCGTGGACGGCGCAGGTAGCTCGGGGGAAAGAGGGGCGGCTCTGGTCGCCGGAGTCGGGCGGCGCCCGGCCGATACCTCGCCGGAAGATGGCCGGAGACGGCGTTTTCGGGGCTAGGAAGCTCGGCACACCTCGGGATCTGGTCGGGAGGCAAGAGGAGCTCAAGCCAAACCTATCTATGGTTTCGGTTGCCATAGAGGTAGCTCGGAGAGGATGCGGCGAGCTAGGTGGCGGAACTATGGTGGCTGCGAAGCTCGGCATCATGGCTATAGTGCACCAAACCGAGGGAGAAGGGGTCGGGAAGGTCCCTGACCTTGCTGCGAAGCTTGGAGAACAACCAATTTCGACGGAGAAGTCTTCCCGAGGAGAAATCGGCGGCAGGCGGCGGAGCTCGGGGCGACAGCGGAGCTCGGGGCGGCGGCTAGGGCAAGATTGGAGGGCGTGGCTTGCTCGGGAACTTGTGGGGAGGGACGGCAGGGCTCGGCCGACCTATATAGGGGCGCGAGGGAGCGTACTTGGGACGGACTCGGTCGAAAAATCCGGCGGTTGCCTTTTGTTAGAGGCGGCGCTCGTGCTCCGCTCGGACTTCCGACTGGAGGAAGGGGATGGCGCGGGGCAGCGGGCCCTACGTGTCAGCGGCAGAGGGAGGGGGAAGAGGGTCGCGGCTTCCTTTTATTGGCCAGTGGAGGCATACATGGGATGGACTCGGCCACGCCAAGAGAGGAGGCCGGGGTGGTTATGGCGCGGCCGTGTCCGCTTCGAACACGAGCAGGAGGAGGAAGATGACTTGTGGGCCCCGCGTGTCGGTCACAGACGGAGAGGGACGGCGTTGCGCGGCTGGCTCGCCAAGGTTGGGCCCTGGCCCAAGCGGGAAAGAAAGGAGGAGGAGGAGGAGGAGGAGGAGATGGGCTCCGAGCTGGGCTGCAGCGCGAAGGAGTTGGGCCTCGACTGGGCCGAAAGAGAGGAGGGGTGAGGTTTCTGTTTCCCTTTGTTTTCAACTCATTTTCAAATAGGTTTCCAAATACATTTGTATATTTTCAAATCTCAATAAAGTGCAAATCAAACAAAATATCTTTGAGCAGCATGGATGCAACAAATCATGTTTCTATGCCCAAGGGTTTATTTTAATTCACAAAAAAAATATTATTCTATATATTAAATGCTCAATCAATTGCATAAATAAATCAAATTAAATTCCAATTTTCAAAAATTGAAAATTTTCGGGTGTTACACAAACCCTGTCAGCCGAGCCACTGGATTCTTGGGCCACCGTTAAATCTTTCTGAGACAATATGTATCGCGGGCTTGGAGGGGTCCATATTCTCAGAGACAAACCCACTTCCAGGAAGCATCAGGTCCCTGACCTGCCCTTGGTAAGATGGTGTCTCCTCACATCCTTCCTACCTTCAGAATATGTCTGCCTTATCACGCCCAATTCCCGGCTCAGAAAGAAATACTCGGCTTCGCGGTCAGAACGACTTATCTGGCCAGCTATGTGACGACGTCTTTCAATCTCAACTGATGTCTGGTGGCCTCAGTCCTAGTCGGCCGCAAGCAGCACCGAAGACGGCATGACCTCAACCATGTCATGCGGCTCCCCGCTACCTAGCCTTGATTCTCTCATTAGACACTGTGGCATGGTGGCACATATAGTCCATCATGTGAAATCCAACCCCATCATCATTAGTAACCACCTATGCTCGCGAAGGACAGGAAATCCCTCGACTTCTACCAGTCTAAGCATGGCTAAGCATAAGATCGAACTCATCCCTTATCTAGTAATACTTCAGGATCAAGTATAAGTGGACAAGGTATAAATGCAGCAACGGTATCATATCAACTCCTATACTTAAGTGCACAATCATACGATTTAATAAAGACCAGTGCATTTGTAAAAAGAGTAGGTGGAGACTTAGGGATGCTCCAGGGCTTGCCTTTCACAAAGTTAGTAGGTTGGTGATCAGGGCACTCTGGAAGTTCAGCCTCTTCTTCCTGGCCTTCGGGAACCTCTGGCACTTCAATCTCCGGCGAAACTCCCTCCTCCGGTGGATCAAACTGCAATAGCGTCACGCCTCCCGGCGATCCTGTATGCATGATATGCATATATGAGAACTGAGAATGCACAGGAAATGCAAGATAGAGATGCACAAATTAACCCATGATATGCAATCAGTTTAACAATCCACACTCATTTACTGAGTACGTGCATATTTCTTCTCTAGACAACCAACTCATACTCACCCTTCTTAAGCAAAGCATAGAACAATTTCTCGTCCCGGGTGAGAGGTCTACAACCTGCACTTAATAATTAACATGCATCAACTAACCTACCACAACTAACTTATAATTAACAAGCGCGAGCAACATCATATAAACAAAATATTGACCTTGCTGCCCTAAGCTCAAATTAGGATCAGCTTCACTGTTTTAAACAAGTGATAATACTGAACATCACAGAAATGCATAAAAACACTTCCCAACCAAAAGATATTTGCTTAAAAACAATTAAACAAACCCTAGCCTATAACTGAACCTACTGTTTACTGTGACCAGAAAAATCCAGAAAAATTACAGTAGCTATTACATATCTAGATTAGCCTACTGACAAAATTTCAAGTCATTTGGACAAGTATAACAGTCTACACAAAAATAACAAACAACCAGCCTTTTAAGCAATGGAAAATACTTAACACAGTGAAAAGTATCAAACAATAGATTTCTCATTTTTCTTAGCTTATTCACAACATAACATGGTTCAGGAAAAATATTCATGACCATATCCTTAACACATTAAGCATGGTGATTTTTGCAAGATTAAAGCATAAAAGGCACATTATACAAGACATCATACAAATAACAGTGCAACACCAGAAAACATATTTTTCTTAGATTCTGCTTCCCTAAACAAGATTAATGCAAGTAGAATCACATTTTTAGCACATTCCTACAATTACTTACGCATTTATCAAGTTTGCAAGCAGTTAACAATTTAAATATAACTACACAGAAAAAGTATTCCAAAAATACATTTTATATTTTTCCTTGATAGAGCTCAGAAAGACAAACACAACAAAATTTGGTTCACCCCAATTGGACACTCTTAGCTCCAGATATGAATTTTGGAAGATTTTACACATTTTCTGGAAAGTCATTTTATAAATCATAAAATCCAAACCCGACTGAAACTGCTACGTGCACCCTGGCTCAGTGAACCAGAGGCGCACCAGAACGGCTGACTCGCGGGCCCCGGGGTCAACCCGACCCCACGCGTCAGAGAGAGGGGCAGAGCCGCCGGCGCTGACCGGCGAGAGCTCACCGACGGCGAGGTCTCCGGCGACGCCGAGGCTACCTACCGACTCGTGGCAACGAGGACGAACTCGATGGACCAACTGCCGAGGGTTGTACCCCACCGGAGCAAGCTCGACGGCGGCAATGGCGGACGGCGGTGGTCCGGCGAGCTTGCGCCGGCCGATTCCGGCCGTTACTCGCGCGGCTAAGCACCGTTCCGAGATCCTGGAACCCTAGCGGACCTATGCGTGCGACGAATCGAACTATTGTGCACGGGAACTCACTGACCGCGCACGCATGGCGGCACGGTGGCGAGCGGGTTCACGGCGAGCTCGGGTTCCGGCGAACCTACGGCGAGACCGACCCATCCGACGGCTTAGACTGGATCTACAGCTAACGGAGACTCCTAGACGAGCAATGGAGAGAGAATCTGACCCCGGCATCGCCCTCGTCGCGGCGACCCGAGAGCTCGGCGGTGCTCCGGCAATGGCGCGGCGGCGAGAAAGGCCAAACTGTTATACCTTAGCTCGGCTGAGGTCGGCAACGGGTCGAGGATGAAGAGCAGAGCCAGGCGAAGCTACGGCGGAGATGGAGCGGTCGGAGACGGCTCGGTGACAGCGGATTTCACCGCGGCGACGGCGGAGGGGAAAACGGAGAGCAGTGGCGAGAGCGAGCGAGTGAGAGTGAGAGGAGCGTGCTGGGAACCGGCTGGCGTGCCACTTTTGTAAAGCCGACCGGCGCGGCGGCCAACGGCGGCGTACGACGCCACCTGGCGCGCGGCGTCTGACGGCGCGGCCAGCTGTTCGGCTGAATGCCGATTTGAATCGGCCTGTTTCAGTTGCAGAAAGCCGATTGAAACTCGACTTTTGATCGATCTCTAGCTCGTGATCTAGGGCATTTCAGCGAAAACTTCACTAATATGGATTGAAGAGCTACATGAGTAGATCATTTGGTATTAAGATACTTTACTCTAGATCGGCCTGGATTGAGAGATACAGGTCGATGAACATGGGTACACCGAAACTGAAAACCAGTTTTAGATTTAGCAAATTTTTGAAACTTCAAAACAACTCCAAATCTGCACTAATTCAACTTTTTGACCACCTTCCACCCATTTTCATGAGTTGACCCAAAAATAAAGTTTGTTGCTTATAAAATTCTACACAACTTTGATTAAGTGTGCACTGACATGCAAAATCTCTAAAATGCCCTTCTTGTTTGGTCAAACAGAATAGCTTTTAGAGGGCTCTCTAGTCAACTATGAGCTAGATGGGTATTTTGGGGATTTCACCAACATGAACATTGTTCCAAATGTTATCCCAAACATGTATAAAGCATTTAGAACAGTAAACAAGCATCACATTTGCATGTCAACACATTTAGCATGTTATGGACATATAAACAAACATATAGCAATAAAAGGGAATCAACTCAAATGAAATGATGATGATGCATGAAATGACATGATCTATGCTTGATGACATGCAAATGCAAGTGTGAAAATAGTAACTAACACTAGGGTGTTACATGGCTGGTGTACAGAATCCTCTGGATAGGGTCAGGGCGCAGCCCCAAGGCCTGAGGTAGCAGACGGAAGTGGGTCCCCTAAGGCACTCGTAGGCTGTGTACACAACTACGCGTAAGTACCTTGCGGGAGACGGACTGTACTCCATCCTCTATAGTCTCTGCAGCAGTGTAGTCCGTAAAAATCGGCATCCCTGGGAGGGTCAGGCTGACGGGTGTCTCAACTCTGGTAGTGACGGGTCCCTCAAACCTCTCAGCCTCGACAAGCTTCCCTCTGCAGAAGAACTGGATCTGGTCAGACGGCGCTCCCAGCTCCTCCACCACATGGCATAGTACCAAGGCAAATCCGCCATGGTTACTCCCATTGATTAGGATCTCAGTAGTGTCGTCGTGCAGTGGACGAACTAGTGGTCCAAGGCTGGTCATCTGCAAATTTTTTAAGAAACAGATTAGCAGGTCCATGTATTAGATAAGCCATTGCATAAAATATGAATGCAAGGTCGGTAATATAACCGAAAGAGAGTCTGGCTTCCTATTCTAACGTCCATTTTCTATGGGTCTCGTCCTACAGTCAAGTATGGCTCCGATACCAACTGAAACGACCTCGATTTTCATGAAGGGAAATCCACAGGCACGCATTATAATTAAATAGATTGTATCGAACAATCCATAAAATTACCCAAATCTCAGTTGATACCAGAATCCATAAAATGAGTTTATAACAGAGTCTTACATAAATTATTACATCGCCACACTAGCAGATTCAACAATTCAGAGAAGCTGATAAGATGCGGAAGCGAATCATCCTTCACTGGCCAACTTGAGTGTAGCACGTGACTCTACTCCTCCCAATCGTCTCCATCGAAGTTGTACTCTTTCTCGTCACCTGACAGCAAATTTATTAGTATGATTTGTACTGGCCACGGAGCCCACCTATGATAGCAGTTGCTTTGTGGGAAGTGGATGCAAGGCTGATCAAACAGACCTATAGGCTAGGGTTACCTATGCAAGTGTAATCAATATTTTAATAGTCAAGTTTATATCCCATCCAAATCCAACCATTTCACCCAACCCATTCCAAACCCATCCCATACATCACCTCTCGCACACCTCGCTTTCATTCGGCAGGCCCAACTCCCTCTCGGGCCTGTCTAAGCGGCACACTGCCACAACGGGCACAATGCCGGAAAGTGTCAACCAAGGGGAGAAGAGAACACTCACTACACTAGTAGAAGCTTCACAGGAAAGGTCCATAGTCGGCATATGTATCGATCGATCAACCACAGACTCTGCAGAGGTTTCACCACTCACAAGATTAGCCATCATAGGTGTTGCGAAAACACCTAGGCAGAATTCCGAGTGCTTACTTGCCTAGGTCGATGCCACCCTACCACTCAGCCCTGGGGTATTCCGGATCCAACACTGTTATGCTGAGACTAGGAGACGCAGTACCGGGCCCATCCAGTGGTACTGCCCATCTAGAGCGAAACGGGAACCCATTGACCGTCTCCGCCCACCCTTATCACCTCTCAACCAAGCAGTAGTGGCACCGCCCTACCAAGTAGTCCAGCCGTTCCCCGCCCATCGAAGACGAGTGAGCAGTAAAGGATTCCCATGAACCTGAAACTAGTCCGTCCTAGGTTTGACCAAGCAGGCATCTCCTCTTAGGGGATACTCTCCCCGTGCCATCACAGCACCTCCGTTCACAGGCTTCAAACCACACAGGTCGTCCAAACCGGAACCACCTCGTAATTCATTACCCGCCACAGGTATCTCTCGTAGGGATGCCCAGGTTGCACCCCCGGCACGACTTGCCCTTCTGGCTCGTCTCATAGTCCACTTGGTCGACTTGACCCTCACCACGCACCCAAGACTCACGCAGCACGCTCCCCCGTATAATTATGTTTAGTTCACATATACCAAACCGTTCCCGATTTTCCCACATATGTGTAATAATCGTTAAGCAGTAGAAGAGCAAATAAGCATATAACAACGAGCATCTATCCTATCAGTGGATAGCAGGGTGATAGTTTAAGCAAGGCAGGATAATCAATCATTCTAACATGCAACCTAAACAGTTCATATCATATGATCATAAAGCAATGGCATGAACAATATTTAGCAATGCGTAATAGGTGCTAAGGATTTGGTGGGACATGGCACCTTCGTAGTCATCTCCTAGCTCTTGAAGGTACTCGTGGTCGTCTTCTTCAGTCAGATTCTCCTCCGGCTCTGAAAATGGAATCGAAATAGTCGCGTTAGCGACTCCTATAGATCATTCAGAAAAATCCAATAAGAATAAAGATCCAAATGCACTCAAACATAGGTTCATGTTGTAGAGCTCATTTTTCTGAGAATTTTGATATATGGTGCGCAATTTTCGGACATCGTATGAATAAGTTATGAATTTCCGAAGTTTACCTTATTTTCAGAAAATTGAAAAAGGCTAATTACTTAGGGGGTGACACGTGGCAGGCTATGATTGGCCAGGGTACTGTTCATTTTGACTGAGTCAACATTTTCGGCGGCAATGGCTCTGCTGACGTCAGCGTTGACCGGGTCAACGCTTTCTCTGACTGGTGGGGTCGGGTGACGTCATAGTGATGTCACTGGCATGACACGTGGCAGCGCCAGGGCACGCCACGTGGCAGCGCTTGGAGCGCTTCGGCCTCGGTCCACAGGAGGGCGGTGTACGGTGAACTACATGTGGCTGGTCTATAGACCGCACACTTGGCTCATGGTGAACCGGGTGCACCATTTCCCCCTCTTCTCTGTAGTCTGTGGTGAACCGAGCTCATCTTCCACCTGCTGTGTGGCTCAACAGCCCGTAGACGCGGTGTACGGTGGGTCGCGGGTGCGGGACATAGCACAGGGACACGGTCCTCGTGAGCCAGGTCTACCTCGCCTTCCTCCCTTCTTTCCCCCTTCTCTATTCGAACTCGACACGGCGGAGCACCTCACCGCCGGCGAGCTCGCGTGGATTCAGTGCTGTGGTGGTCTACGAGCCCTCCCCAAGGGTCGATAACCTCTGACGGGCGGGCTAGGCTCCGGTTAGATCACAGCTTCGCTAGATAGGGCAGCCCGGTGAGCTTGTTGCATCGGTGGTTGGGAGCTAGCAGCGGCGGACGATGACGACGTGGTGGCGGCCGTGTTTTCATGCAATTCGGTGCATAAATCCTTGATTGGCTTCGTCAGAGAGGCCTACAACCCTACGGCTTCGGTTGAGGGTCACGGTGGTGCCCTCCCCGCGGAGAGGTCAATCGGCGGCGCTCCGGCGAGGCATGGGGCTCACGGTCAGCGCGCGTGCGGCGGCTTTGGCTCCCATCTTACTCGTTTCCAAGCCAAAACAGGTTGTGAGGAACTCATCAGGTGGTCACACGGTACTTTTGGTGGACGAAATCCATCAGAGACGTGGTAGCGACAGTGGCGCATCGCAGCCGGCCCCCGCGACGGAGAGGCCAAGTCGAGACGTCCAGAGAACTTCTATGCATGTGTTCGTGCAAGGTCCAGTGGTGGAACTTCGTTGGATTCCATGGTTACAACCCACGGTTATTGCGAAGCTCGTGCCGCGGCGGTGCCCGCGACAGAGCTCCGGTGAGCTCTCCGGCGAAACGCGTTCGGGTTGGGCAAGGTCCTAGAGCTTACCACGTCTTCACAGTTAGTCCTACGGGGTTACGATGATTTCTCGAAGGCCCTCCCTGCTGCGCAAGGTGGCCGGAGATGCCCGGAACGCGTGGAGTCATGGCGGAACGCGTCGGTGGTGAGCGCGTTCTCCGGGAAGACGCCGAGCTGTGTTCCTGGCGGACAGGGGCTCGCGGTCCAGTGGCTTGGGCTGGTCATGTGCGCGTGTCGTGCAAGTGTTCTCCTGAGCAGGTGATGGCTCTACCATCCGCGCTCCGTGGTTCGGAACGCGACGGCGTTCATGGCAGGGACTGAGAGAGGAAACTGGGAGCTCACCGTGGGGTTCGGGGAGGAAAGGATAGCGTAGCAGTGGAGACTCATGGCCGTGCCGAGGGTTCACAGTGCCGTGCCGCTCCTCGTCCGCAGCTCTGGCTTCTCCTCCGCGTCCGGCTCCGGCGTGCTCCGCGGCGGCGGCGCTCCGGCAGCTCCTTCTCCTCTGCTCCGCCCTTCCTCCTTCTCCTTCTCTCACTCGGTGCGGTGTTGGTGTTGTGCCGCAGCGCGGCGACGGCGTGTGGGATCAAGACGAGGGCTTCGGGTGGCTCTCCTTTTATACACGAGCTCGGGCCATTTCATGGCGAGCGGCCGTGATCCTTCGTGGTGAATCGGGCGGCTACGGACTCTCAGGCTAGGGTTGCGGTCGCGGCTGTGGTGGTTCCTTGGCCGCCAAGGGTTGGCGACAAGCGGGGGGCAGGCAGATCAGAGCGTGGGCTGGTCGGCTGTGGGGTCTAGGTCACGCAACTCGCGTGTTCTTGTCCCCTGCTCCGGCGAGGAAGAAGAACAGGGGAGGGGGTAATGTGGCTAACGGGCGGGGCTGGGTTGTCGGCGGCAGCGGCTTGGTGGAAGGTGGCGTGCGCGTGTAAGTGGGCTGGCCCAGCTACGGACGGCGTGGGCGCGAGGGTGCGGGGCAAGAAGGGTTGGGCTGGTTGGGCTGACTAGCAGGCCGAGCGGGCAGGCTGGCTCCCTCTCCTCTTTTCCCTTTTGTTCTCTTTTTCTTATCTTCTTTTCATTCACAATTTCTAATTATAGGTATTTGCAAACATCAAATCCAAATAAAATCCAAATATGCTGTATGTTCTATTAACTTGAAAAGAAGTGAAGTGTAAGTGACAAACATCTAATTATTATTTGCATAATTAAATCTACATGCATGCACAAGAATGAGTAAATAAAACCAAAATTTTAATTGGTTGGGATTTTTGGGTTGTATGGATTTTAGGGTTGTTACAGTCCTCCCCCCTCATTAGGATCTCGACCTCGAGATTCAGAGATAACGTACCCTTCGAAGAGGTAGGGAAACATGATCCGCAGGTCCGATTCTTTCTCCCACGTAGCTTCTCTTTCCGTGTGATTACTCCACTGTACCTTGCACATCGGAATGGTCCTGCTTCGAGTCTCCTTTGTATCCCATGCCAAGATCTTGATCGGATGCTCCTTGTATTCGAGTGTGTCCTGTAGATCCAATGCATTCGTAGGAATCTGTTCCTCGGGCAATCTCAAGCACTTCCGCAATTGTGAGACATGGAACACGGGGTGTATCCCTGACAACTCTTCCGGTAATTCTAGCTTGTAGGCAAGCTTTCCAATCCTTTTGCAGATCTTGTATGGCCCAACATATCTCGGAGCCAACTTTCCTTTCACGTGGAACCTGACCGTACCGCGGAGCGGGGATACCTTGAGGTAGACATAATCTCCAATTTTGAACTCAAGTTCCCTTCGTCTTTTGTCCGCATAGCTTTTCTGTCTGCTCTGGGCGATTCGCAAATTTTTCCGGACTTGTGCAGCACCTTCTTCTGCTTCTACTATCTTAACGGGACCAAAGAATGACCTTTCACCTGGTTCCGACCACAATAGCGGGGTTCTGCAAGGTCTTCCATACAACGCTTCAAATGGAGACACCTTAATGCTTGTCTGATAGCTGTTGTTGTATGAGAACTCGGCATGGGGTAGACAGCTCTCCCAACCTTCCTTGTACCTCAGTACGCAAGCACGTAACATGTCCTCGAGAATCTGGTTCACTCTTTCTGTTTGCCCGTCCGTCTGCGGGTGGTATGCTGTGCTGTAGTCGAGCTTGGTCCCGATGGACTTGTGCAAGGATTTCCAGAACCGGGATACGAACTGTGAGCCTCGGTCAGATATAATAGTTAGAGGCGCCCCATGTAACTTCAAAACGTTTGCTACGTACAAATCTGCCAGTTTTTTCGCTCTATACTTTCTTTTGACCGGAATAAAGTGTGCAACTTTGGTCAGACGGTCCACTATTACCCATATGGAGTCATACCCGTGCTCGGATCGGGGTAGTCCTATTATGAAGTTCCAACCATCTACGCTGTCTCATATTTAGATCTTCTTGAGTGAAGAAGTACTTCAGGCTCTTGTGGTCAGTGTAGATGTCACACTTGTTGCTTATTAGATACTGTCTCCAAATCTTGAGTGCATGTACTACGGCTGCAAGTTCTAGGTCATGAGTCTGGTATCTCTGCTCATGTTCTTTCAACTGTCTTGAGGCATATGCTATCACCCTTCCTTCTTGCATTAGTACGTTCCCAAACCCTGCTGAGAGGCGTCACAATATACCACAAAGTCTTTGTGAATATCAGGTAGAGCCAAAACGAGGGTTGTGGTGAGTTTCTGCTTCAAAGTTGGAAACTCTTCTCGCACTCTGGAGTCCATACAAACTCATTGGCTTTCTTTAACAGGTTAGTCATAGGTCGTGCGATCCTGGAGAAGTTCTCGATGAATCTGCGATAATAGCCAGCAAGTCCCAGAAAACTTCTAATCTCTGTCACATTGCGGGGTTCCTCCCATTCTTTTACAGCTTCAATCTTGGTCGGGTCTACTGCAACTCCTTTGGCGGACAGCACGTGGCCTAGGAAAGCTACTTTCTCCAACCAGAACTCGCATTTGCTGAACTTGGCATACAGTAGATGGTGAGATAACCTCTCCAACACAGTCCTGAGGTGTAGCTCGTGCTCCTCCTTGCTTGCCGAGTAAATCAGTATGTCATCAATAAACACCACCACAAACTTGTCCAGCTCGTTCATAAAGACCTTGTTCATCATTTTCATGAAATAGGCTGGTGCGTTAGTAAGTCCGAATGAGACTACTGTGCATTCGTACTACCCATACCTAGTGACAAACGCAGTCTTAGGGATATCCTCTTCCCTAATCTTCATCTGATGGTAACCTGATCGGAGATCAATCTTTGAAAAGTACTTGGCATTGCGCAACTGATCCAACAGGTCATCAATGCGGGCAGCGGGTACTTATTCTTGATCGTGACTGCATTCAGGTTCCGATATAGCCCTTCTCCAACAGTTCCCCTAGCTGCTTCTTAAGTTCCCTCAACTCATCTGCTGACATCCGATACGGTCTCTTGGCAATCGGGGCAGTTCCTGGCATCAGGTTGATAACAAATTCCACATCTCTGTCTAGTGGCATGCCTAGCAATTCTTTCGGAAATACATCAGCATAATCTTTGACTACTAGTACATCATCCACTGTCAAGGCCTTCTTGTCTCCTTTAGTCTCTAGGGCACATAGGAGGGCTTGTATTCTCTCGGTTTGGGGTATACATCGGACAGCTTGTCCGGAGGGATGGGTTACTTGGACAAATCTGGGTGAGCAGGATATCACTCCACGGTGTTTGGTTAACCAATCCATACCTAGGATGACATCTAAGCTGTTAGCAGGGTTTTTTTTACCGACCGGTAGCCGGTAACCGCCGGCCGGCGGTATCGGTATACCGGTCCGGTTTGACCGGTTACCGGTAGAAACCGGTCGAATTCAAATTTTGAATTTGAACCCCAGTTCAATCGGTTCCGGACCGGTATACCGGCCGGTTTGACCGGTTACCGGCCGGTTTGAGCGGTTTACCGACCGGTTTGGTGGTTTAGGGTTTAGGGTTTAGGGTTTAGGGTTTGGTGGTAACCGGTCGCATTTTCAAATTTCAGATTTATTTTTTTAAAAAAATGCTGAAAAAAATTTCTAAAAATAGTTCATGATTTATAGAATCCAATGATGTCATAGTTTTTCAAATTTGAGTGCGTTTAGTATATTTTTCGACCTTCATGATTTAATGGGCCTTAACGGGCCGGCCAGGGTTTTTTATACCGACCGAAATCCGGTTACCGCCGGCCGGCGGTAACGGTATACCGGCCGGTATAAACGGTAACCGGCCGGAAACCGGCCGAATTCGAAATCGAATTCAAACTCACAGCTCAATCGGTTTTAGACGGGTATACCGGCCGGTATGACCGGTATAAACGGTAACCGGTCAAAACCAGCTGATTTTCTTTTTTTTAATGCAGAAAACAAATTTTTTTTGAATGGCCTTTGCACATAATGAGGTATAAACACCATACATTTCAGGGATAAATAGTGCCGTAGCAATACATAGGGCATACACATACTTGTATTGTATCAATACATAAGGCACATCAAAGTCATCAATACATAGTATCATATAAATAGCATATTCTTAGTCCCATACACGAACAAATGTGATAGTCATCGGCATAGACATAATCAACGTTGTATGAAGTATGGAAAGGCCCCCATGCTGCAAGACATCTGATATTCGGCGGTGGACATCAAAGCGATACCTCGTAGTCTAAGCAACTCGGCCTTAAAATCATTCCAAGATTGGCCCGTCCATGCCGCTGTTGTCTCCCATTCTTGAACTAACATAGCGTAAAAATGGGGGTCTTCCCATTCATACACCCATCTGGTCGCAGGTTGCGTGGTAATGTCAGGAATGTGATAGTTATAGCTTGCCTGGGAGGTATCACTGTACGAGGAAGAAGAATGCTGCGGAGTGTCGTAGTCTGTAGGTGCATAAACAGTCCTCTGCGACTCCGGTTGTCCATGGTCGCGGTCCTGAGTAGCATGCGTGAACTGGGTCTCGCCTGCAAAAAACCATTATTAGTAGTTTAGAAGTCATACACAGAAACAATTGTGCGTACGTAGGTGCAATGGATACCTGTGAAACGAAGACCACCACCTCCACCAGAACCACTACCACCAGCACCAAACCCACTGCCACCACCACCACTACCAGAACCACTACCACCAGCAGCACCACCAGCACCATCACCATCACCATCACCATCACCATCACCATCACCGCCACCGTCACTGTCGTCATCAGAACCGTCATCAGTTGAGCTGCTATCCTGAGACTCCTGATACGGTGGACTACGCTGAGCCTCATCCTCAGTTTCAGTGTCACTGATCACTTGCTTTTTCTTTCCGCGTTGACGCTTGGGGTCACCCTTCTTAGGCGGCATCTGCATCTTCCTCTTCCCGAGGTGACTATCACCCACATGTCTACGGGCCCAATCACTGATGGAATCATCTCCCGTGGCCTGACGTAGATCTTGGGCGTCTATGTGGTCACTACGAGCACAAACAAATAAATCACATAAATAAAATGGACATACATAATATGAAAGCCAGACAGAGACACACATTATACCTGACAATATGTGATGGCATAGGGGCGTCTACTTCGTCATCATCCTCATCAAGAACTGGTGCCTGGTTTGATCTACCATACTCCATCCATTGCCTAACTGGATTGTTCGAGTCATAGAATGAGACTTCGGCGAACTTGTCAATGAAATCTTCGTCATCATGCAGTGGCGGTCCAGAGATATCCGCTAGTCGCAGCCGAAGATTGTAGTTGACATACACAAGCTTGTTTAGTTTTTTGTGGGACAACCGATTGCGAACCTTCGTATGAAGTAAGGCAAAAGTACTCCAATTCCGCTCGCATCCACTGGAGGAGATACATTGTGCAACAAGCCGCAAAGCAAGACGCTGCAAATTTGGAGTTTGACTACCAAATATCATCCACCAGGCTGCTGCAAGTGTAACACATTATGTTAGATATATATTCCACGAGAGCAAAGCATCAAGGGTAGAGAAGTGCTCTTAGGCTCTTACATGGGCTAGTCCTTGGATCCGCTACCATTTTCATAGCGAGTTCGGAGCCAAACTCACCAAGCTTCTGTCGAAAAATCTCTGCCTCTTGTAAAGCTTGCATGGCGCTCTGCAAATCCGTCATGCGCGAAAATGTATCTTTCAGACCATTAAACATTGTTGGAGTTGGATCCATGTTATATGCGTACTTTGGATTTAGGACAGCACCTGCAACACATGACAAATGCCAAACAAGGGAACGGTAAGTATTCATTTCATGGAGCTTGCTAAGTAAATATAATTCATGATCGTATCTGAACCCACATACGTGTCAATGTACACGTCAGTAATCCTGTTGTCCATAATCTGTCGATACTCATTCCATGTCTGCTTATTTCTTCCAAAGACAGACTCTATCTCCATTTTGCAAGTCTGGTAGGCATACACTACATCACACATGTTAGGCTGCTTGTCTTGATCAGCGAAGCGGAGGAACTTATAAATTGGTTGAACTGTTTTGATGATGTATTCCAGTCCCTCCCACCACTGGATACTTGATAACCTTGAATGAGCAAAGCGACCGTCTTCACATTTTATCCACTTGCTTTGCAGAAATTCAGGAGAAGACATCCACTGCATGAACTTGTCACGTTTCCGGTGAAAGCTCTCTAGGAACATGTAGTTGGTCCCAAATCTAGTAACATTCCACTTGACCAACTCACCACCGATTGCCTTCCTCATCATTGCATTCAACTGAGCATGGTTGTGCAAAAAGGTTGAGATTCGCTTGCTTGTTGCGATTGTACCTGCATGTTCGGGCCTTTCACCAATATCCTTCAACATCAAGTTGATGGTGTGTGCAAGGCATGGCGTCCAAACAATATGAGCATAATGGTTCCCCAGTATCTTGCAAGCTTTTTTGTAGTTGGCGCCATTGTCGGTTACCACATGTACGACATGCTCGGCGCCAATCTCTTCAACAACCTTACGAATTTCCTGAAAAATAACCACAACAGTTTTTACAAATGTGACGTAAATCACAATATTATAAATAGTATGAACCTAACAACATGTTCAGAAGCTACCTGGTATATATAATTGGCATCTTGACTTCGCCCAGTTGCATTAACAGATTTATGAAACCATGTGACCCCATTGCAATAAATCAGGAAGTTGATGACACTCATTCTAGTGGGGCCAGTCCAAGAATCACACATCAACGTCACGCCAAAGTTGGTCCATTCCTTCTGAAACTTTGCGTACCTAGCCTTCATGTCTTTCTCGTTCTCATCTAGGTACTTGCCATCGATATCCCTTCCAGTAGGTGACACAATGCCTTCACCTGTAAGCAGAAGCCATTCGTGAGAATACATAAAGATAGAAACGTCAAAATTGAGAGAGATGACTCTGAAAGTTGTACTAACCCCACTTTTGTGTCTCTCTCACCGCACTTATGAAGTACGGATTGTCGGCCTGTCGTCCTGGGATTCCTGCAACATGGAAAAACTTTCCCCAAGCTTTCCCAATAGCTTCCTTTGCATTCTTCCCCTTCTGCGTCCAAGACCCTGTATCAATCCTTGGTTGGACCATTCCTCTCCTCCTACCGGCTGCCAAATTGTAGTCCTGCAGAACCACAGGAGTCTCCCTCTGTGATCCTGCTCTTCGAAACATCCTTTGCAAAGGATTCCCACCCTGTGAACCACTACCCCCTCCACGGTCGTAATTACCTCCTCTCTGTTGCACCCCCTGCTCGTACTCATATTCTGCTCTCGACTGATTAAGTGCTTGCTGGAGCTGCTCCTCATATTCATCATCTCCAAGTGGATGGTTACCCTCCGCTGCAGCCTTCTCTCTTGCCAACTTTTGTCGAGACCGGTCAGAAGTTGCCTTTTTAGTTCTATCAAGATCACGTTGAAAGTACTCACGCACATCATCTGGCACGCTTCTGCAATGCACCACCTGCGACCCGCGACCGGCTAAATGTTCTTTGAATCTTGTTGCACCACCACCTCCTTTCATCGTATGACAGTAGTTGCACCTCCACCCAGGAGAAAGGTTTTCACCATGCTCCCATACAATGTCTTTTCCTCTGCTTGACATTGTGCACCTGCATGAATGGACAACACAAACTAATCAATCACATAGATTAAATCTACGTAAATAAGTGGCTAAGTCACAACCTTCCACCTAAATAAAATTTACCTAAACAATATAAACCTAAAATATACATCAGTATATACCTAAAATATACATCAGTATTAGCACACCTACAACCTAAAATATACATCAAACCTAAAATCCTAAACCAAATCCTAAACATAACCCTAACTAATAACCTAAACACACCATAAATCCTACTAAAATCCTAAATCAAATTACCACTGCACCCTAGATCAATAGATAACTACTTCCTATTCCAAATCCTAAAGCTAATCCTACTAAAAATGCTCAAGAAAAAAAGAAACAACCTTACCTGTCGAAACCGGCGAAACCGCGCGGTTACCGGTTGAAATCGGCCGAGAAACCGGTGAAACCGCCCGGTACCCGGCGGATCCGCGCGCGCGTCGGTATCCCGGTCTTACCGACCGGTATACCGGTCCTACCGGCCGGTAAGAAAGCGGCGGCGAGCGGACGAGCGGGGAGGCGGCGGTTTCGGATGCTGCGGCGCGGAAGGGGGAAATGGGGGTGGCTCTGCCCCCCGTGACCCAGGGTGCCGTTTTGTGCCCATTCGGGCCTAATGGGCCTAACGGGCCTTAACGGGCCTTTTTTTTTTTACTTCGGGACTTCGAAAAAAATTCTAAATGTAGTCAAATTTGAAAAATTTTGACACCATTGGAATCTATAAATCATGAAGTATTTTTAGGAATTTTTTTACCATTTTTTCCTTCGATTTTAAATTTGAAATTTCGGTTTTTTCAAACCGGCCGGTACCGGTACCGGTCCGGACCGGTATGACCGGTAACCGGCCGGTTACCGCGGTATTCCGTCGGTAAATATAACCCTGGCTGTTAGAGGGTAGCAGGGTGAGGTCGGCTCGGAAGTTTAGACCTTCGATTGTGATTCTCACTCCCTTACATATGTGGATGCTCCTGAAGGTTCCTAAGGGTGAGCTGGTTAGGATTGGGTTTGCTCTAGGGGTTACAGGTATGCTATGCTTACGTGCATATGCAGATGAGATGTAAGAACAAGTAGCTCCTGAATCAAACAGAACTGTAGTCTTGTTACCGTGTACTAAAAACATACCGTATACTGCATCTGGAGCAGCCTCTGCTTCTTTGGCGGTCATGTGGTTCAGACGTCCACGGGCGGCAGATCCTCAGTTCGGCGTGCCTTGTGCAGCAGTTGGTGCGTGGTTGAGGTCGGGGCACACAGCCACTCTGTGTCCGGGCTTCCTGCATCCGAAGCAAGTGAAGGGCGCACTGCCTGCTGAGGTTGTCGCAGGAGCCTTCCAGTTGCTTGTCCTCGGCGTGTTGGCAGCTGGGACGGGTGTGTTTTGCACGGTCCGAGCCGGCGCAGGGTAGGTTTGAGCGGGGCGGTGGTAGTTGTTGTTGAAGGTACCACCACCACGGCTCGTACCCAAAGGTGGTACCTGGCGGGTTCAGAAAGGCGGAGGTGCACCCATTCGCTGTCTCTGGGGTGGAGCAGTGCGAGCGGGTCCCTCAGAGCGGCGCTTCTTTCCCTTATTCTGAGCCTCGAACTCCAAGCGTGCTTCTGGGCGATCCTTCTCGATCTCGATGAAGCGGTCAATTAGCTCACGCAGGGTGTAGCTCTTGTTTCCTGACAGAGCCAACCTAATCTTGGTCTGCAGTCCTTTCCTGTAGTAGTACATCTTTTTCTTCTCGAAACTCACGCAAGAGGCAGGTGCGTAGCGGAGTAAGCAGTTGAAGCGGGTGGGGTACTCGTGGATCCGGTCAGCCCCCTGGGAGATGTTGCGAAACTCGTTCTCCTTGGCCTCCATGACTCCCTCAGGAATGTGGTGGTCACGGAAAGCCTCCGTGAACTCATCCCAGTCGATGCGAGCTGGGTCCTCGTGAGTGCTGGTGTAATTGTCCCACCATGCTCGTGCAGCACCTATCAGCTGGTGGCTAGCAATCCCAACGAACTCCTCGTTGGAGCAAGTGGTCAGGTCGAGCTTCTTCTCCATCTCCTTAAGCCAGTCGTCGGCAGCGAGTGGATCACTGTCGGTCCCGTCGAAGGTGGGTGGCCTCAGCTTCAGGAATCCCTCTAGCTTCCTTTGGAAGTCATTCTGATGTGGTCCATGGTGCCTGTTCATCCCTGTAGCAATGGCATTCAACAGCTGGGTCTGCTGGGCCATCACTTCCGCCAACGTCGGCGGTGGCGGCGGTGGCGATGGCGGAGGTGGCGGAGGCACATTCTCGCCCTGTGGTGGCGGGTCGTTCACCGGCGGTGCATCCTCTGCCCGGCGCAGCTCTTCTTCCAGGTTGACTCCAGCACGCCTGCCAGCTGGGTGTCCACGACGGCGACCACGCCCACGCCCAAGTGCAGGCGCAGGTGAGGGTTGGCGATTCTCCAGACGAGCGGAACGTCTCATCGACATCTGTAAACATTCAGTCATGTACTTAGTGCAGTGATAATTAAGTGGTGGTTTAGGTAGGATTTAGATGTTTTTAACGATTTAAATGAATCAAAGCATTTTTTATTCTATCCTACACTCAACCAAAGAAGCATAAAGAACCATAAGAAGCATAAGATCCAAATGTCACTCATCACATGGGTTATTATTACATAAAGGATGCTCCTAGCTGCTATGAAGATCGTGCTATGCGCAGATAGCCAATGATAGGATAACTCGTGGTAACACTAATCTAAGGGCCACGCAGGGTCCCATAAGCTACTGCTGCATAAGGTGGAGTACGGCGTCGGGGATGCGGCTGTCCTCTGCCTCAATCTCGTCGTCGGTCATGGTCAGGTGCTTGACGTAGTCGAGTGCCACAGCTAGCTCTGGAGTAGCCTCAATCTCCTGCATTCTCAGAGACGGACATGCTCCCATGTTGAGCGCAGTGGGTGGCACACGGAAGTCTCCCTCCCGGGGCTTCACCTTCTCCAGTGGGGGTAGCGGACTCTGCACCTTCCGGACCTCAATAGCCCTCTTGGCATCGGACTGCTTCCAAGCTGTCTCTGTCCTCTGCAGCTTGTCCTTCAGGAACTCCACCATCTTCACGCAGTCGATCAGAATCCCTTGGTTGTGGGTGGACTTCTCCTCGGCTTTCTCCAGCTGCTTCTCCAGCTCCTTGATCCTGGAGCGCAACGTGATCATCTCGACTCCTCTGTCTCTGCTCTTCTGCTCCCTCTCAGCAAGTGCTCTCTCCTTGTCATCCAGCCTCCTCTGTAGTCCCAACACTCTGCTGTCCAGGTAGTGGTTGCGAATCCCGAAATCCCCAATCTTGTCCCGCAAGTCGGCGATCTCAGCTCGGTGCAACTCGTCACGGCGCTGCATCTCCACCTGCAAGTCAGTGACTACCCTGCTCAAACTCTCCAGGGTCTGAGTCCCTTTCTGCAAACTGTCCTCCGCCTCTGCCATGCGTGCTCGGTCACGCTGCCTCCTCTGCTCCAATGAGCTGATGAACTCGTCCTGCTCCTGGAGGTGGTGTGCCACTGTGCGTAAACAGGGGTCGGTCTCAGCCTGAGCGATCTGGCTGGTGTACAGAATCCTCTGGATAGGGTCAGGGCGCAGCTCCAAGGCCTGAGGTAGCAGACGGAAGTGGGTCCCCCTAAGGTACTCGTAGGCTGTGTACACAACTGCGCGTAGTACCTTGTGGGAGACAGACTGTACTCCGTCCTCCACAGTCTCTCCAGCAGTGTAGTCCATAAAAACCGGCATCCCTGGGAGGGTCAGGCTGACGGGTGTCTCAACTCTGGTAGTGACGGGTCCCTCAAACCTCTCAGCCTCAACAAGCTTTCCTCTGCAGAAGTATTGGATCTGGTCAGACGGTGCTCCCAGCTCCTCCACCACCTGGCGTAGTACCAAGGCAAATCCGCCGTGGTTCCTCCCATTGATCGGGATCTCAGTAGTGCCGTCGTGCAGTGGACAAAGTGGTGGTCCAAGGCTGGTCTTCTGCAAATTTTTCAAGAAACAGATTAGCAGGTCCATGTATTAGATAAGCCATTGCATAAAATGTGAATGCAAGGTCGGTAATATAACCGAAAGAGAGTCTGGTTTCCTATTCTAACGTCCATTTTCGGTGGGTCTCGTCCTACAGTTAAGTATGGCTCCGATACCAATTGAAACGACCTCGATTTCCACAAAGGAAAATCCACAGGCACGCATTGTAATTAAATAGATTATATCGAACAATCCATAAAATTACCCAAATCTCAGTTGATACCAGGATCCATACAACGAGTTCATAACAGAGTCTTACATAAATTATTACATCGCCACACTGGCGGATTCAACAATTCAGAGAAGCTGATAAGATGCGGAAGCGAATCATCCTTCACGGCCAACTTGAGTGTAGCACGTGACCCTACTCCTCGCAATCATCTCTATCGAAGTCGTACTCTTTCTCGTCACCTGATAGCAAATTTATCAGTACGATTTGTACTGGCCATGGAGCCCACCTATGATAGCAGTTGCTTTGTGGGAAGTGGATGCAAGGCTGATCAAATAGACCTATTGGCTGGGGCTTCCTATGCAAGTGTAATCAATATTTTAATAGTCAAGTTTATATCCCATCCAAATCCAATCATTTCACCCAACCCATTCCAAACCCATCCCATACATCACCTCTCGCACACCTCGCTTTCATTCGGCAGGCCCAACTCCCTCTCGGGCCTGTCTCAGCGGCACACTGCCGCAACGGGCACACTGCCGGAAAGTGTCAACCAGGGGGAGAAGAGAACACTCACTACACTAGTAGAAGCTTCACAGGAAAGGTCCATAGTCAGCATATGTATCGATCGATCAACCACAGACTCTGCAGAGGTTTCACCACTCACAAGATTAGCCATCATAGGTGTTGCGAAAACACCTAGGCAGAATTCCAGGTGCTTGCTTGCCTAGGTCGATGCCACCCTACCACTCAGCCCTGGGGTATTCCGGATCCAACACCGTTATGCTGAGACTGGGAGACGCAGTACCGGGCCCATCCAGTGGTACTGCGCATCTAGAGCGGAACGGGAACCCATCGACCGTCTCCGCCCACCCTTATCATCTCTCAACCTAGCAGTAGTGGCACCGCCCTACCAAGTAGTCCAGCCGTTCCCCGCCCATCGAAGACGAGTGAGCAGTAAAGGATTCCCATGAACCTAAAACTAGTCCGTTCTAGGTTTGACCAAGCAGGCATCTCCTCTTAGGGGATACTCTCCCTGTGCCATCACAGCACCTCCGTTCACAGGCTTCAAACCACATAGGCCGTCCAACCCGGAACCACCTCGTAATTCATTACCCGCCACAGGTATCTCTCGTTGGGATGCCCAGGTGGCACCCCCAGCACGACATGCCCTTCTGGCTCGTCTCATAGTCCACTTGGTCGACTTGACCCCCACCACGCACCCAAGACTCACGCAGCACGCTCCCCCGTATAATTATGTTTAGTTCACATATGCCAAACCGTTCCCGATTTTCCCACATATGTGTAATAATCGTTAAGTAGTAGAAGAGCAAATAAGCATATAACAGCGAGCATCTATCCTATCAGCGGATAGCAGGGTGATAGTTTAAGCAAGGCAGGATAATCAATCATTCTAACATGCAACCTAAACAGTTCATATCATATGATCATAAAGCAATGGCATGAACGATATTTAGCAATGCGTAATAGGTGCTAAGGATTTGGTGGGACGTGGCACCTTCGTAGTCGTCTCCTAGCTCCTGAAGGTGGGATCGGGTGACGTCATAGTGACGTCATCATGATGTCACTGGCATGACACATGGCAGCGCCAGGGCACGCCACGTGGCAGCGCTGGAGCGCTTCGGCCTCGGTCCACAGGAGGGCGGTGTACGGTGGACTACATGTGGCTGGTCTATAGACCGCACACTTGGCTCATGGTGAACCGGGTGCACCATTTCCCCCTCTTCTCTGTAGTCTGTGGTGAACCGAGCTCATCTTCCACCTGCTGTGTGGCTCAACAGCCCGTAGACGCGGTGTACGGTGGGTCGCGGGTGCGGGACATAGCACAGGGACACGGTCCTCGTGAGCCAGGTCTACCTCGCCTTCCTCCCTTCTTTCCCCCTTCTCTATTCGAACTCGACACGGCGGAGCACCTCACCGCCGGCGAGCTCGCGCGGATTCGGTGCTGTGGTGGCCTACGAGCCCTCCCCAAGGGTCGATAACCTCCGGCGGGCGGGCTAGGCTCCGGTTAGATCACAGCTTCGCTAGATAGGGCAGCCCGGTGAGCTTGTTGCATCGGTGGTTGGGAGCTAGCTGCGGCGGACGACGACGAGGTGGTGGCGGCCGTGTTTTCATGCAATTCGGTGCATAAATCCTCGATTGGCTTCGTCAGAGAGGCCTACAACCTTACGGCTTCGGTTGAGGGTCACGGTGGTGCCCTCCCCGCGGAGTGGTCAATCGGCGGCGCTCCGGCGAGGCATGGGGCTCGCGGTCAGCGCGCGTGCGGCAGCTTTGACTCCCATCTTACTCGTTTCCAAGCCAAAACGGGTTGCGAGGAACTCATCAGGTGATCACACGGTACTTTTGGTGGTAGAAATCCATCAGAGACGTGGTAGCGATGGCGGCACATCGCAACCGGCCCCCACGACGGCGAGGCCAAGTCGAGACGTCCAGAGAACTTCTATGCATGTGTTCGTGCAAGGTCCAGTGGTGGAACTTCGTTGGATTCCGTGGTTACAACCCACGGTTATTGTGAAGCTCGTGCCGCGGCGGTGCCCGCGACAGAGCTCCGGTGAGCTCTCCGGCGAAACGCGTTCGGGTTGGGCAGGGTCCTAGATCTTACCACGTCTTCACAGTTAGTCCTACGGGGTTATGGCGATTTCTTGACGGCCCTCCCTGCTGCGCAAGGTGGCCGGAGATGCCCAGAACGCGCGGAGTCATGGCAGAACGCGTCGGTGGTGAGCGCGTTCTCCGGGAACACGCCGTGCTGTGTTCCTGGCGGACAGGGGCTCACGGTCCAGTGGCTTGGGCTGGTCGTGTGCGCGTGTCATGCAAGTGTTCTCCTGAGCCGGTGATGGCTCTACCAGCCGCGCTCCGAGGTTCGGAACGCGACGGCGTTCATGGCGGGGACTGAGAGGGGAAACTGGGAGCTCACCGTGGGGTTCAGGGAGGAAAGGATAGCGTAGCAGTGGAGACTCGTGGCCGTGCCGAGGGTTCGCAGTGCCTTGCCGCTCCTCGTCCGCAGCTCCGGCTTCTCCTCCGCGTCCGGCTCCGGCGTGCTCCGCGGCGGCGGCGCTCCGGCAACTCCTTCTCCTCTGCTCCGCCCTTCCTCCTTCTCCTTCTCTCACTCAGTGCGGTGTTGGTGTTGTGCCGCAGCGCGGCGATGGCGTGTGGGATCAAGACGAGGGCTTCGGGTGGCTCTCCTTTTATACACGAGCTCGGGCCATTTCATGGCGAGCGGCCGTGATCCTTCGTGGTGAATCGGGCGGCTACGGACTCTCGGGCTAGGGTTGCGGTCGCGGCTGCGGTGGTTCCTTGGCTGCCAAGGGTTGGCGACAAGCGGGGGACAGGCAGATCAGAGCATGGGCTGGTCGGCTGTGGGGTCCAGGTCACGCAACTCGCGTGTTCTTGTCCCCTGCTCCGGCGAGGAAGAAGAACAGGGGAGGGGGTAATGTGGCTGACGGGCGGGGCCGGGTTGTCGGCGGCAGCGGCTTGGTGGAAGGCGGCGTGCGCGTGTAAGTGGGCCGGCCCAGCTACGGACGGCGTGGGCGCGAGGGTGCGGGGGAAGAAGGGTTGGGCTGGTTGGGCTGACTAGGAGGCCGAGCGGGCAGGCTGGCTCCCTCTCCCCTTTTCCCTTTTGTTCTCTTTTTCTTCTCTTCTTTTCATTCACAATTTCTAATTATAGGTATTTGCAAACATCAAATCCAAATAAAATCCAAATATGCTGTATGTTCTATTAACTTGAAAAGAAGTGAAGTGTAAGTGACAAACATCTAATTATTATTTGCATAATTAAATCTACATGCATGCACAAGAATGAGTAAATAAAACCAAAATTTTAATTGGTTGGGATTTTTGGGTTGTATGGATTTTAGGGTTGTTACACTGCATATGAGAGCTTTGAACTTGGCAGTTAAAAGCATTGCCGCATCTTGCTGATGAAAAACTCCACTCTATGTGTTTATAACCAGAGGAAGGAAGCTACCATGAGTCATCCAATAATTTTCAAATTTGGATAGTCTTGTTCTTGGGATGGTAGTCCTTATTTCAATGACACATGGCCAATGGTCAGAGGTTTCCATTATAAGAGACTTGGCCAAAGTATGGGGGTAACTGAGGGTCCAGGCATTAGAGGAGAAATACCAATCCAATCTTTCCAAAAGCGGCGGCTGTTGTTTGTTTATCCAAGTGTACCTCCTACCATGGATGGGAATTTCAACTATACCCAAGGAGCTGATAGCCTCATTGAACAACATCATTTCTCCAATGTTTCCTCCAGGTTTATTTCTGTCCTCCGGCTTTCTTAGGAGGTTGAAGTCCCCCACAATGATACAATCTACCTCATCTGACATTTGTATATTTCCAAACCAGTTCATAAACTCCACTTTTCCTTCAGAAGTTCATGGGCCATAAACAGAAGTGAGGATCCAGGTCTCATTATTATGAAGTGATGAAAATTCGACAGAGATAGCAAAGTTGTTCTGAAAAATTTCTGTGCCACTGAACATTGAGCTTTTCCAAACAACTAGGATGCCACCAGAAGCACCTATTGAGGGCAAGAAGCAAAAGGCATCAAATGCGCGAGGATAGAAGTTTCTAATGTAGGATAAGTCAAAAGAGCTTCATTTGGTTTCTTGGAGACTAACAATATCACAACAGCTCTCTATTATCTTATTTCTTAAAGGTTCCCATTTGCTTTTAGCATTTAACCCTCTAATATTCCAACAAAGAATATTCCAAGATCTGACATGATAGTTTTGATTCATTTAAACCATAAAAAAGAGTGCCTAGGTGTAAGTATACATAACATACACACAAAGTAAGGAGCCACCAATGGCCTCCTTCAAGCTTCTTCTGCAGTACTATCATCATCGGTGTTGTCACCATTTTTCTTCCCAGTGGGGGACTTAGTCCCTACTGGAGCTGCAGCCTTCTTTTTGGAGAGTTCCAAGTCAGTGACCAGAGCACAGTCAAGGTCACAAAGAGAGGATCCTAGCTTCCTGATAGTTTTTGAAGAGAGGGAGGGTGGTTTTGCCGTGCAACCAAGGCAACTTTTATCCTTGCATTGTGGATTTTTAAAACCCTGCTTCACCAACTTTATGCGTGGGTTTCTTCTCACTTGGCTGTCAACCACAATCTTTTTTCCTTGCCTACCGTTTCTTGTTTTTGATAGTTCACCTTTTTCTTTGGGTGTACTTGGCTCTTTAGAATCATCAACATAAATTTCATCTTCATAATTGCTCTCAATGTCAACTAGTTCAGTTTCAGTGGACAGACATGAGGGGAGCACTTTAATCCGGCAACTAGATGGCAGAGAGAATCCAATGGGCTGATCTTCTCCCAGGGCGGACAACAAGGCTTTAGAGTTCGTTAGCTCCTTTGCTCTCTCAAAATGAGATGGGGAGAGAAGGAGGGCCATGATGCCCAATTAGCAGGAACAGTGAACTGGGGACAGGCTCCAGATTGTGGAGCGAAGAACTTGTGCCAGAGTCCACAGTGGCCCATGAAGGAATCACTATGGTTTCCTTTAAACCAATATGAGACAGCAGCAGTAGCTTCCGGTCTTGGCAAATTCACTAGATTATTGATAAAGAAGGTCCTAGCCATCCCCAACTGGATATTGTTCTGAAAAACAGGATTACTATCTTCTTCTTCTTGTCTCTGAGTTATCTTCTGTTGTTTATCTATATCTAAATCTTCTGTATCCATTAGCAGGTTATCTCTCGGGATTTCCATCTGTAAAACGTTTTATAACTGATTGAACTGAAAGGCTGGGACATGTACGTTTGCATTTGCATATAGGGACATGTTATCAGCTGCTTTCTCGAGAGGTGCCCCTTGCTGCTGCTCTTCAACCTGCCGACTCACATTTTGCAGTTCCACTTCTTGCATCTTTCCCTGCATTGGGTGGAACTATGTTTCTTCCAGATCATCTCTCAGAGGAATTTCATTTTAGTCCTGCTCCACAATTGGGGGTGCCACATTCAGATTCAATTGTGCACCCAATTCCTGCCCTATAGCTGGTACTTCTTCAACCCAAGCTAGCCAATCTTGTTGATCTTGAATGTGAAGATTAGGGGCATTATCTTGGTTTTGACCTTGAGGAGGTTGATGATTATGGGCACCAATTTGTGCTAAGACTTGTTGTCTCGGATCAAAGAAATCAAACAAAGATGGTCCTTGGTCTTGTTCTTGAACTGATACTGTCTCCTCTACAACAATGGGATTTGACAGATGATTGTGTACATCTTGGACCAAAGGTGGATTTTGAGCTGCATGGAGCACTTCAGGACACGGGGGGCAATCATTCTGTTGTGGTGCAGCCTCCTGAGCATGTGCAGCATCGTTCAAGTCCTGATTGAGTATAACCTGGTGTTGCTCAGCTTGTTGGCTAATGACCTGTTGGCCTAGACCGAAGAAGTCGAAAAACTTGTGACCATGAGTCACAGACTGAACAGGAATCTGAACTGAGGCTAAGTTATTACTATGGTTCCACACATCCACTCTATTTGCCCCGATCTGAATGTCGTGTATCTCTTTATTAGGTAAATTGACGTCAGTGCCAATGGTCTATCTTTAATGAGCCCGACATAAACGAAACGGATAACTATAACTAGTATACAGATAATTTCTCTTGACGCTGCTATTTTTTTTACGGACGGTTTTTTTAACGTGCGTCAGTATAGAAATCAAACGGAAGAAAAATGCCTGTGGAAATCGATTAATTTCTATAGACATTTCTTTAATAAAAAACAACTATAAAAACCATGCATTTCTACATGTGGTTTATAAGTTTCCAAGTGATTTCATATGAAAAAAAAACTATCAAAATAAAAGTTGTAGATCTCAAAAACTTATGAAACTTTGTAGTTGACAGCTTTTTCATTTGAAATCATCTTATCAACGAAAACTACGTTTGAATTTGTAAAATTTGAAATTCAAATTTTGTAAACGGCTTTTGATGGAGAAACTACCAAAACAAAAGGTTCTAGATCTTGAAAAGTTACAAAACTTTGTAGTTGACAACTTTTCATTTAAATAATTTAAGCTTGATTTAGAATAATATCTAGAGAATCAACCCTATTGATGGGTGAGTGATAGAGGAGGTTACGCGTGAGTCTTTGGTCGCGGGTTCAATCACCGGCAGCCATGAAGCACACGATTTCCGCACGAAAAATGCAACGACTTTCGATCGTGGGCCTCTCCTATAAATTTAGAACCACATTTTCGGAAAAACATTTGTATTGACGGTTTGTTAAGAGAATCGCCAGTACAAACCCGATCTGTACTGTCAGTTTTCTTATGGAACCGGCAGTACAAATTGATTTCTCCTGGTGGTTCTTAAGCCGCCGCTCATGAAAATATTGATTTTCACTGACCTCTAACGCTGGCGGTAGTGAAAAACACCAGTAAAAATAACTTCACGACCATCTATATATACAATACATCAGTCTGATGTATTGTGTACTAGTGTATATACTGTAATAGACTATGCTACCAAGTGGGGCCCAACATAGGCTGTAAAGTCGACCTAAACTAAAAAGAACCGTCTACTCAGCTACGTGCTTTTGAATATCTAGTTTGATTTATCAATGATTTTTTAAAAGCAATATTATTGCAAAAGTATAAATTTAAGTACACTGAAATGAAAGGAAAAAACTATATGTATTTTTAGCTTTCGAACTTTTGTTGAAGTATGGCATAGACCTCGAACACCAAAACCCCTCCAACTATTAAAACCGGACAAGTTTGGTCTTTGGCCGATTTCGAAGGTAGTTTTGAGTATATATGTGTTTTCTAAAAATAACAAATTAATAGGGTAATTCCCTAACATTCATAAATAACTCTTTTTAGATAGACAATATAAAATTGGTACCAAATCATTTCTAAAAGTACAATATATATTGTCAAATAAATTATTTATAAATTAAGAAATTTAAATATATTCATATTTAACAAAAATTCTATGACTAAAAATAGACCTTTTCCATGAAATTTTGAAAAACTATATTGGGCTATGCCCGATCGATTGCTTTGCTTTGGTGATGATCTAGTGGGCTAGAGGCCTTTGATTTTTGAAGCTATATATATCTAGCACACACTATAAGATTGATAACCTTATATCAAATTATGGATGTTCAGCTGAAAGATCACATATAATCGTGTCCATCTTATGTTTTATGTGATTCTCGTGACCACCCATGACTCACACACCACGAGATTGAACTGGAACCCTATTTCGTGTACATGGCACCCTAGCCACGGTCCTCTCATGTCATCCGTGCATCCTAACACAAAATAAAGAATCTCTATCTCTATATTATATTATATTATATTATATTATATTATATTATATTATATTATATTATATCTCTATCTTCTTCTGTCTATATCTACAATAATAAAAAATACGAAGCCTTATTGACTTATTGTATATCCGGCAACACAGCTATCGCCGTGGGGTGGTAGTCTGGCGGCTCTCGTGTGCGGTGTGCGAGAGGCGAAGAGAGAAGAGGAGGAGGAGAACGCTGATGGAGGTGGCGCGCTTGCTGAGTAGCCAGCGGCGGCTGTGCTGGTTGCTTGGATGTGGTGTGCAGGAAAGGTAGAAACAGATAGGTTAGGGTTTTTTCTGCTATATATACCTCGATGGCTGTAATTGGGCTTTTAGACAGGCCTTCTTGCTGGGTCGTGCCGGGATGCCTAAGAAACGGGGCGGGGAAGCGGGGAATGGGGTCGGGAACTAGAGAAACATCCTCGCGTCCGCCATCCCCTATGGGAAACAATTTGTATGTATAAATCCCCGTGGGGGTTAATTTGCTACCATCCCCACTTCCCAAAGGGCTTGTTTCGGTTTCATCAAAATGAAGGGGATTGGGAGGGATTAAATCCTCTACAAGTCAAAATCCTCCTCAATCCCCATGGATTAGGGGTGAAACGAACAAGCTCTAATAGGGTGAGGAGCACTTGATCCAACTTGTCGATGTGGGCTTACAGCACTTGCATGGACACCGTCATAGCTCCTCAATTGGCTCTACTAACGATCCTTGTAATTACAATACTTAGGCATATGGTTAGTGAATATGTTTCATCAATTAGCCAAAACCAAATAAGAACTTTCAATCAGGATTCTATTAACTCCAGTGAGCGGAGGTTGGTGAGCCGGAGTCGGTGATCACTGGAATCTTGGTCCATATATATCTAGCATGAAATTTTGAATACCACCAGTGAAATTCAGAACCGTAATCACGTCCACCCTTATGCTAGAGGTTAAAGAAGAGCTTGAATTGAGAACACTGCTATGATCGATGCTTAACGTGAAATCCCACCACCGGTGAGAAAACAAAGAAGCAAAAGACCTGGTTACCCAGTGGAAAAAATGTGAAGATTAGCAGTTATACCACCAATGACTGGTTGGAGGACCACATAATAACCTAAACTGACGACAAACAGTATTAACAATGACTAAGTAGAGGAACTAAGAAAAACTCCATGAAGGGAGAGGAGGGGACATGACAAACCAGAGATCCGAATTTGCGACGGATTTCAGCTTCAACAATCTTGCCCAGCCTAATAAGGTTTAGGCCATGGAGCTCCATGGGACGGGGACATCAACTGCGGTGAACAATAGGGGAAATCACAGATCGCCATCACACTGTCCCATTAACTTGGCAAATCAGTGCTTAGAGTTCAAATCTACAGTTCAACTATACACCACGACTTCCTATACCAATGTTGTATAGTGTTGGTATTTATTAAATGCAAATAGAATCTGAAAGATTCCGCAAGCGCACAGAATACCATTGTAGGATTTTATCAGGAGTATTCGAAGTATCGTTTTTTTAATTTTACCACAGGGAAGCAATGGTTAAAGAATTTGATAATTGACCATCTACTAACTTAGTACACCAACTAGACTATAGTAGGGGTAAACGATAAATGATAGGAGTTATGCTTAAATGATATAGACACACAGGAGAATTCTATGATAAAAGTGTAGATAGCTAAAGTGAGAGGATAACGGGAGAGTTCAAGGTTCCTAAATACTTCTCTATTACTGGGGTTCTATAATAACTGATTTATGGTAGATAAAGCAATCACACAATAACACTTCGGGACATCAGAACACTAGCCACGGAACAGGGATGAGAATGGGACTAGAAAGTTCTGACTACGGTCCTACAATTATCAACCTACACGAGGTGGAATACGTCGGCCATCAGGGCTGTCACCTCCTGGGGCTACCACAACTATTCGTAAGGTTGAATGCAATCTCAGGTAACTTCTAGTCTAGACACCATGCCTACACTATTAATTACTACTCTAATCCCATATGAAAACTAGAGCACTTGATACGAGCGGAGATCCTATGCCAAAGTATAACAACTATACTAACCAATCAAATTCAAGGCATAAAGTAAATAGAGAAGATAAATATATTAAAGCATAAGTCTTATAAAGATGAGATACAAAGATATACCAGACCCCTGAAGACTTTTCCAGAACCGAAGCGCAGCTCCGCTCTCCCTAACTCTCAACTAGAACTAATCTACTATATTAGAAAGTCTAGCCCTAATTCTCTAGAGTTGAGAGGTTATCCATTCGCGGGACGCCTCTACAACTCCATAATGATGCCCTTGACTCGGGGGTCCTGGGTTCCTTATACGAGGGCGCCTGGCCTCCCCTCCACTTTGGGCAAGCAATATGGTATTAAGACTTTCCACCATGTGCACATAGGCTTTAATGGGCCAAATTCTGATTTAGGCCCAATTAATCCCGCAGCCTTTAATTAATCCCGCAGCTCAGATTCTAGAATCTTCCAGTGTTTGTAAAATACATATCTTTTTATTCCAGACTCCAAAAATAGCAAACCATAGGTCCGTTTCGATCGTCTTGACGAGCTCTATGCAATGGTGAACTCTAATTCCTCATTTGAGATACTTTTAATCGGTGAAAAATTAAATATCCTTTTATACCCTACAAAACAAGTGAGAACACCAAAAGTCGTGGAGCTTGTTAGAATCAAACCCCATAACTATGTTATGTATTGTTTTATGCCCTTAATTCAAGTTTAGTTGATGGGTAAAAATGAGCAATAACTACCGTCAACAAGTTCCCCCAAACTTACCCTTTGCTAGTTCCTTAGCAAAGCCAAACTTTAGCATAAATCAAAAGTTATAGCTACCCCTCACAAGTATTCAGTTTTAAACCAAGAAGTACTCAAGGATTAGAGTAGACCAAGCTAACCTTCAGACTTACCTATATTATCTTTACCATGGAGCTTGTAGCTTTCTCTTGAGTCTTGGGTAATTGAAGGATAGAATGTCTAAGTTAAACACTATGTCTCAAACTCTGTCGTTCAACTCTTATCCTGGAGCTTTTGCAAGTTTTTAAAATAAAACTCAGAGTTTCCTTTTTATGACTCTCTCAAGTCTCTCAATATGTGATATTTATGGATCCTTACCAAGCCAATAGTGATGCATGCCTTCTCTTCTCTCTCTCACCCTATAACTAACAGCTTGTGTGGAGCTTATGGGTAAGGAGACAGCTCATACATACTTGCAATGAATATATTGTAAAGTCAAACAATGGATCCAAAGGAACAAGTCATACAATCAAATCAAGATGTGCATGTGTGGATGTGAGGTGGTACATGGATATATATGGAGGCTAATCCTAATTCTACTCGTTTGCTCCTTGAGACATCTCTCTCTTTTTCAAACACTAGGAAATTGTGTTGCAGGACAACATGGGCTATCTTTCTTTTCTTTTTCTTCTTTTTTTCAGGCGGGCAATAGAGTACCCATTGTTTTGATAAATTCGGACACTTGTCCATTTTTACCTCTCAGGCGGGCATCTTTATACCCATTGTTTTCTCTCATCTCACTCTTTTGCATAGCCACATGCCTCTTCTCTGCAACAATACTTCCCTTTTCTTTTTCCTTTGAGAGATAGCAACAAGAACTTTGGAGCTATTGATCTGGGGTAACCAATGGGATATTTTTAGTGTCACTCCTAGTGTAGGAGTAGAACATTTTTAGGTGGATCTAGATGGAATAGGTGGAATGTGGATGCGCCCACTCGGATATGAGTAGTGCGTTATGGGTGGAGTGCATGTGTTCTTGATTGTAAAAGCATGACAAGTTCCTAAGGTATCAACAAAACTTGACTAAACTCGAAACAAAGCAAGTAGCATATAATGTGTATATTTTTCTAATCTAGCATGTATGGCTGTGGTAGGATTATAAAGCTCTTGCATACAGGAACTCATCACGTGGTTTTATGGATTTTAAAAATTAATCTCCAGAACTCAAGTATCACTAGGAACAAGATAAATAGCAGATCAAACTTTACATATCATATCCCTCAATTACTTAGACTCAGATCAAGCATTTGCTACCCATAAGTTTTAGGTTCAAAGTAAATCTTCAAGTTAAAATGGTTGCGTCTAAAACTTGGGATGACTCAAGGTTGAAAACTAAGTTGGTATGAGGAATCATGGTAAAGTGCTACTTATCAAATTCCTGAGCATGGTTTTCATCTAGTCTGAGCAAAATTATTATAAGCACTCTCTTTTTATTTTATTCAAACACACTAACTAACCTAAACACTATTTATTTGGTTTTCGAATTTTATTTCACTAGCTAACTCACACAAAAAGCATTATGATACAATAATAAATATGGGAAACTTATACTTAGCTGCATTTAAGTGGAGGGTGCCCTCTCCCAAGCTGGATATTGACGAGGTCTTTGATGTTGTAAATTGAGTGATCCTTATGGGAGCAGGTGTTCCGGCAGCGTAAGGGCGTCGGGTTGACTAGCTCTTTGATCTTGTATTATCCTGTAAAACTCAATTGCCAATAAGAATACCAAATTTCATGGAGAGAGGTTAGGTTAATACCACTCCATGATAAGTGATTGGTTTTATATTTCCAGCAGAAGTTTCCTAATTGGGTGGACCTTCATGTGCCCACATATTTTTGGGTTTTTTTCTAAAAAGTGTGGACCTTCATGTGCCCACATATTTTTGGTATTTTTAGATTTTCTTATGGTACTTTGGTGAACCTTCATGTGTTCACATATTTTTGGTATTTTATAACTTTATAAAACAGACTCGATAATCGCATAGGTATAGTTACCTGATAACTAGGGGATGCTCCTTCCCCAAGCTCGATGTTTGCTAATACTTGGTGTTGATGATCTTTAGAGTGGGCTTACCAGCAGCAGTCTGGTGGGCGCCACTGATGGACTCACTCCTCACACATAGTGTTATCTTGCATAATTATACTCCAACAAGAAAATCAAAACTCGAGGCTCGAATGTGTTAAGGGGTTAGCGGTCAGCCAATAAGTAATTGATTATTTTCTGAGTTGATTTTAATTGACAGATTCTAGGCAGGATTCTCTTTTTAGGTTTTCTAACTTTCTTATGCAACAATCAAATATGTATGCATGCTATATATTTTTATGCCACCACGGAGAATATTTATTCTCATGGGTTTAGGATTTTCATAATGCAAGAAAATAAATACAGATGCTATTATTATTTTTTATTTATTATATTTTTTATGCCACCATAGCGAATATTCTATAAGTTTATTCACATGGGGCTTTAATGTTTCATGATGCAGTAAATAAGGCAATAAAGACTTTTTCTCTCTTTTTTTATATGCATAAAGATGAATATGCTAAAGTAAAATTACTAATGTAAATTATGAATACTAATTAATTAGATAACTACCATGCTACCTTATGGCAAGGGTGCGGAATTTAAAGTCTACCGACAGGACTTTTTTTCACTCTTGTGTATCTCTCCGTCTTAGAGATGAAGGTCTTGATGGTTGCACCTCGGATGATGGTGATGTCACTTTTGTTCTTTGCTTGGCCAGCAGGTTGAAGTAGAGCATTAATAGTGGAAGCTGGTAGCATCTTACTCAGCGTGCATGTTCACAGAACTTTCACTTGTAGAATCTTGGGAATTAACAAATTTGTTTGAAGTGTTGTCCTGTTTGCAAAACTAAGGTAGAGATCAAGTGCATGGGCTCTGCTGGTGGAAAAACACCAACAGAACCGAATCTATTTTTTTATTTATTCTTCTCTAGCTTTAGGCACATTGAACAAAACAAAGTTGATGTTACATAATTTGTTTTACTCATGACATGAGTTGTAAGATCAGATGATTAAGCATTAATGTTGCATTTAAGTTCATATAGCAGAAAAGATTTAAATTGTTTAACCAATGGAATGGTTGTTTATCTCTGTATAATATATAAATTTTCACATGAGTATAACCATCATCTTCCAAAGATAGAATGTAATATTTTAGCACATTTGGTTAAGATTGAGATCAAAAGAATGATGTCATGAACAATCTTAAAGGACAAAGCATGTTGAGTTAATTAGGTTAATCAATTAAAGATGTAACTCTAACATATTTGTGTCTTTATTTATCTGCATTCCAAGATCAAGAGGAAAATAGTGACTTCTTACTTTAAGATATTACCTTCATTATTAGAGCGTGATGGCACTAATTAATGAGGGTAGATGACTGGTGGTCCTTTCCTTCTCTTGCATCTTGAGTTGTTCATGAGCATCTTGTCTCCTTTGTAGCTTATCCTCTTTGCCATCTTTTGCTTCTTTGATCTTATGACACCTTGTCACTTCATTTATTATTATTCCTGCAACAGATTAGTAGACAACAAATACCCGAAGGGATGTACAACTTTGGAACATAGGTTGTTTGTCCAGAATTTTATCATGTTCCATCTACTGCTACTGTTGACGGATGAATATACCATAAAAATCCACACTCAAACACCGTCGACAGGCCTCGGACTCAAGGAAGATCAACATAACATGAACATATTTTATCAATAATGAGTTCCACTTGTACTCTTAGCTTGTGAATGCAGGGAAGATCAAAACAGGACAAAATGCAGCAGCTGGGGCACACATATGTGGTTCGGCCGAACCACATATGGAGGCACCAGACAACCACATTCCAATACATGACACAAGGGACCACATGGAAGAGACCATAGCTCAGAGTGGGCCCACCCATGGGTCGGCCGAACTGCCCATGGGGCCCACCTGGCTCTGGTGATGAGGCAGAATCCGTGTGACACTCCAACCAAGTCATTTCATCCATCTGATCAACTTGTGCTTCCATTAAACTGGTGGAGATCAAAGGCACACGGATTGAGACGTGAAACGAAGCAATCAAGACATAACAAGTACCAGGGGAGACCCTATGACTGGTGGGGCCCACACCTGGCTTGGCCCCACCCATCATACGGGGTCGACCGAACCCCCTATGTGGGTTTTGGCCACCGACTCACTCCACCACCTCTCTGCATGCTTCCCATGTGCTGAAAATACCACGGCCGTCCTCTGAGGCGGTTCTAAGTCGGTTCATCTAAGGGTAGAGAGGCAAGGAGCACGCGGATCGCTGACGTGGCACCCCCTTGCTCTCCCCTATAAATAGAGGCTGCATCCACCCTCTCAAGATATGATTCATTCAAGATACAAGTGAAGAAGTAGTGTAGTTCCACCTTAGTAGTAGTTGTAGTCTAGTGTGGGAGTTAGAGTTGAGTCGAGCTGCGCTCAGGGTCTCCGGAGTCGTCTGTTGGAGAGTCTGGTATAGCTCTTGTATCTTTCTCTTTCTGTAAGACTTATCTACTTCAATATATTATTCTTGCTTTACTTTACTGAGTCTTTACTTAGTGCATTACTTTAATAGTATTATTGTGAGTTATCATATTACTTGGTCGGTTTGCATTAGATTTTGATCCTGTAACCAGCTCACGTGTGTAGTTCATCGCCTGTCATAGGGTACTCTAGTTGCCTTGATCACTTCTAGAGTAGTAATGCTTAGTGTAAGCGTGGTGCTTAGACTAGATCTTGCCTTTGAATGCCGCTTGTCGCACGGATTGTTTGTGGGTGCTAGCAGGTGGTGACAGCCCTGTCTAGTCTTAGTATCCCTCCACGTGGATATTCAGCATGTATCTTGTCTCATCTCCAATTTGAATTTATCTCGTGACTTACCCAAATTAAATTGGAAGTTTTCTGCAAGGGTTAGTCCAACAGAATATCCAATGTTTACTACAGCATACGAGCGGCTCAAAAATCAACCTAGACACCACGTCCAATTTGACTTAGAAAGGCATTTTAACCTAAGCACCACGCTTAATTCAAAAAGCCTTTAAAAGTAAAATCATCACACCTCTTAGTTCGGAAATCAAACTAAACACCTTGTCTAATTATAATTCCAGAAAACAGTTTAAACTAAACACCATGCGTAATTCTAAAAGGTGTATGCAAAGTTATGCAAAGAGAGATGAAAGAACATGACCATTGATTAACAATTTAAACATGGATTGACAAGGTAGAGACAACCAATATTAGCAACATAAGATTTTCTAAATAAGCACATTCCCCCAAACTTAGAATTTTGTAAGGCAAAGTTAAGTTTGGATGGATTAATGTTGCATGATGATTGGTTGGACATACCTAATGATGTCATCCTTCTACTTCAAGCCTGCAATGGTTAGTGACAAAAAATACCCAAGGGAATATTTTTATAATTATAATTCTATGCTCAATTCTCAAGGCTATTACATCAAAAGGTACAAGCTCACATTATTTTTTCAAGAGTGGTTACTTTAGGACACAAAGTCGTTCTTGGAAGACCTTCTAATTATTACACTTTTTGTTAATAAACTTAGATTAAAAACCTTTGAAAGTAAGATCAAACACTCCTAAACTTGGCACCATGCTTCATTTAAGAGATGTATAAAATTATTCCAGTCATAAGCTATAGTAAGTAAAGGTAGCATGAAAGCATTACAAGGATTTATTCAAATAGAGATAAAATAATATGATCATAGTGAGGTGTGTGTATATATATATATATATATATATATATATATATATATATATATATATATATATATATATATATATATATATATATATATATTTCTTTTTAATATGCAAGTGGTATGGATGTATGCAAGAACTAAACATGCTATGGATTTGATATGAGGGAATATAAACTAAATGGTATAAATGCATAGATTAAAATAAATATGCAATGAGATGCAAGAATTAAAAGATAATTACTCAAAAGTTTAAAGTTCATAAGCAAGACTTTCTCACCTTCTTGATCATACTTACCATGACTTGTGTATAGCACAGCCTCTATATTCGTCATTTGAGATGTGATTTGAATTGTTGTGACGACGACCACCTTCCCCTATCTACACAAGGTTAGATAGAAATATATATATGTGTGTGTAAACCTGTGAGATGGCAGGGTTCCATTATTGATGAATCTTGAATGTTCAGGCACCCTGGGCTCTTCAATGTATCTTATTGTCTTGTGGAAACTTGCCGGAAGGTCAAAACGGCTTCTGTTGTCCTGTCTTATTCCACAACTCAACAGAACAGAGGGTAATCATACTAAATCTAGTAGTACACTAAATTAGCAGACATCAAGATCACTATAAAACTCTTATGCCAATTGCTTCCCCGGTAACGGCGCCAAAAATGCTTGTTGGTATTTATTAAATGCAAATAGAATATGAAAAATTCCGCAAGCGCACAGAATACCATTGTACTATTTTATCGGGAATATTACAGGTATCGTTATTTATGTTTTACCACCAGGGAAGTAATGATTAAAGAATTTGATAATTGACCATCATGTATCTACTAACTTAGTACACCAACTAGACTATAGTAGGGGTAAACGATAAATGATAGGAGTTATGCTTAAAAGATATAGATACACAGGAGAATTCTATGATAAAAGTATAGATAGCTAAAGTGAGAGGACGACGGGAGAGTTCAAGGTTTCTAAATACTTCTCTATTACTGGGGTTCTATAATAACTGATTCATGGTAGATAAAACAATCACATAATAACACCTCAGGACATCAGAACACTAGCCACGGAACGGGATGAGAATGGGACTAGCAAGTTCTGACTACGGTCCTACAATCATCAACCTACACGAGGTGGAATACGTCGGCCATCAGGGCTGTCACCTCCTGAGGCTACCACAACTATTCGTAAGGTTGAGTGCAATCTCTGGTAACCTCTAGTCTAGACACCATGCCTACACTATTAAATACTACTCTAATCCCATATGAAAACTAGAGCACTCCATACGAGCGGAGATCCTATGCCAAAGTATAACAACTATACTAACCAATCAAATTCAAGACATAAAGTAAATAGAGAACATAAATATATTAAAGCATAAGTCTTATAAAGATGAGATACAAAGATATACCAGATCTCTGAAGACTTTTCCAGAACTGAAGCGCAGCTCCGCTCTCCCTAACTCTCAACTAGAACTAATCTACTACATTGGAAAGTCTTGCCCTAATTCTCTAGAGTTGAGAGGTTATCCATGCGAGAGATGCCTCTATAACTCCATAATGGTGCACTTGATTCGGTGGGTCCTGAGTTCCTTATATGTGGGCGCCTAGCCTCCTCTCCACCTTGGGCAAGCAATATGGTACTAAGCCTTTCCACCATGTGCACATAGCCTTTAATGGGCCAAATTCTGATTTAGACCCAATTAATCCCAGCAGCCTTTAATTAATCCCGCAGCTCAGATTTTAGAATCTTCGAGTGTTCGTAAAATCCATATCTCTTTATTCCGGACTCCAAAAATAGCAAACCATAGGTCCTGTTTCGATCGCCTCGACGAGCTCTATGCAATGGTGAACTCCAATTCCTCATTTGATATACTTTTAATCAGTGAAAAATTGAATATCCTTTTATACTCTGCAAAAGAAGTGAGAACACCAAAACTCGTGAAACTTGTTATAATCAAACCCCATAACTACGTTGTGTATTGTTTTATGCCCTTGATTCATGTTTAGTTTATGTGTAAAAATGAGCAATAACTACCGTCAATATATAGTGCTTGACAAGATTTAAAATATTATTGTTGAAATATTTTTCATTTGAGTTCATTTAGTAGCAAAAATATTTAATACAAGATTATGAAATAATTTTAAAAAGAAAGAATTTCTCACAAGTGAGTATGGACCTAATTTTTTTGGTTTTATGGTTTCTAAAATAAAAGAATATCGTTTCTGAAAATATTCTCCATCCTGTGTTTGACCAAAATTATACGGAAGTGGAATGCTATATACAACATCAAATTAGTATTAGTGGATACAATATGAAATGTATTTTCATAATTCACATCTTTGATGTGATATACTCTTCTCTATAAATTTTGTCAAATACATAGTTTGACATAGGACAAACTTTGATCGATCTAGAGGAAATAACACCAATTTTACACACAAGAATTATTAGTTAAAAATAAAACATGTACACTAGCTATACCGGCCCCTATCCTAACTGATACACAAAGCATGCACCAATCAACTTAGTATATCATAATTATTACTAACTATAGTTTAGATCGAAGTCAATTCGCGCAACAGTAAAACTGCAGCTGCTTAACATATACCATGTCACTGCTTATATTAGCATGGCAGTCTAGCGTAAGCGTGAAATAATTCACGTTAAGTCTATCCATCTTTGGCTGGTTATTAATTTGGTGTCCATCTATATCATGTGGACGTAAGCCTATATATACATGGCATATATATTACAGTATATCTGTGCTCGGTTATTCATCGCTTCTCAAACATTTGGGAGAGATGAATACCAAGAGGCTGACGCCGGTTCTTCTCGCCGTTCTGTTGACATGCCTTGTTTTCACTGCAAGCTGTAGTACGTGAACCCCGTCACACAATTTGTACTTCAATTTAGAAAATCATGATGCGATGGAAGTTCAGCGATTGCAGGCGGCGACCAAGGTGGCGACATGGAGACACGGGCTACTGCTAGCGATCTCCGGCGGCCACAAGACGGAGAGAAGATGTTCGGGAGCAGCGACATACACGTCATATTGTGTCTGAAGGCTGAGTGCCATGGTTACTACTCGACGTGTTACTGCTGCTTCACTGGCATTGGTGTGCCGTGCTTCACTGATCGGCAGACGTGCCGGCGCAAGTGTCCCAGTCACAAGCACAAGCCACTCCACCGGATCCCTGCAGCTGCAGCACACTGCGCCAGCGCCAAGGCCATCGTCAATGGCCCCCGGCAGTTTCTTTTGAGAAAGGTTCCAGCCTTGACTTCTCCGAGTGACAATTTGTGATACCGTGTCATGCCTTTCTGACCGTACTGCTTGAGTGTAGGATAACAAGATGTAGCAACTTTGCCCTGCAATGAATCGAGATGTTAATTAAGGATCCTATTAGAATCTTAAGCCTGTTTGGCAGGCTATACAAAATAGTTCTGATCGACGGTACTCTAGATAAATTAAATCCTAGTAGTACTAATTTTCAAAAAAATTAATATACTGCCATCAATTTGTTTGACGCTTAGATAAGAATTATTGGATCTAATATATGTTACTTCTGCTTCACTGCCATTGGTGTGCCGTGCTTTGCTGATCAGCAGACATGCCGGCGCAACTGTCCGATCCCAGTCACAAGCACAAGCGACTCCCCCGGATCCCTGCAGCACACCGCGCCAGCGCCGAGGCCATAGTCAACATGGTCCCGGCAGCTTCTCTTGAGAAAGTTTCCAGCCTCGACTTCTCTAAGTGACAATTTGTGATACCGTGTCATGCCTGACCGCTTGAGTGTAGCATAATAATATGCAGAACTTTGCCCATGCAACACAATAATATGGATGGGGAACATCTCGATTCAGATTCAGAGCTTGTTCCTATCATTAGCTATCTATTTCGAATCTTAGGCCTGTTTGGCAGGGTATATCCTGATGGTACTCTTTAGAAAAATAAATTAAATCCTAGTAGTACTAGTTTCCAAAAAAAAAAAACAATATACTGCCATCAATTTGTTTGACGCTTAGATAGAACAATTATTGAATTTAATTTTGCTATCAACAAACTAGCAAATATGTTCGTCGTTGTAGAGGTGAAAAAAATATCACGTGCCCCTGGCTCAATAAACATGTTCTAAGCACGAATCCCATGTTCCTGTTTGGATGAACTAGAACTAATAGAACTAATTGTTAGACATAACTAAAAAATAGCTAGCTAAAAATGAGCTAAGTAGTGATTGGTTCATACATGTTTGGATCCTAAACTAATTGTTAGGTTCTAAAGACCAAAACTAGTTGTAAAGCCCCTAATAGCTGGATTCTATTAACCAGTGAGCTAGCTAACAACTAGTTGAGGCTTTGGCTAAACTTTAGCTTACCCATTATTTTTTGGCAACTAAAAAATGTCACAATTTGTCTTTAGAAAAAATACCTACGACTAGGCCTTTGCAACTCAGCAAGCATAATCTAACAATGAAGAATTTCTTTTAAATAATAGTTTTTTAATAATTAATTACAAATCTATCATTTAGATATAAGTTATTGTAGATATAGTATGTCCGTCGATGGGGCCTCTATCGACCACTGGAGAGCCGACAGGGTCCTGTCGGCCATCCAGCAGCCGACTAGGCACAGTGAGCTGGTGGACACGACGTGGAAGGGGAGCCTATCGGACCGACAGGCTTATCGGCCCGTGGATGGCCGATAAGGCCGATAGGCGCCTTGGCCACCCTAACTGATTTGTGGCGTCCAATCCGTGCATGGTCATCAGAACTATAGAATCTACTGGGCTAGTACTACTCTTTGCTTGCATGGTGCCAGCCCACTTGCCCACCGCCCAGAGCAGCTCCGAATTAGTAGTACTCAATCTATAAAATTAGCTTTTTTTAGTCCTGTTTAGTTCACCAAAACTTTATAGATTCTTCGTCACATCGATTGTCCTTACGCATGCATGAAAGCATTAAATAAAGTAGCAACTATTGTATGTTTGTACTTTTTATATGACTTTCTCAAGATGAATCTTTTGAGTCTACTTAGGCCATGATCAGATATTTATTGAAAAAGACTCCCTGCGTGCTACAGTGTATTTTCACTAACTGTTGGTGAACTAAACGGGCCCTTAGTCTATGTTTAATACTTAAAATTAGTGTCTAAATATCTGATGTGACATAGACTAATTTTTAGATGGGGAACCACATCGAATGTTTAGACACAAACATGAAATATTAAATGTACACGAAAAAAATCAATTACACAGATCATGTAACTTTGCAAGACGAATATTTTAGCCATTTTGCTTTATCAAATTTTTATAATTATAAAATTATTACACAAGTATAGAATAAAATATGTAGGTATATAACATAGTCAAGAATAGCTCTTAAAAAATAATCTAGTTATCAATATTTATATACTCTCTCCGTTCCTAAATATTTGTCGTTACACTTCTCGTGAAAACCGTTTACTAAATACATATTAAAATTTATTAATAGGTTCAGCTTATTTTCAGTCACAGATGAGTATCTTTCTCTCACAACAATTCAACCGTAGAATTCAGTCTCAGTCAAATTCAACTCAGCCGAACAGAGTGGCTAAAATATTGTATATATTTTCTATAAATCAAGTTAAATTTATGGCACATACAATGATGACAATAAGATATTTAAGGTGGGGGGGGGAGAATTTTTATTATGAGGGGCAGTTTAGAAGCTAAAATTTTAGAGAAAAATGTACGATAGCATGCGTGCTAACTTTTACAATAAATGTTCAACAATGGTTTAAATAGTCTTAAAGATTTGTCTCGTGGGTTTTGCGCAAATTATGTAAACATGCAAAAGATTCATCTATATTTAATAGTGTATGCATATGTCTAAACATTCGATGTGATGGAGGTTTTAAAATTTGAAAGTGTATCTAAACAGGTTTAATTGGAGGTTGGCAGAACCTATGACCAACAGCAACGATGAAATTTGTTCATTGTTAATAGAAGTGGCAGAGCCATTGCCGCTCCACTGCTTCCGAGTGACAGAGCCACTTACTCCCGTACAGCCTAATCGGCCATTGGAGAGCCGACGAGACCTGTCGGCCTGCTAATTGCCGATAGGTCTCCTATCCGCACCAACAGGGCCAAGTCGGCTGCAACAGACACGTATGGGCTAGTGAGACGCCGACATGGGTCCCTGCCGGCTCTGTCCAGGCGCCGATAGGAATGCTTTTTTTATACTAGCTTCTATATTTACAATTATTTATTAAAAAATTATTTTTTAAAAAAAATCACAATGAAGCGGGCGTGGTCGGCTCCGCTTGGTAGACCTCCTGGTACTTGAGCTTCCGTTGCCTCTTGGAGGCGTAGATCAGGCCCCCCAAAGATCATAAGTAGCCGTCCTCCTGTGGGTACCTAGGCTCCGGTTCGGCATCGCCGTCTGGTATCTCCTGCGTCTCCTTCTTCTTCTGTGGTAGTTTCTTGGGGTTTGGTTAACACGAAGACCATAGTCCTTGTACGTGTGGTTAACATGGAAGCAGTGATTCGGGCACGGCCCTTCAAGCATCTTCTAGAAGTGGTCAAGGGTACCCTCGGTGGGTGCCTTCTTGCCCTTAGGGTTAGCAGTGCCACGAGGGTCGACTTGCGCTACTACTGCTGCTTGCCAGTGAAATGGCGCTCTAGTTTGGCGAAGGCACACGCAGTTGATCCCCATGGTATCCAGTGTCTCTGCATACAAGATGTTGAGGCTGCTGCCCCCATGCATGAGAACCTTGGTGAGGCGCTTGTTATCGATGACTCTTCTTCTTCAGTCGAAGATTGCCCAACTGCGTCTTCGCCGGACACATGGTTTGTGGTGATGTCAATGAGCTCTTTGGCGATCCAGGGGACCTTTATATTTGGCCCTAGTTTGTGCACTGTTGACACTTCGTAGCGCAATCACCAGAGACAAGGTGTTATGCTATCTCTGATAATGGCGCTAGAAGTGACTGGAGGTATTTCTTATGTCTATTGGATAATTCCGCAAGCGCACAGAATATACCGTTGTAGCACTTCACCTTGGAAGTACTCCAAGGTGTCATTATTTATTTTATCCTAAGAAAAAGCGGTAGCTAGAAATGATAATAGAAAGAGATCCTTAATTCTATCTCAACTTAGTACAACTAGTGTAGAGGTGGTAATCGAAGTATGATAGGAAGGTAATGATTCAAAGATAACAAATGAGATGCTAAAGGATAACTAGTGTAGTATAGGTAGGTGGGAGGACAACGAGTGAGAAAGGTTCCTGTGATCCAAACTCTATTCATGTGATCTAACCTTATCAAATAGATGGAACCACTAAGATTGCTACCTTACTACTTGATTTGCTAGGGATAGTCCGAGACAATAGAGGATATAACATCTACCTGAAGAGACTATACTCTTATGGGAGCCTACCTTTTAAGAACTTGCATAAACACGTGGTGAGATGGTAAGACTTAACAGGGCTGTCACCACCTGTAAGTACCCACAAACAATCCGTGCAGCAAGCGGCAATCAAAAGTAAGATCTAGTCTAAGCACCATGCTTACATTAATTCTTACTACTCTAACTGTGATCAAGGCAATTAGAGCACCCTATGACAAGCGATGAATAGCAAACAAGAGTTCGTTACAGGATCACAATCTAGTATGTAGCAACTATGAGGTAAGATAAATCACAACAATACTATTATAAGAATAATATTACACTAAGTAAATACTTAGTAAAGTAAAGAAAGAATATTATATTAAAATAAGTAAAGTCTTACAGAAGAAAGATACAAGAGCTATATCAGACTCTCCAGTAGACGACTCCGGAGACCCCGAGCTTAGCTCGACTCAACTCTAACTCCCACACTAGACTACACTACTACTAGAAGTGGAATTACACTATTCTTCACTTGTATCTTGAATGAATCACGTCTTGGAAGGGTGGAGGTAGTCTCTATTTATAGGGGAAGTGGAGAGGTGCCACGTCAGCAATCCGCGTACTCCTTCATTTCCCTCCCTTGGATAAACCGCCTCAAGATGGACGGTCGTGAACAAACCATCACGTGGGAAGCATGCATAAGTCGGTGGGAGGCTAACCGACCTGGCTGGCCACCAGGGGGAGTCAGCCGACCCCCCTATGGCAGGTGGGCCTAGCCAGGGTCTTCTAGAAGCTGTCCCCATCTTTCACAGGAAGTGGCTCCACCTTTTACTAAGTGTTTGTCGCGTTGGTTCATTACTTGATCCATGTACTTTGATTTTCCACCGTTGAATGAAATCCAAAGGTTGAGATGAGCTGAGTGGAGTGTCACATGGATCGTGCCATGTCATCAGAGCTCTGTGGGCCCCATACATAGGTCGGCCGACCCATGCATGGGCCCTACCTTGAGCTTCCCTCTCTTCCATGTGATGTTCTGCACCTTGTGTTGAATCGTGGTGCCTTGTGGTCACAATGTGTGGGTCGGCTGACCCACACTGGTGGCCTCCAGCTGCTCACTTTTGACCTATTTGAGCTTCTCTGCATTCACAAGCTAAGAGTACAAGTGGAACTAGTTATTGGATAAACTATGTTCACGTTATGTTGATCTTCCATAAAAAACCGAGGCTGTTGACAGTGTTAGAATGCGGAATTTTGTAGCTTATCCACCGTCAACATCCACTAGGGCCTCGTTGGTTGTATCGGAGAGGAAAGCGCTGACAGAATCAACATCGATAGTGTGGGGGAGCTCATTACACTAGTTTGAAAAGCGTCGGATGTATTCTCAAAGGGATTCACCCAGTTTCTACCAGGCAGTTCTTGAGGTCCCACAGGTTTCCTAGGTGCACGTACTGTTGGAGATCTTGACTTCGGACCAAAATTCAGCCCCAAACTTCGGGTTCGGACAGAACTCCGCCTGTTGGAGCGAAGTTGAAAAGAGCGAAGGTGGTGGCAAAGCCTCGTTGACGAAGACATTAAGAGAAGCCTTCGCCCAAAAGATCGGCAAGTTATGCGAAGTATAGTCGAGAAAAGTTAGGACTGAATTAGTTTAGGCGAGGTGTGAAAATACGACTCCGCCCCTTAAGTAGCGATTTATGGTGAATCAGAGGGGTAGAACGGTCTTTTGACCATTAGTTAGCGAAGGTCAGACCCCTATAAATACTCCCTCTGACATGTACAGTACTGGCAGGAGAATAAAGTTACTTTACATGTGAGCGGTTTTGCCACGTGGACTCTCAAATCTGTGTTGTGAAAGTTTACCCCAACATCTGGCGCCTACCGTTTGTGTGTACTCGAAGGAAACTTCGACCACAAGGTTAAGAGAAAGATGGCGAAGACTAGCACAAAAACAACAAACACGAGCGAAGACCTCCCTCTAGTAGGCGAAGGCAAGAGGCTCGACAACGAAGAAGAAACACCTCAAGAACAAGAATCTTCTGAAGAAGCGCGAAGACTCAATGAACTAGAAGAGCAAGTTCTCCAAAAAAAGAAAAAGCTGGAAGAGTGTCGAGCTAGAACTCGAGAAAAGTCAATCCAGCAAAGAATCAAAGAAGTAGAAGAAACTCTCAAACAGCTAAATGACGAGCTACATACTACAAGCCACGAAGTCATCAACTTTGATGAACCAGGATCAGCAGCAAAAGCAACTCAAGAAAAGAACTCGCAAAGATCACTTTTAACAGTTGATCAAAAGTCACCACTATCAACAAATTTGCAACTCACCCCATGGCCTTTGGGATACAAATTCAACATGCTCCCATCCTTCGAAGGAGACTCCGATCCCAGACAATTCCTAATGAGCTACGAAGCCGCAGTCATAGCAGGCGGAGGTGACGAAACTACACTGGCAAAATCATTAGTCATGATCATCAAAGGACCAGCGCAACAGTGGTACACTTCGCTGCGTCCACATTCAATCCATTCCTGGGAACAACTCAAAGCAACTCTACTAGTGGATTTTCAAGGTTTCCAACCAGCGGAACTCACGGTACAAGACCTCTTCAGTTGCAAACAGTAGCCCAAGGAGCCACTAAGCCAATACTTCAAAAGATTTCTCCAAACAAAAGCCCAAGTGGCAAACGTGCCTGACGAAGTTACCATAGTAGCCGCAATAAAGGGGCTTCGTATGGGGCAATATGTTTCACATTTCGCCCGAGAACCTCTGGCTTCAATCGTAGAACTTTATGAAGTCATGCAAAAGTTTATCAAGTCAGACAATGATCACAGGAAAAGAGTCGAAGAAGAAAATAATTTCAAAAGTCAATCGAAGAGCACTCCATATCCAAGACAAACAACTTCGTACGAAGACCGCCAACAACCTTTCAAATCAATCAAATTGGCAACAAAAATTTAGCAGCTGAAAACAATTTCTAAGAAAGGAATGGACAAAGGGAAAGATCATTTGAAAGAGGAGCACCCAGCAATAGAGGACACCTAAGAGATGGCAAGGTCAATGGGAGAAGACCTCTCAGACCCTGTAACACCCGAATTTACGAAGAAATCCGAACGAGAGTATATGTGGACCCAGGAAGTCCAAAACCACATATACTACAAATTGAACATCATTATGCACGAACAACGAGTATTTAACTTATTACATCACAGAGTGTTCACGTCATAGCCAACGACTTTTATTACAAGGGATACGCCCTGGCGAAGCTCTCATGCCACAGGGACACCGACTGGGGCACACCATCTTCAGGGATCTTGGGTGTCCTCCAGGAAACTCTACAAACTCATCATCATCATCTCGTACCCATCCGGGATTTTTGATGATTTGGTAAACAACGACAAGCGTCAGCTTACCACGCTCAGCAAGTATATAATGGGGATGCAAGGCTCAAAGGCTGTATTTAGCTTAGCTGCAGTCCAGTTTTAGTTGGTCAACTTTTAATACTAACCAGTTTATCTAAATTAGAGAATATCCCTTAATCCAAAGATATCATCAATTAATCAAATTTACTTTTCTTCCAAAAATCCTCCGGACAATAGACTAAGCAAAAAGGATCCAGGCCGCTCATGACTGTGAGCACAGGCTGATATATCAGATGGAGTTAACTCTGCAGAGTGTGTACACTTTACCCATAAGTCATGAATTCCCGATTATCCGGGGGAGCTACCCCATAACACTGCCAAGGTGAGTAGGCAGGGAGTCACTACGAAGCCTTTCACTAGTCACTCTAACAAGTTAGTCGATGCAAGGTTTCAGCCAGGCGAATGGAGGCCCCCTTCAAGAATGGCACACCATGTGACCGCAGCCTAGCACACATCTTGACAGGCTTGGAACCCATTCTTGAACCTAGACCCCCTCTAGCGCCTTTCGGTAACCACTAACAAGCTAGAGTTGATCTAGTTACTCATCTAAGATCAGAGCCATATGATTCTCACGGTTGTACGGGAATTTCCTGGGTGGCCGCTTTAAGTAAAAGTTCGAGCGGAGGTGACTAGAGCTCAAAAGGTGTTCACAGGTCTAGACTCTTAACCATGTTGCAAAAAAACATATTTTATCATGTTGCATAAAGTAGTTAATCATCATTAATAATAACCTTGGTTGAGCGAAGCACTACACAGCTTAATGCAAAACCCCCATAGGTATAACAAGGTAACAGGTACAGATATACTAGGTAAATCCTATGGTTTAACAAGTTGGATATATGCACATGATTATGGTGATAATATATTCCATAGGTAACAAGGAAACCATATATACACTTGCCTTGGAAATCCGCTTGGTCCTGGAACTGCTTGCGATCACTTTCCTCGAAGAACTCGCCCTCTAATACCATGAAGATCACTAATCAAGCATCAATCCATTCATCACATGCATAGAAATATATAAAACACTATTAGAACAATACACCATGCATCAAAAGATAGAAAACAACTAAATAGAATTATTCTACTCGTCTCTACGAACACATGGATACGTGGATCACTGAAAATGGAGTTAAAACGAGAAAGTTATGGACAAAACAAGATCCAGGGGACTAATCTGCAAAAAGAATATTATTTTGAAGTCCTTTTAGTTCAAACCGACGCTGCTATCGCAATTATGCCTAGAATAGAGGGGCTAGAAACACAAAATCACCAGCTCTGGACTGCGGGTTCAAAAACCAGAGAGTCCAGGGATTAAACTGAAAGAAACAGGGCCTCTTTTGAAATACTTTTGAACTGCATCGGACTACGGGTTAATTTCCCGGAAGTCCAGGGGCTAGAACGCAAAGCAGCAGGGGCTATCGGACGTGTGGCTGACAGGGTGCCACGTGGCGCTCTCTGGTTTGCATCAGGTCCACGGCGCGGGCTGTGGACTGGCTGCGGGCTCGGGTCCACCGGTCCACGGTGGACCGCACGAGTTGGGGTGGTCGGCGACCACCGAGGCGGTGCTGCGAGCGGCGGCGCGCCATAGGTGGCGGCCCGAGCTCGCCGGCAGGGCAGCCGGAATAGCGACGCGGGGCACTGGGAAAGCTAGCGGAGGTCACAGGGAATGCTCCGGAAGCGATGGCGAGTTCGCGCAGGGCATCGGGGAAGACTTTCGGGGGTTCACGGCACGGCGGCGCCATGGACGAGAGCTTCGAGCTCGCCGGCGCACGCGGTCGGAGGGGTTCCAGGGCACCCGAGGTGTCAAGGAGGGCACCGGAGTTATCGTGGGGGCACGGCGAGCACGGAACGGGCCACGATTCCGGCGGAGGAGTTCGTCAGGCGGCGAACCTGCGGAGAGAGAGAAAGCTCGGGTGAACTCCGATTCGCGTGTAACAGAGGGAAGAGTAGCACGGGGAGGGACGAAAGGGATGCGGCATCACCTTAGGCAGCTCCGCGACGCAGTAGTGACGACGATAGGGCTCTGGCTAGGTCGCCGGCGTGCGGCGGCGCTTGGCGATGCAGAGGGAAGCGAAAGGAGAGGAGTGGAGGGCTCGGCCTCGCCTTTATAGGCCCGGGCGAGGTGCGGCCAGGGGGCGCGACCCTCCGGCTGGCTCCAGTGGGGGCGTGAAGTGGCCATCAAGGCCACTAGCGGCGGCGGTATGCAGCGGCGGGGAGGAAATGGCCAGGGCGCCGTTTCGGCTGGAGGAAGGGGACGAGCCGGCGCCGACAGGCGGGCCGGCTGGTCAGAGAGAGAGAAGGCGGGGCAGCGGCGCTGCGGCTGCAGGGCCGAATGAGCTGGGCCACGGCCTGCTCGGCTTTCCGCGTGCGGGAAGGGGGAAATGGATGGGCTGGTGCTTGGGCCGAATAGGAGAAAGAGAGGGAGAGGGAAAAAGGAAAAGCTTTTTTTTTCTTGTTTTTCTAGTTTTCAACTTGCGCTAATTTGAATTTGAATTTTGAAAAGCTTTTCCAAACAACCTAACCTGCACACAGGCAAGAAATAAAATACACCAGCATGAATGCAACAAGAAGATCAAGTGCTCATATTATTTATAAAATTATTATTTGCCTAATCAATTCAAAAGAGTAAATACATAACTGATTCGTCCATTTTAAATTCTAAATTCCCAAAATGATTTTTAGGGTGTTACAGACCCGAAGACATGTTTTGTGTCATTCATGGTAAAGGGGCTGGGCACACTTCAAAAATGTGCCCCAAAGTAAAAAAAGAGTATCGAAGAATTACAAGACGAAGCCAAGTCCAAACATGTCAACCATATAAACTCAGCTCCTCAACATCAAAGCTATTACCCAATCCATTTTGGACAAGCAATGATTCCGGCACCGCCCAGCACATTCAACATCAAGCCCATCGCAATGTTTCATCCTCCACAGAATCAATGGAAAGCATACCAACAACAAAGTGCAATCCAGCCAGAAGCCTCAATAGCAAATAGCAATCGAACAAACAATCAAAACAGGCAGGAAGTCCAATCCCCATCTCCCTCTGTAGCAAACAATTCAGTGATACCTAGTAGAGGAAGAATCCTAACAATAACAGGAGGGAACAGCCTGGAACATGAAAACAGAACTCAAAGAAAGAATTACTTCAGAAGAGTAAATTCAATATCAATGGAAGGACCATTCAAAAAGACGAGATGGTCACATTTACTTATAACTTTTTCTGAGGATAACCTCAAGCTAAAAGACTTCCCTCACATGGATGCAATGGTAATCGAAGCCAACATAGACGGATGGACTGTATCCAAAGTCTTGATTGATGGAGGAAGCTCCGCAGACATCATATCCACCTCAACACTCGATGCAATGAAAATAGACCGCAGAATCTTGCAAAGAGCCGAGAATCCTCTATACGGCTTCGGAGAAAAGAAAATACACTCAATCGGTAGAATCATATTACCAGTATCATTCGGGACTGTAAACAATGCAAGAACAGAGCAAATAGCCTTCGATGTTGTTGAAATGCATTATTCATACAACGCAATCTTTGGGAGAGGAACGTTAAATGCCTTCGAAGCAGTAATAAGCTACTCTTACCTTTGTATGAAAATGCCAGCTATTAATGGAATAATCACTATCTATGGAGATCAGACAGAGCACGCAATATTGAAAAAGACTCTGGCCCAGGGCAAAAGAACATTTACACTATCTCAGAAGAAGAAGAAGAAGAAGAAGAAGAAGAAGAAGAAGAAGAAGAAGAAGAAGAAGAGATGGAGAATGCGAAGCCCCAACCAAATACAAGACCTTGTGAAGACACCAAAAAAGTACCTTTGGACCCCTGGTACCAGAAAAGCAAGTAATCATTGGGTCACATTTAAGTCAGGAAGAAGAACAAGAGCTAATCCAACTGCTACGCAGCAACAAAGATATCTTTGCCTGGTCTTCAAAAGATTTTGAAGGAGTGAGCAGAGATATCATTGAGCACATATTAAATATAGATCCAACTTTCAAGCCAAAGAAGCAAAGACTAAGGAAAATAGCAGAAGAAAGAACAATAGCTGCAAAAGCCAAAGTTCAAAAATTGCTTGATGCAAAAGTCATAAGAGAAGTACAATTCACAACATGGCTAGCAAACATAGTCATGGTCCAAAAGAAAAATAGAAAATGGAGAATGTGCATAGACTTTACAGACCTCAATAAAGCATATCCCAAAGACAACTTCCCTCTCCCAAGAATAGACACTTTAATAGACAAAGCTGCAGGCAGCGAAATGATGAGCTTTCTGGATTGTTTTTCTGGCTATCATCAAATATGGATGAAAAAAGAAGATGAAGAATATACAAGCTTTATCACCCCCTTTGGAACTTATTGTTTCGAAAGAATGCCAGAGGGACTCCGCAATGCCGGAACAACCTTCGTCAGAATGACTTCACAAGTCTTCAAAGATCAAATTCGGAGACAATCTACTCACCTATGTCGATGACATCGTCGTAAAAAGTAAAAAAAGAACAGATCACATCAAAGATTTGCAGCAACATTCTCAAATATGAGAAAGGCAAACTTAGAGTTGAATCCAGAAAAATGTACTTTCAGAGTAGAAAAAGGAAAGATTCTAGGATGCATAGTGTCAGCAAAAGGGATAGACCCAAACCCAGACAAAGTTTGAGCAATCCTAGATATGGCGGTTCCTAGAAAATATCAAGGATGTTCAAAAGTTAACAGGAAGACTAGCTGCACTAAACATATTCATATCAAAGTCAGCGGAGCGAAGCCTTACCAATCTTTCAAACATTGAAAGGTGCAAAGAACTTTGAATGGGGACCTTCGCAACAAAGTGCATTCGAGGAAATAAAAAAGTACCTCTCTAATCTGGATACTCTGACAAATCCAACACCAGGGGCTGATCTACTACTTTATGTCTCTGCGACAGAATGTGCAGTTAGCACAGTCTGAGTAGAAGAAAAAGAAACTGAGCATTTAAAAAGCAGTTTCTGTCTATTATGTATCAGAGGCTCTTTCAGGAGCAAAGAAGTATTACTCAGAAATAGAGAAAATAGCTTACGCAATATTAACAGCAGTAAGGAAGTTGAAGCATTATTTCCAAGCACACAAGATCAGAGTAGCCATAGTTTCATCCACTCAAAGAAGTGCTACAAAGTTCAAAAACTTCGGGAAGACTTGGCAAATGGGCAGTAGAACTCTCTCAACATTTCATTGAATTCGAAAAAAGAACAGCCATAAAGTCTCAAGTTCTGGCCGACTTCGTAGCAGAATGGACATCCGACAAAAAACACAAGAGAAGTCCAACAAGACCAGGAATAGACGATATGTTGTGACGGGGCTTGGGGCTTCGCAGAAGCAGGGGCAGCAGCAATCATAACCTCGCCCTCAGGAATAAAGATGAGATACGCTGCCAGACTCGAATTCTAGTCAACAAATAACATCGTTGAATATGAAGTTGTCCTCTTAGGACTTCGGAAAGCAAAGGCACTAGGAATAAGAAGGCTCATAATCAAAACTGATTCTCAAATTGTCGCCGGCCACATAGAAAAGAATTATAAAGTAAGAGACGTGGAGCTAGCCAAGTATCTCCAATACCTAAGAGATCAAGAGAAATATTTTGAAGGATTCACAGTCAAGAACATCTCAAGAAATGATAACTCTGAAGGAGATGAGCTAGCAAAGGCAGCAGCACAAAAGACAACTTTACCACATGATGTTTTTTATCAGGTACTAAATCAAGCATCGATCAAAATGGTACCAGAACCACCATGAGAAGTTCATCTGATAGAAAGTGAAGACTGGAGGGCACCTATCATGGCCTACCTTCATGGGCACTACTGAACCAGAAGATTGTTGACACTTCCTTAGCGCAACCACCAGAGACAGGGTGTTAGGCTATCTCTGATAACGGCGCCAGAAGTGCCCTGTGGTATTTCTTATGTCTATTGGATAATTCCGCAAGCGCATAGAATATACCACTGTAGCACTTCACCCGGGAGTATTCCAAGGTATCGTTATTTATTTTTATCCCAAGAGAAAGCGGTTGCTAGGAATAATTAATAAAAAGAGAGAGATCCTTAAGTCTATAGCAACTTAGTATCAACTTGTGATAGGGGGTAAATCGATATGTAGAGGAAAGGGTAATGACACCAAGACACGACAAGGTTTTAGGATAACTAAAGATAACTAGTAGAGTACAGCTAGGTGGGAGGACAACAAGTGAGTATAAGACTCCTTATGACACTTACTTTACTCCTAAGATAGCTACCTTACTTCCGGTGTGTAGGGGATAGGCGAGACAGCAGGGGATATAACCTCTACCCGAAGCGGCTATTCTCTTATGGGAGCCTACCTTTTAAGAACTTGTCTAAAACACGTGGAGGGATACTAAGACTAGACAGGGCTGTCACCACCTGCTAGCACCCACAAACAATCCGTGCGACAAGCGGCATTCAAAGGCAAGATCTAGTTTAAGCACCACGCTTACACTAAGCCTTACTACTCTAGTTGCGTACCAACAACTAAAGCACCCTATGACACGCGATGAACTACACACGTGAACTGGTTACAGGATCACTATCTAATATAACTCAACTATAAGTTAAGACAAAGCACAACAATACTATAAAGAATAGTAAAGCATTAAGTAGAGACTTAGTAAAGTAAAGATAATATATTGATAAAGGTAAAGTCTTACAGAAAAAAAAGGTACAAGAGCTATATCAGACTCTCTAGTAGACGACTTCCGGAGACTCCGAGCGTAGCTCGACTCGACTCTAACTCCCACACTAGACTAATACTACTACTACTACTAAAGAGTAGAGCTTCTCTTGTGTATCTTGGGTATGTTGAAGAGAGTGATGGCAGCCTCTATTTATAGAGGGAGAGAGGAGAGGTGCCACGTCAGTGATCCGTGTGCTCCATGCCTCTCCACCCTTGGATGAACCGCCTCAATACCACCTCAAGATGGACGGCAGAGGTGATTCCATCACGTGGGATGCATGCAGGAAGGCGGTGGAGGCCAACCAACCTGGATGGGCACCAGGGGGGTTCGGCCGACCCCCCTATGGCACAGGTGGGCCCATCCAGGGGTCTTCTAGAAGGATTCCCCACCTGTCATGGAGTGCAGCAGTGGCCTAGGGCCACCTTGGGTGGTTCGGCCGAACCACCTCTGGTGAGTTTGGCCCACCACTGTGGTCCCCATCTATCATTGATTGTCCCCGTGTGTTGATTCCACCTTGGTTGCATGTTTGTCACGTTGAATCCTTGTGCTTTGTTTCACCACCGTTGAATAGAAACACATATTGATCTGATGGATGAAATTAGTTAGGATGGAGGGTCACATGGATCATGCCACGTCACCAGAGCCAGGTGGGCCCCATGTAGGGTTCGGTCCGACCCATACATGGGCCCACCCTGGGCTCTCCTCTCTTCTAAGTGATGTTGTGCACCATTTCTTGATGTTTCTTGGCCTGTTTGATCTTTGCTGCATTCACAAGCTTAAGAGTACAAGTGGAACTCGTTATTGATAAAATATGTTCATGTTATGCTTATTCTCTCTTGAATCCGAGGCCTGTTGACGGTGTTTGAATGTGGATTTTCATGGTATACCCACCCTCAACAAGATCTCCCAAGCTTAACCTTTGCTCGTCCCGAGCAAATAATTAAACTTAGCCTCAGTGGATCAGGAGTTGCTACAATGTTCATATTTCAATAATACCATGTGCACAACTAAATACTTCTCTTTTGAATGGAAAAATTGGCTATAAAAATTCACCCATTTTACCTTAGTCCTTTATGGGGCTAATGACTTTTCCTTTGCCTTAGGTGGTTGAGAGACAGAAAAGTTTAACTTGAGCACTACTTTTCTCATTCTTTGCAAGTTTCATACTTGAGGTTTTAGCAATGTTTTGCAAAAGACAACTTAATGTTCCTCATATGGTTCTCTCATGTCGCTCAAATGGTGTATGATTCCTTACCAAGGCACAAAGTAAATGTTGCCTTCTCTTTATCATCCTACTTCTAAAAATGGCTTATGTGGAGCTTAAGGTAGGAATAAAAGAGTATAGCATACTTACTTTGCATATATTGTAGAGTCAAAGTTTGGATCCAAAGAGAGAAGTGTCCTGCCCTTAGATCAAGATGTGCAAGTGTGTGGAAAATATGAACTATAATGCTCCTCTATTTCAAATTGTATATCTCTCTAAATTTTTCGAGACATGGCTATCATTTTTCCTTTCTTTATTCATGAGCTAGACTTGCTCATCATATTTTTCTTTTCTTTCTATGGACTCTCTTGTGTCCATCTTTCTTTCTTCTTTTTTTTTCTTTTCAATTTGCATAGCCTTTTTCTCTCTTCTACCATAATAACTAAGAGAGATTTACTATAACTTCAACACATGGAGCATTTATTTGGTGGAAATGAAAGGCATGTGGTTGCGTACTTCCAGTGTAGAAGCAGCATGTATATATGGTGTGTACGTGATCTTGATCTTGGGAGCATGATAAGTCTCTCAATAAGGGTCAACAAGACTTGACAAAACTCAGTACAAAACAAATAGCTTATGCTGGAAGGTTTTAGACATGTGTAGCATATATGGCCTGTGGTACGAATTTATCACCTTTGAGGAACAATAAGGTTTTGATTGATTAAGAAATAAATCTCCAGTAATCATGCATGCTTAGAATAATAGTTATAGTAGCTCTTGTTTCACTATATCATATCTCACAACAATTTAGACTTAGTTCTAGCACTTAGCATCCATAAAGTTTTCAGGTTCATGATGATTTAAATGAGCCAAATAATCCATACTCAAAGAAATACTAAGTTGTAAACTAGGCATTAAAGAAACATTAACAGAGCAACTATTCATCATTTCCATGAGGAAAATAAACATTCATGAGACATATGGGAATAAGGGAAATATTTTTAGTATTTTTATCTTATGCATTTTTTTAGTAATAAATTAAAATAATGTAAAGAGCTAGGATAGGATACTTACCTTGGTGGGGGAGAGGATCTCCCCCAAGCTTGTCCTTTGCTCATTGTGGTGGCGGGTAGTATTGGAACCATCCCGCCCAGCGTTGTGCTTCTTTCGTCTTGGATAGCTTGCAACAGTTGGGTATTTTGTTGCGCCATACTCAGAGTTGCATCTTGCTCAACTTGCATTGCGCCTATGTCGTTGATGAGTTGGTCCATTTCTGATCCTTGGCTTCGATGACCCCTCGCCCGTGCGGATGGACGGGGAGTGCGCACTCTTGGAGTGTGCTGTTGAGGCCGTTCCAGTGGACCTTGAAATGTCCATGGAACTTGCCTCATCGCCTTCTTCTTCATATTCTCCCTACAGCTCGTGATGTGCCGCCTTACTCAAATTGAGCAGCTTGTGACATGCTCCTTGTCACCCTTCTTGGTCCTGCAACATTTTGGCTTCTTGCCTCTCGGTCCCAATTTATGGTTAGTGTGCGCAGCGCATACAACCGACGCCTCTCACATGGGAGAGAGATTTCGACTGTATGGCCGGAATAAATCATTTTTAGATCACCATTTTCATTTCTTTTTAGGACTTGAGCACTTATGAAGAAAAATCTTCGGTTACAATATCTGTAGGAGAAGCAATGTATTCAAAGTAATATTTTTATATAGCAAGTCCATTATTTCAGCAATGCGCGTGATAAAAGAAGTAAAGAATATGGGCTCGCTTCTATGGAAAATACCAAGCCAAAAGTGGACTAACATCATAGCAGGTGAAACTTCTATTCTCTTTGTCATGGCATAGAGAAGTCTTAATTCATCATTATAAAGAACTTGCACATTAGAGCCAGGAAGAAAAGTTATGGCCATCTAATAGCAGATCAAGCTGCAAAGTAGGATTATGGATTTCATCAGTTTTACGCTTAGAGTAATCATTGGATCCAGTTATAGCTTTCCAGAATTCAACTTTATCAAATCTTCTTGTTGCATTAACTAGGTCTAGATGACAATTATTATCTAAACCAAGTGCCATACTAAAAACTTCCCAAGTTAAATTATACTCTTGGTTGAACATGCGAAAGTAGACATTGTTATCAGTGGCATGTAAAGAGCAAAGAAATTCAATGGTGAGTTTTTCGATTCCAAGTTCTTGCACTTTCCAAAAGCTTCACCACCCGATTGTATTGAAAACAGTATTAAATTCTGCGGTCATACCTGTGTTGTCCAAAAGGACAGGGTCGATGATGCCGGTATGTTCATAACCGCGGTATCGGATGGAGAGGTACCTTTGGTACTCTTCTTGGTTCAACATGAGGCCACTCTCGGGGTCGAACGTCCTCTCGGAAGGCACTCCAAAGCTTCGTGGTGGAGCTTCTCTTCCTTCATCTTCATCACGGCGGGGTCGTCGGGAGGAACTCCCTACGACACTCTTGGCCTTCTTGAGTGCGGAGGAGAACTTCTTCATCCTGCAACAACGAGCTTACACAAGAACACGCTACAACAACAGGGATTAGCGTTAGCATTAGCGTTACCGTTAGTGTTAGCTATCCCACTGTTAGTAGTCCTTGCGGGGTATGGTTACCTCCACAAATAAGAAATTGAGAGCAAAGATGAGAGTGAGACAAACTTCTACTACTACAATATTTTGGGTTTTTGGTTTGAGTGGCTAAACTTAAACTAAACTTGAGAAAGAACTTGCTCAAATGGAGAGAAGAAGGGAGATTGTGTGCTCGAAAGAATTCAGCTGGTTTGGGTGTGGATTTGAGCACACAATGTAAGGGTATTTATAGGGGGAGAATGGCTGGTGGCCAGGCCACCATAGCTAGTTTGGCCAACCACCCTAGGACAGGTTTTTGTTACTTTCACCTTTGGACAGGGAATCTATTTGAATTCAAATTCAACTTTGTTGTCAGCTCTTTATTGATGGGTCGGCCGAACCAATTATGACATGATCAGAGTTGGTTTTGCCTTTGGACAGGGAATCTATTTAAATTCAAACACAACTCTGCAGACAAGACCTTAATCATGGGTCGGCCGAACCACTTATGACAGGTTCAGTGTTGCTTTTACCATTGGACAGGGAATGTATTTGAATTCAAACACTACTTTCTTGAGTGGAGCCAAAACAAGGTTCGGCAGAACCAGGTTTTGTCTCCTTTCAGCTTTAAATAGTGTGTCCAGAGAAGTAGAGACTAGTGGTGGACCAAAAGTTTTGAAATTTTCAGAGATTCCCTAGTATAGTGTTTTGTGAAGGTAAAAAGTGTATGATAAAAGTGGGGACATGTTTAAAGTGATTCCCATGGACCATGGGAACACTATTGCATGCCAAAGTGTCCACTTTTCAGAATTGAATGGTAGTGGATGTTGGATTCTCTTTTGAGCAAGTGAAAGTGGTCATGACCAAAGGTGGTCGGCCAAATTCAAAAGGAGATGGTGTTCAAAATTCAGGAGATGAATCACTACACCAGGCCAACTCTAACAGAAGTGGGTGGGCCCCATGGTGGGGTCAGCTGACCCCACCTAGATGGTCCCACCACCTCAAGTGTGAGCACTACTGTTCATTCTCAAGTTTTATTCATCTAAGTGTTTTATTTTATCGAAATAAATTATTGCAAAATTTAAATATGAAATGCAATGAAGAAAATTTAAAAATTGAAATGCAGGAATTAAATATGAAATAAATACTAATTTACCTTACCAGTAAGGGCTCCATGTTTTAGGTCCATAGAGCAGGATCTCTCCATTTCGGGTTCATTCTTCGGGTGCTTCGATTGGTCCCGGAGATGGAGACCGTGATGATCGCACCTCTTTCTTCCGCCATTCCTTTTTGGCTGATGCTTGTGATTCAGCGGAGTCAGCCTTGTTTACCACCTCAACCTTACTTACCAGTTCGGCCTTTTTGGCCCTGGCGATTGATTCTTTCAGCGGGGTGCAAATTGTGGCTTGTTTCTCCACAGGTTCTTCCTTGCCTGTTGCATTGACTTATAACCATTCAAAGAACATTTAATTCTCTTACCTGGGAGTTGAAAGTGGACTTGGCCAGATCCCACGTAGATGATGGCATTCACGGTGTTGAGGAACGGCCTTCCCAGGATGACGGAGACTTCGTCATCGGCCCCCATGTCAAGAATGATGAAGTCGGCGGGGATATATTCGTCTTGAACTTTGACAAGGATGTCCTTTGCCAATCCCTCGGGGAACCGGATGGATTGATCGGCCATCTGCAATTTGACAAAAGTGGGGTACAAAGGTCCCCCTAGCAAATTCTCATATATTACCTTGGACACGATGTTCACTCCAGATCCAAGGTCGCAGAAGGCGTTGTTGAAGGTGTGCGGCCCAATCTCGCAGGTGATGGTAGGATGGCCGGGGTCACTCTTCTTGGCCATGAATGGCGGATCAAGAATGCAACCCGCTGGAGGCTTACCAAACCTCGTGGAAATTAACTTGACACCCTCAATTGGTTCCTCAGGTTTCCCTGGGATCTTACCTTGTTCGAAGGATGGGACAGCTGCTGCTGTTTGAGCTAATTGGGTTTCTAGCATTTTATTAAAACTCAATTGACTTTTCATAGCAGTATTAAAGCTATCCATTTTCTCACTAAGATTTTCAAGAATCTTATTATTAGTCATTATTTTCTTGTTTATACTATCATTGATTTTAGATTGGCCTAAGACAAGATCTTTAAGAGAAGGTTGGTTACCATAAGAATTATTAAAATCATTGCTGTAACCATTACCTTGGTTTCCTTGGTAGAAGGGGCGCGAGTTCCATCCTCCTTGTTGCTGAGGTCGATACCCATTGTTGTTGTTGTTGTTGATGAAACTCACTTCTCCTTCGTCTCGGGACAATTGTTGCCCGAGTGATCTTCTCCACCACATACCTCGCACCATGGGTCAGCTTCGATTGCTCGTGCGGTGGCAGTGGTTCGAATGGCCTCTTATTCCTTTTTGGAACCTTCCTCAATCTTTTTCATCAAGAGGTCCATTTTTGCTGAGAACATGTCCACCTCATGAATGGTGTGCATACCCCTTTTCTTGGGCTGGAAACGCTCCTCATTCCATCCTTGGTTGATAACCATCTTTTCAATGAGGTCTTTGGCATCCTTGACATTGTGTTGCAGGAATACTCCTCCAGCGGCAGCATCAAGGTGACTACGGGCTAATCCAGTCAGCCCATGGTAGAAACCTTAGATTATGAGCCATTCTTCAATTCCATGATGAGGACAAGAGCGAATGTACTCCTGAAGATGTTCCCATGCTTCGGGAATCGTCCCATCAGCATGCTGTTGCAAGCTTGAGATCTTTCCACGAAGAGCGCTGGTTATGCCCATTGGGAAGAATTTCTTGAGAAATGCATTGGCGCACTTCTCCCAGGTGGTAGCTTCATTCTTGTTGGCATAAAACCATTGCTTCGCCTTCTCAAGCAATGAGAATGGGAATAGGCGAAGATGGATAGCGTCAGCCGAGACATTCTTGATAGTGAAGGTATCACACACCTCCAGGAAGTGCTGGAGATGGGCATTGGCGTCTTCATGCGGCTTCCCACGGAATGGATTGGCATGCACCATGTTGATGAGAGCTGGCTTAAGCTCAAAGGTAGCATCCCCCAAGTTATTCTCTGATAACGATACCTGGGAATACTCCTGGGTGAAGTACCACAGTGGTATATTCTGTGCGCTTGCGGAACTATCCAATAGACATAAGAAATACCCCAGGCACACGGGAGTATTCTGTGCGCTTGCGGAATTATCCAATAGACATAAGAAATACCCCAGGCACTTCTAGCGCCGTTATCAGAGATAGCCTAACACCCTGTCTCTGATGATTGTGCTAAGAAGTGTCAATAAGAATTTCTGGCGCCACTGCCGGGGAAAACATCAGTCTAGGAATATTAATAAAAAAATTGAATCCGGAGTTTACTATCAATTTAGTTATCGATTAGTGTTAGGGCCTTACCCCTATCTGTGTTTCTCATTATCGTGAAGCTAGACAGCGCATGAACGGTTTTCAATTGCCGTCAAATTTCATTGAAGACCCTGAGCAATTGTTGAGGAGAACTAGACGTCGCCAAGTTCCACCTCAAAGGTTCATCTCAAACCTGAATCCGTTCGAGGGAAGAGGCTCTGCAATATCAACCGAGGAAGCTATGGCCCAAAAGACCATTTCTGAGTTCTCTGCACCGTCGGCTGACAACATTGCCACTGGTCCACAGTTCAACTTGGGGGATGCTACCTTTGAGCTCAAGCCAGCTCTGATCAATATGGTGCAAGCCAATCCACTCTGTGGGAAGCCACATGAAGACGCCAATGACCATCTCCAGCACTTCCTGGAGGTGTGTGATACCTTCACTATCAAGAATGTCTCGACTGACGCCATTCGTCTTCGCCTGTTCCCATTCTCACTGCTTGGGAAGGCGAAACAATGGTTTTATGCCAACAAGAATGAAGGTATCACCTGGGAGAAGTGCGCCAATGCATTTCTCAAGAAATTCTTCCCAATGGGCAAAACCAACGCTCTCCGTGGAAAGATCTCAAGTTTCCAACAACAAGCTGACAAGACGATTCCCGAAGCATGGGAACGCCTACAGGAGTACATTCGTGCTTGTCCTCATCATGGAATCGAAGAATAGCTCCTAATCCAAGGTTTCTACCATGGGCTGACCGGATTAGCCCGTAGTCACCTTGATGCTGCCGCTGGAGAAGCATTCCTGCAACATAATGTCAAGGATGCCAAAGACCTCATTGAAAAGATGGTTATCAACCAAGGATGGAATGAGGAGCGTCTCCAACCCAAGAAAAGGGGTATGCACACCATTCATGAGGTGGACATGCTCTCAGCAAAAATGGACCTCTTGATGAAAAAGATTGAGGAAGGTTCCAAAAAGGAACAAGAGGCCATTCGAACCACTGCCACCGCACGAGCAATCAAAGCTGACCCATGGTGCGAGGTATGTGGTGGAGAAGATCACTCGGGCAACAACTGTCCCGAGACGAAGGAGAAGTGAGCTTCATCAACAATAATAACAACAATGGGTATCGACCTCAGCAACAAGGAGGATGGAACTCGCGCCCTTTTACCAAGAAAACCAAGGTAATGGTTACAGCAATAATTTTAATAATTCTTATGGTAACCAACCTTCTCTTAAAGATCTTGTCTTAGGCCAATCTAAAATCAATGATAGTATAAACAAGAAAATAATGATTAATGATAAGATTCTTGAAAATCTTAGTGAGAAAATGGATAGCTTTAACACTGTTATGAAAAATCAATTAAGCTTTAATAAAATGCTAGAAACCCAATTAGCTCAAATAGCAGCAGCTGTCCCATCCTTCGAACAAGGTAAGATCCCAGGGAAACCTGAAGAACCAATTGAGGGTGTCAAGTTAATTTCCACGAGGTTTGGTAAGCCTCCGGTTAGGCAAAACCCGGGTTGTCTTCTTGATCCGCCATTCATGGCCAAGAAGAGTGACCCCGGCCATCCTACCATCACCTGCGAGATCGGGCCGCACACCATCAACAACGCCTTCTATGACCTTGGATCTGGAGTGAACATCATGTCCAAGTTAATATATGAGAATTTGCTAGGGGGACCTCTGTACCCCACTTTTGTCAAATTGCAGATGGCCGATCAATCCATCCGGTTCCCCGAGGGATTGGCAAGGGACATCCTTGTCAAAGTTCAAGACGAATATATCCCCTGCCGACTTCATCATTCTTGACATGGGGGCCGATGACAAAGTCCCCGTCATCCTGGGAAGGCCGTTCCTCAACACCGTGAATGCCATCATCTTCGTGGGATCTGGCCAAGTCCACTTCCAACTCCTAGGTAAGAGAATTAAATGTTCTTTCAATGGTTATAAGTCAATGCAACAGGCAAGGAAGAACCTGTGGAGAAACAAGCCACAATTTGCACCCTGCCGAAAGAATCAACCGCCAAGGGCCAAAAAGGCTGAACTGGTAAGTAAGGCTGAGGTGGTAAACAAGGCTGACTCCGCTGAATCACAAGCATCAACCAAGAAGGAATGGCGGAAGAAAGAGGTGCGATCATCACGGTCTCCATCTCCGGGACCAATCGAAGCACCCGAAGAATGAACCCGAAATGGAGAGGTCCTGCTCTACGGACCTAAAACATGGAGCCCTTACTGGTAAGGTAAATCAGTATTTATTTCATATTTAATTCCTGCATTTCAATTTTTAAATTTTCTTCATTGCATTTCATATTTAAATTTTGCAATAATTTATTTTGACAAAATAAAACACTTAGATGAATAAAACTTGAAAATGAACAGTAGTGCTCACACCTGAGGTGGTGGGACCACCTAGGTGGGGTCGGTCGACCCCACCATGGGGCCCACTCACCTCTGGTAGAGTTGGCCGGGTGTATTGATTCATCTCCTGAATTTTGAACACCATCTCCTTTTGAATTTGGCCGACCACCTTTGGTCATGACCACTTTCACTTGCTCAAAGGAGAATCCAACATCCACTACCATCCAATTCTGAAAAGTGGACACTTTGGCATGCAATAGTGTTCCCATGGTCCATGGGAATCACTTTAAACATGTCCCCACTTTTGTCATACACCTTTTACCTTCACAAAACACTAGACTAGGGAATCTTTGAAAATTTCAAAACTTTTGGTCCACCACTAGTCTCTACTTCTCTGGACACACTATTTAAAGCTGAAAGAGGACAAAACCTGGTTTGGCTGAACCATGTTTTGGCTCCACTCAAGAAAGTAGTGTTTTAATTCAAATACATTCCCTGTCCAAAGGTAAAAGCAACACTGAACCTGTCATAAGTGGTTCGGCCGACCTATGATTAAGGTCTTGTCTGCAGAGTTGTGTTTGAATTCAAATAGATTCCCTGTCCAAAGGCAAAACCAACTCTGATCATGTCATAATTGGTTCGGCCGACGCATCAATAAAGAGCTGACAGCAAAGTTGAATTTGAATTCAAATAGATTCCCTGTCCAAAGGTGAAAGCAACAAAAACCTGTCCTAGGGGGGTTGGCCGAACTAGCCATGGTGGCCTGGCCACCAGCCCTTCTCCCCCTATAAATACCCTTGCATTGGGTGCTCAAATCCACACCCAAACCAGCTGAATTCTTTCGAGCACACAATCTCCCTTCTTCTCTCCATTTGAGCAAGTTCTTTCTCAAGTTTAGTTTAAGTTTAGCCACTCAAATCAAAAACCCAAAAATATTATAGTAGTAAAAGTTTGTCTCACTCTCATCTTTGCTCTCAATTTCTTATTTGTGGAGGTAACCATACCCCGCAAGGACTACTAACAGTGGGATAGCTAACGCAAACGCCAACGCTAATCACGGTTGTTGTAGTGTGTTCTTGTGTTAGCTCATTGTTGTAGGATGAAGTAAGTTCTCCTCCGCACTCAAGATGGCTAAGAGTGTTGTAGAGAGTTCCTCCCGATGACCCCGCCATGATGAAGATGAAGGAAGAGAAGCCAAACCAAGAAGAAGCTTTGGAGTGCCTTCCGAGAGGACGTTCTACCCCGAGAGCGGTCTCATGCTAAATCAAGAAGAGTACCAAAGGTACACCTCCGTCCGACACCGAGGACATGAACATACCGGCATCATCGACCCAGTCTTTTGGACAGCACAGTTATGACCACGGAATTTAATACTGTTTTCAATACAATCGGTTGGGGAAGTTTTTGGGAAGTGCAAGAACTTGGAATAGAAAAGCTCACCATTGAATTTCTATGCTCTTTACAAGCCACTGAAAATAATGTCTATTTTCGCATGTTCAACCAAGAGGATAATTTAACATGGGCAGTTTTTAGCATGGCACTTGGTTTTGATAATGACTGTCATCTGGACCTTGTTAATGCAACAAGAAGATTTGATAAAACTGAATTCTGAAAAGCTATAACTGGGTCTAATGATTGCTCTGATCCTAAAACCGATGAAATCCATAATCCTACTTTGCACTTGATCCGTTATTGGATGGCCATAACTTTTCTTCCTGGCTCTAATGTGCAAGTTCTTTATAATGATGAATTAAGACTGCTCTATGCCATGACAAAGAAAATAAAAGTTTCACCTGCTAAGATGTTAGTCCACTCTTGGCTTGGTGAAGTGAGCCCATATTCTTTACTTCTTTTACCACTCGCATTGCGGAAACAATGGACTTGCTAGATGGAAAACATTACTTTGAATAAATTGCTTCTCCTAGATATATTGTAACCGAAGATTTCTTCATAAGTGCTCAAGTCCTTAAAAGAAATAAAAATGGTGATATAAAAATGACTTATCCCGGCATACAGCCGAAATCTCTCTCCCATGTGAGAGGCGTCGGTTATATGCGCTGCGCACACTAACCATAATTTGGGATCGAGAGGCAAGAAGCCAAAATATTGCAGGAGCAAGAAGGGTGACAAGGAGCATGCCACAAGCCGTCCAATTTGAGCAAGGTGGCACATCACGAGCTGCAGGAAGATATGAAGAAGAAGGCGATGAGGCAAGTTCCAAGGACATTTCAAGGTCCACGGAACGGCCTCAACAGCACACTCCAAGAGTGCGCACTCCCCGTCCGTCCACACAGGCGAGGGGTCGTCGAAGCCAAGGATCGGAAAATGGACCAACTCATCAATGATATGGGTGCAATGCAAGTTGAGCAAGATGCAACTCTGAATATGGCACAACAAAATGCTCAACTATTGCAAGCTATTCAAGACGAAGAAGCACAACGATGGGGGGGGGATGGTTCCAATACTACCCGCCACCACAATGAGCAAAAGGACAAGCTTGGGGAGATCCTCTCCCCCACCAAGGTAAGTATTCTATTCTAACTATTTACATTATTTTAATTTATTGCATTTAAAAAAATACATAAGATAAAAATACCAAAAATATTTCTCTTATTTTCATATGTCTCATGAATGTTTAACTTCCTCATGGAAATGATGAATAGTTGCTCTGTTAATGTTCCTTTAATGCCTAGCTTACAACTTAGTATTTCTTTGAGTATGGATTACTTGGCTCATTTAAATCATCATGAACCTAAAAACTTTATGGATGCTAAGTGCTAAAACTAAGTCTAAGTTGTTGTGAGATATGATATAGTGAAACAAGAGCTACTATAATATTGTTCTAAGCATGCATGATTACTGGAGATTTATTTCTTAAACAATCAAAACCTTATTGTTCCTCAATGGTGATAAATTCCTACCACAGCCATATATGCTACACATGTCTAAAACCCTCCACATAAGCTATTTGCTTTGTATTGAGTTTTGTCAAGTCTTGTTGACCCTTATTGAGAGTCTTATCATGCTCCCAAGATCAAGATCACGTACACACCATATATACATGCTGCTTCTACACTGGAAGTAAGCAACCACATGCCTTTCATTTCCACCAAATGAATGCTCCATGTGTTAAAGTCATAGAAAATCTATCTTAGTTATTATGGTAGAAGAGACAAAAGGCTATGCAAAATGAAAAGAAGATATGGACACAAGAGAGTCCATAGAAAAGAAAAGAAAAAGAAATGAGTAAGTCTAGGCTCATAAATAAAAGAAAGAAAAATGATAGCCATGTCTCCAAAATTTAGAGAGAGATACAATTTCAAATAGAGGAGTATTATAGTTTATATTTTCCACGCACTTGCACATCTTGATCTAAGGGCATGACACTTCTCTCTTTGGATACAAGCTTTGACTCTACAACACATGCAAAGTAAGTATGCTAAACCCTTCATTCCTACCTTAAGCTCCACATAAGCCATTTTTAGAAGTAGGATGATAAAGAGAAGGCAACATTTAATTTGTGCATTGGTAAAGAATCATACACCATTTGAGTGACATGAGAGAACCATATGAGGAACATTAAGTTTTCTTTTGCAAAACATTGCTAAAACCTCCAGTATGAAACTTGCAAAGAATGAGAAAAGTAGTGCTCAAGTTAAAATTGTGCTGTCTCTCAACCACCTAAGGCAAAGGAATGGTCATTAGCCCATAAAGGACTAAGGTAAAATGGGTGAATTTTTCATAGCCAATTTTTCCATTCAATAGAGAAGTATTTAGTTGTACACATGGTACTATAGAAACATGAACATTGTAGCAACTCCTGATCCACCGAGGCTAAGTTTAATTATTTGCTCCAGATGAGCAAAGGTTAAGCTTGGGGGATGTTGTTGAGGGTGGGTATACCATGAAAATCCACATTCAAACACCATCAACAGGCCACGGATTCAAGAGAGAATAAGCATAACATGAACATATTTTATCAATAACGAGTTTCACTTGTACTCTTAAGCTTGTGAATGTAGCAAAGATCAAACAGGCTAAGAAACATCAAGAAATGGTGCACAACATCACTTAGAAGAGAGGAGAGCCCAGGGTGGGGCCATGTATGGGTCGGCCGAACCCTACATGGGGCCCACCTGGCTCTGGTGACATGGCATGATCCATGTGACCCTCCACCCAGCTCATTTCATCCATCAGATCAACATGTGTTTCTATTCAACGGTGGAGAAACAAAGCACAAGGATTCAACGTGACAAACATGCAACCAAGCTGGAACCAACACACAGGGACAATCAATGACAGATGGGGACCACAGTGGTGGGCCTAGCTCACCAAAGGTGGTTCGGTCGAACCACCCAAGGTGGGACCAGGCCACTGCTGCACTCCATGACAGGTGGGGACTCCTTCTAGAAGACCCTGGCTGGGCCCCCCTACCATAGGGGGGTCGGCCGAACCCCCCTAGAGCCCAGCCAGGTCAGTTCGCCTCCACCGCCTTCCAGCATGTTTCCCATGTGCTGAAATCACCACGGCCGTCCATCTTATGGCGGTTCAAGGGCGGTTTATCCAAGGGTGGAAAGGCAAGGAGCACGCGGATTGCTGACGTGGCGCCCCTCAACTCTCCCCTATAAATAGAGGCAGCCATCACCCTCTTCAAGAGACCCAAGATACACAAGAGCCACAAATCATAAGAGTTCTACTCTTCAGAAGTAGTAGTAGTATTAGTCTAGTGTGGGAGTTAGAGTCGAGTCGAGCTACGCTCGGTGTCTCTGGAGTCGTCTGCTAGAGAGTCTAGTATAGCTCTTATACCTTTCCTTCTGTAAGACTTTACCTTTATCAATATATTATCTTTAATTTACTTTACTAAGTCTCTACTTAGTGCATTACTATTCATTATAGTATTGTTGTGTTTTGTCATAACTTATAGTTGAGTTATATTGGATAGTGATCCTGTAACCAGCTCACGTGTGTAGTTCATCACCTGTCATAGGGTGCTTTAGTTGTTGGTACGCAACTAGAGTAGTAAGGCTTAATGTAAGCGTGGTGCTTAGACTAGATCTTGCCTTTGAATGCCGCTTGTCGCACGGATTGTTTGTGGGTGCTAGCAGGTGGTGACAGCCCTGTCTAGTCTTAGTATCCCTCCACGTGTTTTAGGCAAGTTCTTAAAAGGTAGGCTCCTATAAGAGAATAGCCGCTTCGGGTAGAGGTTATATCCCCTACTGTCTCGCCTATCCCCTACACACCGGAAGTAAGGTAGTTGTCTTAGTATAATTTATCCATTTGATAAGATAGTTCACAAGAGTAAAGTAAGTGTCATAAGAGTCTTATACTCACTCGTTGTCCTCCCACCTAGCTATACTCTACTAGTTATGTTTAGTTATCCTAAAACCTTGTCGTGTCTTGGTGTCATTACCCTTTCCTCTATATATCGATTTATCCCCCTATTACTAATTGATACTAAGTTGCTATAGACTTAAGGATCTCTCTCTTTTTATTAATTATTCCTAGCAACCGCTTTCCCTTGGTATAAAAGTAAATAATGATACTTTGCAATACTCCCGGGTGAAGTGCTACAGCGGTATATTCTGTGCGCTTGCGGAATTATCCAATAGACATAAGAAATACCCCAGGCACTTTTGGCGCCATTATCAGAGATAGCCTAACACCCTGTCTCTGGTGATTGCACTAAGAAGTGTCAACAGCGTCGACTTCGCTTAAAAAGAAGGGGACGGCGTTTTTTTATTCAAAAACTTGTTTCTAAAAAGAGACAAGTCTCCACGTCGACTTCGCTCAAAAAGAAGGGGGACGGCATTTTTTATTCAAAAACTTGTTCTAAAAAGAGACAAGTCTCCACGTCGACTTCACTTAAAAAGAAGGGGGACGGCGTTTTTTATTCAAAAACTTGTTCTTAAAAAGAGACAAGTCACCGCATCGACTTCGCTTAAAAAAAAGGGGGACGACGTTTTTTATTCAAAAACTTGTTCCTAAAAAGAAACAAGTCTCCGCGTCGACTTTGCTTAAAAAGAATAATGATGGCGTCTTTTCTATTCAAAAAACGTGCTTCCAAAAAAAAGATAGACATCACTTCTTTCCCAAACAAGATACCGTGCAAAAATACCATTACATTGAAAATAAACAAAAATTACAACAAGAATTCACAATAATACAAATTGTCAAAAATTAAAGACCTTCCGAAGCTACAACACTTGCTGCTTCATTAATCAGATTAGTCACGACTTCGTCCAAAATCTCATTAAGCTTCTCCCTAAGAAAATCTTCCGATAAAAGAAGAGAAGGATCACCGGTGCTAGAAGACTGAAAAAAACAATTAATCACGATCTCCATCATAAAACTATATGTCAAATACAATGTCCTCTGACACTAACCTCTGAGACTGCATCGAAAACAATTCGGTTTTCGAAATCGACCATTTTTCCCTCAAAACTACCAGGCACGTCAATCTCTAGGAAGACAAAACAAGCAAAACCCTTTAACAATTTCTGACAAAGAAAAACCCTTTTCTATCATCGATAATATCTATTAAATGCCTTACTATTGAGATAATGATCAAAAGAAGCAGAAGGGTTATCCGTCGCAAATTCCAACCACAATGATGGATCAACGAAAACATTATCTTTCAACATCAACAGGGGCATAACCTCAATCATACCCTGAAGTTCACTAACACAACACCACTAAAGTTTAAAACATAATAATTTCAGACTTCTTAAGTTCTAAAAATGAAACTAGATCGGATGATCACGAACTGAATCATCAGCCTTCGCTCTTTCAGCAGCTGCCTTCTCTGCCTTCTCAACATGAGCGTTCGCAGCAGCAGCGGCTTCCTCAATCTTCTAAAAAGAGAAAGGCAAAGAAAAATTAAAAAAATCAGATCAGTCGAACAACTTCTCTCATGAAAGAAGGGAATAGAAATAATACAAAGAGTGGTACGCACCTTTTCAACTCGAGCCTTCGCTTTCATCATGGCATAGTCCCTTCCACCACCATTCCAATATTCGTTGAAAAACTTTTCGCCAAGAACATTTGTTCTGGTATTAATCTTGCTAATGTGCTTCAACAGACGAAAACTTATAATTATCTTTCAGCATTTCTTCATAAAGACGGTCCCTGGCTTCTTTCATCAGATGAAAAATTGCCCGAGTGGCATACATGCAACTAAAGTCTGAAGTTGTCTGCAACACCGTAGGCAGATCTTCATATTGTCGGCACAACCAGCTAAAGAAAGGTGCAAAATCACCGACCTCCCAATCAGCTTCTTCAGGCTTCGCACCAAATTTTTCATAACAGGCCTTGCAAAGTTCCCAAACACGAGAAGCAGTAGCCTAAAAATATTCATTTTTTTCTTTCAACTTTTTCTGAAGGTAATTAACTTCTCTAGCAAATTTTTTAAGCTCAGTCCCAACTTCTAGAAAGTTCTTCAGTTCTATTCTGAAGAGAGACAGAGACATTCAGCAGATTGGCTTCCAATTTTTTATAATCTTCCACAACAGAAATTCGCTCCTTCTCTTTTTCTGCAAGCTGGGACTTCAAGCTCTCGAATTTCTTCAAGCATCTTCTTCTCGCGAAGTGCAGCGGCTTCTTCACTGAATTTCAAGACTCCGACGAAGACCTCTCTGAAGAAGGGCATTCTGATAAAAAGAAAGAGAAATTATAGCATTGGAAAAATCAAAGATAAATAAGAAAGCTCAAAAACACAAACATACCTTGTAGGCTAGTGTAACCGAAGCATCCCCAAGCTCAAAAATAGATTTCTTAGCCAAGCTCCTCCTCAGCGTCAGGAACTGAGGATGTTTTGTCAATACCTTCAGACAGTTTAAGTTCGGAAGACTTCGGAAGCATGCGGATCTTGTCCAAACCAATACCAATGAATTTAAAAGCGTCAAGATCCACACCTTTGCGGTGACAAAAATCTAAACAACGATCCAATGAATCTTTAGAAATATCTTGAACAACAGGCTGCGAAGCTGGCGGAAGAGTAGGAGGATCTTTAGCTACACTCTTCGATTTAGACAAATCCACTAGTTACTTCCTTTTGAGAGGAAGCGCCAGGAAATACAACTTCTGAAAGCAAAAATAGCATTCAAACAAGTAATAATAATAAAAATAAACGAAGTATCAGATAAAAAAGAGAGTATACCAGTGGAAAGCCCTTTCTTCTTTTGAAGATCAATCTTCTCGCCAGAAGAGACATTCACCAATGGACTGAGATAAGCGAGCAATCCTCGCATTCTCAGCTTCTTCATCAAAAACGTCTTCATCTGAATCATCAAAATTGACGTCGGCATAAATAGTACCTTTCCGAGAAGACGCTCCTAGGCTTCACAGCAACCGAAGGCAAAACATTTTCAGATTCAACAACTGAAGGTTTAACGCCTCCAGTAACTGGAACTTCACCTTCGCGAGCGCGTGAAGTCGAATCTGCAATCATATCATTGAGCAAAGATTCAGAGGAACAAGGAGAAAACTTTTAAAAGTTTCAAACTCCCCCCTCACTATAAAATCTCCCCTTAGAGGTGTATGAGCAGTAAAACGAGGAGAAGAGGCCCGGACAGTCTCCCGAGAACCAACAATATCAATTTCACCTTCCTCGTCGAGATCACCACCACCACCTCCAAGATCAAACAAAGTCTGGGACGGAAGAGGTCCAGCAATATTACCAACCGTAACATCCAGAAGCTATTCATCAACAATCAAAGGTTTCACAACATCAAAAGACTGGAAAAAGTCAGCAAGTGAAGACAGAGGAGAAGGCAAACTACTCGAGCAAAAGACTTCAGCAAGAAATTTCACCTCTTGACTAACATTAAGAGCCTCAACATTAGGTTCAATACCTGCATCATCAGGAACTGGACCCTTCCCGGAAGAAATACCCAAAACTTGATCTTCCTCTTCTTCAGAAGAAATTACAATTTCAATATCCCATTTCTTCTTCTTGGAAATTTTCTTGACAAGCGTCGGAGCGCCCGAAGCCGGCGCACCTTTCCTTATGCGCGTAGTCTTTTCCAAACTGGGCTTCCCACCATGAGTATACAAAGGCGGAGCCCTTGGCTCATATTCAATCCGCGCAATCTCAAAAATACGATTCAGACGTTGATAGTCAGGGCCAATCAACTTCAGAATCATATCATTCTCCGACTTGTATTGTTTTCCAAGAAACTCATAAACTTTAAGTTCGACACCCTTGACAAACTTCGCATCAGAGTCAAATCTTTTGGGGCGAACAGTTTCAAAATCTAGAAACAAGTACTTTTTATTGTTGACTATCTTTTCATGGAAGCGGAGCGGCTCCCAACCTTTCCTCATCGGCCAAACCCTGGCAGCTACATACTCTTCACACAAATCACGAGCACATTGAACAGAGGCAACAAGTTTATAAGCTTTCTCACAATCTTTTGAGACTTGGCTCCTTTTTAAAGAAGGTTTACACTCAAAAGAGGAACGGACGAGCTTCGAAGCGAGAGGAAACTTCTTAACAATTCTCCCTTTGTCATCTTTCTCTTCAACCATGGGAACCTTATGATAAAACCACTGCCTTGACCAGTTCTCAAGCCACTTATTGCGCGAAGCTGGGGAAATTTGAACGGCTCCACGAGCAGCCTTGAAGCTACCACAAGCAAAATTCGAGATAATCTTCTTGTCATTTACCATCTGGCTCTTGAACTGAGTATGCATCTCATGCAAATGGTAGAAAGCGGCAATGTCAGGCTTCGCATGCTGAGACTTCACAGCCCAAATAAAAAAAGCAATTTTGCAGACGTCGTTCGGAGTCAGATGGTGCATCCCAATGTTGTAAGCACCAAAGATATCCTCAAGCAGGTCATCCACGGGAAATCGAAGTCCAGCAGTGAAAAGATCTTTGAATATGATGCACTCATCATCTTGGGGATCCGGGACAACCTCATCCTTCGGAAAACGAACGGAATTTTTGTCCAAAAAATTGCGCTCATAAAAAGGCTGCAGCTCCTCATCAGTAATCAAAGTCTTTCCAAATTTGAAAGAACGCGTTTCATCAGCAACCAACTCCGATTCAGACGCAGATACATTCCCAAGGGAGGCCGAGCCTTCAGAATTTGTGGCAGACATCTCCATAGAGTTATCACCTGATTTCTGATCCAAGTCGAAAAGGTCACGTTCCATGGAAACCTAAAAGAAATGAAAAAATAAGTTCACGAAGACAAAAAACAAGAAAGAGGAGACCAAGCTTCAAAAAGACAACCTTCCGAAGCAACAAGAAAAGGACGACGAAGCTAAAATTTGACTTCACGTCAAAACACCAAACAACAGACTCTCGCTATTTCTCGAAAACAGGCAGGACAGGGGGACCCCATCTTCGCCCTTTTATAGGGGGGTGCTGGTCAAAGCCAAAAAAATTGACGGTCAAACTTCAAAAACAAAAGCTCGGCGCAAAAACTCCGAAGTTCAGGGACGATGTTTTGAGAGCTCAGTAACAAGATCAAACTTCACGGGATTCAGACCTTCAGAGTAGGCCTTCGCCCGCGAGGGGCTGCTGTTAGAGATCTTGACTTCGGACCAAAACTCAGCCCCGAACTTCGGGTTCAGATGGCTTCACTCGACTTCGATCCCATGATCAAGAGGCGGAGTTAACTCCGCCTATTGGCGCGAAGTTGAAAAGAGCGAAGGTGGCGGCGAAGCCTCGTTGACGAAGACATTAAGAGAAGCCTTCGCCCAAAAGATCGGCAAATTCTACGAAGTATAGTCGAGAAAATTTAGGACTGAATCAGTTTAGGCGAGGTGTGAAAATACGACTCTGCCCCTTAAGTAGCGATTTATGGTGAATCAGAGAGGGGTAGAACGATCTTTGGACCATTAGTTAGCGAAGGTTAGACCCCTATAAATACTCCCTTTGACATGTACAGTACGGCAGGAGAATAAAGTTACTTTACACGTGAGCGGTTTTGCCACGTGGACTCTCAAATCTGTGTTGTGAAAGTTTACCCCAACACGTACGTGCCCTGAAAGTTGTCAACGAAGATCTTCGCAAGTCCACCCAGCTCTGGATGCTACCGGGCGGAAGATGCTCTAGCCATGCCCTAGCTGAATCAGCCAAGAATAGCAGGAGGTTGTGGATAATGAAGTACTCATTATCCACGGCAGTAGCCAGGCATACAAGCCGGTAGTCCTCAAGCCATAAGCTGGGGTTCGATTCCCAAGAGTACTTGGTGATACTGGTGGGGTCCTGGTACCGATGTGGTGTCGGGGCCTTGAGATGTGTCGCTCGAAGGCCTGAGGCCCCGGCTACCGGGGGCTCGGGTTTCATTCCTCCTCGGCGTTGTAGCGTTCACCACGATGCGAGTGGTAGCCTTGCTCCGGCTCAAGCTTCTTACGATCGTGGCTGCGGTGTCGTGCCTCAAGCACAACATGCGTGTCACGGATCGGCCTGACGCTTTCATGAATAGGAGGAAGGGTTACGGCTCCCAAGTCACGTCGAGGCTGCCGAACAGAAGCTTCACCAGCATTTCGCCCTGTAGACGTATGGCGGCTGATGTTGTCATCGTAACAAGGAGATCTCCGCCTTCTGGTTTGCCACCCGCTCGAGAAGCTCACAAATCTCCTGCTGGGTCTTTCACTCGTTGGGAGTCATTGGCTCCTGGAGCTTTTGGAGTAGCGCCGCCACCGCAGCAATGTTTTGGCTCGCCCGGGTGAATCAAGGGGGACCATGATCGTCCTCCACAATCTGTTGGTGAGTGTCGTGGGCCATAGCCCAAGCGCAGCCGCCATCTACCTAGCGCTACTTGATGTTGTGACTATTGATTTGAATCAAGGGCCAGGGGTCTGCTTATATAGGGGGTAGCAATGAATACGAGCCCTTGGATCAAACTGACTTCAATTAACGACGTAGATGGAAATCCTAGGTCTGTGGACCATCGCCATACGAAGATAGGAGGATGACATGGTGGGGCCAAGGCGGCCCCACCTATCATCCTATTCCCTCCTACTTCGATGAGGTGGTCTCTGGTGTCTTTAGAATCTTACGACATTGGATTTCATCATGTTTAAGTGATTGGCATTGACGGGTGGGTCCTTCTTGCTCTTTTCCAACTAATAATGGAGAAACACATATTCACCAAAACTATGGAATTCTATCAGTTTAAACCCTAGCCCTATGTTGTTTATTGAGTTATTCCCTTGATTTATGTTTCTTTGATGGTTTAAAATAGTTTTAACTACCATAAACACCGGCCAACCTCGGCGCCTCTCGCTCCCCACTTCGTTTTGTTATCTTCTAGTGTCTTCTAGATTGTTTTGGAGTTGATTGTCGTGTGGGTTGCGTAATTAATCCTGACAATTTGGTCCTCTCCTGCCTATTTGTTGATAAATCCCCCCAAAAACATAGATCGACCACAACTTGTGGAATTCTATCAGTTTAATCCCTAGACCTATGTTGGTGATTGATTTATGCCCTTGATTTATCTTTCTTTGATGGTTCACAAAAGTTATTAACTACTGTCAACAATGATCTCTATCTCCACCACCTCCTATGCTTGTTCATATCATCAAGTGGGCCCTAGCTAAGCATACTCAATGAAAGCACTAGTTGACATGCTCTCATTTAGTTTGCTTTAGCTATCAGATTAGTGTAGTGACCTCTAGTTTAAGCTTGGTGCTTAGACTATAGGTTGCCTTTGTTTGCATCTCACCCCGTGGATAGTTGTGGTAGGTAGCAGGTGGGACAATGTATCTATATTTTGTATTCGGTCATACTTGGGTGAGTTCTTAGATCATAGGCTGCCATGTTGGAACAATTTAGCACTCTTCTCACCCCTTTCATTACCAGTAGAGTCAATGTATCAAAGCAAACTAATGAAATACATGCTTACTTGCTTTTCTTTCAAAAACTATGTACGTCCCCTCAACCTATCACCTACCTCTTTGCTATCATTGGACAGTCTTGTTTCTTAAGGTAGTTAGTCATGTTCCATGATGAATTTGATACCTTGAAATGCTCCTGGGTGAAAGTTACTGTGGTATCCATGCGCTTATAGATTTGTCTTGTGCATTAACATATACAAATGCACACCACAAGCGTGGTTGGTGTGATCTTGCAAGATTCGAAGCCCATTGGGTACAACATTCGTGCATGCAAGCACTGAGCAAGAAGAGGTATACGAACCTAGTTAAACACTATGACTAAGCCTAAAGTAAAGTGCCAATATGGTGGTCGAACTATTCTAAGCACTTTACACTTATCCCAAAATGATTCTTTATGCACCTTTGGTGGCTACAGAATTAGTAATGAGCCTCAACTCAATAATCATGTTGCTCAGTTCGAACAACAACAAAATAGCAAGCTTTAGAGTAATATAGCCTACCCTGAAATATAATTGTTGTGATCGAACTCCACTAGTGGAGGAATTCTGGTCATTTCCACATCAACTAGTTGCCATGCTAGCGGTTTCCTTTTCAAACCTTCAACAGAGGCTCTGGATGGCATGCTTTCTTCTAGTTTTAGGCTTTAGGCATCAGTGGACAATTCCTTGGACTATGAATCCATCTGCAGAAATTCTTCATCATGTGTCTACACTTATGCTCTAATGCTCAACAACAATGTAGTACCATAGAACTATAGTGTATAAAGACGATTAGACCCGTCAGTGTCCTCCCTGACCCTTTACTCTAGTGCCTACACTAGGGCACCACAAGAGAAATTGGATGCTCCTGTGCAGAGCCAGTTTGGCTATGTTCCTCTCATGTCTTGTGTCATCCGGTCCTCGAGTTCTTGATGTCTTGGACTTCATACTTGACTCCTATGAGTTTCAAAATAGCTCTTTATCCTTCTTTGAAGTTTTGATCACTTGCTTTCCACATTGCCTTTTGTCCAAGTCCATCCTTGGGTCCAATAGACTAAATTTCTTGTATACTAGCAAACATCTTGAGTCCAAATATATTGTCATTCAACCACCAAAATCAATCATGGCCCTTGTTAGGTGCCATTTTTCGGTACAGATCTCTTCGGTGATGATGTTGCATGTCGATGCTTCTTGGAGAGGTGGCGATGTTGATCATGCCGCAGTGGCACCAAAGCTCGTGCTAATGCCAGTGGTAGGCTCATAGGGTGTGCCAAAGGTGTAATGTGTTAACCTTCATTTTGTACTCCCCACAGGTCGACGGATCTGATCCCATAGTTGTGACCTAGAGCTATGGCTGGCTTCGCTAAGAGCCTACTCTATCTAATTGGTAATATCCAACACAATGGTTATATGATATGATACAAAGAGATTAAAGAGACTAAACGAGAGAAAAATCTAAGAGGTAGTTACAACCGGAATCTTGAGAAGGAAGGTGAACAACAATATGAAGAGTCAATGAAGATCGAATGAGCCAAGGATGCAGAAGACTTGTTGGGTTATGAATAATTCATACCCTCTCCTTCTGTATATAATTATATACATTGTTCCCCGTTGTACCGTATATCGTAGGAATTATCACATGCCGAGGCCCATGGCCCAAGGAGTTGGCAGCCGATCATATCCCTAGCTGCCAAAACTTTAATACTCCTTCCGCCCCGCAAATATTGCCATCCTAAGGCAGCGTTTAGTTCACAAAATTTCCTTCTCTCTTTCCATCACATCGATTGTACTTTCCGTCTGCATGGAGCACTAAATGAAGTAGCACCTGTTGCATGTTTGTACTTTTTGCCTAGCTATCTCGAGATGAATCTTTTGAGTCTACTTGGGCCATGATTGAACAAAAATTGTCAAATACAAACGAAAGTGCTACAGTTGCAAAAATTCCTAAAACTGCTACAGTTGCAAAACTTCCTAAAACTTCCAAACTAAATACAGCCTAAGGTTGAAAAAGAATCCCAGAAAGAATGCGTTCATAGGTTGTGTCAGGCTATCACCTGCTAGGCAAGAGAAGTGTCCTTCAATGAAAACAATAATCTGCGGCATGGCCACACCACCTCTCGGGGGAAAAATCTATCGCTGAATAAAAAAACAAAACAAAAATCTACCACATCCATCGAAACTTAGGATGTAGTCGAGCTAGCCCCAGTTTTGTCCCCTAGTATAGGGGTATTTTTATAATTTTACCACTATTGTCCAGTCTTATAATTGCAATATTTTTTTGACAAACGGAGTATATCGACACCAACTTATATCCCTAGCAAATCTTTAACGTATCGACCTTGTAACACCTATATATGGGGTATGTGCACGAATGACTATCTGTATCCAACTACCTTACGATTCCTTCCGTATACGACATGCAATGCGGTTGGTAACCTTGGATTGCATTAGACAACTGTCGTCGCACCTAGCTTCGGAAAGACGGGTTTGCAGTATAGTTTTATACAATTTATGTATTACACGGCAACAATAAATGAGACAACTGTCGCCGCACCAAGTTTTAGAAAGGTAGGATTGCAGTATAGTTTTATACAATATTGCAAGACAACAATACAATGGACAATTGCACAATTACCCTTACTTTAATATCAAATTGCATGTTTAGGTCTTGTCTAACTTTACTTGCCTGTTGCTTTTATTCAGTTTACATATATGGCCTCTATTTCTTAATATGGTCATATCATGAGTTTTATTTTAATAAATAAATATGAAAACAAATTGAACATACAAGGGGGACAAAAGAGTAATGCTCTGGCTTGTTTATTGCTAGCCTCCTAAATCCTTTCCTGCTACCAAAAAGATGCTCCCACGAATTCATGAAATCTATTAATTTATTTGCTTTATTCAAAAGGTATAACTGTGTAAACGTTTCTGGGGCGTATGTAATAGTTCCAAGTCAAAAACTAGGAACAAACATGCAATAAAAAATTAAAGTAAGGATAGAAATGCAATTTGGCATACCCTCTAGCAGAAATAAAAAGGGGGCCGCCGGGCACCGAGAAACCACACTCACGCACCATAAGTCCATAACGCCGCCGCCGCTCCCACAATCCCCACTCCCACAGTCCCAACCCCGTCCATTGCCGCCGCAGCTTTCGTAGCCGATCCCAGCGAGGCCACGCTGCCGGGCGCCGTACTCACTCCACCTGCCGGCGCCATGGAACCGCTGCCCCGCCGTCGCCGGCACTCAGCCTCTACCAGTGCCGCGGACTCCACCTCTCCATCCGGCGGTGAACCGAGGTGCTCCAACGCGATGGATTACGCCTCCGCCTCCGACGTGCTCACCAACGACGATCTCCTTCGGCAGATCCTTCTCCGCCTCAGATGCCCGAGCTGCCTCGTTAGCGCCGCGCTCGCCAGCAAGCGGTGGTTTTGCGGTGCCTCCGAGCAGGTCTTCGTCCCCGACTTCTGCGCGCGCCACTCGCCGCGCCTGCTCGGGGTCTACGTCTCCGGTCCTGGCATGAGCTCTGGCACCGAGTTCATCCCGCTCCTGCAACCTGATGCCTCTACCCCAGCGGTGAGTGCTGTCCTCAACCGTGCCAACTTCGGTTTCGGCGACTTGCCGGCGCCCAACGCTTTGGACAGCCGGAACGGCGTGGTCGTCTTCGAGTTCGGCGAAGAGCGCTTCAACCACGCTTTTGGTCTCGCTGTACGCTCACCGCTGCGGTACCCTAACAAGGATATGGCCAAGATGCTGCCGTGGTCACCGAAGCCGTTCTCCTTCTCGGAGTACCCTCAACCTCATGCGATGCTCCTCCCTTGTGACCAAGGTGACGACGCCATGTGCTACAGCGTCAACGTCCGCAGCACCTGGGAGTCGGACAAGAAGGTGACGGTGACGGCAGTGGTGTTTGTCCTGCGGTCCGGCTCCTCGGACTGGGACATCTATTGCATAGCCGTGTGTAGTCTCGCTAAGTCGCCGGTCAAGATCCTGCACACTACTGTGCTCGTCGGCGGCAAGATCTACATGGCGACGCAAGCGGGGTACATCCTGGGACTCGACCTCGCCAAGCAAGAACTCTTCATCGTCGATCTCCCTGAGGGTGTGGAGCATGATCAGTACCCAGGAAACCTTGTCCACTGCCGGGGAGACGACTCTGTCCTATACCTCTTCCATGTGGATGCAGAGGACAGGCTCAACGTCTGGCTCCGCAGGATGAACGGCGACCACGGGCACGGCGGCGCTAGTGCTGCTGGCGGCAGCAGCGCCAACAATGGGTGGGTGCTCAAGGACACCATTTCCCTGCGTGAGACTTGTGGCCATCTCGTGGAGCAGGGTTGGGAGACGGCAGGCGACGGGGACGAGTACGACACACCTACAGTAATGGTGGTCGGGGCCGGGGACAACGCCGAGTTCGTGTTCTTGGAGCTCGGTACAACTGGCGTCGTTGTGTACATGAATCTCATGACCAGGGAGGTGAAGCAGGTTTACCAGAGGGAGCCAGACGATGACTGCTACATTAATGTTCGTCCATTCATGTTCGTCAAGCCTCCTGTTTTCCCGGTACTGTAGGATGCTCATGAAGGCCAGGCCGCACAGCATCAGGAGTAATCATCCTAGTGAAACAGGGTTCGGCACTGTTGAGAGAGCAGACACTGCCGAGCTGCAGTATCTTTAGTAGTATTAGCAAGGCTAATAATACAGCCCTGTTTGCTGGCTGTAAGGTTTTTATAGCCTTCTCTCAGCCCACTCGTATAGTAATCAGCCTTTCACATCTACTGCATGGCCCACCTGTTCCTCTCACAGATTTTTTTGGTTCCTATGCCCAAGCTGGCTGTAAGGTTACAGCCCACTTCTCTTCTCTCTCCTTTCTTCTCTCCTCCACGTCAGCATTTAGCCGGCTTAGAGCCCATTAGTATACTTGCTCTAGGTAAATGCACCCCCGGTTCTTTAACTTGGCTCAAGGTGTCATCTAGATCCCTGAACTTTCAAAGTGATATATATGGGTCCCTAAAGTTGGCAAAAAGAGTCATTTAGGTCCCAAACTTTCAAAGTGATCACCGTAAGTCCCTAAACTTGACACAGGGTGTCATCCAGGTCCTAAATACTGTATATAATTCCAGCACCGAATTTTAAAAAAAGAAAATCTAATTTCGGGTAATGTAGCTACAATCTGTAAAATATTCCAAAAATTGTATTTTTTTCATACGATCTCCGATGAAGATGGGTTTTATATAAAAATTGTAGCTTGCGATGTGATCTACAACTTTCTAGTTTTGATTTTTTTAATTTGAGATGGTTAAGACACATAAAAAAATTAAATAAAATTTTTCAGCAATATATTAATCGCGTACAAGCGTGTATCGTATTGGAAAAATCATATCTTTCTTATACACTATCAAATTAAGATACTTTCTATACAAAAATTGTAACGTTCGACGAGATCTACAACTTTAGGTTTTAACTTTTTTAATTTGAGGTCGTTAAGATTCTCAAAAAAATTAAAACGCTAATTTTGGTTCTTGCATAATGGTTTTGTATTTTAAATTTTTTGAGAATCTTAACGACATTAAATTAAAAAAGTTAAAACTAAAAAGTTGTAGACCTCGTCGAACGCTACAACTTTTGTATAAAAAGTATCTCAATTTGATAGTATATAAGAAAGATATGATTTTTCCAAGACGACACGCGCTTGTACGCGATTAATATACTGCTGAAAAATTTTGTTTAATTTTTTTTGTGTCTTAATCACCTCAAATTAAAAAACTCAAAACTAGAAAGTTGTAGATCACATTGCAAGCTACAATTTTTATATAAAACCCATCTTCATCGGAGATCGTATGAAAAAAAATACAATTTTTGGAATATTTTACAGATTGTAGCTACAATGCCTGAAATTAGATTTTCTTTTTTTAAAATTCGGTGCTGGAATTATCTACAGTATTTGGCACCTGGATGACACCCTATGTCAAGTTTAGGGACCTATGGTGATCACTTTGAAAGTTTGAGACCTAAACGGCACCTTTTACCAACTTTAGGGACCCACATATATCACTTTGAAAGTTCAGGGACCTACATGACATCTTGATCCAAGTTGAAGGACCGGGGGTGCATTTTCCTCTTGCTTTAATTTAAACTGTCTAAGGTTTGTTAAATATGATCGAGCGCTGGGCGTTCTGTGACTTCTGTCATTATGAACTATGAATGAGTAAATTTGCTTCAATCATCATGTTATCGATCCATGCATTAATTAATCAGTATGATATATTATAATAGTTTGTATTTTGTATTTAATGATTCGGCCCACATGCCTAATTTCAATACGCAATTCTCTGTTCATTAATTCCTTGGAAGTTTAGTTCATCCATATATAGATGGCCAAACAGGCAGTCGGATTCTAACACGTCACGGACACCTACATATGATACGGCACAAGAAAGCATGATTAGCCGTGTCGTGTGATGTCACCTTGCCAAGTCCCACTATGCATGGTTGCGCTGTGTGGCACTAGATAGGCACAACGGCCCAACAGGCGACTTAACTTTAGTCCCCATCACATGTCTTTTTATTAAAAAGTTTACAGAAGTCCTAGCTATAGACAATAATAATTGACATTGGGTGTCTGGCTTCATGAACAAACTCGACCCTTATCAGTGAACCTTCTCATCCGGGTATTGATTTCCAAGATGATTGGCCCGTTGGTAGTCCAAGATGATTCCCAAAACCCTGGCCATTGATGCTTGCAACTGCATTGACACAATCGCTCGCCACCTAGAGAGTTTTGAGGCCCAAGTCACTAACCAAAGCCAGACCTCGTAGCACGCCATAACCTCGACTGTTTCTAGGTCAGCACAGCCCTCCAGGACCAGCACTGAGGCGCCCAGAAAATTACCATCCTCGTCTATGGACAAAGTCGCTGCCGAGGCCATACTTGAATTTTTGGAGACCGTCGCGTCCACATTAACCTTCACAAAACCCCCTATGGCTTGATCCTCGAGGTGCTGCGTCGCTCTGCTTGGTATTTGGCTTGGTCATCTCCATATTGCTTATGAACCGCTCAACAAAACTGTTCATCACGAGCGTACTCTGAAAACTGTTCTCGAACAGCACCTGACGTTGCGCTTACCAGATGGCCTAAAGGTAGGCCACCAGTGCTGGTTTATTTCCTATAAAGGGTCAGGCCGTGTCGTGCTTTTTCAGGCTATGCCAGGCCCATTTAGCCATCTGTACATCCAGGATTGAGAAAAAAAATGAATTAATCGGATCAATGAATCTGAATTCACCCATCAGCACAACTAAACGTCTACCCATCTACAATTATGCAATGGAGAATAGTTACATTTAATTTTCTAACCGGAGGCTATAGCTCTGTTCGCTGAAGCTAAAAACCGCTGAAAATAAACGCTGATGCTGATTTCTTATGAGAGAAAAATACTATACAAAGACTGAAAAATAAACGGTTTTAAACTCAAACGAACAGAGCCTATGTTATTACTATGGTTCCACACATCCCCTCGATTTGCCCTGATTTGAATGTTGTGTGGCTGTGTTCGGTGAAGCTGAAGGGCTGTAGATAAACGCTGAAGTGCTGTAGAAGTGCTGAAATCTTATGAGAGAAAAATACTGCTAAAGTACTAAAAAATAAGCGCTTATAAGCGCTTATACCCTCAACAGAACGCAGCCTGTATCTCTTTATTAGGTTATAATTGATGTCAGTGTCAATGATCTGTCATATCTTCAATGAGCCTGACATAAATGAAACGGACTATGCTATCAAGTGGGGCCCAACATAGGCTATAAAGTCGACGCAAACAAAAAAGAACCCTCTCCTCAGCTATGTGATTTTGAATATCTGGTTTTATTTATCAATAATTTTTTAAAAGCAATATCATTGCGCAAGTATAAATTTAATATCACTGCGACGACCATTTCTACTATTTTTAATATTTATTTATATATAATTTTAGTTACCCCAAGTACAGTAGCGTCATCACAATGAAACAATTGTTTTTTTATTACTGGAAACCAAAAAATGAAACAACTTTTTTATTACTAGAAGCCGTGCAGTAAGAATTACCACCCGAACTACCTAATCTACATTCAAGCCGGAATTATTTATTGGTTTTAGATATACAAAGGTTAATCTCTCAGCAAAATACCGTTTCCAACAAGTAAATCAAACATCCAAGAATTTAATAACTTGTGTCCATAAATTACTGCTAACTGTTGAGTACATGAATCTTTGATTGGAAAAATACAAGCTGATCACACAATAAGCATAATCATCATAGCACTGTCTCTATTCACCAGACACCACCAAAACCACCATTTCCTCATGCAATTCACCAGACACGTTCTGCAGTACAAATACACAATGATGTCTATTAGCAAGTAAATTATGATAATAACGATTGTGAAAGACACCTTTGTAGTTGTGTATATCAGACTAAACAAAACTGACTGCACAGGCAGCTATAGCTGCAAGTAAAAGTCATGCCAACATATGCATTTTATACTAGCATAAATAGGTACCTTCTCGGTGCACACGGTGACTATTGACTTCTCGATGCTCGCGGCTGCCGGAGGCCGTCCACGCGAGAGATGTGCTGCTGGGGTAGGAGCCGTCGTCACCGTGCATGCAGCGCCGCCGGAGGGCAGGGGGGCATCGACATGGGAGCGAAAACGCGCCGCCGCGGGAGAGGCATCCACGGCCGGATCTCCAGCCGCTCTTCGTCAGCGCTCGTGGCCTTGTTCATCCTGCTCTAACTGATATGGCAGAAGGTGAGGGGCATCAGGCAGATCGATAGAAGGGGAGCAGCAGGAGGGGAGGAACTGTGGTTGCGACCGGAGGGGACGACGAAGACGCCGTCGGAGTGTGTACGGAGATGCCGCCGGAGGGGAGGACGAGGACGTCGCCGGAAGGGAGGACGAGGACGTCGCCGGAGGGAGGACGGCGAAGTCACCACGCGCCACCATCGGCTGCCTCCCTGATAGATCCGATGGCGTTGGAGCGGAGGACGAGGAAGTCACCGGAGGGACGGGGAAGCCACCATGCGCTAATTGCTGCTGTAGAACTGATTTATGGTGCGTGGTTGACTGGTTGTTCTCGGTATGGTTGCTGGGATTAATTAAGGTTGCAGAAATTTCGCTGGCAGTAATAAAAAGGCTGCGGTCATCATGGTCTGCGATCATCACGGACCAAGAGCAGAAGTAAGGCGTTTTGATCCATTGCAAATTACAATTGCAACTAGTCATATCAATGTTATGGTACATACATGAAGCATTAAATGTAGACAAAATATTTGCATGTTTGTACTTTTTTATGTACATTACGAGACGAATTTTTTAAGGCTACTTAGGCCATGTTTAGATAAAAGTTGTCAAATACAAACGAACGTGGTACAGTGCAGAATTACAACTCCAACTGGATCTAAACGGGCCTTAAAAAAGGCCGACGATTTTAATGTGCTATTTGCCGATGGCAGTAATTTCTTTCGGACTAGCCACATGAGATGGGTGGTGCTCCGCTAGGCGCTGATTAATATTCAGAGCCCAGGTTTCTAAACAGTATATATATATATATATATATATATATATATATATATATATATATATATATATATATATATATATATATATATATATATATATATATATACACTCTCAATTTTTTGTTGAACTATCGCTTAGACCTCCAACATCAAAACCCCTCCAACTATTAAAACCAGACATGTTTAGTCTTTGTCTGATTTCAAAGGTGGTTTTGAGTATATATATGTGTTTTCTAAAAATAATAAATTAATAGGTAAATCCCTGAAATTCATAAACAATTCTTTTTAGATAGGAAATATAAAATTGGTACCCAATCGTTTCTAAAAGTACAATATATCTGTTCAAATAAATTATTTAGAAATTATGAAATTTAAATATATGCATACTTTAACAAAAGTTCTAGGACTAAAAGGGACCTTTTCCATAAAATTTTGAAAAACTATATTGGGCTATGCTCGATCGATTGCTTTGCTTTGGTGATCTAGTAGCCTAGAGGCCTGTGATGCTTTGAAGCTATATATATCCATCACACGCTAATAAGACATATAACCTTATATCAAATTTTGGATCTTTCGCTGAAAGCTCACAAATAATCGAGTCCATCTTGTGTTTTCTATGATTCTCGTGACCACCCATGATTCACACCACGAGATTGAACAGGGACCCTATTTCAAGTACGTGGCATTCCAGCCGCAGTCCTGATCTCCACTGTTATCCGGGCATCCTACCACAAAATTAACAATCTCTATCTCTATCTCTATATTATATTATATTATATTATATTATATTATATTATATTATATTATATTATATTATATTATATTATATTATATCATATCATATCATATTATCTCTCTATCTATATCTTTTCTTCTCTATCTATTCTCTATCTCTTCTAAATCTTCTTCTATCTCCTTCTCTTCTCTATCTCTTCTTCTATAATCTATCTATCTTCTTCTTACAATAAAAAATATGGAGCGTCACCATCTACAATAAAAAATGTGAAGCGGATTTTCCTCACCCACACCCTGGTGTCAAGCAATCATTTCCCCGTAGCATAGTGCCCCGCCGCCGTGCATGATTTTTAATAAATGGAGCAAATCTCGTTGAATCACATATATCTATGTCTGCCTTAATTTTTTCTATTCTCACCCACGCATGGATCACCGGATTTACCTAATAATCACGTCAATCAATAATTAGCATGGAGCTCTCTAGCGTAAGCACGAAATAATTTCACATTATGTGTATCCATGTTGGCTAGTTATTAATCCTTGCAGAGGGAAAGCCAATACCTCAAGTCAAACAGGAAATCTTCAATGATGTTGTGGATGGCAATGAAGTTAATGGGGACCCTATGGCATGGGCTGGAGGTAAGCTATGGCAAGATCATTGTTCCTATAAGACACATGACCGATGACAACGTGCCTCATGACAGGTCTGCTACCATGCACTACCCTATGTTGTACCCCCAGAGGCATAAATGGTCGAGGATCAACCAACTAGAGAGCTATGGATTGCTGCAGAGAAGAAGGAACTGTAGCAATTGGGGTTTTCTCCTCCCAAAGAATGTGAACAATGCGATTGGTAGGAGGGATGCCAAGAATAGTGTGAGCAACTTACCGAAAGTCGCATAGAGACGCGGATAACTAGAAGATGGGGGCGGAGGAGCTACATATGTTGAGCTGCCCTTGTCATAATCACCAACGAAGTCAGGCGCCGAAAATGGCTCTGTTTAGATCCACTGTAAATTACAATTGCAACTAGTCACATTAACATTGTAACATATGCATGGAGCATTAAATATAGACGAAATGTTTGCATGTTTGTACTTTTTGTATGTACATCACGAGACGAATCTTTTAAGCCTACTTAGACCATGATTGGACAAAAATTGTCAAATACAAACAAACATGCTACAGCATAGAATTGCAACTGCAACTGAAATCTAAACGGGGCCAATATCATCGTGGCAGACTCCAGGTAACAATGATAGGTGGAGGAGGAGTAATGCCTGTGAAATGAATAAACAATTCACCAAAGGAAGTGAATTGTCGTGACCTGTGGCGGGGCCTGCATGTCATAGGACTAGGATCGGGTGGAACATCCATGGAAGGGCGCGACATCGAGGAGCAAAATTATACTTACTAGAAATGTGACCCAAACATAAATAGACCCAACAACAATGGTGGTTGTGACATTGGGTCGTAATATGGCCCTGAGCCAGGCAATGAGAGCAAAAGAGAAGAGGCCCAAGCGAGGGTTCTGACTCAGAGTACGTTTCTGTCCTAGGAGGCCAGGCTTAGCACCATTGGCAGCAAATAGCCGTTGGGCCGGTGATTGCGTAGGCTTGGCACCGTTGGCAGAAAAGAGCCGTTCGGTCAGTGATTGTGTGCTAAACTTAAGGCGAGTGAAAACTGATTAATATCTAGAACGTTGACCATTTTCAAAATTCAAAGAGGAAGAACCACGGTGATTCCTGTTACGGATCAGGAATCTATTAACTTCAGTGAGTGGAGTGGTGAGCCGGAGCTCGTGATCGTTGGAATCTTGGTCCATCTAGCATCCACTTTTGATTCCCATCAGTGAACTTTAAAACTGTAATCAGGTTCACCCTTATGCCAGAGGTTAAAGAAGAGCTTGAATTGAGAAACACTGCTATGATCGATGCTTGTAACTATGAATGCCACCACCGGTGAGAAAACAGAGAAGCGAAAGACCCGGTTACCCAGCGGAAAAATGTGAATATCAACAGCTACACCACCAATGACTGGTGGAGGACGACAACAACATTTTCTGACGACAAATGGTATTGACAGCGGCCAAAGGAGAGGACTAAGAAAAACTCCGGGAAGGAAGAGGAGGGGGCATGAAAAACTGGAGGTCCGAATTTGCAAAGGATTTCAGCTTCAACAGTCCTGCACAGCCTAAGGTTTAGGCTAGGGAGCTCCATGGGACGGGGAGATCAACTGCGGTGAACCATAGGGGAAATCGCCGAGATCGCCATCGCATTGTCCCGTGAGCTTGGCAAATCAGTGCTTAGAGTTGAAATCTGCAGCTCTACTACAACTACTTCCTATACCAAAATTGTCTAGTGCTTAATTGACAAGATTTAAAATATTATAGTTGAAACATTTTTAGAAAACCATAAAACCGAAAAAATTAGGTCCTTACTCACTTGTGAGTATATTATTTCACGTTAAATCTATCCATCTTGAAGTTGAAATATCCATTTTGGGATTTAGTCCAAAATGAGCAAATTTCGATGAAATTCACTCAGTTAGGCCTAAAACTACGTTGTACCAGTAAAAACAAATTTGGTCAAATTCACAATTTTTAGTCTAGTCTAGAGTTTAATTAAACACATAAGCTCTTCCTTCTATAAAAGTATATTCAATTTGGATCTTGTTCGTGCCTTTCATCAAATCCGATAAAAAATAACAAAAAACTAGCTAAATTTGAAGATTTCTGACTAGTCAAGAAACCTGGTTTAAAATTTTGGAAACTTGTGAGATTTACTAATTTCATTTGGGTCCGGATTTTTGCCATTTGAATCTTAGAACCCTACATATAGATAGACAGATCATTATTTAAAATATTAACAAAAATAGATAGATAGATATTACTCTGTATATAGTTACCCAACCCTTGTTGATTGAATGCAGGGTTCAAATTTTGGTGAAATTTCACTAAACTTTAACGAAATTTTGGTAATTTCAAGGGTGACCGAAAGTAAAAAAAAAAAAAGCTCATATTATATTATATATATATATATAAACCCATATTTTTTATTTTTTGTGTTGATATTTTCTACTCAATATACGTGTAATCACAAATCATTCTAATATTTTGTTTAGACATTAAAAAACATAATTTGTATTTAAGTATCTAAAACAATTTGGCCAAATTTCATGAATTTAAGTAATTTTAGGGGTGGTAGAAAAAAATCTAATGCCAAAATTAAAAACCACACTTGAACAGTCGCATAGATACTATTACCCGTGCATAGTACAAGATACGGTTATCCATGGACACATATTATTACACAATATAAAGTAATGTCTCCCCGATATGCATTAACTTTATTTTTTTGACCATAGAAAAATATTTTTCTCTCACCATAAATTAGTGACATAAATCAACTACAACCATAATGACATCGAATAAAGAAGTCCAAAGACCAACATCTATCTGCAGTCTACACGGAGGATACATCACTCTTGCTGGCAACTTTGATGAAGGTATCTTCCAGCGTTGCAATCAGATAGGCCCCAGGCAGCGATGTTCAGCCAGCTCTTGGCATGCTCCATGGCCTGAAATACCTCACTAATCCTCAGCCCCTGCTTCGGCATCTCAAACTTCTGCGTCCCCGAGATACGGTACACTCTGCTCGCCGCAGGGCAGATGGACCGCACCAGCTGCTTCCACCACCTCCTCTTCGCTCGCCGCGGCTGTTATGGTGAGCACATATGTGCCTCCGTACTTGGCTTTCAGCTGGAAAAAAAAAATCATGAATTGGTGGGCATCTTTTAGCAAGTAAGTAGTAGATCAGTACTGAACTACAGACTTGTTACATGGAAAAGCCTACCTCTTTGGAGTTTCCAATGCACTGCAGGCTCCCGTTTACCATGATTCCTATCCTGTCGCATAGAGCTTCAGCCTCTTCCATCGAATGCGCTGACAGTTGAACGCACAATTAGACATCTTGTCAAGTTCAAGACGGCAGATGATAAAAAAAATACTGTCATTAGGGAAGCTGAGAATGGAGTGGCGTGTGAAAATATAGGTGGGATACAGTACTTGTGAGAATTATGGCCCTGTTCTCTTTGGCAGACATCACAGCATTCCATAGTGCTCTCCTTGATGCTGGGTCCAGTCCGGAACTTGGTTCGTCCATGTAAACAACCTACAGAAAGCTCCAAACACACCGCCTTTTACATGGGCAAACTGTACAAGAAATACACATCGCAGCATTCCACGTTGCTTTGCCGAAGACACCGCTCTTTCTAACTGTGCAAGAAATGCACTCCATTTTCTTAATGATGGCAAGTACCTTAGGATCACCAATTATAGGGATATAGGGGGTGTTTAGATCCGTAAAGTTTTAGGATTTTGACACTATAGCAGCAAGGAATCTTTTTTAATAAGTGTCCAATCAAGGCTTAAGTAGACTTAAAAGATTCGTCACGCGATTTACAGACAAACTGTGCAAACATGCAAAAATTTCATCTACATTTAGTACTCCATACATGTGCCGCAAAATTGATGTGACAGAAGTTTTGAGTTTTGGAGGGGATCTAAACACCCCCGTAGCAACACTGAGACGACGCTTCATACCGCCACTGTATTTTACAACACGCTTATCAGCAACACCGCCATCAAATAGCCTTACACTTCTCAGAGAATGTTCCACAGCCTGGAGGAAAGAGACAGCTCATTGATTTAATTGATACACAACACGATTGATGTTATTGCAACATGAATAGAAAATAGGATAGATGACTCAGTTTTGGGAAAGGTCTTTTAAATGTCTGGGAAGAACATCTGCGATGTGGGAGTTTTCTAATAAGAAATATTCATTCTATTTTAAATTGTAAGTCGTTTTAATCTTTCTATGTACATACTTTTCGGTGTGTATCTAGACATTCACTCTGTTCGGCTGGCTGTATTGTACGGCTGACTGGCTGATTGTTCTGAGAGAAAAACACTGCTGAATGGCTGGTTGATGCTGGTTGGTAAGTTCAAGCGAACAGAGCGATTGTATATTTAGATGTGCAACAAAAGTTATGCATATAAAGAAAGCCATAATAACTTGCGATTTGTAATGGTAGTGGCAGCTTACAAATTAGGTTCTAGGAAGATACTTGAATATGCTAAACACCCATAAATGAGAAATTTCCTAGCCTGTATAATATTATTTATTATCCACTTGGCAGTGTTGAGAATGTCTTTAATCAAATGCCTCTTAATATTTATCTTCAAAGAGCTTTAACTCTTGACAAATTGATTTCTTGGCATAATCTAGTAGCCAGAATAACCAGTAAAACTTCTCGACAATAGGGATATTTTAATTGGGACCTACATAATAATCATGTTCAGTTTTTTGTACGTCGATGTATCAATTTCTGAAAAGTCAGAACAAAGAACCCCTTTTACCAACAAATTCTTTTGAAAATCCCTCTCAAGATAAGATCTAATTTTTCTACTTTCAATGAAGTGTAATTTTAGCGAAGGATAACTTAGCCAAAAGAAGCTAGACTGGTAGCATAAAAATGTTGTTCCTGTAATTTCAATAGAACAATTAAACACCTATTTTTCATTGTCAGCATGCTAAAACAATTTGGAACATTGTTCATATCATAGTCACAAAACTTTCAAGCCAACAGGATTGGGAAATAGGGTCAATGAACGTGGTATGCTACTTGTGAGAGGTTTTACAGCGGGGATTGAAAATGACTCTACATACCTGGGTTAGGATCGACGTACCCTGGTCCAGAGTCGATGCATTTGACCCCGTTTTCTATGACTATGATTCATATAACCACTAGGTTACCCCCACCTAAACCCATTTCATATGCTAGGGAATTTACTAATGGGCATAGGGAAGGAGGAGAAAAAACCTATTTTTGTAGGGACAAGTACACAACTTTAAACCACATAGTGCATGGAAATAATTGGATGGTGTCTCAGCTTGGGGTGGCAAATGGAACTTATCAGTTTCACGGAATTTCGCTCAAAAAAAATCAGTTTCATGGAATGAATACCAAAAATAAACAGGTACAAACTTTATAGCCAAACATTACCACATCTAATGCTCCACCGCTAAAATTCTTAAGTCTGCCATAAAACATCAAATGTTTTCGACCTGTCAGTGTTTCCCATAGCAAGCTGCATGGAGATGATCAACATAAAGCGCGGTAGCGATCACAAGTTAACAAATTTCCCACCTTAATTTTGCAAAAAAAAATGTTCGAAACTATACTAGTAGCTTTTTTGTAACAAAGGCTTGGTGGGAAACTAGGAAGTTAACATTACTCAAATTGTGGACAAACACCAATTCCTATATAGATTTTGTTCATGTCCAATCGTATGTCCATTCCATCAATATGAGCTGTGCCATATGTAGGTTTAGTAAATCCTGTCAGCTGTTGCCAGATAAAGTGTTAATCAAATTTGATAGTGTGATGTAGCAATGAAAAATAAAATATATATATATGCGGATCGATGAACTATTGAACAATAGCTAGTCTTCCGGAATAAAGAGGAAATCTGGAACTTCTAAACATGATGTTTCCTGCATCTAAGACTGTTTATATTTACCATGCTAATGAGAGAGGTTTTTCCAGCACCATTTGGACCAGGCATTCCAAAACACTGCCCACGTTGCATAGAAAGTGATAACCCTGTGACAGCAATTTTCTCTGCATTTCCATCTTTTCCATGGTACACTTTTTTAAGATTGTCACATATTACTGAATAACTGATATCCGATTCTTGTAACAGTTGTTCAACTATTTCTCTCTGAAAAAAGAAAAAGGGGGAAGCAATATTATTGTGCCAAGAATTTGGTAAAACAACATTCATGCAGGAGTAATTACAAATATTTTTTATCTCAACTTGCTGTGTCACACTATCTGCAACATCTGTATATTGGTGGGATGTGTTGTGGTTGGGTCAATATCGTGTTCAGAATATCAAGTTAGCACACAGCCTACTTTATTCTATTATCCAGATTTAATCAAGCGGAACATAAAAGCATACAAACATAGAATTGTATAAGCACAAGGTTTACGGTGACAGATAATATGGAAGTGCACCTCTCTCAAAACATCACTCCTGTCTGTTTCAACTGAGGATTGGAATTCTTGAAGCTGAATAGTCTGCATCTGACAAGTGTGAGAGCTCCAATCTGTGCTTGAGTGACAAGCTGATACTATTTTTCTAATTCCGTTTCGGAGGGTACCAAATTCATCCAAAAAGAATGTTAACAAAAGGAATGTGGCCCACTCAATTGCCATTATGATGAGAATGTCTGTCATTCCATTCTTGTTATCACTTAAATCTTCCCAGTGTATTCCAGAAAAGTCTGTACGATAGAAAGGCGATGGAGGTGGAGAGAACTCGTAGATTATGCGGTACAAAGAAAATGGTGGGAAGAACTCCAAAAGTGTAGTCCAGCTTCCAGAAGAAAAAAAATGATATTGTTTCTTAGAAGTAATTGTAGGTGGGTATAGCCATAATATGGAAATAATTTGGGCACAGACTTGACATGGACATATCTTCAAAAATAGGCCTGAATAAATATTCTCCTAAATAGGCAGACCCAATTGTGAAGAGATATCCAGTCACTGCATGAAACGGTTACATATAATGATAGTCAATAATTTGCTGGAACCACATCTAAAGAAACAAAAATGCAAACACCGAGTAGAAGCATACCACTAGCAGTTCTGACTTTTGAAAAGTATGTTGCCATAAGAAAAGAAAACGAAATTTGCAAGTTTATGTAGGTGAAGTAAACCACAAATTGTACCCTGTAGTCACTCAATGTATATAACTTTATGCCTGGAAACAGAAAAACAAGTATATTATTTACAAAGCAAAGTAATTCACATGATTTGAAATACACAAGTGGTCCCTAATGTATGCTTTCAACATATTCTAAACATTTTCCATCATATAGAAAGCAGGTATTATTAGAAGAAAACAAAAAAAAACTAAAACCAGTGTACTATTAATCATTATACAACCCTAGCAATTCTAAAATGTACCCCTTTATTTGAAATATTAACAAAGTTCATGCTGTCATGTGCTGGTTAATCTGGAAAGCAAGGAATGACTTGATTTTCCACCAGACCAATCCTCAACTTCGCATTTCACAAGCAAGTTTCAGAGATGAACTTCAACTGTTATCGATGAGCATAAAGAGAAGAATGTCCACAGAGTTTAATCAATGGATAGACAATATTCCTTAGCTTGCTCCATATCAGTGCTGGACCTAATTTTTTTTATCAATTTCTTTGTTTCCTAAACTCTTGCTCTGTCATGTTACTTTGTATTTTGTACTCTCATTACTTTTTAATAAATGTGCTGTAGGGGTGTGTGTGTGTGTGTGTAAACTGTCATGGGTAGCCAACGGGCTGCCCAATAGCCCAAGCATCAATGTGAACGGCGCCAGGGTCTGAAAGGGCCAGAGGAGTACCCAAAGAGACCTCAATTGTAATCAGTAGCAATTAAGTATTATGGGGAAGAGATTATAGTAATGGGGGAGAGAAACGAGGAGACCAGAGTGGGGCGCGGGTGGCTCGGTCCTCTCTATATATAGACTATGTAATCAGCTTATGGAAGCAATCAAGAAGGAAGAAACCAGTCTCCAACCTATTCCTAATTTCTGAAGCTCTAGGCATAACATAAGGCCTAATTCTCTTCTCATCCCAAACTCCGAAGCTCCAGGCAAAGCTGAAGGCCTAACCATCCCTAGTTATCTATCTATTAACACTAGTTATCCTTATCTATAACATCTGGTATCAGAGATCCGGCGATCTTCTTCCACCTCTGCTCCGCAACCCCAACCAGCCACCACCGCGCCATCAGCTCATGCTTCACCTACCACCTCAGCAGCCTCCATCTACCTCAACCATCAAATCGGCCGTCACCGCCTCTGTTGTGTCACCACCACAGCAGAGCTGCTTCTCCATCGATTCCAACCGTCTCACCCAATTCAGGCCGCCACCTACGCCACTCTCCAGGCCACCCTAGACTACCTCATCGCCACCTTTGGGACTCTCCAGACCTCCGTCGCAGCAAGAACTCAAGTACTTCAGCACTGACTACCACGAAGCCGCAGAATTGACCATCAAGCTATCCAGCTCGAGGACGAGCTGGGTCTCCAAGGGCGGGGAAGATGTCATGGGCAGCCAACGGGCAGTCCAATAGCCCAGGCATCAATGTGAATGGCGCCAGGGTCTGAAAGGGTCAGAGGAGTACCCGAAGAGACCTCAATTGTAATCAGTAGCAATTAAGTATTATGGGGAAGAGATTATAGTAATGGGGGAGAGAAACGCGGAGACCAGAGTGGGGCGCAGGTGGCTGGGTACTCTCTATATATAGACTATGTAATCAACTTATGGAAGCAGTCAAGAAGGAAGAAACCATTCTCCAACCTATTCCTAATTTCTGAAGCTCTAGGTATAGCATAAGGCCTAATTCTCTTCTCATCCCAAACTCTGAAGCTCTAGGCAAAGCTTAAGGCCTAATTATCCCCAGTTATCTATCAATTAACACTAGTTATCCTTATCTATAACATCTGGTATTAGAGATCCGGCGATCTTCTTCCACCTCTGCTCCACAACCCCAACCAGCCACCACCGCGCCATCAGCTCCTGCTTCACCTACCACCTCAGCAGCCTCCATCTACCTCAACCACCAAATCGGCCGTCACCGCCTCTGTTGTGTCACCACCACAGCAGAGCTGCTTCTCCATCGATTCCGACCGTCTCACCCAATTCAGGCCGCCACCTACGCCACTCTCCAGGCCACTCTGGACTACCTCATCGCCACCTTTGGGACTCTCCAGACCTCCGTCGCAGCAAGTACTCAAGTACTTCAGCACTGACTACCACGAAGCCGTAGAATTGACCATCAAGCTATCCAGCTCGAGGACAAGCTGGGTCTCCAAGGGCGGGGTAGATGTCATGGGCAGCCAACGGGCTGTCCAATAGCCCAAGCATCAATGTGAACGGCGCCAGGGTCTAAAAGGGCCAGAGGAGTACCCGAAGAGACCTCAATTGTAATCAGTAGCAATTAAGTATTATGGGGAAGAGATTATAGTAATAGGGGAGAGAAACGAGGAGACCAGAGTGGGGCGCAGGTGGCTGGGTCCTCTCTATATATAGACTATGTAATCAGCTTATGGAAGCAATCAAGAAGGAAGAAACCAGTCTCCAACCTATTCCTAATTTCTGAAGCTCTAGGTATAGCATAAGGCCTAATTCTCTTCTCATCCCAAACACTGAAGCTCTAGGCAAAGCTTAAGGCCTAACTATCCCCAGTTATCTATCTATTAACACTAGTTATCCTTATCTGTAACATCTGGTATCAGAGATCCGGCGATCTTCTTCCACCTCCGCTTCGCAACCCCAACCAGCCACCACCGCGCCATCAGCTCCTGCTTCACCTACCACCTCAGGAGCCTCCATCTAGCTCAACCACCAAATCGGCCGTCACCGCCTCTGTTGTGTCACCACCACAGCAGAGCCGCTTCTCCATTGATTCCGACCGTCTCACCCAATTCAGGCCGCCACCTACGCCACTCTCCAGGCCACCCTGGACTATCTACCTCATCGCCACCTTTGGGACTCTCCAGACCTCCGTCGCAGCAAGTACTCAAGTACTTCAGCACTGACTACCACGAAGCCGCAGAATTGACCATCAAGCTATCCAACTCGAGGACGAGCTGGGTCTCCAAGGGCGGGGGAGATGTCATGGGCAGCCAACGGGCTGCCCAATAGCTCAAGCATCAATGTGAACGGCGCCAGGGTCTGAAAGGGCCAGAGGAGTACCCTAAGAGACCTCAATTGTAATTAGTAGCAATTAAGTATTATGGGGAAGAGATTATAGTAATGGGGGAGAGAAACGAGGAGACCAGAGTGGGGTGCAAGTGGCTTGGTCCTCTCTATATATAGACTATGTAATCAGCTTATGGAAGCAATCAAGAAGGAAGAAACCAGTCTCCAACCTATTCCTAATTTCTGAAGCTCTAGGCATAGCATAAGGCCTAATTCTCTTCTCATTCCAAACTCCGAAGCTCTAGGCAAAGGTTAAGGCCTAACTATCCCCAGTTATCTATCTATTAACACTAGTTATCCTTATCTATAACATAAACACCTCCAGTTTCCCTCAAAAAAAATTGTGAAATGAATCGTCTTACCAAAAAGAGAGCCAAAAAACACCAAGAAGAGCATATACAGTAGCGATAGGAGAAGAAAATAACAGTATGATATAATCCAGTATGCCATATCTCCTAGGCCATGCATCTTCATTATAGTTCTTAGCTTCTGTTCCTTCTCATAAACTAAATTGCTCAGGATGACCTGCAATAGCAACTAGTTTACAGCTGATTCTGCAAGTTAACTAATGCCTATATCAGGAAAGAAAAAAAAAAGTTGCAATCTACTACATGCTTTTCAGTATACAGTAAAGAAGACCATACAGGGAAAAGAAGCATTATCATCCATACGAAAACCAATTTCCCAACTAAGAAAGATATATCAATAGGCAATTCTTGTTGAGCAACTCTAGGCATGTCTTTAATAAACTCAAACTGCATCTTAGTACCACTGCCCCTCAATTGAAGGTATGCATTTGAGACCTGCATAGGAGCACCATAAAATAAGTAAAAAATGCAAAATTATTTGAGAAATTTTTTCAACGCGAAAGCATTTAGTAACACAAGATTTTGATTTTCAAAGAACATTGAAAATTGTAGTAGTTTTTTTTTATAAAAGAGGGATATGGTGACAGATAGCAGGAGCTATCAAATAGAAAGCAACGAAGTTTAAACTAGTACATCTTAGTTCCTTATGAAATTTATATAATGGTGAGCTGAGGTTGGAGGCAAAAACGACAGTATGTCAAGGCTAGTATGTTTCACTTGGAAATAATATTATCAGTCGAAAGAAATAATTACCAGATTCAGTAACCGTGGAACTCGAAGCAAGATTGGTGAAAATGACAGTGAAGCTAACGACAATGACAATTGAGTATCACCCTTGTATGTTGAGTTGTATGAGACAATCAAGTTAAGCTTGTTGAGGTTTGAGCTTGTGAGGTCATATGCTGTAAACAGAACAATATAAGTTGATTAGAGCTGTCAATTAGGGGGCAAAAGAAATGATCAAGGAGAAGAATGGTAAAACCTGAAGCAATTTGATTGGCTTGCTTATCCTCTTTGTAATAAACTCGGTACGATTCACTGTTAATGACCGATGATTCCTCTCGCCAAGGAAATAATCCTTCAATGCACTTCGCATCTGATTCAGGCCAGTTTTTCAAATAAGAATAGCTGTTAGGGTTCATCTTATTCCACAATGGCTTAGTTTTCCAGAAAAGGTTATTCTGTCTGTTCATGCTCAACCAAATCGTCGAATATTTGTGGAGAAAAAAAATCTGGTAAATTCCATTCTAAAAATAGTTGTAATGATATATATACTAAATTATAATGTTACTATTAGCCACATGTTTTCCTTTTCTTTTATTTTTCTTTTTTCAAATTAACTTTCCTTTTTTGCGTTTAAAAAATAATTTTATTTTTCCTTAAAAAAAGAAAAAGAATCACATATTGTACCCAATAGATTTGTGTTAAGCTCAACTCCGTAGACACCATCGTTTGATTTCTCTACATAGCTCCTGGGCAGCCGTTAAGAATCTCACCTTTGGTGAAATTGCTGCGACCTTCTTGGACTGGAAAAGAAAGTGTGGCGTTCTGAGTGCAGCTTCTCTGATGGAAGAAGAGGTGGTTGCGGTGGTCAAAATCGGAACCGAGTTCCTCAGCGCCATTAGAGATAAAACGCATTGCATCTGTACCCTGAAAAATGTTCCGCAGGGAATGGCTCAATTCAACAAGCGATCATCACAATTCACACAAAGCGAAGCTCAATTTAGGGAAGCAAACAGAACCAGTGCGAAATCAGCAACGGTGGAGATGTCGGCTGCAGACGCCGACTCCCCATGCTTGGGCAACATGTTGCTCATGACACCTACAAGAACCAGAAACCATGAAATTCCATATTCCAAACCTCGGCAACAGCATTTTCCATCAAAAAAAGATTCAAGATTGTGCGTTCTTAATTACTTTCTGCAAATGACCGGTTGGTACCGGTGACAAGGAACGTCGCCGCGGGGGGTTTGGCCCTTCTGATCGAAGCGCCCATGAGATTCTTGGTCGACGTCGTCGAGGAATAATCGATGTCCACCATGTCGTCCGGTGCCGGCAGCAGCTGCAGCACCGGCGGCCATTTCGGCGCGACCGGGAGGGGGCAATCGGCTGGGCAAAGGAGCCTTCCTACCGTGCTCGTGCTGCAGCTGTTGCTGCTAGCGGTGCAGGAGCCGCAGTCGATCCGGGGCCTGTGCGCCGCTGATGGACTGGTGTAGTAGGCTATCGCCACGATCATCTGCACCCCTCCGAGCAGCAGGCATATCAGGAGCGGGAAGCAGATGAGGCAGCAATTCGACCTGTGGTTGCGCCTCTGCGGATTCACAGCGTAGCGTGTAGGTAGAACATGTCAGTCAGATGAGTTCATCAGCGAAAGGCAATAGATTTGCTTGCTTGCAGCGCGGCGAAGTGAGGATTTTGGGGGTTTTCGTGTGCGCTCCGGCAAGATGGAGATAGAATCTTGGGACCAGAACACAAGAGCTGCATTCTTCAGTTCCTTGGAATTCACAGGCAGAGGAAGACCTCAAAGAATTGTTTTTTTTTTCATACAAAAAACGGAGTCCAGCAGTAATACGACGAGAGATTTGTGTGATCAGGAGATGAGGACGCGCGCATCACCTGGATCACGAGATTCTTCCTGAAGAGTGCAATGGTCTGCGCGAGGCAGTTGGCACCCATCGCCGCTCCAGGAGAAGAAAGAAGACGCTGCTGCACCACTTGGACTGGGAGAAAGCGTGCCATGGCACCAGCAGTGCAGCGTGCAAGTGCAGCACTACATAAGCTGTGGGCTTCCACGTCCAAAAGACGGCTTTGCCCCTAGCGATTCAGCAAGTCCACTCTGCATTTAGGACGCGTTTGGTTCGAGGCCCGCCAGACAGTTTCCTGGTAGACAAAAATCGATGGTCTAGGATAAGCTGCCTGGTAGGCAATTCTGTCTTGGCACAAAACCAAATAGGTCCTTAAATCCTTTCATTGCTCAAAAGAAAGATCAGTTTTTATTAGCGAGGATATATATATGCTGGCATTAATTTTATTCTATAAGGGTTAGTAGATTTGGCTACTGTGCATGGTCAGAATTAGCAGATGCTCTACTCCAAATTCCAGATTTTTTTTAACAAAAACAAATATACATGCATCCCAGATTTAGTGACGTAGATATAGAGAAAACAAAAACTTCTCCATCCTTAATTTCATTAAGCCCAAAAAGCAAAGAAATCCTTAATCACAGGAGATCAAGCCGACCTAATACATCACGTATACATTATTATCTTAATAATAATAATAATTCTATATATCCTACAGATAGATCGATGGAAGGCAAAACAAAAAAAACAATCTTCAGTTGGGAGGTTGCGGAAGCGTATCCGCAACAAGCCGTGCACGCTTGCGTCGTTGCCTCTGCTTCGCTCTGCAGCAACGAACAGATCGATCGAGCAAGCAACCGAATGTGTCCGAGCACAAATCTCGCGTGCATGGATCTTCAGAGCTAGCGATCCACGCCCTGCTCCACGCAGGCAGCACATTTCAATTCAGTTCGTGCACACGCTAGCAACCTTGATGAAGACGTCCTCCAGCGTGGTGTCGACGAGGCCCCAGGCGGCGACGCTGAGCGAGCGCTTGGCCTGCTCCATGGCGCGGAACACCTCGGCGATGCGCAGCCCTTGCTTGGGCATCTCGTACTTCTGCGTCCCGGCGAGGTGGTACGTCCGCTTGGCGGCGGGGGAGATGGACCGGACCAGCCGCTCCACCGCCGCCGCCTCCTCCTCGCCCGCCGCCGCCGTCGTCACCGTGAACACGAACGTGCCTCCGTACTTCGCCTTCAGCTGATGATGAGACAAGAGGAGTTAAAACACCCGTGGCCGGCAATGGCGGCTTAATTTAGCACCGAAGGTCGGCCCTGTTCAGCTGTCTGAAAAGAAACACCGATTTCGATTGATGCTGATTTGTTGTAAGAGAAGATCATTGTTCTGTGTCTGAAAAGAATGCGGAATCTTGACAAGTGAACAGGTCACGACTGTAGTGTGTACCTCTTTGGAGGTTCCGGTGCACCGGAGACGTCCATATGCGCTTATTCCTATCCGGTCGCATAGAGCTTCAGCCTCTTCCATTGAATGCGCTGGAGGTTGAAGAAGAAGACATTAATTCCATGATTTTAATGTCGTGATATGGTTAGTGCAGTGAAAATAGAGGTTTATTTTTCAGGTTTGGAGAAATAATTAATCTTACTTGTGAGGATTATGGCTTTGTCCTTTTTGGCAAACTTCACAGCGTTCCATAGGGCACTCCTTGATGCTGGATCCAATCCTGTACTTGGCTCGTCCAAGTAGACCACCTACAAATTAAAACGCTAGCTATTACGTCTCTAAAGAAATACTGTCTGTTTCACTGATCATGGATAACTACACGGAACAAAGTTTAACCTTAGGGTCACCGATTAGAGATATAGCAACGCTGAGACGACGCTTCATGCCACCACTGTATTGTGAAACAGGAGTGTCAGCAACGCCACCTTCAAATATCTTTAGTACTTTTAAAGATTGTTCTGCGGCCTGGAGAAAACAAATAGAAAGTTTTGAGCCATTAACTACTTGTTTAATTTTGTTTTCTCAAAAAAGTGCCTCGTGCTAATTTTGGCCGATTATAAGAAAAACTCAATAACATAAAAATTGTACCACATCGGTTTCCTAATAAGATAAAAACACCCCTACTCCCTATACAATAGGGGGTTCCAACACATAATTGTCAAAGCACGTCTAGTACACCTTTTAGCCCATAGCTATGCACACTCTCTCTCCTGCATGTGGGATTTCAAATTTCAAGAGACCTTGTTGGTGTGTCTTACGTATCACACTCCCAACGAGGCTCCTCCAATGACATGTTTTGCATACTACGCTCAACATTGGAGGCACCGGTTTCGTTTGTAAATATCTCTTAGACGCCGGCCGACCTAAAAGTCGGTTAGGCCCTACATTGAGCGAACTAGATCCTGGTGTGGTAGCTTAATTAAGCGTAAACAATAACTTCTTATTGTGTGTGTAAGAGAGAGAGAATATATATAAGAGAGAGAGAGAGACTGGATATAGTGTATATCTAAATACATAACAAAGATAATTTATTTAGAAAAGCTAAAATGTTTTGAATGGAGAGAGTAATTGCTACCCCTCCATTACAAATTATAAAACACTAGCAAACATACCCGTGCGTTGCAACGGGAGAAAAAAAATTCAATCAAAAACTTTGGTACTATCGTCGCCATCTTGTTGTCGTGGCCCGCCCTCACTCGCGACTTGGCACCTCCTCACTGTCGTGGTCCAGGCTCATGAATATCGACGTGGTCTTGACCGGGGCTTGCGACTCGACGCCGCCTCGCCGTCGCTACCTCGTGCCCCTACCTAGGCTCTGCCTAACGTTGACGCTCTGACTGCCGATGGAGAAGCGGTATTTCGCCTCGTCTCTCAAAGGTTAAGTTGTTCTGGTGTTAGATCAGATGAGGATATAGATGCTTTGGGTGCCGAGCCGACTATCACCCAAGTCCCCCACAAAAAATATTTAATAAATCATTGTGAGGCAGTGCCTCACAATATGTAGATATTAAAAGAATAGATACTATACTTGATCTTAGCCAAAAGGTCGAGAAAGATATGAGTCAGAGCGTTCATCCTTTCATGGTTTTATATCCTCCCGTGGATTATAGCTCTTCTCCGGCGGTGATATGGTACAAAACTAAATAAATAGGGTTATGTTACTTATACATTATTATTAGGATATATATAAATTATAATATACTGGTCTTAGAGACACGCGATGTGGCCGAACGGGCTGATCTGGAGGCAAAGGGAACTCAACACGAGCTATTTGTTAGGCCGGAGCGTTCATGGCCCATGGTATGCGTCGGTACAAACCCTGTCCTATGCAGTCTGGATAGGGCAGGACTCGTATGCAGCGCAGGTACGTGTGACGAACACTCTGGTATGCGCAACGGATAGAGGCACCACTCGTACGGGCAGAACAAAAAAAGCGTTGACGAAAAAAGTGGGAAGAAATTTTTCCTCTTTATTAGTAGGTATAGATTTTGTTTTTTAGATACATTGCTTTCACTAGATCTAGACATAATGTATATCTAAGTGTATAGAAAAAAACTTCATACTTAGAAAAGCCTAAACGTTTTATGATTTAAAATGGAGGGAGTACCAGTACAATTAGTTTGGTTTACATTCAGAATATGATAACTTTTATCTCTTTTCAATCAGATAAAGAGAGCAATTTGAACTTCAATTTATAAACTATGGATATATGTGAAGTTACTAATATGCATATGTATGACAACAACCGTGCATTTTGAATTTGGAGTTTTCATATTGTGGGTCAGCTCAAAATAGATCACTGACTCATTAATAGGGTCATCACACAATATTTTCTTGGGTTGCATTACCAACGGCTTTTGAACTAACTGTAATTGTGTCTGTGTTGACCTTTTTTCAAAAAAGGAAGAATTTATTAATTTTTAAGATGACTACATCGATGTTTCCAAAATCGTCTATGATATATATAGTTATCAGAGATGGTTTCTAAACTTCAATGATTCCCTAGTTGACCTAATTTTTTGTAGAGGATATGGAAGAAACGTAATGCTCGGCGGTTTAGAGGTGCAATTGGACAAATATATTAAAGAGGAAGCAGGTTATGGTTGCAAGCCATATTAATCCATTTGTATTGTTGTATAGCGGTTTTAGAAGTGGTGGTAGTTTCGAGTGTGGTTTGAGCCCTTGTGTGGTTTGGATCTGTTTTTCTTTATTTCTCTTTCTCCTCTCTTTGTTTTTTATGTCTCCTAGGCTCACTTCGTGTGCTGGTGTGCATCCTTTCTGTTTTGTATCGTACTTATGTGGGTTGTGTCTCCTTTTAACGAAACACATGCTATATTCTCGAAAATATAAAAACGGCATACATATTCAAATAAATAAAGTTGATGATGCACGGAAACTATTGCATGGTGTTCAGCTTGGAAATATTGGAAATGTAAGCTTATCATATTCATGAAAACAATGCCAAAATAAAATAGTAGAGGGTACACTATATACAGGTAGTACCTCAATTAATGCAGCACCGTTTAATCTCTTTAGTCTGCCATAGAACATTAAATGCTCACGGGCAGTCAGTGTTTCCCATAGTAAGCTGCATGGAGAATGTAAAAGTAGTGATCAAACATTCCACATAAGACAGTATTACAGTAATATAATATATAGTTTTGAATCTTCTTAGGTATTTTCTCTCATTTTGAAAAAAAAACAAGAATAGTGTGTGAAGAGCTACAATACTCGAATTGTGGACAAACACCAATTCTTGTATAAATCTCGCTCATTTCTGTTCGTATGTCCATTCCATCAATATAAGCCGTGCCAGATGTTGGTTTAGTAAATCCAGTCAACTGTTGTTAGGTTAACAAAATTTGGTAATGTTTAGCAGCAATAAAAAATCACTTAATATTTAACAAGCTACTTCTCAAGGTCAATAAAAAGCCCAATAAATACGTACCATGCTAATGAGAGAGGTTTTTCCAGCACCATTTGAACCAAGAAGTCCAAAACATTGTCCGCATTGGATAGAAAGTGAGAAGCCTTTGACAGCTACTACCTCTGCATTTCCATCTTTTGGAGGGTACACTTTCCTAATGTTGTCAATTATGACTGAATAACTGGTATCACGTTGTTGCAAGAATCTATCAACTATCTCTCTCTGAAAAGAAAGTTGGAAAGCCACATCATAATACAACAGATTCAGTGAAGAAAAGACATTCATGGGAGAGTAATTTCCGACAATACCATAAGTACCCAAATTTTGTTTAAATAATATCACACTATGTACAACATCCAAGTTTGGTTGTGTGCAATTGTTGGGGAACTGGAGTCCATGTTAAAAAATCCAGTTAAGCACATATTGTCATGTGTCTAGGACTACTAGCAGAGGGATCAAAATATCCATCCATGCTCTTGCTAGTGTTTTTATTAATATATTGTATTTCCTTATATATAAGGGATTACTTGACACCAATGCAACTAATTTATACTCTCAAAAGACCACATGGCGAAAGAGAAAAAAACATCCAAAATCTAACACCTAGATAACTTATGGCCACATAACTGCATCTTATAGATGTGGGTTAACACATAAGAGTATATACAATCCCTCTCCTAACCCCTATATATGGTCAACAGGACATGACACATATACAGATAGAAATAGTTAGGGTGCATACCTCTCTCAAAACATCTGTCCTGTCTATTTCAATTGAAGCTTCAAATTCTTGAGGCTGTGTGGATGGCTTCTGAAGGGTCTGATAGTTACTGTCAGGGCGAGAAACTGTCAACAACTTTCTAATACCATTTCGGAGGCAACCAAATTCATCCAAATATAATGTCAAGAAAAGAAATATAGGCCACTCAAACACCATTATGATTAGGACGACTAAAATTCCATTTTCAGGATCGCTCAAGTCTCCGATGTGTACACCCGAGAAGTTTGATGCTAATGGAGGTGGAGAGAGCTCATAGATTATGCGGTACAAAGAAATTGGTGGGAAAAACTCCATCAACGTAATCAAGATTCCTGAAGCATGAAGAAATGAAATAGAAGTTTCTAAAACTTACCAATAAGAAGAAATGAAACAGAAGTTTCTAAAACTTAGCAATAATAGTATATATATATATATACAAGACAAAAGTTGGGCACAGACTTGAGACGGAGGTGTCTTCGACAAAAGGTCTGAACAAATATTCTCCTATAAAGCCAGACCCAATAACATAGAGATATCCTGTGACTGCACAAAGCATATCCATGTAACAACTAACAAGAGTAAATAAATTGCTCCTGCAACCATCTTCTCAACAAAAAATATGAATACTCAAGTCAAAACATACCAGTAGCTGATGAGGAAGTAGAAAAGTATGTTGTCATAAAGAAAGCAAATGAAATTTGCAAATTCATGTAGATAAAATATATTAAGAATTGTAGCATGTAGCTATTCACTGCAAATAACTTTATACCTGCAAGAAAATTGATTCCATGATTTAAAGTGCACAGAAGGTTCCTGATGTTCTGGTCTTTCAAAGATATATACTAATTAAATCATGGATAAATAATAAAGCATTTATTATTAGTGAGAGAAATAAAAGGAAAATCAAGTCACTGTAGTTTTTTTCAATTTGTTCAACCAGAACCACCTTAAAAGTCATGTTAGTTTTATTTATTGTGCTATAAGGAGCTTTTGTCGTAAAACTGTGAGAGGTGTCATCTTACCAACAATGGTGCCAAATGTGACCAGTAAGAAGATATAAAATAATGAGATAAGAAGGAAGTAGCAATAGGATATAACCCAATATGCCATATCCCCTAAACCATGCATCTTCATCATAGCCCTTAGCTTCTGTTGTTTCTCATACACTAAGTTGCTCAGGATGACCTACAATAATGTCAATGTGTTATTTTTAGAGAAATATTTGTTTGTTACGTGTATGATATTTACAACAAAAAATCAGAATAAAATGAACTAGAATTGGATTATTATCTCTCTTTTATTTAGTCAGTCATCTTCCCACCACATGCATTTCATGTGACACTGGTGTGGGCGGGGAGATGTGAGAAGTGGAGACGGGAATACCTGGGCTTGACCTATAGGAGGTGGGCATAGGTTGGCTTGGCCTGGTTTCCACGTCACTTGTTGACTAGGAAGGTGATATAAGTCTATAATCCAGTCAAAACCAAACCAAGTTGGCAGAGCTGATTTTACCCGTGACTGAATTCTACGGCTGAATTGTTGTGAGGGAAAAATACTGTTTTGTGGCTAAAAATAAGATGAACATAGCACAAGCAAACACAGAACTAAGTTTGTTGTGTTGGCCTACTGATAGAGGGGGGCACAACGCCCTATTTCACATACTTCCTTTCTTTGTCCATTTCAGTGTGTACGTCATTTTAGTTTTGTCATAAGTCAAAACTTTGACTAAGTTTATATTTGCATAAACACTATCAAAATATTTTCATGGTGTACCTAATGAATCTTATTTAATATTATACTCCATCCCAAATTATAAGATGTTTGACTTTTTTACTACAAGGTTGGCCACTTGTTTTATTAAAAATCTATACAGACTATCACTTCTTTTGTTGTGGTTTGCTGAAAGGTCCTAATTAGCTAGAGGAAAGGGTGAATAAGCTAATTTAAAACTCTACAAAATCACTAGAGCAAGTGATTAGCAAATAATACGGCGTATAGTGAGTTCTTAAAAGCTAACTAAAGAACCTCACTAACCCCATCAACACAAGCAACAAACTAGCTCTCAAAGACTAAAGCCTAAACATAAAAAGCTAGTACAACTAAGGAAGTAATGCTTGAGTGGGAGATGTGTTATCTGATGTGTAGAGAAGTAAAGCCAATCACTGAAAGATAAAACCAATCAATCACTCAAAGGTGATGATCACACAATGAATACTAACAGAGTCAAGACATAAGAATTTTTACCGAGGTTCACCTAATCGCCATCAAAAAAAGTCATCATTGTGACAACACACTCTTATAGGATCATGCACTAGGCACCACACGCAAACCTACAAAGGGTTCCACACATCTAACACAAAAAATGGTATCCAAGTCTCGAGTAATCCACTAGAGTACATTTTGGCTCTCCGTCGGGGACTAGGTCAAGAACCCCTCACAATCAACACCAATGCTGCCTCGAACAATTAACAACTCGAGCTCAACACTTCCGGCTACTCTGAACCGTCTAGGAGTCGGCAAAACTCCAAGAGAACAAGAAATCCCGCAGCCACACGATCACTAAGTGCCTCTACATGCTATCACTCAAGCAAATGCACTAAGGATCACTCCCAAATCTCACAAAGATGATGAATCAATGAAGAAAATGAGTGGGAGGGTGTTTGCCCAATTCAAAGGATGCTACCACATGTAAGAATGGCCAAGGCCATGAGCCAAGCCCGGCCATGGTCTATTTATAGACCACCAAGGAAGATGTAGTCGTTACCCCTCAGGCGGGCTTCGGACGCAAGCTCCGTACGCACGCGCGGGCGTTCTCGACAGTCGCATCCGGACCTCACGCACCAGTGAACCATGTGCTGCCATGTGTCATCAGACTCTTTGAATTTGACTTTTGCCACACAATGGCTCTCTTCACTCACTCGGACGCTTAGCTTCGGACAAGAAACAATCGTAGTCCGGACCAATAGATCAACACATACGGAACCCTTGAAAAATGTCCAGAGAGGTTCCAGAACACATTTTTCACTCTGGACAATGTCCGAATGCCGCTTTGGCTCAATGTAGCATGTTCGGAGCACTCAAACGAATTCTCCCGCACACTAGGCGATGAAACAGACGGGGAGCTTTTGCTCCGGAGTGCATGCGCTCGTGCTGTCCAGACAAACAGTGAGCATCCAAACCTCATAGGTGCGATTCACTCCATACTCACGCTAAACATCTCGGTGAGCACTAATCGCCAGTGTCCGGACCTCTCTCTCTCTCTCTCTCTCTCTCTCTCTCTCTCTCTCTCTCTCTCTCTACGTCAAACTGAGGCTAAGGTTAGCCTCCAAACTGGGACCAGAGGTTTGGACCCTCCATGGGTCAGTGTCCAAAACTCATTTCTCGTCCCTCTTCACCCTTCTATCATGTGCCAACACATAAGTTCACTCACTTGTGCTCGTGTGTTAGCATTTTTCAAGCATTTTCAAGGGCGTAATAAGTTCACTCTAAATCCTAATATAATATGCAAGTGTCACATGACGTAGAGGCACTTGATAACCGTATAAACCACATTTTTCTCCCCTTAGTAGTATGTCTATCAATCATAAATGTGATCACATGCTCTAAGTGTCTTGATCACCAAAACAAAGAGCTCCTAAGGTCTTATACCTTTGCCTTAAGTCCCTTTGCTTTCTTCCATCACCTTTTCCATGTTTGAGCGCTTGATCATCACTATCTAGCTCCACCATAAGGATTGGACTACCTCATTTAATCATTCATTTAGATCAAAGGTTAGTCCAAATAGGTTTTCTCGATTAGCCAAAAGCAAACTAGGGCTTTCACTTAATTTATTAATGAATGTTCTTCAAGAATGGCTTAAATTTGACCATGTTTGCATAATTTTTTTTGAATAAAATGAGTGGTCAAACTTGGGGTAAAAAAGTCAAACATCTTATAATTTGGAATGGAGGAAATAGATGTTTGTGCATTATTTCTCTATAAGTTCCATTCAAGTTGAAGAAATCTGACGTAGGACAAATAAGCTAAAATAACTTACAATTTGGAATGAATTATTTTGGGATAGTAACATATTTCTCCATGTAATTTTAGTTTATGTATTACAAAAGAAAAGGGTTTAAGCTTTCATTAGTTTATAGTAAAACAGATCATACCGGGAAAAGGAGCATTACAATCCATACAAAAACCAGCTTCCCGACTATAAAAGATATATCGGGAGCCTTCTTCATAGGTTGACCATCTCTAGGCATGTCTTTAACAAATCCAAATCCCATCTTAGCATCTTTACCCTTCAACTGAAGGTATGCATTTGAGGCCTGCACGATAGCTAGAAACTATTTAAGACAACAAAATGATAAACCAAGAAGGCAATGCACTAACTGATGTTAATTTGGACTTTGGATTATTTCTGATGGCATGTATAAATAACCTACTAACGTAGTATTATTTTGTAGTAGGAGATGTATAACCTAGTATTCTCTTTCAATTTAAGAAATTAACATTACCAGATTCATTAAGCGTGCAACCCGAAGCATGTTAAATTTTTCTGGACTGTATTGGACAGTCATGTTATAGTGCTTGAGGTCTGAGCTTGTGAGATCATATGCTGTAAACAGAAGAATATATGTTACATGACCATTTAGTCTAGAGATGTCATTTACAAGCTGGAAAAAATAGATAGTTGGATGGTAAAACCTGAAACAATGTCGTTATTATTCTCTATCATTTTTGTGGTCTTGCCTTCTCTGAAGCCTCCATATAACTCATTGTTCATGACTACCGAATTCTCTCGCCATTCAAACAATCCTTGAGTGCATCTTGCTTCTGTTTGGTTTAGTTTTTCAGTTAACAACAGCAGTTAGGGTCGATCTAATAATAATTTCACCAGGTCTTTCAAAGTCTAATTTGTATCTTATAGGAGTATTCTTTCAAATTATAAACATTTATGTGTAACACAATGAGATGTGCACGTCATTCCTGAAACAAAAAGAAATTGTTTCTTTACGTGCGTGTGGAGCAAATAAATAACCTGGAGGACATAAAAAAAAATACTACCTCCATCCGCAAAAGAATGCGATTACAAGAAACATGCCAGTCAAACCAATTCAAGTTTGGCCAAGTTTATAATATATAGTATTGCATTTATGTCTCCAAACTAACTTAATGATACTTATTTTTTTATATAAATGTTGGTACTCTTTAAAATAATTTTAGTCAAAGTGTAAAGTGTTTGATTCCTTGAAATACGTGGATTTCTTCTTCTTTTTTACGGAGGGTGTACTTTCTAACCCATGCAGTAATATGCCATCTACCTAACAAGCCAAACTTCCACGCCAGACTTATAACATCTCCCGCGTTGCATTACTAAAGATAATAATTACAAAGTATTACTCCCTCCTTTAAACTAAATGTCCTAGTCATCTATTTAATTTAAAAAAGGATGGAGTAATATATATTTTGTTATTTATGTTGTGTATCATGCTAAGTATATACGTAGGACATTCAAACTAATTAAAAATAGAGGTAGTACTAACAAGTTTGATAGAACATGTGCTACTGGTACTGCTACTACTATACTTAAACACTATTGATTTCAGCTATCGGTTCCCATAGTGATTACGATTTTTATTTTTCAGAGAAGTTTACACAAATAGCTCGAAATTAAAAAACTGAGATATTGTTTGCTTTCTCTAGCTACATATATGACCCAATAACATATCTCACCTTTGCTGGCCATTAGTTGACCGTACTGGACTGGGAAAGAAAGTGTTGATTTTGGAGTGCATTTGCTCTGTAGAAAATAAAGGGCCACATTACCAAAGGCGCCATCATAAGTACTAGTGCCAAAACCTGTTCCCTCTATTGCCTGCAAAAATTCCATCAGAAGTTTTGTCAGTAATTAGGATGGCATCTGCTTTATCCTATTGTTTGGTTTGGGAGTCATCTTTCTTAATTATTCCTCAGCGTCCTCACAAATTGATGACATGCATTTGTCCCCTAATGATGCTGTCGTCTACTAGGGAATTCGATTGAATTGGAATCCAACGAACCAGCGCATAATCAGCCAAGCCGGAAATGTCAGCCGTCAAGTTCGGCGAGGCGTGCGGCGGGAACATGTTGCCCGTGAGACCTGCATCAAGAACCAGATCAGAGCTCGCATCATCATCAACCATGCCCACTGCTGCAATAATAATGACCAAAGGAATTCTGAGCAGGTAGTGCATGCTGATCCATGCACTGCGACGTACTTTCTGCGAATGACTTGTTGCCGCCGGTGAAGAGGAACTTGGCGGGCGCCGTGCACGACTCCGGGCTGACGCACGACGGCGGCGGTTGGCTCCCCATTTCCGCCAGGGCGGTGAAGTTGGTGGCGTCCCCGGCCTCGCCGGGGAGCAGCAGCGCGACGGGCCACCGCTGGGCCACCGGCAGCGGGCACTCCGGGGAGCACGAGAGGCCCCCGACGGCGTCGCTGCTGACACGCACGCCGCCGTCGCCGCAGCCCTTGCAGTCGGGCTTGCCGCCGCCTTCCGTGCTCTTGCTGAACAGATCGTCCAGCAGCGCCTGCAGCCCGCCGAGCAGGCCGCAGATGAGCACCGGCAGCAGGATCAGGCCGCAGTTCGTCTTGTAAGCTCGCCTCTGCGTGCATATGCAAGATCAGAAAGGAGGAGGAGGAGGAGGAGGAGGAAAAGACGATCGATCCAGCATGGATCAGAAAGATCGGAACAAGATGACAGGTACCTGGATCGTGAGGTTTTTCCTGAAGAGCGCATCGGCCTGGGATTGGAAGTCCGCCGCCCCCATCGTCGACCTCGCCGGAGACGAGCGTAGAGAGAGAGCCCTTCCGAGGAAGGTCAAATCTGGCAGCGCAGCACAGGATCGATGTATCAATTAAACTCCGATCGTCCATTGGTATCAGCTAGCTCGCGCGTGGAGATAAAACACGCGGCAGATGCTCCTGCTGGCCACGCGCACGCTGAGCCGTTTCCGGCGGCGCCTGCCACGGCCAAAAATAGCCAGGTTTTGCGAAAGTCATCATCTTAACTGAACCGATTTCATTCACGACTTACAAAAATTTAAAACAAAAGGCTCAGTGCCATATATGATTCATGTTCATAGATATATTCTGGTTCTGCATGACTGCATCTGCCTCATGCATATGAGTTATTAGCAATACAGCACCAGTTTCAGAGGATTCAGAGTTTCAGACAGCGCATAAGCACCAGGGGCCGGGATCACTGGATCGATCAGTCAGCTGGTGACAGTGGACACGTCACTCTGCTTGGCCACTCGAACGAAGACGTCTTCCAGCGTGGTATCAGCCAGGCCCCAGGCGACGATGTTCAGGCTGCTCTTCGCCTGCTCCATGGCCTGGAAAACCGCGGAGATCTTCATCCCCTGCTTCGGCAACTCGAACTTCTGCGTTCCCGAGACGCGGTACACCCTGTTCGCCGCCGGCGAGATGGACTGGACCAGCCTCTCCACCTCCTCCTCATCCTCTTCGCCGGCCGGAGTTGTCACTGTGAGCACGCATGAGCCTCCGTACCTGTCTTTCAACTTGAAACAAGAAAGAGAATAGGATGGCCATGTCAGAACAATTTCGGATCACTGGCTACTATAGTAGTATAGTACTATATATCTGCAGATTCGATCGAGTGTGTGCTGTGTCTACCTCTTTGGAGCTCCCAATGCACTGCAAGCTACCGTTTGCAAAGATCCCGATCCGGTCGCACAAAACATCAGCCTCTTCCATCGAATGAGCTGAAAACAGATTCAGCCAATGTTTTTCACCATCTGATTTTGTCAATTTCAAGATGACAGTTTAAACTACACTACTGCAGTGTGAGAGAATAGTGCCCTGTTAGCATACAGAAGATTTGGATGTAAATCTGTTTGACGTTTAAATTTAAACTAAATCCTAAAGTTCGCTGTGGAGCATTTTCCCACGTATGAATATCATATCCTCTACTAGGTGAAGTCAAATGCTGTACTTGTGAGAATTATTGTCCTATCCTGTTTCGCAGACTTGACAGCCTTCCACAAGTTTTTCCTTGATGCTGGATCCAAACCAGAACTTGGTTCGTCCATATAAACAACCTATAAAAGCATTCCACAAAAATATTTATTTGTACTCATACGTGCACGAATATCAGGTGTTCCATAAATCATGATTTCATTTGATCAATAAAAATACCTTATGGTCACCAATTAGAGAGATAGCGACACTGAGACGACGTTTCATACCACCACTGTATTTTCCAACGAGTTTATCGGGAACACCACCGGCAAGCAAGTTCATACTTCTCAAAGATTGTTCAATAGCCTGGAAGTGAGAGATCATTCTTTGATGCTTTTAGTACCTTCTACTGTGCAATAATCATTCGGTTTTGCAACCAGAAAAACTTTTATTGGATTGTAGATCAAGCTTGAATGATTTGTACAAGAGTAGTAGAGCCCACAGACAAGAGATGATTTTTGCCTGGAAATAACCCTACAGACTACAATGACTAATATTTTAATCCATTATTCTACTCTTCATAGAACTTCAAGTGACCAATAATGACACAAATAAAACATCAAAATAACCCAGCACAATATTAGAGCAGTTAAGTCAAACAATACCTCGCCTAATGCTGCACCCTTTAATTTCTTAAGCCTGCCATAGAACAACAAATGCTCCCGACCAGTCAGGTTCTCCCAAAGCATGCTGCATCAAGTCATGACAAGTTCCCAACTAAATAAGCTAACCAGGAAAACTGGTTCAGAAACATCTGAGTGAGATAGAATAGTTTACTCATCCTGTGGACAAACACCAATTCCTGTATATATTTTGTCCATGTTGAAGCGTATGTCCATCCCTTCAATGTATGCGGTGCCAGAGGTAGGTTTACAAAATCCAGTCAGCTGTTGACAGGTTAAGAGTACTCAAATATTGAGTATAACTGATGGATATTTGGAAAAGCTAAAATATATACTCCATCCATTCCAATCATAAGTCATTTCAACTTTCTTGGAGAGTCAAATATCCAGTTTGACCAAAATTTATGAGATGAAATAGATATACTATAAAAATATAGTTAATAAAGAATCTAATGATACTTAGTAGGTATCAATTATTAGGATTTTATTATGTAAATTTGGTGAAACTTGAAACTCCTTGACTCTTAGATTTGAAAGTTCATTAACTACCTTCTCCAAAAAGTGAGATTAATCTATATTTTTTTCCTATTGTATCCAAATGTCCAAATGTATATTTGAACTTACCATGTTAATAAGAGTGGTCTTTCCAGCACCATTTGGACCAAGAACGCCAAAACACTGACCACGTGACATAGAAATGGATATCCCTCTAACTGCAATTTTATCTGGATTTCCATCTTTCCCACGGTACACTTTCTCAAGATTGTCGCATATGACTGAATAGCTTCTGCGCGATTCTTCTGATATTTGTTCAACTATCTCTCTCTGAAAAGAAACAAGAAAATGATAAATTGATATGTTCTACTTCACAAGGGGTGACTTTGAGTATAGATTAATCTGATTCTATATTTCAAGCTCCAGTATTTTAACGAATTATAGTATTTTCTGCTTCATAAGGTTACTTAAATATCCACTAACTGAAAATAGCTTTAATTATAACTTGTGTAGTTTAAACTCCTCATTAATTATCTCAACAGACTTTTGAAGCTCTCTCTCCACAAAAAAATGGACTCCTGGAGCTGTATGAAACTGATTGGAGTGTACCAAAGAATAGAGCAGAGCACACCTCTTTGATAACATCTGTTCTCTCCATTTCAACGGAAGCTCTGAACTCCTGAAGCTGTATGTTCTGCTGCTGAGCAGAATGGTTCCCGTCTATGCAGGAGCGAACAAATACTGCTGCTTTTCTCATTCCGTCTTTGAAGGAACGAAAGTGATCCAAATAGAATGCAAATAAAAGGAATACAAACCATTCTAGTACCATAATGGTTAGCACACCAGCCAATCCGTTATCTGGATTAGTCATATCAATCCATTGAATCCCCGAGGAGGCCATATATTTCCCAAGCCTTTCAAATCGTGAGAATTCATAGACAATGCGGTATAAGGAAAATGCAGGTAAAAGTTCCATAAATATGATCCATCTTCCTTGAAATGAGAAAACACAAAATTTACAAGCACTTTTTAGATAGAAATAACGAAAAAAAAACTTAAATAAAAAAAGAAGATGGCCAAAATCGTACATATCAACTTCATTAAGATATAGCTAGTGAACTTTGTACATACTTGAGAGGTTAGCATCTTCAACATAGGTTCTGAAAATAAATTGTGACAAAAGGCCAGACACAAATATGTACAGATATGCTGTCACTGCATGAAGAGATGTCAGATAATCGGTAGGTCAGTACAGAAACAGAAATATAGATAGTAGATACTCCACATTATCTGATAAAATGGATATAATGCACACATTAACAGAAGCGTACCAGTTGCTGTCCTCACACTAGAGAAGTATGTTATCATAAGAAATGCAAATGAAATTTGCAAGTTCATGTAAGCAAAATAGAATACAAACTGCATGCCATAGTTGTTCTGGCGGAAGAATGCTAAACCTGAACATACAAATTGAAGTATCAGTAGGTTTGCTTCCAATTTATAATAATACTACCATAGTATGATGAAGCTTTCCCTTTTGATAAAATTAGCATAAAAAGTAAAATAATTTCATATAAAGAGAAGGCAAGATCTAACTGCAATTATATTGGTGCTTGCGTCAAATTCCCTCATGATCAAAACTGCTATATCATTCCTATGTGTCATTTTGATTATTATAAAGTACGTTCCTAGCATTAAAAAAGTAATGTATCGTACCAAGGGCAGAACCAAATATCATGAAGGACAGCACATAAAGCAGCGACAATAGTAGAAAATAGCAATAGGATATAGTCCAATACGGTAAATCTCCTAGACCATGCATCTTCGTCATTATCCTTATCTTATTTTGTCTCTCGTACACAAGGTTTGTCAAAATTACCTGCAAAACCAACTCATCGGTTCACGAGATATGAAAATATTTATAACGTAACCACATTTGTATGCTTTCTTATAGTGACACCAAAACATATCAGATCATCCAATTCATATTATCTATACAAAAAAAAATCTGCAAAGGCATGTCATACCGGAAAAAGAAGTTCCATAGTCCATACAAAAGGTAGCTGCCCTATATATGGAGCCAGATCATCACTCCGGTCATTGTGGACAGCAGGTATAGCTGCTCTAGGCATTCCTTTAACAAATTCAAATGACATCTTGAGGCCATCACCCCTTAAATGAAGGTATGCATTTGAGGCCTGAAAAAATTGAAACTCTATATATAAAGTGTGAAACAATGATGAAAGGATACGTGCCACAAATAGTTTGACAAGAATGAAGTCGCTATAAAAGAAAATCAAGAATGACATGCAAATGAGAATGAGCAGAATGTTTAGAGAACAAAGGGGTTCCAATGAAAGAAACTAAAGAAAATATTTCCAAAGAGATATACTATTATTTCTCTCAACTAGAAAAAGTGATACCATATTAGCTAATCGTGGGACATTATCCCAAATTTCCATTCGCCCTGGACCTGCTTGATTATTAAGCACAGGGACAGATTGTTCTAATTCATCATAATCACCATAGTTGTTTGTTGAGTTGTATGAGATGATCAGGTTGAAGTTGCCGTGATCAGAACTTAAGAAATCATATGCTGCATCACGTAGATGAACCACGTATTAGAGCCAATGAGCAGTAGTAAGAATAACTGATTGAGAACACTAAGATTAAAAAATATGACCTGCAGCAATTTCATCGGTCTTATGATTATTATTCCCTTGGTAATAACCTCCATATAATTCGTCATTAATTAGCCTTGAACTGTCACGCCAGAGCACTAATCCTTCTGTGCATCCTATATCTACTCCAAGAGTTCCAGGAAGCATGGGTAATATGTAAAATGTAGTAACATTGCTAAATAGTATTACATCAAAAAAAAATTGCTAAATAGTAAGAGAGGAGAATTGCTTGTGGATTTATTTATCATTTTTCCATGTGATAATCCCAAATATCTTTATCAGTGTCAGCAACAACTGCCATTGGGACTGCAACCTTTATTTAGTTGAACCGAACAGGTTTATTGTCAGTGAGCAATGCAGAATTTGATGTTGCATGGGGATAATTACTTTGATTCACAGTATCATTGCCATGTTGAACTTGATAGGAAAGTGTCAAATTAGGAAAGCACTTGTTCTGAAGAAAACTTCGACGTCCTTCATATTCAGACTGTAGATATTCAAACATCATAAAATGCCCTACCAGTAAGGAACTGAGGATCATATACAGAGAACTCAAAGAATTAATCCTACCAGAACCAGAACAAAATCAGACAATGCAGAAACATCGGCCGACAAGTTCACTGAAGAATTATGAGCAGGGAAAATGTTATCTATCACACCTGCAAGGAGAAAAAGGTTATTTCAGAAAGCTAGCACTGTATTGCAGAGTGCAGATCATGCGGCTGCACTGGAATGAACAATTGAACAGAAAAAAAAAAAAGACTTACTCTCTACAAAAGAGTGGTTGTCGCCAGTGACAAGGAATGTTGCCGCACAAGACCAATTGGCTCTGCACGACGCATCTGGGAGATCAGTGAACGGGAATAGCCCATCTTGAACCGCCCCGTACTCGGGAAACGGGATCTTCAGGACAGGGGGCCATCTGGGCGCGCGAGGCAACGGGCACTCGGGTGGGCAGTCTACTATGCCTCCTAGCGCGTTCTCGTCTACGCTGACGTTGCTGCAGCTGCAGTCAAGATGGGTAGCAGGAGTAGCACCTCCTTCTCCTCGCGACGATACGTGGTTGATGGCGATCTGCAAGCCGCCGATGACGGAGCAGAGGAGCAGCGGGAACAGGATCAGGCAGCAGTTCGTCTTGCAGGCGCGCCTCTGCGGATTGGGAGTGAAACCAGTTGAAATTCAGTGTCACGATGAGTGATCTTGGTGTATACTGTTCATGGAACCACATATTTAAAAACGAGTCGAAATTCAAAGTGCAGGGAATTTTCATCTATGGTGACTGTTGAGAGCAAAACTGAATCTTGGTATATTATTCATGCAACTGCACCAAATTCTGTCAGTTCGGTGATCGAATCCCGAAAGATCAATTTCATCCATTCGACGCAAGAACTTAAAAGATGCAACCTTTGATTGGAAACAATCCAAAACAAGAGGGAGATCAAGGTGGTGTCACCTGGATTACAAGATTTTTCCTGAAGAGAGCATCGGTTTGCTCAAGACGGCTCGAGCTCATGGCTCTTGTTCGTCCTTGGAGAAGCCGAGAAGAGATGCTCTGATGCTGCACTCTACTCTGCTGAGGAAACTAGCTTTGAGCTTGACAGCTAAAGCTTGCACTGTTTGCATCCACTACGCACTATCCAGCCGGCCGAGGAAGGCAAGGTTTATTTGCGCTTGGAGCTTGTCGTGGCCGTCACGGACAGGAAACTCGTCTTTGGTCTTCCCGTGGACTCGTAGACCCACTCCTACTTAAGATTAGTCTGGAGTGTTTTCTGCCCTACAAACCACAGTACAAATGTAGGCACTCATACATATACGCACTCGGCGCTCATACGTATACGTACGCACTCGACATATATTGCAGAATATAAGTGCTACTGTCTCCGTTTCAAAATCAAAACGCTTTATCCTAATTAAATTAAATTGTTTTTAAGTTTTATCAAATTCATATTGAAGATCTATTAAGATGTTTATGACATCAAATAAAATATACATCAATAGAATTTTTAGTATTTTTTGTGAAAAACATTAGTCAAATTTAAGATAATTTTACTTTGAAAAAGTTAGAATGTCTTTTTTTTTGGGGGGGGGGGGGGGGGGGGGGTTGGGGTGGGGGTGGGGGACAAAGGCAGTAGCACTTAAGTTTGCCGTTCATTACAAAATAAGATAACGTTCTCTTTGCATTGCCTTTTGTTATCCTATAAACTAAATATAAGTCCTTTTCAGGTCATTGGCATGATCTTGGATACGGCATTTATGCAACTTGTATAAAATGAACTGTAGACAAAGTTGTCTGTTACAAAAGATTTTTTCATACATGATTAATGTACCAACGTCAATCATGTGTTATCAACCTACATGACATTTTGTATATATGGATAAGGCAAAGGTCCAAATTACTCCCCTCAAGTTTAGCATATGTCCAGATAACTCACTAGACTAACATTTGATTCGATTTACTTCCTCTAACTATTTCAGTTGGTCTAATTGCCCCTTAACATGATTCATTCACTCTGTTCGGCTGGCTGGTACGGTACGGCTGGCTGGCTGATTGTTCTAAGAGAAAAACACTGCTGAATGGCTGGTTGGTGCTGGCTGGACCAACCAGCCGAACAGAGCCAATTGTTTTGTTTCTTCACGTATAAGTTGAGTTTTAATATCAAATTTGTTATGTGATAGAGGACATAACAAGTTATGTTAGATAAATATATCTTAATTTTTTCCACTATTTTGATAGCTTAGGAAATTTAATACTAAATTAAAACTAGAAATGCACTCGTTCGCTTGAGCTTATTTTTCAGCCACAAAACAGTGTTTTTCTCTCACAACGAATCAGCAGCAGCTAACCGAATATCATAATGCATTTTTCTAACACAAAATACAACATCCTCTACCACCTCACAAAATTTGAAACTAAAATACAATGTTTATATAGTAAAACATAAAGAAAAATACTTTTACGGTGTAAATTGGACCAACTTAAATAGTTGGAGTTAGTAAATAAATTGAGCCAGTTAGTTTAGGGTGAGTGTTATCTGGATAGCCAAACTTGGAGGAGGTAATATGGACTTTTCTTTCTATTGATAATCACAGTTAAGAAGTTTGATTGGTGAAGCATGTCGGTTTACGAAATTTTCTCGCTTTTCAGTGGCCTTCCTTCAACACATATACATGTTAGGGACACCAGACATGTCAAACTGAAGAACAAATTTCAGGTGGCGGCAACTTTAGTTATTAGCCACCAATGAGTGCAAAATATCAGGACCAGTGAAATCCGAAGTCCAAATCGAAAATAGGCACACGAATTTTTTGAACTCCTATGCTTGATCGATCGATACGCTTCGGTCTTCACCAGCCAAGCCCAATGGCGGCGGGCACGGCGCGGCCAGGGCGGGGCGGCGCGACGAGGTTGCCGGCGGGGTCGTAGTTGATGACGCCGGAGAAGTCGGGGAGCTGGCACTTGCCGCCCATGAGGATGCCCTTCTGCCACACGCACGGCGACGCCTCCCCGCCGCCGGGCTGAACCTGGTGGTGCACGGCCGCGATGGCCGGCTCCGTCCGCCGCCGGCTCACGCTGGCCAGGGCGCGCCGCAGCCTCCCAGCCCCCGGCGCCGCGGAGTGCGACACGCACAGCGCCAGCGCCAGCGCGCACACGGCCAGGAAAGCTGCCGCCGCGGCCACCGCGGGGCCGAGGTGGTTGCCTGACGCTGACGCTGACGCCGCCGGCAGCGCGGCGGCGATCGCGTGGAGCGCGAGACGGCGCGGCATGCTTGCTCTGATTTTCTGGAAGTGGAATCCCAGAAATTTTTTTCTCTGATGGTGAATGGTGAATGGCTGGATTCGGCGGAGTTGGAGCGCGGGATTTGATGAATTTATAGCTGCAAGCCACCGAAGCCAGATTTCCCGCGTGCTTTTTCGTGGAGACGGTGGAGACGTGGAGTAGCTTGCTTGCTCTGCGAGTGAAATGGCTGCATGGAGCTGCTGGTGGTGGGGGCGCGAGGACAGCAAAGTGGTTTGCTAGCTCTGCATGCTTTCAAAGCATTGACTCTTGAGTGCTAACTGAACCATTCTGTAATTATTATTTTTAGGAAAAAGCATTCTGCTTCGAAGCTTTGCAAACTTCAGCCATCTTATAATTGTACTCCCTCCGTTCTAAAATAGATGACGCTATGGAAAACGTGCGGATCAAAGTTTCTCAACTTTAACTAGACTTATAGAAAATATGTGTAGCATTTTTATTTCGAAATAAATTTGTTAGAAAAACTAGATTTAAAGATCTTTCCAATGATACTAGTCGTGTACGCTCGATATGAATACTTTTTAAGATAAAATTAGTCAAAGCTCAAAAAGCCTGACTTCTCGGGAAGCGAGAATGACATCTATTTTGGGACGGAGGGAGTAATTTGAATCTTTAAAAGTCCGAAAAAAGATTGACTGCAACTTCTAACTGACATATCGCTCAAATCATTATTCATTCTTTTTTTGTTTTGTTTTTTTGTGATATGTAAGGATGGAAAATATTAGTCTGGATCACTTTACCCAAAGAGAAAAAAACAATATGCTGTCAATTACGCTACTACTCCCTTCGTCCTCCCAAAAAAACTTTATTAACTTTAACTTATTATCTATATCTACTAATAAAGATGGAAGATTTCTTCCCCTTTTTTCTCTGCTACTTTTTGTTCTGACGGTGCCGTCCGAGTTGGCCACGCTTCGTCGCTCCTGACTCGGCACCACGCCCGCTCCTGCAGCCCGCCCCCACGTCGCCGCGCTGGCGGAACACGCCTTGTCACCAAGAGGCAAAGGTTCTGTTTGGTTCCTTCTCAATGAGCCAGGCCTTGTGTAGTCGGGCTATGGACATGCGACCTGTTGTTGTTTGGTTGCTCTGATTTACGGCACCATGATGGATGGAGCAGTTGTTTGGTTGCCTTAATTTGCGCTAGCACATGCATCACCACTCTCTCGTGCGTACGCGCATACAGGTCGCGCGAGCCAGGCTGTGTAGAAACGGATTCCAAATTCGTTTCCCACAAGCCAGGCTGCGAGGGTGTGCTGCACCTTGTCGGACAGGCCCTGGGACAAGTTCGCGCAACCAAACGCAGAAAGACTGCATCTCACGAACCAGGCCAGGCCATATCCGGCCAACCAAACAGGCTAAAAGTTTCTTCCCTCTGTTTTTCGTCGGCCTCCCCGGCCCACTTATGTAGGAAAAAATATCAATATTTATGTTTCAAATTGATTTACTATAAAAATATATTTCACAATTGATATAATGATGTTTATCTGATTAATACTTCTTTTCTATAGAGGTGATCAAAGTTCAAATGGTTTGACTCTTTAGGGAGTGAGAATTGCTTTTTTTTCCCCTTGGCAGAGGTAGTATCTCTGTCGGGTGAGGCATCAGTTGGTCAGGAACAGTGAAACTGTTTACAATCTTGGTAATCAACTTTTTTAGAAAATATTTATTACACCTTTTATTCCATTTTCCAATCAAGAAACAAATGTTCAACCAGACTAATTGCGGCTACGGCTGATTTATTGTGAGAGAAAAACAATGTTCCATGTCCTGTAAAGTACTCCCTTCAGTCCAAAAATAAGTGTCGTTCTAGAATTTTTGACTATCTTATTTCGATCATTCGTCTTATTCAAAAATTTTGTAAAAAAATTAATTATTTTATTACGAAATGATTCGTTATTAAAAGTACTTTAATCTTGATTTATTTATTTTTATATTTTCATAATTTTTTTAAACAAGACGAATGGTCAAACTGTCGATTTTAAAAAGTCAAAACGACACTTATTTTAGGACAGAGGAAGTAGGACTTTAAGTGAAGCAAACAGGCTGAAAGCAGCTCAAGCTCTCCTCCCCCCACCCCCCAAAACCTCAACACCCACCCACCCACCCACCAACACAACAACACACAACACACAACAACAAAAAAAAAAAAAAAAAAAAAAAAAAAAAAAAAAAAACCTGACACAATCCCAAGCATTGTTTTCTAATAGTATTATGGTCGGTAATTTTTACAACGTGTTTGGTTCACCAGATTGTAACGTAATTAGATTTCAGAGGATAACAGATAACGATACATCTCTTTGGTTAGACTTGTTGCCGTATCAGATACTGCGTAATCTATTTAAAGCTCATGCACTGCCGATTCCACCTGTTCCTGAGCGCTATCCGTGATACTGCTGTTCCGCGGCCACTGCTCGAGGCGTTTCCCATTACAGTATCCAACCAAACAAAAGCTACAATGAGTTGATTCCATTCCCCATTACGTTACCTCAGGATGAACCAAAAGCTATCTTAGATGTTTCTGGTCCTGACTGCTACTGTCACACAGATATCATGGCTCAGGTTTTGTTCTGACTCAACACTCTCTCCTTCAAGATCCTGAGGGCTTGTCCGATCCCATCCTGGGCACAGCATAGCAAAGTGAAAGTAAGTTTTCAATCTTTTTTGAAAATAATAGGCATGGGTCTATAATACCCTTGATAATACAATGATTGTAGAGTTCCATTGAGACAACGCACCTCAAAAGAAAGCCTGCCAGCAATTCTGGACGCCTGAGCTTTTATTTCCGGTGATAAAGATGATCTGATAGCTCCAACTAGCACATCTGCAGCATTGTGGATGCTCAAGGGCCTCATCATTATCTGGAACTAGATTTTGTCTTTGTAGGGGTTCAGGTGCCACTCCTAACCAGTGTAGCCTCTCTGACCAGTAAAATTGGTCCAGCAGGAAAGGACATGTTACCTGCATGAAAAGATTTAGTACAATGGATCCATCCCAAAGCAGGTAGCTATATCATTGAATGGTCAAGAAAATGCCGGTTCTGGAAGATAACGTATTAGTTTGAATTGGCATAAGAACTTAACTTTTTGTTATAGAATTACCAGGCTTGATGCTTCTTACACATCCAGGTATCACAAGTTTAGTAAAAGGACAAGAAAAGAGCAGCAGAAAGACAGCCTCAAATATGGGGGTGAAGCTATAGAAAGTGTTGTTGTCACCTGAGGGATTCCAGCAAGTAGTGCTGCAGCTGTTGATCCACTGTTATCAAAGCAGTAAAAACATAAATCTTTTGCTGAAGTGCCAGTGTCATGCAAGAATATGAATCAGACACTTGCCAATTAGAGAAAAGTTGAGCTCTTGCCTGCCAGCATGGTGAATAGCGGCTGCACATCTAGGAAAAAGCCAACTGTACGGTATTGATCTGAAAATTGTAACATTAATCACAACCAGTTCCACATGGCAGGACAAGCATATAATAACATCAAAATCTAGTACTCACCCTAAAAAGCAGAAAAGACGGCCATTAAAAAGGAGAGTGCTGTCACCACCAAGAGAAGATGACTCCACCCCTCTTGATTCATTTTCTGATGAAGCAATAGATTGGATGGCAGAATCCAATGGCTTGTATCCAGATGAAAAAAGGATGAATCTAAAATCTGTTGACTCTATGGCAGCCTTAAGCACCATTAAAAATGATTTAGGATTTCTAAGAAAGCCCATTCTGCACCAGATTGGTCATAAAAGAAAAATTGTAAGAAAAAGATCTAACAAATTTCTAAGAAGATTTGGAACGACACTAGGAAAAAACTCCTAAAAGCATAGAACATATATATCTGAAATGAAGCTAGAACACAGAATGCTTTGCAAAGTGCAAAGATTTCCAAATCTTTCAACTAACAGCCATATTTAACGGAAAAAAAGGCAACGGAAGCCGATCAACTTAGGTTCTACCGATCAACTTAGGTTCTACAATCTACATACTCTGATATAAACTACTTAAAAAGATTAGTTGGTGGTGGTGGTTAGTTATAAAGTTCTACTATGCCTTAACCCCGAGGACTTTCATGCATATGTGTATGCTCAGTGAATACTTTGTGCACAGCTGTACTGAATTTCTTTGAGGTTATGGGTTAATGATAGTCAGAAAATCTATCTGTAGCTTCAAGGTTAAAAAAAAATATTTGTGAATGATGAATAGCCTAATGAGTAGAGACATAATTTCAATATTTGTTGGCGATCCATTGTAATGCACAATCACCAGGATAGAAAGAGTAAAAATTTCAATTTGTTGGCGATCCATTGTAATGCACAATCACCAGGATAGAAAGAGTAAAAACACCGTTTTCAAGAAAAAAAAAAGAGTAAAAATACCAACACGAGTAATATTGAATGAGAAACACACCTACCAATGGAACTTAATCCTACAAATATAGGACTTGATGAATAAGCATTCCTTATGAGGAAGTGTTCCACCGAAGAATGGTTTGCACACAAAATACCCCCAAATGAAGAATTGATATTTCCAGACAACTCCATGCATTTGTCGCAAGAAAATTGCCAAGCCATAGGAAGAAACCAAAAGCCACAAGCATGAGCATTGAATGGCCAATATCCTACCATGATGTTATGTAAAACATTGCTGAAATTAGGTACATGAATTTAGAGAAATATAAACATCTACGATGATTTTAGAAAGATGTGGGAGCACCAGAGCTCACCTGGGCACTCCACAATTTCTTTGCTGAAACCATACCTGGAAAACATAACTGATAATCATTTATCCAGTATAAAATAATACAAGGGTGGTTTATCATTGTACACTTAATTACCATCAATCCATCACAATATATCATTTCCTAAGTTTAGCATTGTCATAGCAGTAGCTCACAGAATATAGAATATGAAGGTGTATTAACTTGATTATTCTCATATAAAAGGCTTCATATTAATGATGAAAGACATGATACTAACAGTAATAAAGGTGACTCCTCTCGCACATGCCACAAAGGAAGATTGGTTACTGGATCCTGCAGTTATCAGAAAACCTGACCTCAGTAATGTTCCAGCAGCTTAAATAGGACTGCAAACATACAAACAGAAACAACTATAGATGATACTCACTGTGAAAGGAATAGGGCTAAGATTCAGACAATCATTTCTCCATGATCCCCAGCTTTCAGTGAAGAGTGCCCACATCCAGTGGATAATGTCAGTCCAGCAGACCTGCCCATTGCTTTACAACATTAATGTAGTGTTTCCTCCCCCCCCCCCCCCCCCCCCCTGCAATGCTTAAGAGGCACACAACATTTCTCACACATTTCAGAAGCTAACATATGAGAATCTGCAATGTCTGTGCCACAGATGCAGCGATAGAATAAAATTCACACAGCGCATGAGTGTGGGAAACCTGATAACTACGTAGAATGGTAAAAGTTTCAGCCTCAAGGATCAAATGGATATCCCAACTGCTCTATAAGGCTTGGTGTCTACAGAACCAAGTGCTCCATGTTTCCTCTTATATGACAATGGGTACCGTGTGAAATACAGAAAATGGTAATACTCATGAAACTATGTCTTTAGAATACGGACCAATTTATCTGCATGCCATGCAGATAAGTTAAATAGAGTGTCAACTTTAAAAAATATGTTTGCCAATCCAAAACTAACAAATCCAATAAGAAAAAAGATTCAAGAGGGAAAGCACTGTTACGAGGCATCATTCTGTACCGTGTTTGCAGGAGCTTCTTGGAAGTACTTGTACAGTAGAGGAAAAGTCTGTTTAAATTGACGTTCAAATGATGTAGGAGCACTGAAAAAAAGCAAGTGCTAGAATTAAATTATTGAAAATGAGGCTTAAACAGACTAAAACTACTGATACATATATAATAGAGTATATGTGAAATCGAAATCAATATAGCCCAAGTACCTATATGGAACAAAATAGGGAGCAGCAATGACGCACTTTACTTGGAATAGTTCTGCAAGGTGCCAACCTTCCTAAATCATGAGATGACTCGTATTATCATAGCATGAAAACATTTTGTTGATGAATTAGGTTATTAGAAATAACTCTCGTTTCCCAAATATAGAGATGCTTGGTTAAATTTAGGATTAAGTCCACTTTTGACCCCTCAACTCTTGCTTTTGTCTAATTTTAACCCCCAACTATAAAACCGTCTACCTCTGGCACCTCAACTATCAAAACCATTTATTTTAACCACAGCGCCATCGAAAACCACTCCACATCGCCTCAAGGGTCAAAATTGAATGGTTTTGATAGTTGAAGTGTCAAAGTTAGACATAAGCAAGAATTGAGTGGCTAAAAATAGACTTAATCAACTAATTTAGTTTTTTTAAATATTTATGAAAAATAGACTTATCGATAAATATTTTATGTATTAAATTATTAGAGAAGTTTGATAAATATACAATTCTATTTAAACATTATGTGATAGTTTGCCTAATAATGTGATATTCGCGGATATATCCTCTGTCATGTGTGATGAAAAAAAGAAATCTTCAGCATGTGTTGTTAATCAGGACCGCCACTTTAACTCAACAGGATATTTTGAACAAACAATAGAACCAAGTTTCAACCCGATACATGAACAAATACATTACTTAGTGACTTACCAAAGCAAAGAAATTGATCACAATAAAATCCCCACTAACACTTGGGTCGTTTCCAAAAACTTCTTCCACAGAAGACAAGCATTCTTTCCTGTGCTCTGCCTGAATGGAGTTTTTCCGCATTGAAAAGGACTCACCCTCATGATTTGATTGAATAGAATCGCCTAAGAAAGATGGTTGCATGAATAATCGTTTTTTTTTCAGGAAAAAACTGGACCACATATGATTCGATTAGCTCATTAGCCTCCTGGCATTTGCACTTACTTGAGATATTCTCTACCTGTTCGGCGGCGAGGACAGGTGGGCTTGACACAGGCATGTATCTAACATTGCTGGCCGCTAGATGCGCTGACAAACTCTGCGCCAAGTTCACTACATTATGGCACATGAAGTAAACCGGAGTATGAAAATTGTTCCCCTTCTCTTACCCGGTGCGCTGAATGAGTGATGAACACAACAGCATACTCCAGTTGGTCACGCGCGAAAGCGGCAGCAAGCGCCTACAGAACGAATACGGATGGAATCAAATTGAAAGCACAGCCCCCCAAACTAAATCGAGTCCATGACGGAGCTAAAGGAAGCAAAATCGTCTCCAGAAGTCAGCTGCTAGAGGGGAAGGTAAAGAAATAGAAGCATACTGCGATGGGGAAGACGTCGCCTTGAGTACCGAAGGCCATGAAGACGGCGCGAGGCCGGCGGCCGCCGCCGCCGCCGCCTTCCATTGTCGCCTCGCAAATTTGGGGCCTCGTGCGTGCCTCGCCGGCGGGCTGACGCGGAAAGCCGGAAAGGCCTAGGCGGGCGCTGTCTTTGGGCTACTGATGGGCCGATTCACCTCTCAGCCAACTTTTTTTTCATTTATTAAATAAATAAATAACCCAACCAAAAGCCTTAATTGGGCTTTTGCTCAAGAAAAAGGAACCGTGTGTAAAACTGCAAATGCTTGACTGAAATAGCAGGTGAAAAAAATCCACAATTGTACAACTACTCCCTCAGTCCCAATGAATATGTAATTCTCATATTCCAATGAATCAACCATCGCAAATTTTGACTGAAATTATATAAGAAAAATACTAACTCTTGTTAAACAAAAATAAGTACCGTTAGATCAGTTATGAAATATATATTCATAATAAAATTATTTTGACAGAAATGTCAATACTTTTTTCTATAAACTTGGTCAGAGTTGACACAATTTGATCGGCACACTTCCCATAATTGCATATTCAGTGGAACGAAGGGAGTACAACAATCACTCTATTCGGCTGAGCTGAAATTCGAGTGGGCTGAATTCTACGGCTGAATTGTTGTAAGAGTAAAAATACTATTCTATATTTAAAATAAGTTAAATCTAACTCAAACGAACAAGTGTCCTCTGAAGGGGGGAAAAAAAAAACTCAACTACTAATTGCCATGCATTGTTCTATTTTACTTCCACGCCGATAAGTGGATCATGAGCACATCGCCTACCCTGCCTCAACCTCCCTGTCTGGCAAGTCGCGACCATATAGGGTTTTGCTAACGTATAATTAAGAAGCTCAAAACATATAAATACCACGTTAATGGGAGCAAATAAAAAAGCTTACTGCTGCCTTGACAACAACAAAAAACTGCATATGCTGTTCTATTTCCCACTTATCACTCATGCCATTATTTATATATGGGAATGAACTCAACAATCTATATAGCACTTTTGTTTACAAGCATTTGGGTAAAGTGTATTCTACGTCATTTCGGTCCTAGAAGTATTTAAGGCTATCTCCAACCAACACTACCCAAATCCAACACCCATTCTCCAATTTGGACCTCCAATAGTAAAAAGCATCTCGACCCATTTACTCCCTTCTCCAACAGCGCCACTCATTCGCTCCCTTCCTCCTCTGGCAAGGGTGCCGCTCTACCCCGATGCATCTCGACCTCGACGCTTCCTTCGCCGTCGACGCGGCGGCGGCGCAGGCCGCACCAACCGGCGGGGACGCCTCCTCCCACTCGCGCGGTTTCTTCACGCGACGCTTGGTCGTTAGTGCTTCCCGCCCACCGTGCGCGCGCTCGCGGCGGTCATCTCTCTCGACGGTCGAAGCTCCTCCAGGCGACCCCTCCCAGCGCGGTCGGAGCTCCTCCCCGGCCCCTCCTTGGCTTCACCTTGCCGCACGCACGGGGCGTGGCGAGTAGGGGCCACCTCCACCGGCACTCTTCCTCCTCGACGCGCGCTCACCTTCGACTGCGGCTGTCCGACTCCAGCGAGAAGGACGGAAAGGTGGGGCTCCTACTATTTGCATATGTGGAGAGAGAATAGGCATTTTTGCATTGCTGCTTGACTCGGACGCAAAATGAGTATCCCGTTTGCCTCTTCTGTTGGACAACCTTTTCTACCTTGAAAATTACTGCGCGTGATTGTTGGTATTTTTAACATCACTTCATGTTAAGTTGTCATCCCTAATATGATGCCAAAAACCAAAGGTAAAATAAACTTCACTTGCCTACTAAAAAATAATACTATAGAATATATCCGCAAGCGCACAGATAATTCTCCCATTGTAGCACTTCACCCGGTAAGTATTCCGAATATCGTTGATTTATTTTATGCCAAAAGGATAAAGGTGGCATTCTACTCATTAGAATAATCTACTATAATGATTAGAAAGATAAATGTGCAGACCTATGATAACCCAGTAACTCTAGTGCTTTAACGATAAATAGGTCAATAATAAATGGTAAATGATAACTGAATAAATGAGGTAAATAGTATTTCAGAGATAGAATATAGAGACTCACTAATGTAGTAAGACAATCTCGAGATTCGGCTAAAGTAAAGGAAAGCTATGTAATTACTAAATACAAAGTCTACTAGCCTACGTCACATTACATATCTTCATCTATAGCATAATCAACTCAAAAAACATCATAAGAAGTATCATCTAATGAGGATATTAAGACACAAGGGTCACCTCCTTTGCGACCACGCTCTGCTCGTCCTACGTATGAGGGGTGGACTACAGAGAAACCAACGCAGCTGTCACCTACGCGGACTACCACACGACCCGGCACGTCAGGGTGCCTCCGTAGGTACACAATATATCTACACACCACGTCTACATAATGCATACTACCTAACTCACTCGAGTACTGAATTAGGCGCTTTACGATCAAATAACAATAATCATCACCAATCACAACTATATCGAATATGCAACTAGAATAAACTAAGAACTGAATAAGTAGAATATATTAAAATAAAGCAAAGTCATAATGAGATACAAGATAATATTACCGATCTCTAGACGAACGGATCTGGAATCCCGAGTGTAGTGCCTAACTCTACTTGAACTTTACTAGACGCCTAAATTATGAACTTGAAGAACTAGAGCCCTATTTCTAATCTCTGAAAACCCTAACTTCTATCTACTCTTGACGAATGAAGCAGGAGGAATGAATTGGTGCTCTGAGAGGGGGTCTGCCCCTTTATTTATAGCCCGGTAGGATGAACGTGCGCCGTGGGATCAAACCAACTTGAACAAAGGGCCCAGATGACTCCAGAGAGGCGGTGGAAGAAAACTCCAAAAGGTAGGCCGAAACCCTAGAGGAAGGCGCCGGCTGACCCCACCCTGGCGCTGGCCAACCCCACCCTGGCGCCGGCCGGCCCCACCCTGGTAGGTCTCGGGCCCCGGTGCTTCGGGTGTGTTCCAGATGCTTCTAGTGTTCTCGTGATGATGTTTCCTTGGCGGTTAAATTTTATGGTAATTAAGCACTTTAATTATTTTTTAAGCCTTTCTGGAATAATCCCTGAAAAATACACGATTCACCAAAACTCGTGGAATTTGTCAGTAATAACCCCTATGCTTTTATTATTGATCTTCCCTTGACATTAGTTGACGGTATAAAATTGGTACTTAACGACCGTCAACAGTGATGTATTTTGCGTTTGCCTCTCCTTTTGCCTATCCTGTTGGAGTCAGTCTAAACTTGGTGAAACTGCATCAGGTGAAACACAAATTACATTAGAGAAACTTAATGATATAATTTGTAACCATTATTCTTAGGCCCCATTTGGATCCTTGGAATTGAATTTATTTTAAGGATTATAATTTACACACATATTAATGAACTTAATGTGGTTGTATATATATTATATTTATATATTTTTATTGGCTATACAAGAGAGATACTTATGTGTTGTATTTTTACCGTGTATGAGCGAGTTAAAGAGCATGCTATAAATTACAAAGTAGAAATATAGCATGGTGATCAATAGAATCAAATTTCACCTCTCACCCTATGAATTTAATATAGGCTAATACGTGAACTTTAGAAAGTGGTGGAATGTGACATTCTAAGTAAAATAGTCTAAGTTGTTAACTAGATTTTAATTCTTCCAATTCCAAGGATCCAAACGGGGCCTTAGTGTATTTTTATATATGTCAAAAAGAGACAAAACGAGTATGCTGGCAAAAATGTAAATAAGCCTTGTGAAAGATATCTTGTAGTCTATATAGTTGAGTACAATGGTAGTTGTGGGTACTTAGATACACTTGGTACAAGATGAGCACTACAAGAAACTTGTTAATCGGTGATGGATTTACAAACCATGTAACAACCCTAAAAATCCACACAATCTAAAAATCCCAACCAATTAAAATTTTTCATTTATTTATTGTGAAAACCCATTTTTCTTGTGCAAGCATATAGGTTTTATTATGAATTTGGTAAATAAAGGAGTGTAGTTTGCATTTTTATTTCTATTCACATAGAATAATAGCCTATGCATCACATTTGGGATTTATTGCAATTTATGTTTGAATTTACTCAATATTTAAAATGGGCAATATATGTATATATACACTAAAATGAAAATAGAAAAGTAAAAAGAGAGTTAGGCCAGCCATTCGGCCAGCCGGGTCGCTAAGCCAGCCCAAGCCAGCCCGACCTTCCTCTCCTCACCTCACCGCGCGCGGCCCACGTTGCGGCTCGGCAGCGCGCGCGCGACCGGCACACACACTCGCGCTCGCTGCCAACCCGACCCCGCCTGTCAGCCGCTCTCGCCCCCACTGTTCTTCTTCCTCACGAAGGCGACGCGCCTGCCGGGGGTGTCGCGCGAATGGCGTGACCCCGGTCCCACAGCCGACAGCATGGCAGAGCCCTGACCCCGCTGTCCCCCTCCTGTCCCCTCCTTCCTTGGCCGTCAAGCGAGCCCGCGTGCACCCTGAAGCCCTAGCGTCGAGCGGCCGAAGCCCTCTGATCTACCGAGATCAATCACGGCCGTCCGCCATGGGAACCTGCCAAGCTCGCCTATAAATTGGAGCACCCCGAAGCCCTACCCTCATTTCCCCTCGCCGCCACCGCAGCACAGACCGGCACACCGCACCAAACCGAGAGAGAGAGCGTAGGAGAAGGGCGGAGCAGAGGAGGAGAAGCTGCCGGAGCGCCGCCGCCGCGGAGCACGCCGGAGCCGGACACGGAGGAGAAGCCCGAGCTGCGGACGAGGAGCGGCACGGCACTGCGATCGCTCTGCACGGCTCCGACTCGCCACTGCACCGCCATCCTAGCTTCACCGACACCACAGTGAGCCACCGCACGCCATGTCCGAACCTTGCCCTGCTTTTGCCATGGCGTTCCACCCTCGGGACCCGCAGGCACGAGCCTTTACCGGCTCGGGAAGATCACCTGCACCATGCACTCATTCGACCGGCCGAAACCCCGAACTACAAGCTTGCTAGACCGAGAACGCAGCACGACGCGTTCTCGGCGGAGCGCGCTCACCACCGACGCGTTCCGACGCCGAATCACCCGTTCCGAGCAATCCGACTAGCACCCGTATAGGTTAGAGCGTCGTGGAGCACCGCCACGACCCCTTGAGCTAGCTACGCGGATCTAAGCGCTAGAGGAAGCCTGAATCGCCTTGGCCGCGTGCGCCGCGACCTTACCGGAGCGCCGCCGCGAGCCGTAGCCAAAAGAAGGTCATGCCATGGCTAAAGTTCGCCACCAGAGTGTTGTATGCCTCTCTGGCCTCACCAATTTGACAAGACCGCATTCGATTGAACCAATACTTGGTCGTAGCCGCGATGCCGCTTTCCGCCATCGTCGGCGACACGCCGCCGCCACAACCGAGCACCTTGGAAAGCTCGGTAGCCAAAATTGGTAGTTGGTATACCATCGCCATAGACCCTGGACGCGTAAACATCTCCTAGAAGACCCCCTTAGCCCCGCCAGAACCTCACAGTCGCGACGACATCGCCGCCGACACGTTCCGCCTCGCCTAAAATCCGTTCCGAGAACCCCCGGTCGCCTCGCGCTGCGGAGAAATGCCGCCGAGGTTCGCCAAGTCTGCCTCGGCACCGCCGCTAGATAGCCGAGCCCTGTCTTGCCGAAATATGGTCATCGCCGCCCTGTCATCGTCCGCCGCACCGGAGAGACACCGCCGCCTTGAACAGACGCCCTGGAACCCTGCTAGCACCAAATCTCCGATTCGCCCGAGCCTCCCCAGGAGAGCTCGGGAGAGCAGCACCCTCGGCGCACCAAATCTCCGATTCGCCCGAGCCTCCCCAGGAGAGCTCGGGAGAGCAGCACCCTCGGCGCACCAAATCTCCGATTCGCCCGAGCCTCCCCAGGAGAGCTCGGGAGAGCGGCACCCTCGGGCGCCCAAATTTCCGATTCGCCCGAGCCTCACCGGGAGAGCTCGGGAGAGCGGCACCCTCGGGCGCCCAAATTTCCGATTCGCCCGAGCCTCACCGGGAGAGCTCGGGAGAGCAGCCCCTTCGGCGCCCACATTTCCGATTCGCCCGAGCCTCCGCGGAGACCTCGGGAGAGCGGCACCCTCGGGCGCCCAAATGTCCGATTCGCCCGAACCTCCGCGGGAGACCTCGGGAGAACGGCACCCTCGGCGCCCCGAATCTCCGATTCGCCCGAGCCCCGCCGAGCTAAACCGAACTACGCCGAGCACCGCCGAGCTACCACCGACCACCGCCGAGCCACGCCGAGCTACGCCAACTCCGGCAACTCTCTGGGAACCAGCATCGAACACCTGGTGGGCGACCATCGGGTCTGTGTTCTGTTGAGGCACCACTTGCCGCACTACTGGACCCGCGCGCCACGTGGACCAATCCCAAGCTGCCCCTGATTAACCGACCAGTTTTCCCATTTTCAGAAAATAGGATAATCTTCGGAAATTCATAACTTATTCATACGATGTCCAAAAATTGCGCACCATATATCAAAATTCTCAGAAAAATGAGATCTACAATCTAAGACTGTGTTTGTGTGCATTTGGCTCTTTATTTTATTGGATTTTTCTGAAATACTCTATAGGAGTCGCTGACGCGACTATTTCGTGTTCGATTTCAGAGCCGGAGGAGGATCTGACTAAGGAAGACGACCACGAGTACTTTCAGGAGCTAGGAGACGACTACGAAGGTGCCACGTCCCACCAAATCCTTAGATCCTATTACGCATTGCAAATGACATTGTTGCTATTGCTTTATGATTATGTATGGATTGGTTGCATGGTAGTATATTTGAATTCCCTGCCTTGATAAGACTTTACCCTGCTGTCCGCTGCTAGGTTAGCTGCTGCTTATTTTACTGTTACTCTTCCACTACTTACTACTTGCTATATGCTATGTGGTGGAATTGGGACGGTGTATAACTGATTATAACTACTGGGAGAGGGTGCTGCGTGCGTCTTGGGTGCGTGGTAAGGGTTGATGTCGACCAAGTGGGATGTGAGACAAGCCCATAGGGCAAGTCGTGCCGGGGGTGCAACCTGGGCATCCCCAAGCGAGATACCTGTGGCGGGTAAAGTTGTTGAGGAGGTTCCGGGTGGGATAGCCTTGGTGGTTTGAAGCCCGTGGACGGAGGTGCTGTGATAGCACGGGGAGAGTATCCCCTAAGTGGAGATGCCTGCTTGGTCAAACCTAGGATGGACTAGTTTCAGGTTCATGGGAATCCTTTTCTACTCACTCGCTTCTGATGGGCGGGAGACGGCTGGACTACTTGGTAGGACGGTGCCACTACTGCTAGGTTGAAAGGTGATAAGGGTGGGCGGAGACGGTCGATGGGTTCCCGTTCCGTCCTAGATGCACAGTACCACTGGATGGGCCCGGTACTGTGTCTCCCAGTCTCAGCATAACGGTGTAGGATCCGGAATATCCCAGGGCTGAGTGGTAGGGTGGCATCGACCTAGGCAAGCAAGCACCCGGAGTTCTGCCTAGGTGTTTGTGCAACACCTATGATGGCTAATCTTGTGAGTAGTGAAACCTCTGCAGAGTGTATGGTTGATCGATCGATACATATGCCAACCTGTTGGCTATGGACCTTTCCTGTGAAGCTTCTACTAGTGTAGTGAGTGTTCTCTTCTCCCCCTGGATGACATTTTTCCGGCAGTGTACCCGTTGTGGTAGTGTGCCGCTGAGATAGGCCCGAGAGGGAGTTGGGCCTGTCGAATGAGAGCGAGGTGTGGGTATGTGAGGTGTGGTGATGGGAAAAGGGATGATGGTGTTAACTGGTGATAAAACTTGACTAATTAAACATTGATTACAGCTGCATAGGAAAAACCTCAGCCTATAGGTCTGCTTGTATAGCCTTGCATCCACTTTCCACAAAGCAAATGCTGCATAGGTGGGCTCCGTGGCCAGTACAAATCGTACTGATAAATTTGCTGTCAGGTGACGAGAATGAGTACGACTTCGAGGGAGATGATGACGAGGAATAGGGTCACGTGCTACACTCAAGTTGGCCGTGAAGGATGAATCGCTTCCGCATCTTCTAAAGCTTCTCTGAATGTTGATTCCGCCAGTGTGGCGATGTAATAAATGTTTATGTAAGACTTAATTATCGTTGTATGGATCCTGGTGTCAACTGAGATATGGGTAATTTCATGGATTGTCCCAAGCAATCTGTTGAATTACAATTCGAGCCTGTGGATTTCCCTTCGTGGAAATCGAGGTTGTTTCAGTTGGTATCGGAGCCATACTTGACTGTAGGACGAGACCCATAGAGAATGGACGTTAGAATAGGAAGCCAGACTCTCTTTCGGTTATATTACCGACCTTGCATTCACTTTTTATGCAATGGCTTATCTAATACAAGGACCTGCTAATCCGTTTCTTGAAAAATTCGCAGATGACCAGCCTTGGACCACCACTTCGTCCACTGCACGATGGCACTATTGAGATCCCGATCAAATGGCCATTGACCTTATGCACCAGTAGCTTATGGGACCCTACGTGGCCCTTAGACTAGTGATACCATGAGTTGTCCTATCATTGGCTATCTGCGCATAGCACGATCTTCTTAGCAGCTAGGAACATCCTTTATATAATAATAACCATGTGATGAGTGACATTTGGATCTTATGCTTCTTATGGTTCTCTATGCTTCTTTGGTTGAGTGTAGGATAGCCTGAAAAATGTTTTAATTCATTTAAATCGTTGAAAACATCTAACTCCTACTTAAACCACTACAAGATTATTACTGCACTGAGCACGTACCTAATAGCTTCAGATGTCGATGAGACGTTCCGCGCGCCTGGAGAACCGCCAGCCCTCCCCTGCACCTGCGCCAGGACGCGGGCGTGGTCGCAACCGTGGACGCCCAGCTGGCAGACGTGCTGGAGTTAACCTGGAAGAAGAGCTGCGCCGGGCAGAGAATGCACCACCGGTGAACGATCCGCCACCACAAGGCGAGAACGTGCCTCGGCCACCGCCACCGCCGCCGCCACCGACGTTGGCGGAAGTGATGGCTCAGCAGACCCAGCTGCTGAATGCCATAGCTGCTGGGATGAACAGGCACCACGGGCCACCCCAGAATGACTTCCAAAGGAAACTGGAGGGTTTCCTGAAGCTGAGGCCACCTACCTTCGACGGGACCGACAGCGATCCCCTCGCTGCCGACGATTGGCTTAAAGGGATGGAGAAGAAGCTGGACCTGACCACTTGCTCCGACGAGGAGTGTGTTGGGATTGCTAGCCACCAGCTGACCGGTGCTGCACGGGCATGGTGGGACAACTACACCAGCGCTCACGAGGATCCAGCCCGCATTGACTGGGATGAGTTCACCGAGGCTTTCCGTGACCACCACATTCCTGAGGGAGTCATGGAGGCCAAGGAGAACGAGTTTCGTAACATCTCCCAGGGAGCTGATCGGATCCACGAGTACACCACCCGCTTCAACTGCTTGCTCCGCTACGCACCTGCGTCTTGCGTGAGTTCCGAGAAGGAAAAGATGTACTACTACAGGAAGGGACTTCAGACCAAGATCAGGTTGGCTCTGTCAGGGAACAAGAGCTACACTCTGCGTGAGCTGATTGACCGCTGTATTGAGATCGAGAAGGATCGCATGGAAGCACGACTGGAATTCGAGGCCCAGAACAAGGGAAAGAAGCGCCGCTCTGAGGGACCCGCTCGCACTGCTCCACCCCAGAGACAGCGAACGGGTGCACCTCCGCCTTTCCGAACCCGCCAGGGACCTTCTTCGGGAACGAGCCGTGGTGGTACCAACAGCAGCAACTATCACCGCCCCGCTCAGACCTACCCTGCGCCGACTCGAGCTGTGCAGAACACACCCGCCCCCGCTACCAACACGCCAAGGACAAGCAATTGGAAGGCTCCTGCGACAGCCACAGCAGGCAGTGCGCCCTTCACTTGCTTTGGATGCGGAAAGCCGGGACACCGTGTGGCTGTGTGCCCCGACCTCAACCGTGCACCAGCAGCTGCACAGGGCACACCAAACCGGGGATCTGCTACCCGAGGAAGACTGAACCACATGACCGCTGAGGAAGCTGAAGCTGCACCTGATGCTGTGTACGGTACGTTCCTAGTTCAGGGTAACATGGCTACAGTTCTGTTCGATTCGGGAGCTACATGTTCATACATTTCATCTGCATATACACGTAAGCATAACATACCTGTAACCCCGAGAGCAAACCCCATCCTAACTAGCTCGCCCTTAGGAACCTTCAGAAGCATTCACATATGTAGGGGAGTGATAATCACAATCGAGGGACTTGACTTTCAAGCTGACCTAACCCTACTACCCTCCAATAGCTTAGATGTCATCTTAGGCATGGACTGGCTAACCAAACACCGGGGAGTGATATCTTGTTCACCTAGATATGTTCAGGTAACCCACCCTTGGGGAACAGCCGTCCGATGTATACCCCAAACCGAGAGAGTCCAAACCCTCCTATGTGCCCTGGAGACTAAAGCAAATAAGACAGAGCTGACATTCAGAGATGTGCCAGTAGTCTGTGAGTTCAATGACGTATTTCCAGAGGAGTTGCCAGGAATGCCACCAGATAGAGATGTGGAGTTTGTTATAGAGCTGATGCCAGGGACTGCACCGATTGCCAAAAGACCCTACAGAATGTCGGCTGATGAGTTGAAGGAACTCAAGAAGCAGCTGGGAGAATTACTGGAGAAGGGCTTCATTAGGCCTAGTGCTTCGCCCTGGGGATCTCCCGTTTTGTTTGTCAAGAAGAAGGATGGCACGATGAGGATGTGCATTGACTACCGGAATCTGAATGCGGTTACAGTCAAGAATAAGTACCCATTGCCCCGCATCGATGATCTGTTAGATCAACTGAGCAAGGCCAAGTACTTCTCGAAGATCGATCTCCGATCAGGGTATCATCAGATGAAGATCAGGGAAGAAGATATCCCGAAGACTGCATTTGTCACTAGATATGGACAGTATGAGTGCACAGTAGTCTCATTTGGACTCACTAATGCTCCAGCATACTTCATGAACATGATGAACAAGATCTTCATGAATGAGCTAGACAGATTTGTGGTAGTATTCATTGATGATATATTGGTTTATTCAGCCACAAAAGAGGAACATGAACATCATCTGAGGACCGTATTGGAGAGGTTGTCTCGCAACCAGCTATACGCCAAATTCTCCAAGTGCGAATTCTGGCTTGAGGAAGTTGCTTTCCTTGGACACGTACTGTCAGGAGAAGGAGTCGCAGTAGACCCAGCCAAAATTGAAGCTGTGAAAGAGTGGGAACAACCCTGTAATGTGTCAGAAATCAGAAGCTTTTTGGTACTTGCAGGATACTATCGCAGATTTATTGAGAATTTCTCCAAGATTGCAAGACCCATGACCAACTTGCTGAAGAAAGAGAACAAGTTTATATGGACTCCTGAATGCGAGAAGAGTTTTCAGACCTTGAAGGAGAAGCTCACTACTACACCTGTACTAGCCCTGCCCGATATTCACAAGGATTTTGTTGTATATTGTGATGCCTCTCGGCAAGGTTTGGGCTGTGTACTAATGCAAGAAGGAAGAGTGATAGCTTATGCCTCAAGACAGTTGAAGGAGCATGAGCAGCGATACCCGACTCATGACCTAGAACTTGCAGCCGTGGTACATGCACTCAAGATTTGGAGACACTATCTAATAAGCAACAAGTGTGACATCTACACTGACCACAAGAGCCTGAAGTACTTCTTCACTCAGGAAGATCTGAATATGAGACAGCGCAGATGGCTAGAACTCATCAAGGACTATGATCTTGAGATCCATTATCACCCAGGAAAGGCCAATGTTGTCGCTGATGCACTTAGCCGCAAAAGCTACTGCCATACCCTCATCACCAACTCTATGCCACCTGAGCTCAGGAGAGAGTTCGACGCATTCCAGCTCGAGGTAGTCTCCTATGGCATGCTAAATGAGCTTCGCGTCGAGTACAATCTCACCTCACGAATCCGTGAAGCACAAAAGAACTGTCCTGAGATAGACTATATCCGTGGTTTGATGAAGCTGGGAAGAGGCCCTGAGTACCGAGAAGATGAGCAGGGAACTGTATGGTACAAAGATAGAATCTGTGTACCGACGGATTCAGCGATACGAGAAGAGATTCTGTCAGAAGGGCATGACTCCAAATATTGCATTCACCCAGGGTCAGCCAAGATGTACCATGATCTAAGGAAGCACTTCTGGTGGGAGAATATGAAGACAGACATTGCAGGGCATGTAGCCCGATGTGATACATGCAATAGAATCAAGGCCGAACATCAGAGACCAGCAGGGTTGCTACAACCAGTTGAGATACTAGAATGGAAGTGGGAGTGCATATCCATGGACTTCATAATAGGACTGCCCCGATCCGAGCATGGATATGATTCTATATGGGTAATAGTGGACCGTCTAAGCAAAGTTGCACATTTTATACCGGTCAAAAGGAAGTATAGAGTTGAAAAGCTAGCAGATCTGTACGTATCAAACATTTTGAAGTTACATGGGGCGCCTCTGAGTATTATATCTGACCGAGGCTCACAGTTCGTATCACAGTTCTGGAAATCCTTGCACAAGTCCATCGGAACCAAGCTCGACTATAGCACCGCATACCACCCGCAAACGGATGGGCAAACAGAAAGAGTGAACCAGATTCTCGAGGACATGTTACGAGCTTGCGTATTGAGGTACAAGGAAGGATGGGAGAGCTGTCTACCCCACGCCGAGTTCTCATACAACAACAGTTATCAAACAAGCATTAAGATGTCTCCATTTGAAGCGTTGTATGGAAGACCGTGCAGAACCCCGCTAATGTGGTCAGAATCAGGTGAGAGGACATTCTTCGGTCCTGCTAAGATTGTGGAAGCAGAAGAAGGTGTTGCCCAAGTAAGAGAGAATTTGAGGATTGCACAGAGTAGGCAAAAGAGCTATGCAGATAGAAGACGTAGAGAGCTTGAGTTCGAGGTTGGGGATTATGTCTACCTCAAGGTATCTCCACTTCGTGGCACTGTCAGATTCCACGTAAAAGGGAAATTGGCACCAAGATATGTTGGGCCATACAAGATCTGTAAAAGGGTTGGAAAGCTTGCTTACAAGCTAGAACTACCGGAGGAATTATCTGGAGTACACCCCGTGTTCCATGTCTCGCAATTAAGGAAGTGTTTGAAGCTTCCCGAGGAGCAAGTTCCTACGGATGCATTAGACCTGCAAGACACACTTGAATACAAGGAACATCCGATCAAGATCTTGGCACGAGACACCAAAGAGACGCGAAACAAAACCATTTCGATGTGCAAGGTACAGTGGAGCAATCACACTGAAAGGGAAGCTACATGGGAGAAAGAATCGGACTTGCGGATTATGTTTCCTTACCTCTTCGATGGGTACGTTATCCCTGAATCTCGAGGTCGAGATCCTAATGAGGGGGGAGGACTGTAACAACCCTAAAAATCCACACAATCTAAAAATCCCAACCAATTAAAATTTTTCATTTATTTATTGTGAAAACCCATTTTTCTTGTGCAAGCATATAGGTTTTATTATGAATTTGGTAAATAAAGGAGTGTAGTTTGCATTTTTATTTCCATTCACATAGAATAATAGCCTATGCATCACATTTGGGATTTATTGCAATTTATGTTTGAATTTACTCAATATTTAAAATGGGCAATATATGTATATATACACTAAAATGAAAATAGAAAAGGAAAAAGAGAGTTAGCCCAGCCATTCGGCCAGCCGGGTCGCTAAGCCAGCCCAAGCCAGCCCGACCTTCCTCTCCTCACCTCACCGCGCGCGGCCCACGTTGCGGCTCGGCAGCGCGCGCGCGACCGGCACACACACTCGCGCTCGCTGCCAACCCGGCCCCGCCTGTCAGCCGCTCTCGCCCCCCACTGTTCTTCTTCCTCACGAAGGCGACGCGCCTGCCGGGGGTGTCCGCGAATGGCGTGACCCCGGTCCCACAGCCGACAGCATGGCAGAGCCCTGACCCCGCTGTCCCCCTCCTGTCCCCTCCTTCCTTGGCCGCCAAGCGAGCCCGCGTGCACCCTGAAGCCCTAGCGTCGAGCGGCCGAAGCCCTCTGATCTACCGAGATCAATCGCGGCCGTCCGCCATGGGAACCTGCCAAGCTCGCCTATAAATTGGAGCACCCCGAAGCCCTACCCTCATTTCCCCTCGCCGCCACCGCAGCACAGACCGGCACACCGCACCAAACCGAGAGAGAGAGAGCGTAGGAGAAGGGCGGAGCAGAGGAGGAGAAGCTGCCGGAGCGCCGCCGCCGCGGAGCACGCCGGAGCCGGACACGGAGGAGAAGCCCGAGCTGCGGACGAGGAGCGGCACGGCACTGCGATCGCTCTGCACGGCTCCGACTCGCCACTGCACCGCCATCCTAGCTTCACCGACACCACGGTGAGCCACCGCACGCCATGTCCGAACCTTGCCCTGCTTTTGCCATGGCGTTCCACCCTCGGGACCCGCAGGCACGAGCCTTTACCGGCTCGGGAAGATCACCTGCACCATGCACTCATTCGACCGGCCGAAACCCCGGACTACAAGCTTGCTAGACCGAGAACGCAGCACGACGCGTTCTCGGCGGAGCGCGCTCACCACCGACGCGTTCCGACGCCGAATCACCCGTTCCGAGCAATCCGACTAGCACCCGTATAGGTTAGAGCGTCGTGGAGCACCGCCACGACCCCTTGAGCTAGCTACGCGGATCTAAGCGCTAGAGGAAGCCTGAATCGCCTTGGCCGCGTGCGCCGCGACCTTACCGGAGCGCCGCCGCGAGCCGTAGCCAAAAGAAGGTCATGCCATGGCTAAAGTTCGCCACCAGAGTGTTGTATGCCTCTCTGGCCTCACCAATTTGACAAGACCGCATTCGATTGAACCAATACTTGGTCGTAGCCGCGATGCCGCTTTCCGCCATCGTCGGCGACACGCCGCCGCCACAACCGAGCACCTTGGAAAGCTCGGTAGCCAAAATTGGTAGTTGGTATACCATCGCCATAGACCCTGGACGCGTAAACATCTCCTAGAAGACCCCCTTAGCCCCGCCAGAACCTCACAGTCGCGACGACATCGCCGCCGACACGTTCCGCCTCGCCTAAAATCCGTTCCGAGAACCCCCGGTCGCCTCGCGCTGCGGAGAAATGCCGCCGAGGTTCGCCAAGTCTGCCTCGGCACCGCCGCTAGATAGCCGAGCCCTGTCTTGCCGAAATATGGTCATCGCCGCCCTGTCATCGTCCGCCGCACCGGAGAGACACCGCCGCCTTGAACAGACGCCCTGGAACCCTGCTAGCACCAAATCTCCGATTCGCCCGAGCCTCCCCAGGAGAGCTCGGGAGAGCAGCACCCTCGGCGCACCAAATCTCCGATTCGCCCGAGCCTCCCCAGGGAGAGCTCGGGAGAGCAGCACCCTCGGCGCACCAAATCTCCGATTCGCCCGAGCCTCCCCAGGAGAGCTCGGGAGAGCGGCACCCTCGGGCGCCCAAATTTCCGATTCGCCCGAGCCTCACCGGGAGAGCTCGGGAGAGCAGCCCCTTCGGCGCCCACATTTCCGATTCGCCCGAGCCTCCGCGGAGACCTCGGGAGAGCGGCACCCTCGGGCGCCCAAATGTCCGATTCGCCCGAACCTCCGCGGGAGACCTCGGGAGACGGCACCCTCGGCGCCCCGAATCTCCGATTCGCCCGAGCCCCGCCGAGCTAAACCGAACTACGCCGAGCACCGCCGAGCTACCACCGACCACCGCCGAGCCACGCCAACTCCGGCAACTCTCTGGGAACCAGCATCGAACACCTGGTGGGCGACCATCGGGTCTGTGTTCTGTTGAGGCACCACTTGCCGCACTACTGGACCCGCGCGCCACGTGGACCAATCCCAAGCTGCCCCTGATTAACCGACCAGTTTTCCCATTTTCAGAAAATAGGATAACCTTCGGAAATTCATAACTTATTCATACGATGTCCAAAAATTGCGCACCATATATCAAAATTCTCAGAAAAATGAGATCTACAATCTAAGACTGTGTTTGTGTGCATTTGGCTCTTTATTGTATTGGATTTTTTCTGAAATACTCTATAGGAGTCGCTGATGCGACTATTTCGTGTTCGATTTCAGAGCCGGAGGAGGATCTGACTAAGGAAGACGACCACGAGTACTTTCAGGAGCTAGGAGACGACTACGAAGGTGCCACGTCCCACCAAATCCTTAGATCCTATTACGCATTGCAAATGACATTGTTGCTATTGCTTTATGATTATGTATGGATTGGTTGCATGGTAGTATATTTGAATTCCCTGCCTTGATAAGACTTTACCCTGCTGTCTGCTGCTAGGTTAGCTGCTGCTTATTTTACTGTTACTCTTCCACTACTTACTACTTGCTATATGCTATGTGGTGGAATTGGGACGGTGTATAACTGATTATAACTACTGGGAGAGGGTGCTGCGTGCGTCTTGGGTGCGTGGTAAGGGTTGATGTCGACCAAGTGGGATGTGAGACAAGCCCATAGAGCAAGTCGTGCCGGGGGTGCAACCTGGGCATCCCCAAGCGAGATACATGTGGCGGGTAAAGTTGTTGAGGAGGTTCCGGGTGGGATAGCCTTGGTGGTTTGAAGCCCGTGGACGGAGGTGCTGTGATAGCACGGGGAGAGTATCCCCTAAGTGGAGATGCCTGCTTGGTCAAACCTAGGATGGACTAGTTTCAGGTTCATGGGAATCCTTTTCTACTCACTCGCTTCTGATGGGCGGGAGACGGCTGGACTACTTGGTAGGACGGTGCCACTACTGCTAGGTTGAAAGGTGATAAGGGTGGGCGGAGACGGTCGATGGGTTCCTGTTCCGTCCTAGATGCACAGTACCACTGGATGGGCCCGGTACTGTGTCTCCCAGTCTCAGCATAACGGTGTAGGATCCGGAATATCCCAGGGCTGAGTGGTAGGGTGGCATCGACCTAGGCAAGCAAGCACCCGGAATTCTGCCTAGGTGTTTGCGCAACACCTATGATGGCTAATCTTGTGAGTAGTGAAACCTCTGCAGAGTGTATGGTTGATCGATCGATACATATGCCAACCTGTTGGCTATGGACCTTTCCTGTGAAGCTTCTACTAGTGTAGTGAGTGTTCTCTTCTCCCCCTGGATGACATTTTTCCGGGCAGTGTACCCGTTGTGGTAGTGTGCCACTGAGATAGGCCCGAGAGGGAGTTGGGCCTGTCGAATGAGAGCGAGGTGTGGGTATGTGAGGTGTGGTGATGGGAAAAGGGATGATGGTGTTAACTGGTGATAAAACTTGACTAATTAAACATTGATTACAGCTGCATAGGAAAAACCTCAGCCTATAGGTCTGCTTGTATAGCCTTGCATCCACTTTCCACAAAGCAAATGCTGCATAGGTGGGCTCCGTGGCCAGTACAAATCGTACTGATAAATTTGCTGTCAGGTGACGAGAATGAGTACGACTTCGAGGGAGATGATGACGAGGAATAGGGTCACGTGCTACACTCAAGTTGGCCGTGAAGGATGAATCGCTTCCGCATCTTCTAAAGCTTCTCTGAATGTTGATTCCGCCAGTGTGGCGATGTAATAAATGTTTATGTAAGACTTAATTATCGTTGTATGGATCCTGGTGTCAACTGAGATATGGGTAATTTCATGGATTGTCCCAAACAATCTGTTGAATTACAATTCAAGACTGTGGATTTCCCTTCGTGGAAATCGAGGTCGTTTCAAACCATCACTCACAAGCGCAATATGTAACGATTATTTTTATTCATCATGGTTGTGCACCCGTGAATTTTTAGCGGCCCGCTAACCCATGCCAATTTTTTTTGATTGTCACAATGTATGATTTTAAATTCGTCATACTCTAGCTAGCCCAAAACAATAGGCCCACTATCAGTATTTAGTGCAAAGAAAAATAAAAATGTGATTACAGAACGTATCGGATCTAAAAGACAATTTGTTAAATTCTTTTGAACAACAATTTGTTAAATTACTTGAACAAAATAATTTTGTTACTTTGTGACATGTATATGATGCATATGGGATAACTTTGGAAATTCAAATAGTTTGTTAGGCTAGGGAGCCAAAAGTTGTGCAAAGGACTAGGTACATTTTGGTTTTTTTAAATATCGTGCGTATGTTCAAAGGGTGAGTGTGCGTGAGTTGTGAGCGTTTGTGTCTATATTGTGTAATTCGCAAAAAAAAAAAGCGAAGGGGTTAGAAATTTGTTAGGATAGTAAAATGGAATTTTTGAAGTAAACATTATGGATTCAGTTACATCGAATGACGAAGTTGCAGTACGTGCGCGAGGCACCCGCGTGTGGGGCATGCACGCCGCACAGCAGCACACATGCTGGATGGAACTCGGACGTGGAGCCGAGAGGAGACAGAGTATACTACGAGACGCGGCGTGGGCACGTCCATTTCTTCTGCTGGATGCCAGCTTTTCCTAATTTCTACTACTGCGAATCGAAGGAACCGTGTGGCGGTGTGCGACGTCTTCTTCCTTCGCCAATTGGCATCCTTCCCTCAATCCCTCCCTCCGCGCCATTGCCAAGAATCAAGACATCTCGCTCCGGAAGTTACTCGATCGTGACATTTTTGCTGCCCTTGCTGCTGCATTGGTGGCTTAATTCGGTGCCTGCCAGTGCCACACAGCCACAGGCAGTCAATTAGAAGCTGCTGCCATTGAAGCTCGAAGCTCGCTCGCGCACGGCCGGTCATCGATCGATCGGCGTCTTCCTCGCGCCGTGCTTCGATCGATAGCAAGCATTCAGATCAATAGCCCTGCCGCCGCTTCATTGACCATCTCATCGACTACTGCCGACGACCGGGCTCCGTCCGGCAAGATGAATGACCTCGTCTCGTCGGCCTCGTTCAAGAAGTACGCCGACCTGAAGCATCAGGTGGTGCTGGACGACCTGGAGTCCGGTGGCGGCTTCGGCGGCGGCGAGGAGGAGGCGGAGGGCGCGGCAGCGCTGGAGCGGTTCTTCGAGGACGTGGAGGGCGTGAAGGAGGACCTGCGCGGGCTGTCGGCGCTGCACCGGCGGCTGCAGTCGGCGCACGAGGAGAGCAAGACCGCGCACGACGCCGGCGGCGTGAGGGCCCTCCGCGCCCGCATGGACGCCGACGTCGACCTCGTGCTCCGCCGCGCCAAGGCCGTGAGGGCCCGCCTGGAGGCGCTCGACCGCGCCAACGCTGCCAGCCGCCGGCTCCCCGGCTGCGGGCCCGGCTCCTCCGCCGACCGCACCCGCACCTCCGTCGTCACCGGCCTCGGCAGCAAGCTCAAGGACCTCATGGACGGCTTCCAGGCGCTGAGGGCGCGGATGGCGGCGGAGTACAGGGAGACGGTGGCGCGGCGGTACTTCACGGTGACGGGGGAGGAAGCGGCGGAGGGCACGGTGGAGGCGCTGATCGCGACGGGGCAGAGCGAGACGCTCCTGCAGAGGGCGATCCAGGAGCAGCAGGCGGCGGCGGCGGGGCGCGGGCTGGTGGTGGGCACGGCGGCGGAGGTCCAGGAGCGGCACGACGCGGTGGTGGAGCTGGAGCGCAGCCTGCGGGAGCTGCACCAGGTGTTCCTGGACATGGCGGCGCTGGTGGAGAAGCAGGGGCACCAGCTGAACGACATCGAGAGCCACGTGGCGCGCGCCAGCTCCTTCGTGCTCCGCGGCGCCGTCGAGCTCGAGGCGGCCAGGGAGTACCAGCGGGGCGGCCGCAGGTGGGCCTGCGTCGCCGTCGTCGCCGGCGCCGTGCTCGTCGCCGTCGTCGTGCTCCCCGTCCTCGTCAACCTTCACCTCCTCAGCTTGAGACGGTAGATCGTTGTCGTTTCGCGCGCGGACGGACATGGCCATCGATTCTCTTGATCGTTTATTAGGTAGATAAAAGGTACGTGTTGGTCATTGGAATTGTTGTTTGTTTGTTTACTTATTCATGAATGAAATGATGCATGGTATATACGTAAGGTGTACCGACGTAGCAACAAACCGATGCTTGAAACTGAATGACACGCCCTTCTCAATTCTCACAGATCGACTGACTCTTGAGACTCGCACGTCTGCTCTGTGTACTAGTAGTAGCGTCATATATAATGCCAATAAATAATGAGGTATAAGTAGTTGTAATTTGTATTACTGGAAAATAGATACAAAGAACCAATGGTCTAGTGGTAGAATAGTACCCTGCCACGTCTGGTGGTAGAATAGTACCCTGCCACGGTACGGACCCGGGTTCGATTCCCGGCTGGTGCACGTTTTTGTTTTTGTCTGACCTGGAGTATCTGAGGTCAAGCTCTCGTCGCCGGAGATGATGATGTGGGCAAGCTGAAGATGAAGCCCGGCAACGGGACTGTAGACGATGTCACTGTTATGGTCATGCTGATATGTTCAGCTTTCAGCGTGACTATGCAATGGCCCAATAATTCCTCTTTTTAACAAATAATCTGTCAGGGTCAGCAAGACCAGAACTGAGGCCGAACAACTGTTGGGCATCCGGCACGGGCAAAGATGGGGCGTAACGACGTCGAGCAAGCTGCGTGGAGTACGTCTGTCGTCTGTTTCCCATCTTCTTCTTGCTGTTCCCCAATTCTCCATTCCAGAACTCCAGTTATCGTCCGATTCTTTCTGGGAACCGTGACATAGTCCAACATAGGACCCAGTGCAATATCCGTATAATCTCAACAAATAATCCTACTAGCAGCGCTCTCCAGTCGCTTACCAAAGTAAGTTCAGTCCTGGGATGATTTGTCGTGGAGAATCTCATATGGTAGTGTATTCCAAGTGCAGTATCTATGATAACAATATTATATTTCCACCAAGACAGTGATTATCAAGCGCTTGCATCAGACAATACAAAAGCGACATATTCAATCCTTTTAGTGTATAGTATAAGGTAAAGTGCGTTGCCTCAGCAAGACTTCCGTTCTCATCTGATGAAATCTCTTCTTAAGCAACACTAATAAGCATCTCAAGCAACGATAGCAAGCATGTAAGCTTCCTAAATCTACAAAAAAAAAAGGGAAAGAAATTCATACAACAATGACGCTTATTCAGACAACAATGACGCTTATTCAGACAACAATGGCGCCAAAGCGATCAGAACCCCATTCAGTGCCCAGTGTCCTTACCTTCGTGTTCATTAGAATAAAATTACAGGATAGGTGACTATTGTGAGTGTCAAGCCAGAAAGGTGCAGAAGTTTAGATCTTATACTGGTATACAAACAAACCAAATAAAACTATATGTCTACATAGTCAAAAAAAATGAGTAGATCAAATTGTCCTCTAACAAGGTCATATATCACTCTGCTATTATCATATATCATTCCGCAGAATTCCATAATAAATTGTCCTGTACAAGGTCATGTAATTCTCAGTTCAATGCTACAGCTAGGAATAACTATTGACATTTTTGCAGGAACCATCAGTAAAACATCCCATGTTTGCTAATTTTCAGTTCAATGCAACAGCAGGGAATAAACAATCTTATTGTCAAATAATTTAATTGATAGGGTGGGTCTATTATCCTACTAATGTACTGTGTTCTATGAGCTGATTACGGTGTGGAAATGTGATGAATTCTGTACAAATTGGATTGTGTGATAACTGATAAGCAGGTGAGATTGAAACAAGTTTATGAACACATGGTCCCAAAAAACCAATTTGGCCAAATCACATCTTCAGATACCATGATCAGTATCCACTATTCTGTAGAATCACATCTTCGGAGTAACCAAATTCTAAAGCTCCTGAATTCTGCACAAAATCATCAAAAATCACCACTGGTTGGCGGCTTCTAGGCCGGCGGTCCTGACGGCCCAAGAAACTGTCCCCGTCCGAGGTGAGTCAAAGAATCGCCGACGTCGATTCGACTCTGGACCACCTGGAACGTCTTGCAGTGCTGAAGCGCTCGCCAGAGAGGTGTCGCCTGAGGATATCGTAGACGCGTCAAGAAATCGTCTATGCTGATGAACTCCGGTGAAACCGACCGGTGGGGTTGTCGGGGAACCAAGAAAACAAGAGAGCTCGCCTGAAGCTTCGGAAACAGGAGAGGACGAAGGTGAATCGGGTCCGCCGATGTCTGGTGGATTAGCTGCCTCATCTGTGACATCCTCCGTCGATGGCCAATGAGCGCTGGTGACTTCCGACGTTCTAGCGATCTTGCTCTGGTCTGTGTTAGAATGAATAATTTCTATTATTGCGCTAACCCTAAAAGGGTAACTATATAGCAGTACATACGTGAGTCTCATGGGCTTAGCCTCATGGGCCTAATTTACATACTCTAACACCCCCCGCAGTCTGGACTACCGGCGCAGCGGAGTACAAGACTGGACAAGAAAGAAAACAAGCACAATACACAGGATTCCCCCGCAGCCGCAACTAGCCACTGGTGATGTTGAGGCTGAAGCAAAACTCGGAGAAGGTCAAGGAAGGGAGGCCCTTGGTGAAAATGTCCGCAAACTGGGAGGTGGTCGGGACGTGAAGGACTCGGAAGTCGCCGATGGCCACACGGTCGCGGACGAAGTGAAGGTCAATCTCCACATGCTTGGTCCTCTGGTGCTGCACAGGGTTGGTGGAGAGGTAGACCGCGCTGACGTTGTCGCAGTAGACGAGCGTGCTCCTGGCGAGGGGGCGGTGAACCTCAGCCAGGAGCTGGCGGAGCCAAGCAACCTCGGCCACACCGTTGGCCACGGCGCGGTACTCCGCCTTGGCACTGGAGCGTGAGACCACCGGCTGGCGCTTGGACGACCAAGAGACAAGGTTGCCGTCCAAGAAGACAGCATAGCCGGAGGTGGACTGGCGGGTGTCCGGACAGCCCGCCCAGTCAGCGTCGGTGTAGACAACCAGCTCAGCAGAGGAGGACCGGCCGAGGAGCAGCCCATAGGCGAGGGTGCCACGCAGGTACCGGAGAAGCCGTTTTATAGCAGCAAGATGGGGCTCCCGTGGAGCATGCATGTAGAGGCACAGCTGCTGCACGGCGTAGGAGATGTCAGGTCGGGTGAAGGTGAGGTACTAGAGCTCGCCAATAAGACTCCGGTAGGCGGTAGAGTCCGTGGGGCCAAGCAGCGAACCCGTGGCCTCTAACAGCTTGCCCTGAGTGTCGACTGGGGTAGAACAGGGCTTGCAGTCAGTCATCCCTGCTCGCTCCAGAATGTCACGAGTGAAGTGCCGCTAGTGGAGGAACAAGCCGGAAGGTCGGGGCTCAACAGTGACGCCGAGGAAGTGATGGAGCACACCCAGATCCTTCATGGCAAACTCTGCCTGGAGAGAGGCAATGATGCGCTGAAGCAGAGACTGGCTGGAGGCGGTGAGAACGATGTCATCCACATAGAGGAGCAGGTAAGTAGTCTCACCCCCATGGTGGTATATGAACAGCGAGGTGTCAGACTTGGCCTCCGTGAACCCAAGAGTCAGCAGGAAGGTAGCAAACCGAGAGTACCAAGCCCGAGGTGCCTGCTTGAGCCCGTAGAGAGACTTGTTGAGCCGGCAGACCAAGTCAGGGCGAAAGGAATTCACAAAACCTACCGGCTGGCTACAGTAGACGGTCTCGGTCAGAGTGCCATGGAGGAAGGCATTCTTGACATCCAGCTAATGCACAGGCCAGGAGCGCTCGAGAGCCAGGGAGAGAACTGTGCAGACGGTAGCTGGCTTCACCACGGGACTGAAGGTCTCATCATAGTCAACACCGGGCCGCTAAGTGAAGCCCCGGAAAACCCAACGAGCCTTATACCGCTCCAGGGAGCTATCGGCTCGGCGCTTGTGCGTCCAGATCCACTTGCCAGTGACGACATTGGCACCAGGCGGGCGCGGCACCAGGTCCCACGTCTGGTTGGCCAAAAGGGCTGTGTACTCCTCTTCCATCGCACGACGCCAGTGAGGATCTACCAAGGCGTCACGGACAGAAGAGGGTACAGGAGAGACCTACGGGTCCCCGGGTGTCGCTGCAAGAACCCGGGGCCGCAGGACACCGGCCACGTGCCGCGTCACTATGGTGTGAACATGACGCGGGTGTCGGTGAAGAAGCGGCGGGTGACAGACCGGCGGCTTGACACGAGCAGCTGGTAGTGGTGGAGACGGCGGCGTGGGCGTCGACGGAGAAGGTGCCACCGTAGGTGACCGTGGCAGCGAGGGCGGTGGTGGCACCGGCACCGTGTCTAGCGGGGCTGGTCGCACTCGGCGCTGGTAGACGCGCACCGGGTGGGCGAACCGCGCCGGAGTCACCGAGGACGGCGCCTCCGGCCCCCGCAGGGCGCAGGGCCAGGCACAGGGTCAGGCGCAGCCGGACCCGCGGGGGACGCAGGGTCAGGCGCCGCGCCGGAGTGCGCCGGGCCGGCGCATGGGGCCGGCGACGCGAGTGGCGGAGCAAGACCTGCAGGACAAAACGGAAATGGTGGCTGAACCACCGCGTCAGTGGGAGACAGAGAGGAGAGGTCAAGGTCGGGGGTGGTAGGAGGTGTGGAGGGGGTGGAGAATGGGAATACGGACTCATCAAACACCACATGGTGAGAGATGAGGATCCGATGTGAGGTGAGGTCATAGCAGCGGTACCCCTTGTGATCCGGGGAGTACCTGAGGAAGACACACAGGACCGAACGGGGAGCCAGCTTGTGAGGAGCAGTGGCAGTGGTGTTAGGGTAACACGCACACCCAAAGACACGGAGGTGATCATAGCGAGGAGGGGTACCGAAGAGAGCGTGGTGTGGTGTGGGAGCTGGACAGGCAGTGGAAGGTAGGCGGTTAAGGAGATAGGTGGAGGTGTGCAGGCTCTCGGCCCAGAAGCGGATGGGAAGGGAAGCCTGGAGGAGAAGAGTGCGCATGGTGTCATTTGTGGTGCGAATCATGCGCTCAGCCTTGCCATTTTGGGAGGAAGTGTAGGGGCAAGACATGCGCAACTGGACACCGTGAGAGAGGAAGAAATCCCGAGAGGTGGAGTTATCGAACTCACGCCCGTTGTCACACTGTAAGGCCTTCACGGTAAGGCCAAACTGAGTAGACACCCAGGCAAAGAAGTGACGGAGTGTGGGAAACGCCTCAGACTTAGCACACAAGGGAAAAGTCCAAGAATAATGAGAAAAATCATCAACCACGACAAGATAGTATTTATATCCAGAAATGCTCATCACAGGAGAAGTCCACAGGTCGCAGTGTACAAGATCAAAAATGTTGGTCGCATGTGAAGAAGAGGTGGGAAATGGAAGACGAACATGGCAACCCAATTGGCACGCATAACACAAATGTCCATTGTGAGCTCGTGTACATGGTATGTCGGAACTACGACTAAGCTGCATCAAAACATCACGGCCAGGATGTCCGAGACGGCGGTGCCAAGTAGTATAGGAAGTGGATGCGACGAAAGCAGCGGACGAAGTGGAAGCCGAAGAAGTAGGAGCAGACGGAGGAAGCCGAAGCGTGTAAAGGGGCCCCGTGCTGTCACATCGAAGGAGTGGACACCGGGAAGCCAAATCCTTCACAGTAAGACCAGAGTAGTCAAACTCAATAGAACAAGAATTGTCAGCAGTAAAACGACGAATGGAGAGAAGGTTATGAACCATAGAAGGAGCAACAAGGACGTCAGGAAGACGAAAAGAGCCAGGAGTGGTAGCGAAACCCACGGATGTGACAGGAATACAAGAACCATTTGCGACCATGATGAAGGAAGGAAGAGACGAAGAAGGAGGGTGGACAGCCGTGAGTATACCGGGGTCGGATGTAGTGTGGTAGGTGGCACCCGAGTCGGCAACCCAGTCGAGGCCGGTGAGCAGTGTCAGGCCCATGGTGCTGAAGGAGCAGGCCAGAGCAGTCGCATCCCAACCGGCAGGCCCTGGCGACGACTGGGAAGGCAGAACCCACGGCGACGTGGGAGGCGTAGCAACTCCAGGAGGTGGAGCCCACGGAGCGGCCGGGATGGCACCGGCAAGCATGGCTGCCGGAGTGCGAGGATCACCGCCGGCACTCTGAAAGGGCCACATGGAGATGCGCCCTGACCATGGGTTGCTGAAGGATGGCCAGGATGCCCCCTCGTGGTGTCACAGGCGTAGCCCCACGAGCAGAACCAGCACCACGCCCCCCTCGGTGTCAACGACGACCGCGACGGCCCCCCCACCTCCGCTCGGCCCGGAAGGAGGAGGACCAAAAAGAGACGACGGTGCCGGTGTGGACGTACGCGGCGGTGGAGCGGCGGCAAGGGCAGTCGAGAAGGACGAGGAGCCCGGCGCGGAGAGGGAAGCAGGCTGGACGCCCTGAGTGAGCTCCTCCATGACGAGGTCGTCACGGACCTGCAGGAAGGAGGGGAAGGGCCGCTGCCGAGTAATCCAGGTCCGGAGGTGGCCGTAGCGGTGCTGAGGCCACGGAGGACGTTGAGGACCAAGATCCGGTCCTCCACGGGCCAGCCAAGGTCACCAAGAGAGTCCGCCATGCCCTTCATCCGGCGGCAGTACTCACCGACGGAGAGATCACCCTGGACGAAGGTGCGGAAGATGGCGTCGAGACGCAGAGCCCGGGCCTCGGCATTGCCCAAGAACTGGCCCTCAAGCGCCAGCCAGGCACGACGGGCGTCGGGCGTGTGACAGAACCGACCAATTTATACAAGATTAAGTATGATTGCCTCCGATTAACACGTTGGCACAAACATACTCTCTCTTATATAAACCCGGTAGTCCGCCGAGTGTCACGAAGGACCTCGGTAAATCAACTTACAACGGGATCGTACTGATTAAGGAAACATCATATTACAAGCACAGAGTTCACAGCGGAAATTTATTACAAACAGAGTAATATAGTTATTACATTACCAAGTTCAAATATTATACATAAAAATACTTGGTTTCGAAAACCATTTATTCAAATTCAGAAAACACTGCCATACTCACGTATATCTCCATACACAGCAAAGGAGAGTATAAGATATATGACCATGCCCTGTGGTCATTACTCCTCCCTCAGCATCCATGGCAGGGTTATTACAGGTAAGGCAATAGCCTTCATACAGCACATCACCTGCAACGTTGGGAATAAAACCCTAAGTACTCAATTGTACTCAGCAAGACTTACCCGTCAGAGAGTAAATAAAAAGACTCTCAAGGATATGCAAGGCTTTATTTGGTGGGGTTCATGGGGTAGCATATTTTGCGGAAAAAGCTTACTAACATATATTCTTAGTTCAAAGTTTTAACTTCCAATTATCATGGAGCTAAATAGATCTATATTAGCAAGCCTTTTATAAAGTGAATCACTTAATCATTGATAGGAAAAGAATCTCATTCTCTCATCAACATCTTATAATGAGTTGTTGCTACGTTTCTGGCACATGGATAAGTTTCTCCTAACCGGGAGAGACGGCGATTCGAATCGATTTACACCAGCTGGGTAAGCCCGTATCACACACCCTTACGAATCCATTCAAAGTTCGTATTGTGTTGGGTAGCTTTTCACTCTATTCGGGATACCGTGGGCTTGATCCACAGTGCAAGGCTCAGGGGGCAGCCGGTGCCAGGACGCTCAGGCAGTGCCTATTCCTTGCTCAAACCCTGTCCCACCGCACATCCTTTCTCTCCGCCAGCGATGCACTGCAGTTCAAATCCCAGCCCGACTAGAAGTGCTATAGCTTCACGGTCGAAACGACTTATTCGGCCGTTATGTAAAGGTACGTTCAATCTTAACCATTGACCAAAATACGGATTTAGTTCCTAGTCAAGTTTGACAGGCAGGATCCAAAGGTGCATGTCTAATCGACATCAATGACCATAATGGCACACCTGTGGGGATATAGACCCCCGGTACCATAAGACAAGACATGGGCCGCACCATCAAAGCTGGCCCGACTCAGAAGATAAAGACGTGCGGCGCAAGACTGCACCGCACGGTTATTGTACCAACTTGGATAGTTTACTTGTAACCTTGTCCCTTCAGACTATATAAGGAGGAGCAGGGATAGATCCCCTCAACTCAACTCAACTCAACTCATAATAATATAAGACAGTAACACACAGGACATAGGATATTACGCCTCGCGGCGGCCTGAACCTGTATAAATCTCGTGTCTCGCGCTTACTGTGCAACGCTTGTTCGTCTCAGACGCACCCTCACCGTCTCATCTACTACCTTGGGCATACCCCTCGGTAGACTATCGCCGGTATTCCGTCGACAGTTGGCGCGTCAGGTAGGGGTGTGCACTCTGAATCTATGACGGGCAAGACGGATTTTTTCTTGGTCAACGTCAACCGCGGCAACTCTGCTTCCTGCTGTGGACGTTCTTTCATCAACAACGCTGTCCGCAGCGGAATCTTCGATCTACTACCATCCCGCCTGCACGCGTGATCAACCACGCTCGGACATCAAAGCTGTCCAGCAAGCCTGCACAACGCTGAAGTTTGACGAATTCCTCGCGTGCTCAGCGTGAGATGGAACCAAGCTACGGCAGCCATGCAGACTAAATAAACAAATCAAGAAGCCAGCAATCAGAGGCTACAGCTCTGTTCGTTTGAGGACGATCCACACCGCAATCGAAGATGACGATCGGATCCATGCAAGCAGCCCCACGGAGATCTGAGTCACAATCACAAAAACGAAGGCCATGCAACCGCACGTTCCATTGCTCCAAGATGAGATCCAATCTACATATACAAGACTCAAGCATCATATATGCACGGCGGCAAGGCGTACCTCAACAGGAGTTGCACGTACTCATACATCACGATGACGCAAGCAAGGCCCCAACGGTAGCAGCATCAATAGGCTCTTGCACAGAACTCCAAGTTCGAGTCGACTTTGCTGGCGTAGACCGGAGTTCTGGGTCCGTCACGACAATACATGACCAACTTGGCGTACAATGTCTAGCGGCGTCAGCTTCCGCTCTACACGAATCAACGATTGCATCAAACCATCCGATCAGAAGCTAAGTCATGTTTTCTATTTTAATTTATTTTATTATATATCTATCTTCGGATTTCTTCACGAATCTACACCATATTTGTTGATAGAAAATCAATCGCGCCTTTCATCGTCAAACGCTCTACGGCGGCCTCGACAACAATATCATCGCAAAGATTAATTATCTCCAAGATTCTTCGCCAACATAAGCCCCGACCAGATTCGGGCACCTACTCCGGATATCATCGCCAAGACTATCTCCATGATTCTCCGTCGCCGACGTAAACCCCGCACCTACTCGGGCAGCACGTCTTCGCCAATGCGTAAACCCCGCACCTGCTCAGGCAGCATGTCTTCGCCAATGCATAATCCCCGACCTCACTCGGGCATCTCGCTGCTCTCCATGACTCGTCAACCTCCAGAAGGTCTCTAAGTCGTCGTCACTCTCCAAGACACGCCTCCGCCATATTCTCTAGTCAAGCTTTATGCTCGGGGACTTCGTCGAGATATCGGACTCCATAGCGTTCTCCAGTCAAGCTCTACACCCGAGCTTTCCATCGACATATCGCCGAGCATTCACTGGATACAGAAGGGTGTGAGATCCGATCTGAATTTTTCAATGCCTGGAAGATCCACGTACGGGTGAGCCATGAGATCAACGACTACTGCCTGCCATCGCTGAGCCATCAGCCTACAGCGTTATGCAAATTCACCGGCTTCAAAAAAATACGAAGACCACGATTTGCATGCACTCGTGCACGTGTAAGGATCGACTCAGCGAGCAAACAAATATATCTACATAGGCAAGTCAAGGCGCTCTGCGGTGGCGGCATGGCGTGGATTTCATCATCGTCTACATGCCGTGTTTGCCGATGCCTAAGGCAGCTCTCCGGAATTTGGGCCTTGTTCTTCAGCAGTCGTCCACGTCATGCCGTCAATGCGTCGAACAACTACCAAAGGCAAAGAAATTAATTACGCTTCTCGTCGTCAACACTCTGCGGTAGTCTCGACAACAGCAAGCTTGGAGCCGTTCAGGCCATCACGCGAGCCACGCCAGCCGGCTCCTCGACACGCCGACCACTCTTCGACGTCAATCAAGCTAAGTGATATTTTTAATATTCTTCTACGTATTCTTCGACCTCCATATATCTTCAGAAATTATCTCCATGGTTCTTCGCCGCCGACCTCTCCAAAAGCCCCGACAAAGCTCGGGCACTCGCCGACAATTTCTCCATAAGCCCCGATAAGCTCGGGCACTCTGAAGATTTTCTCCGCCGACGAGATACTAAGTATCTCTCCGTTTTCTTCTCTCAAGGGTTGTGTAACGTACCTTGGTAGCTACGCCTTAATCCGTGAAACCTGTCTTCGCCCCGTAAGCCGTCAAACCGAATGGTCATGTTAACAAACCTCTGAACCAACGCTGGGTCAGGTGCTTAAATGTAACAGGCCAACTACGAGGGGAAATTATGTGACCTGACAAGAGCAAGAAACGGGTAATCTTATCATGCATTCTACAATATTCGGATCTGCTTTCTTCGTTAAAAATCTACATCATGTACTACCCACTGTACATATTTATTTTGGAGGAACTTTTCGCCGGACACTCATCATCGCTCCTCGCCGTCCTCGCGCTGATTGGACACCGTCTCCGACCACGCTGGGGACTCGTCCTTGGGGACTTGTCATCGCTCCTCGCCGTCCTCACGCTGCTCGGGCTACGTCTCCGACCACGCTGGGGACTCGTCCCTTGGGACTTGTCGTCGCTCCTCGCCGTCCTCGCGCTGCTCGGACATCGCCTCCGACCACGCTGGGGACTCGTTGCCGCTCCTCGCCGTCCTCGCGCAGCTCGGACATCGTCTCCGACCATGCTGTGGACTCATCGCCGTCGCTCCTCGCCATCCTCGCGCTGCTCGGACATCATCTCCGACCACGCTGGGACTCGTCGTCGCTGCTGGACGTCCTCGCGTTGCTCGGACTACACCAGGGACTTCATCGTCTTCATCAAGCGTCTCCGAGCACCAATCTGCTCGGGGACTTCGCCGCCTCGTCAAGCGTTTCCGAGCACCAACCTGCTCGGGGATTTTCGATGCCTCGTCAAGCGTTTTCGAGCACCAAGCTGCTCGGGGACTTCGTCATGTTCGTCAAGTGTTTCCGATCAGCAAAAGCTGCTCGGGGACTTCGTCGCTTTCGTCAAGTGTTTCCGATCAGCAAAAGCTGCTCGGGGACTTCGTCGCTTTCGTCAAGTGTTTCCGAGCAGCAAAGCTGCTCGGGGACTTCGTCGTCTTCGTCAAGTATTTTCGAGCAGCAAAGCTGCTTGGGGATTTCGCCGCCTTGTCAAGCATTTCAGAGCAGCAAAGTTGTTCGAGGACTTTGTCATCTTCATCAAGTGTTTTCGAGCACCAAAGCTGTTCGGGGACTTCGTCGACACTTCACATGATCAGAAGAATAAAGATTTTGACCCTGACACCACGTGACTACGTCACCTACTATCAGGCTCGGGGACTAAGTGGATACACTTCACCTAACGGTGAAGGTATTGATTCTGGCGAACCAAAAGTGGATACACTTCACCAAAGAGAAGCTCTTTTCAAATTTTTTCTGAGCTCCTTACATCCGTCTGGTCAAGCAACTCTGAAGATCTGCATCTCCCGACGAATGCAAGGCGCTCGGGGACTAGCTGTGGGGATATAGACCCCCGGTACCACAAGACAAGACATGGGCCGCACCATCAAAGCTGGCCCGACACAGAAGATAAAGACGTGCGGCGCAAGACTGCACCGCACAGTTATTGTACCAACTTGGATAGTTTACTTGTAACCTTGTCCCTTCAGACTATATAAGGAGGGGTAGGGATAGATCCCCTCAACTCAACTCAACTCAACTCAACTCATAATAATACAAGACAGTAACACACAGGACGTAGGGTATTACGCCTCGCGGCGGCCTGAACCTGTATAAATCTCGTGTCTCGCGCTTACTGTGCAACGCTTGTTCGTTTCAGGCGCACCCTCACCGTCTCATCTACTACCTTGGGCATACCCCTCGGTAGACTCTCGCCGGTATTCCGTCGACAACATCATATCCCGTCTGAAATTCATATCTCATGATTCTTTCTCAATATCCATTTACCTGATTTACTAGGCATGGCTAAGCATAACACTAATCAATACTAGTATTATCAGGAAACTCTCCTTTCTAGACAAGGTAGGTAATGTATCAACGGTTTAACTATAACTCATCAATTTAATGCATAAACTGTAACTAAATAATACTTAATTGAAATTTTAAAGCAGAAATAGAGGGGTGATAAAATGTCCGGGGCTTGCCTCGGCGAAAGGTAGAGGGTCCGTGATTAGGACACTCCGGAAGTAAGTCAGTATTCAGTTCTTCGCCTTCGGGTGACAACTCCTGTGGGTTCTCCTCGATTGTCTCGTACTCGACGAGATTTTCCTCTTCCGATCCTATATGTATGAATAGAATGTATACATGAAAATAATACACCATGATATGCTATATGATAACGATATGATGACATGATTTGTGGTGAGGTGCATCCATGTGACCTTAGTTTGCACAATGGGGTTTTAGGTTAGATTGTTTACATGAAATGATAACCTTATTATTATTTGTTTTACTGAGTACGTGCATATTTCTTCTCCGGTAGGGAAGTTTACAATTCCTACCAAGTAACACTTGAATAGCCATGACATGTTATTCACGATAAATTTGCAAGCCAACAAAACTTATTCCTATTTGCTTAATAAAGCATAAAATGTTGGTTTTAATTCATAAAACAAAGTTAAACTAGCAAAGTACTACTATTGCCATGAAACAGCAAGGGTGGGTGTTTCATGGTCTTCAAACAACATACCAAAATCACTTAATTTGACTATACATCATTTATATGTATTATGTGTTTTATTTATTAAAGAAAAACACTATTTAAACTAGGTTTAAAATAATTATAACAGTGTAAGTATTCAAAACAGTGCCAAACTTTTTGTAAAAGTAAACGGTAACATTAATAGTACTCACACCAATTTTCAAAATTTTTGGAATAATATTTTAAGCTACAAAAATCACCAAGTATCCCTTTTATTAATTAAAAGGGTGAATTTAAGTACATGACAAAAATGCTGAAAAAGCCTGTTTAATATTTTTATACAACAGTACACACTGTGCAGAGCGTACACCTAATTTTTCATGATTGAAAATAAATAGTTGTAAAAATAACAAAAACAGATACTATTCATTTTAATAGAAAATAAATAAAACAAAATAAAAAGGAAAACGGCACGGGTTCGGATTCGGCCCAGCTCGGCCCAGTCAGCACTGAAACGGCCTAGGCCGGCCTCTCGCACGGCGCCTGGCATATTTGCAAAAGAGCCCTCGGGTTTCAAGGGAATCAACCCGCGGTCCATTATAAAACTATTCATTCAAGTCACTGACGTTGCAGATAGCCCCCTGGATGTTTTCAAATTCTAGTTTCGAAGTCCTTCCCTCTCCCCCGTGTTGACCCAAACGCCGACGACCTTTGACCGGCAGTTGCCCGTCGATGTAGGGTCTCACCGGCGACACCGAGGGCACCAACGTGCTCCTGGTGACCTTCCGCGTAGTTTAAGCTAGGTTGGGGGCTCGGAGGTGGACTATGGCTTTGGTGGCGTCGAACAGAGCGGCACGGCGGCACTAGTCACCGTCGTGCTCACCATCTCTGGCGACATCAAGCTCAACCAAGTACTGTTCTAGCTTTGTGGTGCTCTTTTGAAGGTGTAGGATCAGTTTTTGGGCTCGGTTAAATAGTGATGGGATCCTAACGCATGCACAGCGGCTCGGCGGCGACAGCACGGTGGGGACAAGCCCTGTTCCGGCTAAACGAGGTCGGTAGAGTTTAGGATTATCGATCCTATGGCTTCTACAACTCAAGTATAGTATGAAACACGAACTGAAACGTACTGAAACAAAGTAGATAATGCTGGTCTCGTGCATCCGCGTGTTATGCATGAAAAATAAGAGTACAGGGGCGGCGAGCGAGTGCTGGGAGCTTACCAGCGGCCTAACGGCGACGAGGTTGGGTTCGCTGGGTAGGGTAGCTCGTGGCGAGGCTCCGTGTGCAAGCAATTTGACAGTGGTGCAGTGGTTACGGCGAATTTTGCCGGCGACCCGAGGTGAGTGGCGTGAATAGAATGGCGGTGTCCAGCGGCTTTTATAGGCACGGGACGGGTAGTGAGGTGGCCAGTGAGTTCGCGAGCTCGGCTACGCGTCCAGGGAGGTGTAAAGATGGCCGAGGTGACGAGAAAATGCCGGTGGCGCCACCTCCTCGCCATGAACAGAGAGAGGGCGGCAATGGCGAGCCGCCACAGCGAAGGCAACTGGTCCGGGGCGTTTCTCAGAGGTTGACACCATGCCTTGGGTTCTTAATTGCACTCTGGTGCGTGGCTAGGGAAGGTATGGGCATTGGAGTGACGAGCTGAGCGGCGACGACACCTCCCCGCCGGTGAACAGAGAGGGAGGGGCAACGGCGGGATGCCACCGCGTCGGGAGAAGGATAGAAGGGCTTCTCTACTTCACTGCCAGCGAGGTGAGGTCTTAACTAAACTAGAGGCGTGGCTAGGGCGCAACCGCGGCCAACGGCCTCACCGGCGACACGAGGAAAGCAGGAGCAGGCGGCGGTATGGCGGTGAACAGGCGAACTACTGTAGCAGCAAAGCAAATTTTCTCCCCTTTTCAATTACTCCCAAATTCATGTAACAACTTGAAAAATTACAAAAATAAAAGTTGTTCAAAATTTCAAATGCTACAACTTTTATTTTTGAACCATACCCAAATTCCTTTTAGATTTTGAAATGCACATTTGCCCTAAAGTAAACAATTTTAAATTTGATTTGAAATTCAAATTTTTGTTTAAGAACTTCAAAAATTTCCTATATGAAAGTTGTTCCAAATAATGATTTTAACAACTTTTATTTTTACACTAAAGTCATATTCCCATTATTTTTGAAACTATGGTTTACCCCTTTTAAATAGGTATTAATTTGATTTTTCTTTTAATGGATCAAACTTTGGTTTTCAAGATTTCCAATTTGAAATTGGATTTAGCTTTGGGTTGTTAAATCAAAGTTGTAGCAAATATTTTTCTATATCACTTCTAATTAGGGTCCAACCTCATAAAAGGCTTAGGAAAATAAAATCCTATGTGGGTCAATTTAGGGCTTTTATGTGAATATAATATAATTTCCATTTAACCCAAAGTGAGTCCAAATATTGTTTTGCTAGCCAAACTATCAACTTCATTTGATCATGAGTTTAGGTTGATCAAAACCACTCAAATAAATAAATCACACATAAACATGAAATATTCAACACATAATTTTAGGGAATTGTGAAAATGAAAATATTTCTTTCATGTGATCATACTTATGGATGATAATGAATGTTTATGTATGCAAATGCAATGCAATAAAGTGATTAACACCTAGGGTGTTACAGCTCCTCCCCCCTTACAGAAATCTCGTCCCGAGATTTAGAGAAAGTTACCATTTTGAAAAGAAGGCGGGATAAGCTGTACGGAGAAAATTTTCTCGCTCCCAAGTAGCTTATTTTTCAGTGGAGTTGTTCCATAATATTTTATAAAACTTTACTACCTTGCTACAAGTCACTCTTTCACTTTCTTCCAGAATTCTCACAGGCTTTTCTTCATATGTCAAGTCCGATTCTAAAGTGACATTATCTAGGTCAATCACTTCAGTTGGTGCTCGCAGGCACTTCTTTAATTGTGAAACATAAAAGACATTGAATATAGCACTCATTCTTGGTGGAAGTTCTATAGCATAAGCAACTTCTTCCTTCTTTGCTAGAACTCAGAAAGGTCCTACATAGCGAGGGGCTAATTTGCCTTTTACTCCAAATCGACTTTCTTTCTTCATAGGTGAGACTTTTAAATACACAAAGTCACCAACTTCAAAATTTAATGGTCTCCTTCTTTTATCAGCATAACTTTTCTGGCGAGATTGGGCAGCTTTAAGATGAGCTTAGATTGTTTGAATTCTTTCTTCGGCTTGTTTTACAAAATCAATGCCATAATACCTTCTCTCTCCGGGTTCTACCCAGTTCAAAGGAGTTCTACATTTCCGACCATAGAGTGCTTCAAATTGGGCTATTTTAATGCTTTCTTGATAACTGTTGTTATATGAAAATTCAGCTAATGGTAACCATTCTTCCCATGAATCTGATGAAGAAAGTACACAAGCTCTTAATAAGTCCTCTAAGATTTGGTTTACTCTCTCGGTCTGACCAGATGTTTGTGGATGATAGGCAGAACTTCTGATAAGTTTTGTGCCCATATATGAATGTAGCTGTTCCAAAAAACGGGCCATAAACTGTCCTCCTCTATCCGAGATAATCTTCTTTGGAATTCCATGTAAACGCAAGATTTGTGAGATATACAAATCCGCGTATTTAGGTGGTCTGTAACTATCTTTAACAGGTATGAAGTGGGCAGATTTGGTAAGATGATCTACGATCACCCATATGGAATTGTGTCCCTTTCGGGTTGTGGGCAGACCAGTTATAAAATCCATACTGATCTCCTCCCATTTCCATTCGGGAATGGATAATGGTTGGAGTAGTCCAGCTGGTCGTAAATGATCTGCTTTCACCCTTCCGCATATATCACAGTGGGCAACATAACGTGCTATTTCTTTCTTCATTTTGGTCTACCAAAATCTTGATCTCAGATCTTGGTACATCTTACTACTTTCCGGGTGAATTGATAGGTTAGAGAAGTGAGCTTCAGATAAAATTTTCTCTTTCAGCTTCTCGTCTTTGGGTACGACCAAACGATCATCAAACCATAGTACTCCATTTTCATCTACTCGGAAATGTTTAACTTCTTTCTCATGTATTTTCCGTTTAAGGTGAAAGATACCACTGTCAGTCTTTTGACCATCTATAATTTCATTTTCCAGTGTACAACTAACAATTAGGTTACGGAGTACAGCAGGATGCAAAAGGTTAAAACTTCCCTCTGAGGATACATCTGTGTAATGGCAATGTGCTTTTCTACTGAGAGCATCTGCAACTACATTGGCTTTTCCGGGTGATAGTGTACTTCCAAATTATAATCTTTGATTAATTCTAACCATCTCCTTTGTCTCATGTTCAACTCTGGTTGAGTGAAAATGTATTTGAGGCTTTTATGATCAGTGTAGATATGACATACATTTCCTAATAGATAATGTCTCCAGATTTTTAAGGCATGAACTACGGCTGCTAATTCTAAATCATGGGTAGGATAATTTTCTTCATGTTTCCGTAGTTGTCGTGAAGCATAGGTGATGACTCGACCTTCTTGCATCAAGACACAGCCGAGACCAATGCCTGAAGCATCACAAAAGACATCGAAAGGTTTGGTTATGTCTAGTTGTGCTAGAACAGGGGTAGTGGTCAACAATTTCTTTAAAGTATGGAAAGCTTCTTCACATTTAGGTGTCCATACAAACTTCTCATCTTTTTGCAACAATCTAGTCATTGGCTTGGCAATTTTAGAGAAGTCTGGAATGAAACGTCGATAGTAACCGGCTAAACCAAGAAAGCTTCTGACTTCAGTGACTGTGGTCGGGGCTTTCCAATCTAGTACCTCTTGTACTTTGCTGGGGTCTACCGAAATTCCACTTTCAGACAACACATGGCCCAAGAATTTGACTTCACGAAGCCAAAATTCACATTTGCTAAACTTAGCATACAACTGATGCTCTCTGAGTCTTGATAAGACTATTCTTAAATGTTCAGCATGATCTTCTTCATTTTCAGAGTATATCAGGATATCATCAATAAACACTACCACGAACTTGTCCAACTCAGCCATGAACACTGAGTTCATCAAGTACATGAAATGGGCAGGTGCGTTGGTAAGACCGAAAGACATTACCAAATACTCATACAAGCCATAGCGTGTAGAGAAAGCAGTTTTGGTAATATCTTCAGGCCTTATCTTTATTTGATGATAGTCTGATCTTAGATCAATCTTAGAGAACACTTTTGCTCTTGCTAATTGATCAAACAGAATGTCTATTCGAGGCAAAGGATATTTGTTTTTAATGGTCACTGCATTAAGGGGGCGGTAATCTATGCACATCCTTAGGGTCTGGTCTTTCTTTTTCACGAACAAGACGGGACATCCCCATGGAGATGAACTAGGTCGAATTAAACCTTTATCCAATAATTCTTGCAACTGTTTTTTTAATTCAGCTAGTTCATTTGGTGGCATCCTATATGGCCTTCTAGAGATAGGAGCAGTGCCTGGAACCAAATCAATAGCAAACTCTATGTTTCTGTCGGGTGGTAGTCCAGGCAGTTCATCAGGAAATACATCTGGAAACTCACATACCACCGGAATATCTTCAAGTTTATCAGTTTTGGTAGCATAGGATATGTACTGAAGTTGTGGGTTTACAGAGAGTGATAATTGAAAAGTACTACCATCAGGTGCTTCCAAATGGAGCGTCTTATTGGTAGTATCAAGGATTACTTTATGTTCTTTCATCCAATTCATACCCAAAATGATATCCAAACCCAAATTTGGCAACACAATATGGTGAGCCAAAATTTCTCTTCCTCCAAAATTAAGTTTTGCACTACAAACTATATGGTTTGTATTTGTTTCAGCCCCAACTGAATTGATTACAAAACCACTTCTCAATGTGCTAATTTGGAACTGATGCTTGAGTGCAAATGCTTGATTTATGAATGAATGTGATGAACCGGAATCAAACAAAACAAGTACAGGCGTATTGTTTACAAGAAACATACCAGTGGTCACTGGTTCTCCTTCAGGGATTTCTTCCACAGTGGTATAGTGGATACGCCCAATGCGTGCACCTGTAGCCTGCTTCTTGTTACCGGGGGACTTATAAACGGTCTTCTGTTTTGCTTGGTTCTGCTGATTCTGCTGGGTTGACTAATCTTGCTTCGGGGAACGACAATCACGAGCATAGTGTCCTATTTTTCCACAATTATAACATGGAAAGTTCCTAGGACCTCCCTGATATCCTTTCTGTGCATTCCCCTGGTATGACTGCTGTCGCTGATTGTTCTGCTGATACTTCTGCCGCTGCTGAGGGGGTTTATACCGCTTGACAGGTGGGCGGTATTGAGTCTTTGACACCAATTGGGTTTGCTTAGGCTGTGAAGCTGCACCACTGGTGTATGGCGCCTTACGCTTCTTATCTTCCCTGCACAGGCGAATCTTGTTCTCCAGAGTGATAACATCACTAACCAACTCATTATAAGTGGCATACTTGGAAAGAGCAAGTTCTTTTTGTAGTTTTGGAGTCAATCCTCCAATGTAACACTCAATCTTTCTCCTTTCTGTATCAACATGTTCTGGGGCATACTTGGACAAATGATTGAAAGCATGAGTGTATTCAGTTACAGTCTTGGTGCCTTGGACTAATTTCAGAAATTCATTCAACTTGATTTTCATCAATCCCTCAGGGATATGATGGCCTCTAAAGGCTTCCTTGAACTCATCCCAAGTCGGTTTTGTTCCTTCTGGCAGGGTTTTCAGATGGTTAGTCCACCAAGTTCCGGCTGCACCGTGAAGACGGTGAGCTGCAAACTCAGCCTTCTGTTGCTCAGTGCAGTTGAGAAGACGAAATGTCTGCTCAATTGTGTTTAACCACTCATCGGCTTGCAGAGGTTCTTCGGCTTGGGTAAACATGGGTGGTTTAGCATCCAGGAAATCCTTATAGCTGCTGTGTGGGTTTTGTCCATCACCGTGACGATTTTGACGTCCTGGTGTGGTATTCTGAGCAATTTGGTTTAGAGCAGCTTCCATGTTCTCTTGACCACCTAACAGTCGAGCCAGCACATCGGCTGCAGTAGGCGGTGTTGGATGTTCTGATGGTTCAGCATCATCACCATTATGACCGTTTGTACGGGTGCGAGGCATCTGTTGTGAACACAAATGTTTTTAGTTATAATGTTGTGTGCAAAAGGTTGATCTTATCTCCATCCATATTAGAGGAAAAGCTAAATTGGATTTATGAACAAGGCATAACATGAAATAACACTACATATCTTTATTAACATGGCCTCCAAGTGCTCGTTTTACTGAGTTCAACTTCCCACTTGTTACAATATATTATCCGATTACACAACCTATTTCGTTACACTACCTTTTTACATGGTCTTATTTAAGTTAGAACTTATTACATGAAGTCTCTCTAAAACTCATTTCCTGAGTCATTTGGATAGTCATCATCTAGACTAGTCTCCGTCTGGTCGTCTGATTCGGTTTCTATTTCTTCATCTGGTTCTTCAGGATCAAACTCTTCACCAAAACCTTCAGGCTCCATTACATCTCCAAAATCTTCTTCTCCAAGTACTCCGACTGGAGGTTGCGCTGGCAATGCTGCAACATTCATTGCATTGAGCTCATTTTGGAGATTTTTGATCGTTTCATTTGCTTCATCTAGCAGTGCCAGTAGGTCTTGCTCGAAGAACTCAACATTCTGAATGGCTTCAGCAGCTTCCTCTCTAGCAGCATCCCTTTCGGCTTTGACTGTGGCAGCATGTGCTACAGCTTCATTTCGTTGCTGTTCCACCAAAGCTGCTTGACCTAAATAGGTAGTCATTTGGTGGTTTATTTTTAACTCTCGTTGGCCTGCTTGGGCGATGGCTTGGTTAACCTGGTTTTTGGAGTCTTCCCATAAGTTTTCGGTGATTTTCAACTCAATGTTGTTAAGGCTATACATGCGACGCCAAATTTCGTGGGACTCCTCTCTAGCATGATGCATCTTGGTCATGGCAATCAAGGCACAGGCAGAGGTGATAAGGTAGGGACTATAGCCAGCTTGATTTTCATCAGTGAATGTAGCAATGCGTTGACACCAAGCTGCATTATGGAGGTCTTGTGGTGGGAAGAAACATATGGATGTATCTTTTATTTCTTCAGCATGCTCCTGGCAGATCTTCTGTAGCATCTCAAAAGCTGCTACTCCACCTGCTTCCCACTCATTGGCACCATCTTTCTCAATTGTCCATGCTTGCCAAGATGGATTAATGGTGAGGGCTGGAACATGAAGCTTTAATGAACATCCCGTATTCCCATAAATCTGGGTTTGCTTCCAGCGATATATTGGTGGATCAGTGTATCCTGCTAGCTCAAGTACCCTCCAAAGCAATGCAGGAGTACCAAATGGTTCTAGCAGAGTGCCTTCCTCAGTGTATGGTGTAAGTTCATTTTCTGTAAACATAGTAGACTTTTAAAATGATTTACTTAGAGAGAAACAGAATTTTAATAGTTGAGTCATATATAAGGGAAGGAGCTTATGCAATGAAGTGAATGAGCTTATTAACATGATGCATGCTCGACTTATTTTGTCCTCACACACCTAAATACTATCGATATGGATGGTGGCATTCATGCGTGCTCTCAAGTTAATCGCAAACTACACGAATACTACACGATTCATAGTTAGCGTACCTGCAGAAAATTTCATTGCAGCCCAACCCCAACATAGATATATCAAATGTAATACAACACAGTTTATACTCCATATATTGCTATATGGAGGCCACCACTACCAATTGACCATCGGGCAGCAAGATGGTCGGCTACCTCTACCATTTGACCATAGGGTAGCAACATGGTCATTCTTACCTGCTTACCTGAGTGTAGAGGTATTTGATCAAAAGAAAATAAAATTACAAGAAAGTAAATCCCTTCCCCAGTTAGTCTTACTTTACTTAGAGCCACCTAACAATACTTGGGCTTAACTGGAGATAGTGTCTGGCAGAGTTTTGAATTTTTTATAAAATAGATTTTGTAAGACTAAAACTTTTGTTTTTGAATGCACTTGTAACGATATTACCCTTAATCTTGCTCCGATACCAGCTGTGACAGAACCGACCAATTTATACAAGATTAAGTATGATTGCCTTCGATTAACACGTTGGCACAAACATACTCTCTCTCATATAAACCCGGTAGTCCGCCGAGTGTCACGAAGGACCACGGTAAATCAACTTACAACGGGATCGTACTGATTAAGGAAGCATCATATTACAAGCACAGAGTTCACAGCGGAAATTTATTACAAACAGAGTAATATAGTTATTACATTACCAAGTTCAAATATTATACATAAAAATACTTGGTTTCGAAAACCATTTATTCAAATTCATAAAACACTGCCATACACACGTATATCTCCATACACAGCAAAGGAGAGTATAATATATATGACCATGCCCTGTGGTCATTACTCCTCAGCATCCATGGCAGGGTTACAGGTAAGGCAATAGCCTTCATACAGCACATCACCTGCAACGTTGGGAATAAAACCCTAAGTACTCAATTGTACTCAGCAAGACTTACCCGTCAGAGAGTAAATAAAAAGACTCTTAAGGATATGCAAGGCTTTATTTGGTGGGGTTCATGGGGTAGCATATTTTGTGAAAAAAGCTTACTAACATATATTCTTAGTTCAAAGTTTTAACTTCCAATTATCATGGAGCTAAATAGATCTATATTAGCAAGCCTTTTATAAAGCGAATCACTTAATCATTGATAGGAAAAGAATCTCATTCTCTCATCAACATCTTATAATGAGTTGTTGCTACGTTTCTGGCACATGGATAAGTTTCTCCTAACCGGGAGAGACGGCGATGCGAATCGATTTACACCAACTGGGTAAGCCCGTATCACACACCCTTACGAATCCATTCAAAGTTCATATTGTGTTGGGTAGCTTTTCACTCTATTCGGGATACCGTGGGCTTGATCCACAGTGCAAGGCTCAGGGGGCAGCCGGTGCCAGGACGCTCAGGCAGTGCCTGCCCTTGGTCAAACCCTATCCCACCGCACATCCTTTCTCTCCGCCAGCGATGCACTGCAGTTCAAATCCCAGCCCGACTAGAAGTGCTATAGCTTCACGGTCGAAACGACTTATTCGGCCGTTATGTGAAGGTACGTTCAATCTTAACCATTGACCAAAATACGGATTTAGTTCCTAGTCAAGTTTGACAGGCAGGATCCAAAGGTGCATGTCTAATCGACATCAATGACCATAATGGCACACCATATCCCGTCTGAAATTCATATCTCATGATTCTTTCTCAATATCCATTTACCTGATTTACTAGGCATGGCTAAGCATAACACTAATCAATACTAGTATTATCAGGAAACTCTCCTTTCTAGACAAGGTAGGTAATGCATCAACGGTTTAACTATAACTCATCAATTTAATGCATAAACTGTAACTAAATAATACTTAATTGAAATTTTAAAACAGAAATAGAGGGGTGATAAAATGTCCGGCGCTTGCCTCAGCGAAAGGTAGAGGGTCCGTGATTAGGACACTCCGGAAGTAAGTCAGTATTCAGTTCTTCGCCTTCGGGTGACAACTCCTGTGGGTTCTCCTCGATTGTCTCGTACTCGACGAGATTTTTCTCTTCCGATCCTATATGTATGAATAGGATGTATACATGAAAATAATGCACCATAATATGCTATATGATAATGATACGATGACATGATTTGTGGTGAGGTGCATCCATGTGACCTTAGTTTGCACAATGGGGTTTTAGGTTAGATTGTTTACATGAAATGATAACCTTATTATTATTTGTTTTACTGAGTACGTGCATATTTCTTCTCTGGTAGGGAAGTTTACAATTCCTACCAAGTAACACTTGAATAGGCATGACATGTTATTCATGATAAATTTGCAAGCCAACAAAACTTATTCCTATTTGCTTAATAAAGCATAAAATGTTGGTTTTAATTCATAAAACAAAGTTAAACTAGCAAAGTACTACTATTGCCATGGAACAACAAGGGTGGGTGTTTCATGGTCTTTAAACAATATACCAAAATCACTTAATTTGACTATACATCATTTATATGTATTATGTGTTTTATTTATTAAAGAAAAACACTATTTAAACTAGGTTTAAAATAATTATAACAGTGTAAGTATTCAAAACAGTGCCAAACTTTTTGTGAAAGTAAACAGTAGCATTAATAGTACTCACACTAATTTTCAAAATTTTTGGAATAATATTTTAAGCTACAAAAATCACCAAGTATCCCTTTTATTAATTAAAAGGGTGAATTTTAGTATATGACAAAAATGCTGGAAAAACCTGTTTAATATTTTTATACAATAGTACACACTGTGCAGAGCATACACCTAATTTTTCATGATTTTATCACTTGAAAATAAATAGTTATAAAAATAACAAAAATAGATACTATTCATTTTAATAGAAAATGAATAAAACAAAATAAAAAGGAAAACGGCACGGGTTCGGATTTGGCCCAGCTCGGCCCAGTCGGCACTGAAACGGCCTAGGCCGGCCTCCCGCGCGGCGCCTGGCATATTTGCAAAAGAGCCCTCGGGTTTCAAGGGAATCAACCCGCGGTCCATTATAAAACTATTCATTCAAGTCACTGACGTTGCAGATAGCCCCCTGGATGTTTTCAAATTCTAGTTTCGAAGTCCTTCCCTCTCCCCCGTGTTGACCCGAACGCCGACGACCTTTGACCGGCAGTTGCCCGTCGATGTAGGGTCTCACCGGCGACACCGAGGGCACCAACGTGCTCCTGGTGACCTTCCGCGTAGTTTGAGTTAGGTTGGGGGTTCGGAGGTGGACTATGGCTTTGGTGGCGTCGAACAGAGCAGCATGGCGGCACTGGTCACCGTCGTGCTCACCATCTCCGGCGACGTCAAGCTCAACCAAGTACTGTTCTAGCTTTGTGGTGCTCTGGTGAAGGTGTAGGATCAGTTTTTGGGCTCGGTTAAATAGTGATGGGATCCTAACGCATGCACAGCGGCTCGGCGGTGAGAGCACGGTGGGGACAAGCCCTGTTCCGGCTAAACGAGGTCGGTAGAGTTTAGGATTATCGATCCTATGGCTTCTACAACTCAAGTATAGTATGAAACACGAACTGAAACGTACTGAAACAAAGTAGATAATGCTGGTCTCATGCATCCGCGTGATATGCATGAAAAATAAGAGCAGCCCCGGGCGGCGGCTGGCCCGTAGCCCCGGTGGCTGCCAGAGCAGCCCCGGGCGGTGGCGCGACCAGGGCGGCCCCAGGCGGCGGCAGCTCGGCCTGGGCCTGGTCGGCCAGCAGAGGCGGCGGCGGCGGAGGCGCGCTGCGCAGCGGCTGGCTGGAGGCGCCAGCCCCGCCGCCGCCGGCCATGAGAGCCACGGCAGGCGGTCGGCCGGCCGCGAGCTCCGCCCAGGAAGAGTAGGGGAGGGAAGGGAAGGTGGAGAAGCAGGAGGAGGAAGAGGGAGGAGGAGGCCGGTCGCCGGCCATGGTGGCTGAAGAAGGCAGCAGCGGCAGTGGCGGCTGGGTGGGAAGGAGGTGAGGAGAGAGAGAAAAGAATCTAACTTGATACCATGTTAGAATGAATAATTTTTATTATTAGACTAACCCTAAAATAGTAGCTATATAACAGTACATACATGAGTCTCATGAGCTTAATCTCATGGACCTAATATACACACACTCTAACAGTCTGGAACATCCATTTCCGTCGCTCCAGAAGAATTGCTACTCGCGCTTCTTGGCTGCTTCTTGCTTAGATTGCTGGAGCCGTGGAGACAGCGGGAGGAAGAAGTTGATTTGGGATTGGTGTTTAGGCCTGTCTGTCTATTATATACAGCGTCGGGTGGGGAAAGTGGCCCACGTTAAACGGCCCAAGAGCAGCCATCAGCAAAGAGCTATGGCCCAAGAAATTTCTTTTCCACTTTTTTATTTTTGAGGGCATTTTCTTTTTATTTGTTGTGTTTTCTTTATGCCTAATAATGAACTAATGCTAGAATCTAAAAAATACGTAATAATTAATTACTGGATAGTATCTCTAACTAATAAAAGTCAATATATTAATATATTAAATTGTATGTTAATTTTTAGTTATTTTCCAACACAATAAGGATAAAAGAATAATAAATTCCATTCGCATGTCACCTCTTTGTATGTATATCTTCGATATCTATTTGGGGAAATTATTTCCTCGGCCCTGAAAAAAGTTCGGCTTATTTTCTTGGCCCTATTTTCATCGAACTTTGTTATTTGGCCCTAAAACAAAATTTACTTATTTTCTTGGCCCTTCCGTCCACTTTGAAAGATCATAACTCTTCGATACGATATCGGATGAAGCTGATTTTTACATGAAAATTATAGGTCTCGACGATATCTACAACTTTATAGTTTTGAGTTTTTTCATTTGAGAAAGTTCAGATGCCTAAAAACATGAATATATAATATTAATGTTTTTGGGCATCTGAACTTCATCAAATGAAAAAACTCAAAACTATAAAGTTGTAGTTCTCGTTGAGACCTACAATTTTCATATAAAAATCGTCTTCATCCGATGTCGTATCGAAGAGTTATGATCTTTCAAAGTGGACGAAAGGGCCAAGAAAATAAGCAAATTTCGTTTTAGGGCCAAATAACAAAGTTCGATAAAAATAAGGCCAAAAAACTAAGTCGAACTTTTTTCAGGGCCGAGAAAATAATTTTCTCTATGTATTTAGTAGAAACTATAACTTCAATTATGGTCGCTCTCTTATTGCAGCTCATATCTTATGATGTTATAAATCTAAATTTTGGTCTTCAAACTTAGCCCTATCGATTGCTACATATTTTATAATTGTCAAATTAAGTTCAAACTCTTGTATTACATTATCATTTTATTGACTCACCTTGTTGTACTTTTTAAAGAAAATAACAACTTAGGCTATCCGTACTTTTCATCCTCTATATCCATCTTTTAAATGGAATATTCCGTCCTGGTCATCAAGATTCTCTGGTCTATATCACTTTCCCTCACGCTCATCCATCCTCTATATCTCTACTCTATATCGAGTGGGACCCACATATTTGTAAATAAATTTTATCTAAATATATTCTTGTGAGATCTTATTTTGAAATACTTATTGAAACGAATTCAATGGTGTAATCGGAATTTAATTTGGGTTTTTGGTTTATGAGTTGAACCACGCGGGACCCACAACTGCATCCTTTCCCATGCACACGCATGCGCTGTCACTGCTACATCTGGTCTCTCTCCATGTTCTGCTGCTGCAACCCGCTCTCTCTGCATGTTCTCTCTCTCACTTTTCCAGGCGCGCGCAGCGTAGGGGACTCGCTTTTCCCCGCCAGGAATAACGGACAAGCGGGCATGCGCTATCCTAGCGGAGGCCGTAGCGTAGCGTGCTGCGGTAAAATTTCCGCTAAAGGTGTCCTGCAGGTCCATTTACAGGGTGCCGGTGCGAATGGTCTTAGATGGTAGATTGAACTTATTGAATTGTTGCCCCAGGAGAGAATATTCTTTCAAGTTGTCCCTAGACCCTAGGCCCTCCTCCAAATATGATTTATTTCCTTGTGATGTTCTCTTTTTCGTTGGCATGCTCGATCTTTCCTCCTCCTGTTAGTACATGCTTAGGGTGTTCGCAACGATTAGCTAGCTGATGTGGAGATGTGAGACAAGAAAAAAATATATTTTATACTATTGGACCCATATGTTCCTTTCTTATATTCTTGCGCTATGTGAAATATATCAGTTATTTCTCTCCTACTTTTTTTCCTATCCAAGTCATAATAACTAACCAAATAGCTAGCGGTTAGGAGTGCCCTAACATGAGAAGGTGATCAGTGGTAGCACGAGAGGGTGCAACCCTAGTAAGGACGAATGGGTGAGCATAGCCCAGGCCCCTAGCCATGGCATAGGTGGCCTTGGCGAGGGTTATTGTATCAATAAAGACATCAAAATCTTTAATTAATTAAAACATAAATATATCTAAAATGATAGCTTATATAAATTGTTCTAGAGTTATTAATAATTTGGAATAATTTGTTAATGTTTTTATTATTATGAGTTGTTAAGGTAATACTCCCTCCATCTTAAAAAAGAATCGCTTGTGATGCGTGCGGTCAAATTGTTGACTAGATTTGTACAAAATACATGGAGGGGTGTGGTGAGGGAGGAAGGGGAGCGTATCTGGCGAGGAGTGCCACAACGACGGATCCTGTGAGGAGGGGCCTCCACGGCTGCGGATCGAGATACAACGACAAGGCGTATGGATGGGCTTAACCAGTCACCAAAGGGCAAGAAGAAAGAAAGAGGCTAGGGTTTCCACAGGCAAGAGAGAGGAGAGTGATGAGCGAAATGAAGCTAGAGTTTCTAGTACCGGAGGAGCAGCCGTGGCGAGAGGTATATATAGCGGCCACCACGGGATCATCCAACGGCTAGGGAGCGAGGAGGATGGGGTCCAATGGCTTGTAGCGGCGGTGCCGCCCCTGTGTCGCCCGTTGGAGCGGACTGTGCCCGTGCCGTCACTATGGGCCGGTGTGTAGGCCGGGCCAAGCTTGGGCATTTGCTAGGTCGTGTCGCACCGGGCCAGTGCCATATATATTTTTGCACCGGGCACGTACCGGCTCAGTGGGCCTGGTCCCTTTGCAAATCTATAGCGGTGACGAAGTCCGCGAGGGTTCGTTCCTTCTCTCCACGAGGTTTGCGCTGCTTCCGTTCTATCCTGGGCTGCTTCGCATTGGGGGGTGGGTGCGGGTGTTGTTTGCCCAAACCGGCTGCACACGCGATTTACCCTGGCACCAGATAGAAACAAAATCACGTATTCGTTACGGTTACGGGTGACACGTCCTCACCAGGTACGACACCTATATAACCAACTTATTATAAGCAGAAGATCTTCTGTTTTTGATCTACAAAAAAATCGAGTCTGCAGAAGCTAGGAATACAATCGATCCACCACCATGCCCGAATATTCCGGAGGGCCGCCGTCGCCGCCACGCCCGTCCAAAAGGTCTCGGCTCGTCCAAGAGGGGCGGGCGCCGGTGGTGCCGCCGCCGCCGCCGTTTCTACCTAACGATGTGATCCTCGAACAGATCCTGCCGCGCGTCCCGGCCGCTGCCATCGTTCGCTTCAGGGCGGTCTGCCGAGAGTGGCGCGCCGCGCTCACCTCCGACCACTTCGTCCGCGCGCACCAAGCCGTCGTCAGAGCCGCCGCCGCCGCTGCCCAGCGGCCGCCGGAGATCGTTTTCTTCGCTCCCGCTGCCTCAAACTCTGCCGCCACGTCCTTCTACTCCTCAGCGCTTACCACGTCGTCGTCAACCGCACAGCGGAACGGCTCGTCGTCGTCGTCGGCGGCGGCGGCGCGCGAGCTCGTGACCATGACGGGCGGCATGCGCTCCAGCGATCTCGTCTTGTCAAGCACCAAGCCCTGCCGCGGGCTCACCCTCCTCTCCCACCCCAGCGTGTCCGAGCACCACGTCTGCAACCTCTCCACGGGAGAGCACGTCTCGCTGCCGCCCTGCCGCTGGGCTAGGAGAGTAACCTCCCAGGGTCCCTATGTGCTCTCGAGCACCGGCCTCGGCTTCGACGAGGTGGCCAACGAGCACAAGGTGGCCAGGCTCTTCGAGGACTGGAAGCAGCGGCAGCACTGCGAGGTGTACGACCTGAGGTCCGGCGGATGCTGGCGCCCCTGCGCCGGACAAGCGCCGCCGCACGCCGCCAAGGGTCTCTGCGGCCGGCCTCCGGTGTTCGTGGATGGGTGCTTCTACTGGCACGTGAACGCGACGATGAACTTTAATGGATGGCAAGCCGGGTTCTTCAGAACGCCAGAGCCCATCCTGTCGCTCGCCGTCGATACCGAGCAGTTCCGGTGGGTGCACCCGCCGGAAGAACGGGCGCGCTGGGCGTTCCATCTCGCCGACCTCGACGGCGCTCTGTGCGCCGTGGTGGACAATCGCCTCGGCGCGGGACAGTACGAGCTCTGGACCTTGATGACGCCGTCGCCGCCAGCAGCGGCGGCGGCGTGGTCGCTGCGCTGCCGCATCAGCTTGGCGAGCCTGCAGCAGCCGATGAGCGAGGCCTTGCGCGCTGGGTGCCGCATGCTCCCGCTCGGCACCACCTGGCCGGCGCCCGGAGGAGAGATACTTCTCGCCACGAGCCGCCACGAGGTGTACGCCTACGATCCCGAGAGCAACCGTGCCCGCAGGGCGTTCTCGGCGACCGACTTGGTAGACACCCTGACGCACGAGTCGGAGCTGTCCCTCAACGTCGCCATACACGAGGAATGGGTCACCCCCGTCTGCCGCCCTGGGGCCGGTGACGATGTGGGCAAGCTCAAGATGAAGCCGGGCAACAACCGGACTGTTGTTGCCAGGCAAGGAGGACGAGGACGACCTACGGACCGGCATATAGATGATGTCACTGTTATGGTCATGTGGATGTTCGGCTTTCGGTGTGACAACAATGGCCAAATACAACCTGATACCTAGGGTAAGATGGGAAATGGGATGGAGATAGGCCATAGGATACCTCTTCAAGGAGTGTTATTATATCCCAACCGTCTATTTTTTTATGTTTCATTTAATTTTAATCATCTATTTATTTCCCTATCTCTATCCTACTCCTCATTTCCCGATATCCAAACAACACCCTAGGGATTCGAGCGGACTAGCGTAAGAACTCAAGTACTCCGTACAGATTGAGGTTGCCGCATAATTACGATCTCATAAATTTAAGTGTATATATGGGTTTACGGGTTAGCTTGTTTATACTCCTCCTAAAAACAATGATGTTTTGACTTCTAGATTCCTTATTTGAGTGTTCATCTTATTCAATTTTTTTAATTCAAACAAAATAAATAAATTATTATTAAAGTATCTCTAATAATGAAATAAGTCATTAGAAAATAAAAAAAAATTATACAAGAATTTTGAATAAGACGAACAGTCAAGCAAGAAGTGTATAGGTAAAAAACATCATTTTAGTGGACAAATGGAGTATATATCAAACTTACAGTACCTGAGTTCGTTGAGTAAATGTTAAATTTGCTGCATTTGAGTCCGATTCCTGGGCCCAGCATTGCTGTGACATCTCTAAGCCGACCAATGGTGATTTTTGATGATTTTGTGCAGAATTCAGAAGATTTAGAATTTGGTTACTCCGAAGATATGATTGTATAGAATAGTGGATACTAATCAAGTGATAATGGTATCTGAAGATGTGTGGTTTTTTTGGAACCATGTGTTCATAGGACAATACATTAGTACCCCCAACCCTGTACATTAGCAGTAGTTTTAACCACACCACTCTATACACGATCTAGTGACTTCTTAGTAGAGTAGTATGGTACTGTCTCTCATGACACCTGAACGTGCTGTGTACTTTGTATGGCCAAGTAGACTAATATTGGGTAGAATTGATTGGTGCAAAAATCAAGTCATATTCAGATAAACGATCATTTTTATTTTTTAGAACTGAATGAAGTGGTCAAAACAAGATTTTATGCTTTGGTATTCTGAAAATTTAGACATGGAAAGTTGATAGAAGGATCGATGGGGCCTAGCAAGAAACCATGATGGTGACTTGTGGCTTCATTGGTATGGTATGGACTATCTCTATATACATTTTCATTGAACCATCCGTATCAATAAATTACTTACAACAAGATTATTTATTCCCTGCTATGGCACTGAACTGAAAATTAGCAAACATGGGATGCTATACTGATGGTTACTACAAAAAATGTCCATTAAATTATTTATTCCTAGCTGTAGCATTGAACTGATAATTGTTGTCTGTTGAAGCTTCGCGCACAACTTCAGCACCCATGTCATTAATAACTCCTTTTCTCAGTTTCTGCATATATGAACTTACCCTCATAAAGCATTTCACTTTACCGATCATGTGAGCTGCAAAATCATGTATTTACATTTAACTATTGAATTGAATGGAGAGGCCACTTGACTGCACTGTGTTCTTTTATAAAACATTTCATGGCTCTCATATGGAAACTTACATTCAGTTCACAGCTACTTTTCCCTTCAGGTTAGGCACCTCCTGTTATCCTCTCAAGACAACTTCCACAAATCAAGTTGAGATCCACCAATTGGCATGGGTAGATTTTCTATAGTCTACAGCATTGATCTATAGTCTGTAGTACATACACTCGCTTAAATCCTGCAGTCTCTAAAAACTGAACCTGTAGCCAATAACTGCAGCGCAATGTGACACTAGCACAAGTAGAACATACTACTCGATGAAAACTCTAAAACCTACACTTGTTGAATAGCAAAACTACTAAACAGTAGTACTGCTAGCTCAACTTGTTCTCTAGCAAAATGTAAAAATACATGGTACTGCTACCTTGAATAGCAAAAATGAAAAGAAATGGTACCAAGAAAGGCATTAAATTAATGCTTCACACTTTCAGAGTCCGAAGTTTCAGCGAGGCACTGTGTTACTGCCTACCTCTTTGAGCATGGATTGTTATCTTGTGGTGCACTTTTGACTTCATAATGCTCTTGGGGTTGATTTGGTCATACATATGACATTGTGGTTTTGATGATAAGTTTGGTGATTTGGTTCTGCGGTGTGTGTAACACGTCTCCTAGGGCCAAAATAGCAAATACACTTAGGTACAGGTTGTTAGAAGGGAAGAATTCCATAATAACAATTCTCATAATAGCATAATGATATATAAACTTGTTACTGGATAATTTGATCTACTCAATTTTTTGACTATGTAGACATATAGTTTTATCTGGTTTGTTTGTATACCAGTATAAGATCTAAACTTCTGCACCTTTCACTTGCTTTGGCTTTTAGTATTATGATTCCAATGAGACTCACAATAGTCACCTATCCTGTAATTTCTTTCTAAAGAACTCGAAGGTAAGGACACTGTCACACTGGACATGGAATAGGGTTCTGATCGCTTCGGCGTCAATGTTGTCTGAATTCCTTTTTTTAGATTAGGAAGCTTACAAAGTCACACGTTTGCTATCATTGCTTGAGATGCTTATTGGTGTTGCCTAAGAAGAGATTTCATCAGGTGAGAAAAGAAGTCTTGCTGAGGCAAGGCACTTTACCTTGTATACACTAAAAGGATTGAATATGTCGCTTTTGTACTGTCTGATGCAAGTGCTTGATAATAATTGTCTAGCTTGGTGGGAATCTAATATTGTCATCATAGATAATACACTTGGAATACACTTGAAAGCTCTATGTTTGGTTTTGGCTAATTGATGACACCTAGTATCTAACCATGTGTTTAAGCTTTGGATTGTGTGGTTAGAAGATCAAGTGTGGAGTTATGACGGCGTCCAAGTCTTTGGTGTAAGCCCATCAACATGAAGATCAAATGCTTCTATACTTGGTGCAATGGATGGAGCTCAAGGCAAAGGTGAAACAAATAGGGCTCTTTCCGGTTTGGTGATCAAGACACTATAGAGGGTGTGATCACATTTAGGTTAGACGACTGTACTATTAAGCGGGAAGAAACTTCGTTAACAACCTCGGTCATCAAGTACCTCTAGTTGATATAGTTGAGCATATGCATTTAGATCTAGAGCACTAACCTAAAACCTTGCAAACTTGACTTAAAATCAAGCTAACACTTGTACTTAAGTGCTCATACACTTGGTTGTTAGCACCTATAAGTAAATTAGTTGAAGAGAGGGCGAAAACAACTCTCGGAGGTGCACCGGACGCTGGTCGTGTCCAGTGGGTGTGGTTGCACCGGACGCGTCCGGTGCAACCAGGGCCTCTCTGGAACCCCTCTGAGTAGACACCGGACGCTGAAACAGTAACTCTAGCGCGTCCGGTGGTGTTTTTAGAGCGTCTAGTGAGAAAGCGTGCTTTCTGACTGGGTGAAAGCACCGGACGCTGGCTGCGTCCGGTGACCTAACAACGGACGCGTCCGGTGCCACTTTGAGCTCTCTGGTGGTGCACCGGACACGGGTGTCGGAGCGTCCGGTGTGATGTCTTCGCGTCCGGTGTGTTGGCGCGCTGCGGGAAGTTTGAAATGGCTAGTACACGTGTCAACGGGCGGTACACCGGATAACCACCAGACGCGTCCGATGCTAACTTAATCAGCGTCCGGTGTGCACGCAGAAACTGTAAAACCGCTAGTTTTTCACCCTCACTTATAAATAGCCAATCAACTGGTTTTGGGTAGCTCTCTTGCGCATTTCACTCATTGCTAAACATCTCTTGAGCCTCCCAAGCCTCTCCCACTCACTGTAGAGCTTGATTCTCATCCATAGTGAGCTAGGGAGTTATCCAAGTGCATTGTGTTCATCTAGATCATCTTTGGGCACTTGTTGATCGTTGTTGCTGCAAATTTCTTCTATTCTCTTGGTGATTACCATCACCTAGACGGTCTTGGAGCAGCGGAGGAGTTGGCAGAGTTGGAGATTGTCTCCGGCCACTCCCGGAGGTCTTTGCGAGGGGTTTGCACCTTCCCCGGTGGAGAGCCACAAGGTAGCTTATTGGATTGCTCGTGTCATTGAGTTACCTTGCTCGTGGTAGGTTCTAATGGCGCCCATTGGTTGAGCTTGACATTGGTTGTCAATTAGCCACTGAACCACCGAGTAGTGGTCGACACAACAAGGACGTAGTGTGCCGGCAAGCACGTGAACCTCGGGTTAAATTGGTGTTCATCTTTGTGTTGATCTTGGACCATCACCTTCGTGTGTATTGGTAATCTTCCCGGTGATTGGTGAACTACTCTACTCGGCAGTATAACCACTCTACACCTATCTATTTACATTGAGCACCTTACTTGTGTAGTCTTAGTGTTTGTAGTTTGCTTGTCCACCTAGGAGTAGTGTAACTCAACCTATGCTAGCTTGTGTGTGATCTTAGAGACTTAAGTAGAACAGTTAGGAAGGCTTGCATTTTTTTAGTAGCTAGCGCAAAACTCACTTCGCCATTTGTGTTACTAACTACTTGATCAAGTGTTGTTTATAAAAGTTTTAATTAGGCTATTCACCCCCTCTAGCCTCTTTGGACCTATCAATTGATATCGGAGCCATGGTTACCGTTGTTGTAAGGCTTAACATACTACGGTGTCAAAATGGCTCACAACAACTTGATCAATCATATGGGCAAACCATCTCGGTTTGATGGCACAAGCTATGGCTATTGGAAGAAGTAAATGAAAGCTCACTTGAAATCAATGAATAGAAAGATGTGGGAGATTGTTGAGAAGGACTTTGTTGTGATTGACATAAATGATCCCACTTCAAAAGAAGAAGAAAAGCTCCAATTCAATGACATTGCTCTCAATGCAATCTATAGTGCTCTTGATGAGAAGGTCTTTGAGCATTAGAATATGCTCATGAGATTTGGAAGAGATTGGAGGACACATATGAGGGCACCACCGCCGTCAAGAGTGCCAAGCTATACATTCTCAAGGATAGATATGTAAGCTTCAAGATGAAGGATGATGAGAGCATACCAGAGATGTTTCACCGATTGAGTGTCATCATTAGTGATCTCAAAGCTCTCGGTGAGACAATTAGTGACAAGGATTTCTCCCATCGGTTCTTGAGATCCCTTCCTCCTCGCTTTGAGACTTTGGTTACTATCATAGTCAGGGAGGATCTCTCAAAGGTGACTCCAACACAAGTGCTTGGTGATGTCATGACACATGAGACATACCGAGTGGAGAAGGATGAAGGAGTCAAGGAAGAGAAGGATGATGAGAAGAAAGACAAGAATGAGAAGAAGAGCATTGCTTTCAAGGCAACTTCATCAAGACACAAGAGCAAAGCAAAGAAGCAAGTATCTAGTGATGATGAAGATAGGTCAAGTGATGATGATGAGGAGGAGATGGCACTTCTTGTGAGAAGATTTGGAAGATCCATGAGAAAAAAGGGCTATGGTGCTAGAAAGAGAAGGGATTTTACCAAAGGCACGGGTCCAACCATGAGATGCTATGAGTGTAAGAGGAAGGACCACTTGATAGCCGATTGTCCTCACAAGAATGATATGATGAGGGTGTAGAAGTCCCTAATTTGGTTTTGGTAATTGATGAAACTTAGTTGCTAACCTTAGTGCTAAGTGTGTGTAGCAAGAAAGAGGTTAGTAGGAGATGACAATGGTGCTCAAGTGAAGATCAAGTGATGGAAGAAAGAAAAGACTTAAAGAAGGAAAGCTAGAGGCTAAGGTATATCCTATAGGGCTTTTCTTTAAATGGTCAAGACACCTAGTGGGTGTGGTCACGTTTAGGATAGATTACCGACTATCAAGGGGAGAATTGAGTTGTGGATTACTTTCAAGTGCTCTAGTTTGCATTTTATGTGCATTAATCTAATAAACCTAGAACTTGACTTAGAACCCTTGGAAAATGATTTCAAAAGCTAACACACCGTGCACGAATGATAGATTCTTTGGTGTTAGCACTTGGGAACAAGGGTTGAAGTGTTAGAAAAGTGTTTGGGCTCTCTCTCCCTCCTGCCGAGCTTGCGAGGCAGGATTCGGCGATTTCCGGAGAAGTCTTAATAGGAAAAACACTGAGTTTCGAGCGTCGAACGCTAGGACTATTAGCTAGAGTCTGACGGTTTCCACTGTGTTCACTGTTTTCTGAGAGAAAGGCCGTCGGACGGTGATTTTTGGTCCGACGGTGCTTTGGCTTCTTGAGATCTCTCTGGAAGCATCGGTCGAAAGTTTTTTTTAGTCCGATACACTAACGCGCGAGTGTCCGACGGTAGCTAGCTGTGGCTATGTCTGTGAGAGTCGGACGGTCCGATGAGTGGAAGAGGACGAGCGTTGGACCTTTGGTTCACGGTCCGACGGTGCGGCGTGGCGAGTTCACGCTCTGACACAGTGCGCGGCGAGCTGAGTTCAAGGCGTCGGACGTTCTCTCTTAGTCCGACGGAGGGCCTCGGACAGAGTCCGATGGTGTTTTGAGTTCTCTGTACGTCTCTGGAAGCGTCGGACGCTGGGTGTTTTTAGTCCGACGGCTTCACTCCGACGCTGGGTCCGACGATCTAAGAAAGGGCGCGAACAGTTAGCCGTTGAGATTGAACGTTTGCAGTTAAACCTAAGTGACACGTGGCACAATCGTGAGCGTCGGACGTTGGACATTGGTCCGACGCCCCGAAAAGTGGTTTAATGGCTGTTTCAGTGGGAGTAACGGCTAGAATTGCACTTAGGGGTATTTATACTTATTCCCTAGTCACTTGGTGACTCTCTTACACACTTAGATTGTAACACCTCTGGTGTTACGGTTAATTAAAACCTGCCATGTCATCATCATTGCATGTAAATCATCCTGCATAAACTCATTTTTACTATGCATTAACAAAACTGATTTTATTTCAACACGTGATTATGCATAAGTGCTTGAGAGTGATTTATTATGTAAATGTTTGGGTTGTATGCAATTATCTAGATTAAATTGGGAAATAAAAAGAAAAACAATTATAAACCCTAAAGCGGACCCGAAACCCTAAATCAAAAACTAAATAGAATTAGGTGTTGGGCCTTAAACAAAAGTTGCAAATCTTTAAAAGTTGAGCAACTTCTATTTTGGGAAATTTTGAAGTTATTAAAAATAATTTCAAATAAAATCTTAAATTAGGTTTTAAAGTTTAAACTTGAAATACAAATTCAAAAACTAGTAGGAATTTGATAATGGTCTTTTAATAAAAGTTTTAGTCCTTTCAAAATGGAACCACTTTTATCTTTGGAGATTTTGATGTTGTGTTACAGAAATCCAAATTAAACTCAAATTACTATGTTAAAATTTAAATTTGAAACTTCAACTTCAAAAATATTGAGAATCTGATAAAACTTTCTTAATAAGAGTTGTAGAGCTCATTGAGAGGAACAACTTTTATTTTAACTATTTTTCAAGTTGTTGAGGAAAATTAAAAGTAATTTTAAAATTACAGTTGAAATTTCAAACCTTATTTTACCCCCTTTTGATTTATTCAAAATTCATTCAAAATTTGGATGAGGTTCAAAAATAAAAAATGTTCAGCGCTAAATCCACTGCAACTCTTACATTGGTGATTTTGCAACTTGATACACAAAATAAAAAGTAATTTTGCCCAAAAGTCAAAAGGTGGCCTGGTATGCTATAGTGTTCCGGGGGGGTCCGGTACTGGGCTCTGCCCGCGCGCAGGGCGCATGCGCGTGCCGGCCGCCGGCGATGCCCGGGGCCGGCCGGCCACGTGTCGTCGTCGGTACGGGCCCGTGGGGGTCCTCCCCATACCGCACTACCTCCATTATCCTTTAAAGGCGACGAGCCTCCCCTCCCGTTTCTTCTTCTTCCTCTCAACTCACCGGAAACCGCTCGGGTTCACCGGTGAAAGTTCGCCGTCCTCGATCTCCCATTTTCCGATTCATCCTACCCGTAGAGTTTCCACGTCCTGGCGAAGCTTTTGAGTCGTTTTGCACGCTCTGTTACCATCTGAAGCCCTGGGTCGGTGGTCGTCTTCCTCACCGGCAGTCTAGGCGCCGCCACGGACCATCGACGTTGTGTCCAGGTTGTTCGGGTGGATTCCGTGCTGTGAAAACTAACGTCTCAGATTCACCTTGAGGTAGTGAAGCTCATGCGCGCGTTATTTCCTTGTTTCGTGCCCTGCAGACGCCGGAACGGACCGCTCGCCGTCCGGTCCGTGCCGCCGTGGTCATGGCGAACATCGATGGGGCATCTCCGAGCCACTTCCGGTCCAACCCGCCCGGGAAATAGCGTCATGGTGAGTTTCCGGATCTTTCTGTGCCATAATCTTAAACTCTACTGGGTCCTCATCGCCGGTACGCCGCTCACCATCGTGATGCTCACTGTCCGGGCCTCCATGGCTGCGGCTAGGCTTGCTCTAGTCTTCAAATCGATCGAACTAGCACGTGTATAGATTCGCCAGGTTGAGGGTTACGCATTGGTGCTCTCGACGTCGCCGGAGCCACCGTCGTCGACGAGCTGCCGTGATCGGTGCCGCCACCGCGCGCGTGTCTCTGCTCTGCTCGAGCAGAGCGGTGGGGAGGAAGAAGAGGCCGGTTGGGCCTAGCTGGGCCGCGCGCGGACGGGTCAGCCGGCCCAGTAGCGCGCTGGAATGGCCGGCAGTGAAGGAGAGGGCGCTGGGCTCTGCTGGGCCACGGTGGGTCTTTCGGTTTTGCTGGCCCGAGTTGTTGAACAAGTTTTCATATTATATGAATAGTGCTGAGATTTGGTATTTTTATATAAAAATAAATAGAGCTCCTAAAATTATGAAAAAATTTGTGTAGCCACTCTGTGATGTACTTTGTTTAGGAAAAATATGAATTAGGCATTTTAGTAATTTTTGCTAAGTATTAAAAATATGTCTTTTAATTAATAAATGGGACTTCTAGGATTTTTACAGGCCAAAATATTTATCTAAAAATCATAAAATTTAAATTAGATCTATTTTAGGTCAAGATCTATCTGTAGAAAAATTTTGAGCTCAAATAGAAATAATTTAATTATTTCTTATTTATTACTTGATTAATTGATTAATTAAGAAAAGGTTATTAGAATTAAATTTTAAATTAAATGTTAAAATCCATGTTATCTACAATCACTTAGGGTTTGTGTGTGATTATGTGAAGACCATGGATCATAAAGTCTTGAATGGTCCTTAGCAATTTGTTTGTTTGATGGGTTTGATATTACTCGATTATTATTAATAATTAACTATGCTTAACAGGTCAATACATGTCATTAGGGTTTTCTAACTTGTTAGCGAACACCTGATGCTATTATGGGTAGATTAACTAGGCTTTTTATGACTGTTAAAATGGTCAATAAACCAAAAGGGTTAATATTCGATAGTAATTAGATTCATTGGCTTACAACCTTATCGTGAAGGAAAGTTGTACTCAACTTTCTAAATTAAGTTTACCTTTATTTAATTCACACTTTAGTGCATTTCATGCATCATGGCATACATATCATCATGTAAGTGTTGCATTATTATTTCGTGTAGCGAACGTGCGACGATTATGATCTAAAGCGTGTCCCGAGTAAGGTCTTCACTCGGTGGACGTGGATCCTTCTCGGTGATTGACTTCAGGGTTCGATCGACTTCAAGTAACAGGCAAGCCCCGGTGCATTCAGCCCCTCCTTGTTATTTAAAAATATTTATCACTTGGGTTAATCTACTGCATTAGGTTATTAGGAGTTGAGTGATAACCTATTGATGCATTACCTTTCCTTGACCACATATTATACCTGAGACCCTGATTTATTTAAAAGTGTTGAAAAATGCTTAGTCATGCTTAATGATAGAGTTGCAAAAATGCTATTTTGAAAACTGTGATGATATGAAATGAATGAATCAGTTTATGGGATTGGAATTGTCCTCGTTTGGTGATGGTGTACTTGGCCAGTTCATAATCATCAACGTGGATGGGTTTTCCGTATGGTCGACCATCTGTTTGGGTTAGAGTCCCAACGATCCTCGCCATCGGAAAAGGGATGTGAAAACCGGGTGGTCTCCAGTGTATTTGGGTTAGAGTCCCAATGCATGGTGTCCAACAGAAAAATATTTAGGGACCATTCGTTGTCGGCCTGCTGTGATCATGACTTTGCAACTAGCCACATACTACGGAAAGCCTCTGACTCCGGTGGCTCTACTGCTGGAACCGACAACCACGCACTGGGAGTGGAGAGATGGCGAGAGTAGCGTGTACCCTCGTGGCCGTCGTGCCTGGAGACTAGAGGGGTACTGTGCTCTCGGGTGGCGCAGGACCGGTTCCGGGGTATGAAAAGCCGTGGTAGGCGGGGTTGGCATATGCAAGCTTAAGTGCTACATATACAGTGTGGATAGGGATCCCCAGCTGGGTACTTGTGGATTCGAATCAACGTTGCTCCTCGGTTAATGGAGACATGATCCTCACCCCTACAGCGAAGAGTGGTTCGAAACTAGGTGTTTTCGAGAATGAAAAGGAAATTGAAAGTACACGATATATGAGAATTGATATTAGAATTATGAATATGAATAAAATAATATTGAGATCAAATAATGAAATAGGATAGTGATGTTTTTCTGTAAAATACTTTGACTCTTGCTCAAGTCTTACCTTGACTCCACTCAGCCTGCATTCCTGAGTCTAATTTTACACCTTTAGTCGGGTAAGTCTTGCGGAGTACCCTATGTACTCAGGGTTTGTTAACCCCTGTTGCAGGTAAGTTGAGTAAACAGTTCTGCGAAGGATCGTGCCGGTCATTGGATCGTACATGGATGAAGATGTGTATATAATGAAACCCTTGGGCAGGGTGTTTAGTTGTATACAGCTACTCCACTGCGAAACTCTGGTTTGGGATAATGTAATTGTAACCTATGTTTAAGTAATACTTCCGCACTCTTTACTCCGATTCAAATTATTTGTGTAAACTGTTGTAATACTTGCAAGGTCTTACAATGAGATCCTCGGGGAAATTAGGGTTTCCTATGAGACCCGACGGGCCACTTAAGTCAAAGGGAACTCGTGCAGACTAGTCAAAGGTCCTTAAGGATGATGACGGGGCACGTGGGCCCTATGATTAAAGCGGTTCCGTCACATAGATCATTGACATACACTTTGGTTGCATTCTAGCCTCCTACTCTCTCACTAGTTCATTATTTGATCATCTTTGTGAGATTGAGTAAACCTCAAGTGCATTATTGCTTGTGATTTGCATTCTAGAGCACTTGAGAGCAAGCCATTACTGAGTTCTTATTCTCTTGGGACATTGCCATGTCCCTAGACGGTTTGGAGGAGGAGAAGGTGTGGAGAAGCTTGGTGATTGTGCTTGCCCACACCGGTGATTGTGGGGGGTTTATGCTTACCCCGAGCGGAGTGCTCAAAGGTAACTCTAGTTGATTGCTCGTGTCATTGAGTTACTTCCTCTGCGGTAGGTCTTTGTGGCGCCTTGTGTAGGCTCGGTGCATGATACCGATTAACCACCGGACCACCGGTTGAAGTCGACACAACGGGGATGTAGCGTGCCGGCAAGCACGTGAATCTCGGGGATAAATCTTGGTGTTCATATTGATATCCTCACCTTCGAGTGAGTGATTTGTTGATTATCCCGGTGATTGGTTTCATCACAAGGCAAAGGTATTTCTTCCAAGTGCTTCTCTCTTAACTTGTGCAAAGTAGTTAGCTCTCTAGCTTGTAGTCTTGTGTAGTGCTTTGCTTGTGCTAGGGAGTTTGTGTGACATAGTGCTTAAAGTTTACTAGAATTGTATAGGTGGCTTGCATAGTTTAGCTGTCGCCCTAGCTTTGCAATTATAGCTTTTTGTTGTTCTAATCCCTTGGTCTAGTACTTTGTAAAGTTTTAATTTAGGCTATTCACCCCCTCTAGCCAACTCGGACCTTTTAGGGTGACAAGAAGAAAAAGAAGAAGAAGAAGAAGAAAAAGAAGAACAAGAAGGACAAGAAAGACAAGAAGATACAATTCAAGAAGAAAAAGGGGCATTCTTGTTGTGTCACATGAGATAGTGATGCTTCTTCTTCCGATGATGATAATCACAAGATCACCAAGAAGAAGGCCATTGCTAGTCTTGCTATTCCTAGCAAGCCATCTCTATTTGACTCTTCACCGACTTGTCTCACGGCTAAACCATCTAAAGTACAATCCGATTTCGATGGGAGCGGTAGTGAGAGTGAGGAGGAGGACTTCTCCAAGGAAGAGCTCCTTGACATGTTGCGTGACACACACTCTTATATTAATAAGAAAGTGAAAGAGTGCAAAGAATTAAAAAAATAAAATTCTTGAGCAATCCTTTGATGAGCTAAGTGCTTCTCATGAGTGTCTAAGGGAAGATCATGAGAACCTTAAAGAGGCTCACTCCAAGCTTGAGAAGGCTCACTCTTCACTTTCGGAGTTGGCTAAGATAGAGGATGTGCCCACAACATGTGACGTAGGTGTTACTTGTGATATTCTTGATACACTTATTGTTGTTGCCTCCACTAACACTTCTTGTAGCACATCCACCTCTACCTTATCTAAGGATGATGGCGTCACTTGTGATGCCACAATCTTGGTTGAGAACAAGAACCTCAAGAAGGAGGTGCATGAGCTTACTATAGAATTAGGCAATGCCTATGGTAGAGATGACCGCTTTCTTAAGTGCTTGGGTAGTCAAAGGTTCTCCATTAACAAGGAGGGTCTTGGCTATACCCCAAGAAGGGCAAAGCTGTCCTTGTCCCTCATAGGACTACCTTTGTGAAGGGCAATGTTGTGGTTTGCTATAGTTACAAGCAAGTGGGGCACAAGGAGCAATATTGCAAGAAGAGGATTATGAAGAAAAGTAAGCCTAATGTCTCATCCATTAGACTTGATTCTTACTATGTGCTTACGAAGAGTGCAAAGGGAGTGAGAGTCAAGTATATTGGCGCACCTAACGAGAGCCTAAAGAAGAAGGCTATTTGGGTGCCTAAGAGCTTGGTCACTAAGCTCCAAGGATCCAAACAAACTTGGGTACCAAAATCTAATTGATTTCTTTGTAGGTGAACTACAAGTCTGGAGGGAGGCATTGGGTGCTTGATAGTGGGTGCACTCAACACATAACTGGAGAATCAACCATGTTCAATTCAATTAAGCCAAATGAAGATGGGAATCTTGATAGTATCACATTTGGTGACAATAAGAAGGGCAAGGTTATTGGTCTTGCAAAGATTACAATTTTAAATGATATGTCTATCTCTAATGTCTTGCTAGTTGAGAACTTGAACGTCAACTTGTTGTCCATGGCTCAATTGTGTGACTTGGGATTCAAGTGCATCTTTGGTGTTGATGATTTGGAGATTGTTAGTGTTGATGGAAGCAACTTGATATTCAAGGGATTTTGGTATGGCAATGTCTATTTGGTGGATTTCAATGCTAGTAAAGCTCAATTGTCATCATGTTTGTTCACCAAATCAAGTATGGGTTGGTTATGGCATAGAAGGCTTAGTCATGTTGGAATGAAGCAACTAAATAGATTGGTCAAGCATGACATGGTAAGAGGATTGAAGATGTGCGATTTAAAAAAGATAAGTTGTGTAGTGCTTGTCAAATGGGAAAGCAAGTTGGAAACACACATCCTAACAAGAGCATGATGAGTACATCTAGAGTATTTGAGTTATTGCATATGGATCTATTTGGCCCAACCACTTATGCTAGTGTTGGTGGAAACAAATATGGCTTTGTGATAGTGAATGATTATATAAGATACACATGGGTGTTCTTTCTTATTGATAAGAGTGAAGTATTTGGCATATTTAAATTATTTATCAAGAGAAGCCAAAATGAATTTGAAGTAACAATCAAGAAAGTAAGAAGTGACAATGGAAGTGAGTTTAGAAATGCAAGAGTTGATGAGCTATGTGATGAGCTTGGAATCAGGCATCAATTCTCGGCCAAGTACACTCCTCAATCAAATGGCCTTGTTGAGAGGAAGAATAGAACACTTATTGATATGGCAAGGTCTATACTTAGTGAATACAATGTGAGTTTGGACTTTTGGGCCAAAGCAATCAACACGGCTAATTGTAGCAACCGGCTCTATTGTCACCGGCTATTGAAGGAGACACCATATGAGCTATTGAATGGAAGAAAGCCCAACATTGTATAATTTAGAGTGTTTGGTTACAAATGATATATCTTGAAGAAGGGTGCAAGATTGGGTAAATTTGAAAAGAAGTGTGATGATGGATTTCTACTTGGCTATTCCACTTCAAGCAAAGCATATAGAGTATGGAATCACACCACCAAGCTAGTTGAGGAAGTTTTGGAATTTGATGAAACCAAGGGTTCACAAGATAAGGAAGAAAATCTTTATGATATGAGAGGAACTCAATTGGTGAATACTATGAAGAACATGGACATAGGTGATATTAGGCCAAGACAAGTGGTTGATGTAGAAGATGAAGATGATAAAGATCAAGTGCAAACTCAATCTAGTGTACAAGTCAATCCAAATGAAGCAAGCTCTAGTGGTTCTGATGATCAAACTCAAGCACAAAATGATGAAGATCAACATGCTAGTCCATGTCAAGTAGGTCAACCGAGCTCAAGCAACCAAGTTTTCCAACCGGTTCATATTACAAGAGATCATCCATTGGATCAAATAGTTGGGGATATTAGAAGTGGTGTTCAAACAAGATTAAAGTTGGTAAACTTTTGTGAGCACTTCTCCTTTGTTTCATTTGAAGAACCAACTTCCATTGAAAAGGCCTTGGATGATAGTGATTGGGTGAATGCTATGCATGAAGAGCTCAACAAGTTCGAGAGAAATCAAGTTTGGGAGATAGTCGAGAGACCCAATAACTATAATGTCATTGGTACAAAATGAGTGTTCAAGAACAAGCAAGATCAAAATGGCATTGTGATGAGAAACAAGGTAAGGTTAGTTGCACAAGGATACACTCAAGTGGAAGGATTGGACTTTGAAGAGACATATACTCCGGTTGCAAGATTGGAAGCAATTAGAATCCTTCTAACTTATGCATGTACACATGATATCAAGCTCTATCAAATGGATGTCAAAAGTGCTTTCTTAAATGGATACATCAATGAGTTAGTATATGTAGAGCAACCCCTGGGATTTGAAGATGAGAAGAAGCCCAAACATGTCTACAAGTTGAGAAAGGCTTTGTATGGTTTGAAACAAGCACCAAGGGCATGGTATGAAAGATTGAGAGATTTCTTGCTATCCAAGGGTTTCAAAATAGGGAAAGTTGACACCAATCTCTTCACCAAAAGAATTGGCAAAGACTTGTTTGTGTTGCAAATATATGTTGATGACATTATTTTTGGGTCAACCAATCAAGACTTTTGTGAGGAGTTTGGGAAGATGATGGCTAATGAGTTTGAGATGTCCATGATTAGAGAGTTGAGTTATTTCCTTGGTTTTCAAATCAAGCAAATGAAGAATGGTACTTTCATAAGGTAAGGCAAATACATTAGGGACATGTTGAAGAAGTTTGCGTTGCAAGATGCAAAATCTATTAGAACACGAATGGGCACAAATGGTCACCTTGATGAAGACAAGAGTGGAAATATGGTGGATCAAAAGAAGTATAGGTTTATGATTGGAAGCTTACTCTATGTGACCGCTTCTACACCGGATGTGATGTTTAGTGTTTGCATATGTGCAAGATATCAAGCTTCATCTAGAGTGAGTCATTTGAAGGCAACCAAGAGGATTTTGAGATATCTCAAGCACACACCCGATGTTGGACTTTGGTATCCTAAGGGGTCAAGTTTTGAGTTGATTGGTTATTCGGACTCGGATTATGCGGGATACAAGATAAATAGGAAGAGCACTTCTGGCACATGCCAATTGTTGGGAAGATCACTAGTATCATAGTCATCCAAGAAGCAAAACACAGTTGCACTCTCTACCGCCGAAGCCGAGTATGTTAGTGCGGGGAGTTGTTGTGCTCAATTGTTATGGATGAATGAGTGATTATGGAATCAAATTTTAGAATGTGCCATTGCTATGTGATAATGAAAGTGCTGTGAAGATTGCCACCAATCCGGTTCAACACTCAAGAACAAAACATATTAATGTGAGGCATCACTTTATTAGAGATCATCAATCCAAGGGTGACATTCAAGTTGAGAGTGTGGGCACCGATGATCAACTCGTCGACATTCTCACCAAGCCACTTGATGAAGTAAGGTTTCACAAATTGAAAAATGAATTGAACATCTTAGATTTCTCTAATATGAGTTGAGCATACTGAGTTATATATTTGTGCAAGTAATCTAGCTAAATGCTTGAAAGAAGGAAGATAATGGAAACAATCTAGGAATTTCATAAGTGGTTCTCCTCTATTGATTTCAAATCATATCCTACCCATGCTACCCTTTTGTGGTCCTTGATGACAAAGGGGGAGAGAATGGAACAAAGATATGAGGAAAATGGACAAAGAATGGAGGTTGAGCGATGAACCATCATTAGGCTGATGATGGGAGAGCAATAGGCCAAGTGAGAGGGATCTCACACTTAGGGGGAGTAAGCTCACAAACATGATTGCAAGCATTTGATTTTGCATATTCATATGTTTGATGCATTGTATTTGTGCTTAAATTGAATATACTTGCTTTCTTGGTGTATGCTAAACTTAAGTTGTGTGGTGAATTGAAGTACTAGCATGCATTGGAAGTGGTAGCTAGTTCCCAGTCTTTCCAAATGATTCTAGAACCTTATTTCTAATGATGATCTCACGAAGTATTCTAGTGTCTTTGGTTGCAAGAATTCTGTCAAGTGGAATCTAACTATCCATGGTGCTAAGGATGGTTTATATATGCACTCCGATGGTATCGTGCTTCAAAGGTCCAATTCTATAAACCTTAGCATCAAATTGGTAGTAGTATCTCTCTCTCACTTCTAATCCAATGCATATTTGCAAAGTCTTTAAAATCCAAACACTTGGTATATATGTAGGGAGAGCTAATATTACCAAATTGAATTCATTGCATATCTTTGTAGAGGTTGTCATCAATTACCAAAAAGGGGCAGATTAAAAGCTCTATGTTTGGTATTGGCACATTGATGACACCTAGTATCTGACCATGTGCATAAGCTTTGGATTACAAGTGTGGTTAGAAGATCAAGTGTGGAGCTATGACGGCGTCCAAGTCTTTGGTGTAAGCCCATCAACATGAAGATCAAATGCTTCTATACTTGGTTGAAAGCCCTTGTTTGGTTTTGGGTAATTGATGAAACCTAGTTTGCTAATGTTTTTGCTCTAAGTGCTTCATGAGAATCATTAGTAAACAAGATGGAGCAAAGGATCTAGTCGGTGGAGACCACAAGTGTAGGGCATTGACGGCATCCATCAAATGGTGTAACCCCATCAACAAATGGAGAAAGCCCTAATGACGGCATCCATGCAAATGGTATAAGTCCATCATCAAAAGGTGTCCACAAGCTTCATCAAGAGATAAGAAGGAAGATGTTGAAAAGCTAGGAGCTCAAGGCAAAGGTATATCAAATAGGAGCTCTTTGCTTTTAGTGATCAAGACTCCATAGAGGGAGTGATCACATTTAGGATAGATAGCCGTACTATCAAGAGGGGCGAAATTGTTGATGAAATGCGGTTATCAAGTGCCACTAGGTGTTCATAATCATTGCATATGCATATAGATGCTAGTGACACTAACAAAACCCGTTGAAATCTCTTTGGAAAAGACTAACACACGTGCACTAAAGCGAGAGACACTTTGGAGTGTTAGTGACTTAAGAAACGGGGTGAAGTTTGAGGGTTAGAGAGGGTTTGGGTCCTCTCTTCCTCCTACCGAGCTTGCGAGGTAGGATTCGGCGAATTTGGGAAACGTTACAGTAGAAAAACTAGCGTCAGACCATTGTCCTCAGGGTCCGACGGTGCAGAGCCGCAGCAGGTCGACTCGTGGAGAGCAGAGGAGCATCGGACGCTCGGTGTTAGTCCGACGGTGAGCGTCGGACGGTTTTGGAACCTCTCTGAAAACGTCGGACGTTGGCGAGTTTTAGTCCGACGGCCTGTTATTTCAGAGTCCGACGGTGGTTTTCGGCGGAGCGTCGGACCGGAAGTTTGGTCCGACGGCTTACCGTCTGACGGTCGTTTTGGCACGAGAAAATAGCCGTTGTGATCCAACGTTCGACTTCAAACGGCAGAGGACACGTGGCGTCCATCCGAGGCGTCGGACCGGCGTTGTTAGTCCGACGGTCAGGCCGTCGGACAGTCCGACGGTGCGCAGTTTTGTCCAAACGGCTAGTTCTTTGTGTGTGGCTTATAAGTAGTCATTTGGCCGGTTTGGGGAGCACCTCTTGGTACTCCTGAACATCATAGCATACTTGTGAGCCTTTCCACTCCACTCTCATTCATCCTACTTGATTGTGTTCATTATTTGGTGAGTTTGGAGAGCATCAAGTGCATTGCATTGATTGAGATCATCTAGAGGCACTTGGTAGTTGTATTTCGCAGCGGTTTCTCTTGTTACTCTTGGAGTTTGCCGACTCCTAGACGGCTTGGAGATGCGAGGATCGTTGAGGGGAGTTGGTGATTGTCTCCGCCTCCGATCGGTGAAGTTGTGAGGGGTTTTTGAGCCTTTCCCCGCGGGAGATCGCAAAAGGCTACTCTAGTGGATTGCTCGTAGCTTGTGGATCCCCATCTTGTGTTGGTTGTGCGGCACCCTTGAGAAGGGTTTGGCGTGTGATGCCAATTAGCGCGTGAACCTCCAAGAGGGTGTATCGCTACAACGAGGACGTAGCTTGCCGGCAAGCAAGTGAACCTCGGTAAAAATCATTGTGTCGACTCTCTTGCCCAGGATTTCTTGTGTATTGTGATTGCTCTTATTGGTATTCATCTCATCACTACACCGCCGGTATAAGATTCAATTTCTCAACTCTTTACATTCTCGTACTTACTCTAGAGTAGCTTGTTAGCTTAGTCGCTCACCTAGGAGTAGAATAAAAGTAGCAACTTAGCCTCTCGCGTGTGAAATAGAGACTATAACTTAGAACGGTTAGGTGGCTTGCCTTTTTAGTAGGCTAGCGCAAGAATTCGCTTCGCTTACTATTTATCTAACCTCTTGCTTGGGTTGTTGGTTGTAGAATTTAAATAGGCTATTCACCCCCCTCTAGCCATTTAGGACCTTTCAAGTGGTATCGGAGCCGAGGCACCGTTGATTTGAGGCTTAACAACCTACGGTGTAAAAATGGCTCAACTCAACATTCATATCTACAACACCAAGAAGCCACCCCAATTTGATGGCACAAATTATGCATTTTGGAAGATCAAGATGACCTCACACATCAAGTCAATCAATAGAGAGATTTGGAAGGTTGTGGAGACAAAGATTGAGATTGCCAATGCGGCCAACCCCACAACCGCTGAAGAGAAGTTGCTCCAACTCAATGATATTGCGGTTTGTGCTATCCATGAGGCCATAGATGAGAAGGTATTTGAGCAAGTGAAGAACATTGAGAGTGCTCATAAAGCTTGGAAGAAGCTTGAGGAATCATATGAGGGCACTAAAGGTGTAAAGACCGCAAGAGCATACATTCTCAAGGACAAGTTTGCTAGTTTCAAGATGAAGGATGATGAAACCGTGCCAGAGATGTTCCATAGATTGCAAGTGATTGTAATTGAGCTCAAGGAGGTGGATGAGGAAGTAAAGGATAGTGACTTCTCCATGAAGTTTTTGAAAAGCTTGCCCAAGCGCTTTGCTATCTTGATCACGGTTTTGGTGAAGACTACCTTGAGTGAGTTGACATCAAACCAAGTGCTTGCGGAGGTGATGACCGATGATGCCTATAGAGATGATGATGACAAGGAGGAGTTGATCAATAAGAAGAAGAAAGAAAAAGATGAAGACTCTAAAGATGAGAAGAAGAAGAGTGTGGCATTCAAAGCCACATCATCATCAAAGGGCAAGGGCAAAGTAAAAGTTGAATCAAGTGAAGATCCATCAAGCACAAGTGAGAGTGATGAGGAGATGGCCCTTCTAGTGAGAAGATTTGGTAAGTTCATGAAGAAGAAGGGCTACCGGGCAAGAAGGAAGAAGAATGCAAGAAAGTTTGATGGGCCAAGAAGATGCTTCAATTGTGGAAGCAAAGATCACTTGGTGGCCGATTGCCCACACTCAAGTGATGATGAGCACAAAGGCAAAAAGAAGAACAAGCATGAGAAGAAGGAGAAGAAAGAAAAGAAAGAATCTTCATACAAGAAGAAGAAGAACTACTCTCATGTGGTGATATGGGATAGTGATGCATCTTCAAGTGATGAAGATAGTGACGATGAGAAGAAAAGTAAGAAGAAGGCACATGCAAGCATTGCTATTCATGGCAAGCCCTCCATCTTCGATACTCCTTCATGCTTCATGGCCAAGGGCTCTAAGGTATCATCCGATAGCGAATCTAGTGATGATGATAGTGATGATGACCTAACAAAAGAAGAGCTAATTGACATGCTTGATGATGCTCGTATTCATTTTGACTCACTTAGAAAGGAATGCAAGGGCTTGCGCAAGGATAAACAATCCCTTGAGCAAGAACTTGAGGAGCTTAGAGCATCTTATGAGATTCTAAAGAAAGACCATAAGAAACTGTAAAAGTCTCACACTAAGCTTGATGAAGCTCATTCTGCTCTAGTGACTGAAAATGAGGACTTGCAAAGTCAAATTAAAAAGAAGGAAGCTAAAACTTGCAACATAGGTGTAACATGTGACATATCTTGTGAACCTATTGTTGTTGCTACTAACCCTTCTTGTAGCACTTCCACTACTACCTCACCCACTAGTGACCCTTCACTAGTAGTTGAAAACAAGAACCTAAAGGAGGAGGTTAAAAAGCTCAATCACTCCTTAGCTAAGGCTTATGGTGGTGAGGACCGCTTGCTTATGTGCTTGGGTAGCCAAAGGGCATCTCTCCACAAAGAGGGATTGGGCTATACCCCCAAGAAAGGCAAGACCGCCTTTGCTCCTCACAAGACTTGTTTTGTGAAGAGAAATGGCCGGTATTGCACAAAATGCGAGCAAGTTGGTCGTTTAGAGCAAGATTGCAAAAGCAAGAAATCCAATGCATATGTATCCTCAATTAAGTTCGATTCTTGCTATATTCTCACTAAGGGCTCAAATGATGTGAAGGCTAAATTTGTTGGTACATCCATGTTGGGTCTAAAGAAGAAGACAATTTGGGTACCAAAAAGTTTAGTCACTAACCTTCAAGGACCCAAGCAACATTGGGTACCTAAAAAGAATTGATCTTTTTTTGTAGGTCAATTACAAAGCCGGAGGAAGGCATTGGCTGCTTGATAGTGGATGCACACAACATATGACCGGGGATCCTAGTATGTTTGGCTCTCTCAACACAAGTGCAAATAGTGGCTATGATGCAATTACATTTGGTGATAACAAGAAAGGGAAAGTGAAAGGACTTGGTAAGATTGCAATATCCAATGACATGTCCATCTCCAATGTGTTGCTAGTTGAAAGCTTGAATTTCAATTTACTCTCGGTTGCACAACTTTGTGATCTCGGTTTCAAGTGCATATTTGGGGTTGATGATGTTGAAATTGTTAGTGTTGATGGCTCAAATTTGATATTCAAAGGTTTTAGATATGACAACCTATATCTTGTGGATTTCAATGCAAGTGAAGCTCAATTGTCAACTTGTTTGATGACTAAGTCAAGTTTGGGTTGGTTATGGTATAGAAGGCTTGGTCATGTTGGAATGAAACAATTTAACAAACTAGTGAAGCATGATCTAGTTAGAGGCTTGAAAGATGTCACATTTGAGAAAGATAAGCTATGTAGTTCATGTCAAGCCGGCAAACAAGTTGGAAACACACATCCTAAGAAGAGTATGATGAGTACTAGTAAATCTTTTGAGCTCTTGCATATGGACTTGTTTGGACCAACCACATATACAAGCATTGGTGGAAATAAGTATGGATTTGTGATTGTGGATGACTACACTAGATATACATGGGTATTCTTTCTAGTTGACAAGAGTGAAGTGTATGATCTATTCAAGTCTTTTGTCAAGAGAAGCCAAAATGAGTTTGAAACAACCATCAAGAAAGTTAGAAGTGACAACGGAAGTGAATTCAAGAACACCAAGATTGATGAGTTGTGTGATGAGTATGGCATTGGACATCAATTCTCACCCAAGTATACACCACAATCAAATGGTATTGTTGAAAGAAAGAATAGAACTTTTATTGATATGGCAAGATCAATGCTAAGTGAATACAATGTTAGTCATTCCTTTTGGACCGAAGCAATCAACACCGCTTGCTACTACATCAACCGATTATATTGCCATGGTATGCTTGCAAAGACTCCATATGAGCTATTGAATGGTAGAAAGCCCACCATTACATATTTTCGGGTTTTTGGTTGCAAATGCTACATTCTCAAGAAAGGCACAAGATTGAGCAAGTTTGAGAAGAAATGTGATGAAGGTTTCTTACTTGGCTATTCAACCACAAGCAAGGCATATAGAGTTTGAAATTTGGCTAGTGGTACTCTTGAGGAGGTACATGATATTGAATTTGATGAAACCCAAGGCTCTCAAGATGAAGTTGAAAACCTTAATGATGTGAGAGGCAATGACTTGGCAAATGCAATGAAAGATATGGATATTGGAGATATTAGGCCGAGACAAGTCAATGATGATGAAGATGATGGTGCAATTCATACAAGTATGCAAGTTGATGATGAGACATGTGCAAGTGACTCATAAGATCAAACTCAAGTGCAAGATCAATAAGCTAGTTCATCTCAATCAAACAATCAAGTTCCTACTCTCCAACCGGTCTCTATTGCAAGGGATCACCCTTTGGATCAAATCATTTGTGGTATTCAAAGTGGAGTTCAAACAAGAGCAAGACTAGCTCAAATTTGTGAGCATTTCTCATTTGTGTCATCTATTGAGCCAACCAAGATTGAGGAAGCATTGCAAGATGTTGATTGGATTAATGCCATGCATAAAGAGCTCAACAAATTCACAAGAAATCAAGTTTGGGAGCTAGTGAAAAGACCAAAGAAACACAATGTGATTGGAACCAAATGGGTCTTTACAAACAAGCAAGATTAAGATGGCATTGTGATAAGGAATAAGGCTAGATTGGTTGCACAAGGTTACACTCAAGTAGAAGGGCTTGATTTTAGAGAAACATATGCACCGGTTGCTAGATTGGAGGCCATTAGAATCTTATTAGCCTATGCTTGTGCCCACAACATCAAGTTATATCAAATGGATATCAAGAGTGCATTTCTCAATGGGTACATCAATGAGTTGGTATATGTGGAACAACCTCCCGGATTTGAAGATGTGAAGAAGCCCAACCACGTGTACAAGTTAAGAAAGGCATTGTATGGTTTGAAGCAAGCACCTAGAGCATGGTATGAGAGATTGAGAGATTTCTTGCTCTCTAAAGGGTTCAAAATGGGAAAGGTTGATATAACTCTCTTCACTAAGAAGCTTGGCAATGATTTGTTTGTATTACAAATATATGTGGATGATATCATCTTTGGATCAACAAATCAAGATTTCTGTGAAGAATTTGGAAATATGATGGCAAGTGAGTTTGAAATGTCCATGATCGGTGAGCTTAGCTACTTCCTTGGTCTTCAAGTCAAGCAAATGAAGAATGTTACATTTGTAAGTCAAGGCAAGTACATAAGGGACATGGTGAATAAATTTGGATTGGAACATGCAAAGGCCATGGATACTCCTATGGCAACTAATGGCCATTTGGACTTGGATGATAGTGGCAAAATGGTAGATCAAAAGCTATATAAATCAATGATTGAAAATCTCCTTTATGTGACCGCATCTCGACCGGATGTCATGTTTAGTGTGTGCATGTGTGCAAGATTTCAAACCTCACCAAGAGAAAGTCATTTGAAAGCCGCAAAGAGAATATTGAGGTATTTGAAGGGCACACAAGATGTTGGGTTGTGGTATCCTAAGGGGTCCAACTTTGAGATTATTGGATATTCGGACTCCGACTATGCCGGTTGTAAGGTGGATAAAAAAAGCACTAGTGGAACTTGTCAATTGCTTGGAAGGTCACTTGTATCATGGTCTTCAAAGAAGCAAAATAGTGTTGCTCTCTCAACGGCCGAAGCGGAGTACATTAGTCCCGGAAGTTGTTGTGCACAATTGCTTTGGATGAAGGCAACTTTGAGTGATTTTGGATTGAAATACAAGAAAGTGCCTTTGCTATGTGACAATGAGAGTGCTATCAAGCTAACCAACAACCCCGTGCAACATTCAAGAACAAAACACATTGACATAAGGCTTCACTTCATTAGAGATCACCAAATCAAGGGAGACATTGCAATTGAAAGTGTTGGCACTGAAGATCAATTAGCGGATATCTTTACTAAGCCACTTGATGAGTCAAGATTTTGCAAGTTGAGAAGTGAGTTAAACATACTAGACTACTACAACATGAAGTGACAAGCATCCTACATCATATGACATGCCTCTCCTTCGACTAAAGCAGGGTAAAATTGGTTGACATGGCATTCATACCTTGATAAGGATTTGTCTAGTTCATATAGACATGAAATGCATCTTATAGGCTCATTCATGAAAAATCAAATGCTTTCATGTATATATGGTACCACTTTTGTTCTTTATGCTTGTATAATCAAGTGGTAGCATATGACATATTGATGAGCTTGCAAACCTAGTGTTGAATCTAGAACTTGAGCTCATGTTGTGTAACTTAACATGGTCAAGATAACCCTACTAGTGAGGTGTGAAGAAGCTTGTCCTTGGATCAAACTTAGTTACAAATTCTAGGCAAGTGATCTAAATTGAACCAATGTGAAAATGAACTAAACCCCATCTATTGACTTGATACTCCCATAATTTGCACCATTTTTTGTGATTGTTGACAAAGGGAGAGAAGAAAGTCACAAAGATAAGAAAGGAAAGGGGTCAATTAAAAATTTGAAAGCACACAAGTAGGGGGAGCAAGCTCATGAATAAGTTGTTGCATTTGGTTGCGCATTAGCATATGATTTGTTGTATTGTCAAACTTCAATTCCAATGACTTGTTTGTTTGGTGTAATGCTTAGAAATAGGATTTGAATGGTGTTTGACAAACTAGCATGCATAGTACTTACTTGTCATACAAAGTACCTCTCTTGCTTAAATGTTGATCTCACGAGGTATTTTGAGTTTGTGATGTATGACTAGTAAACCATGGTGCTAAGGATGGTATAATTCTACAACTCCGATGGTATCACGCTTCAAAGGTCCATTCTATATACCTTAGCATCATTTGATAGTGGTAGCTCACCCAAACTTTCAAATCCAAGCATATGTGACAAATTGAACCAAACCCAAGGAATCACATATGTAGGGGGAGCTAATACTACCAAAGTGCAAACATGTTTTTCATTTCATATCTTTGTGAAGGTTGTCATCAATTACCAAAAAGGGGGAGATTGAAAGCCCTTGTTTGGTTTTGGGTAATTGATGAAACCTAGTTTGCTAATGTTTTTGCTCTAAGTGCTTCATGAGAATCATTAGTAAACAAGATGGAACAAAGGATCTAGTCGGTGGAGACCACAAGTGTAGGGCATTGACGGCATCCATCAAATGGTGTAAGCCCATCAACAAATGGAGAAAGCCCTAATGACGGCATCCATGCAAATGGTATAAGTCCATCATCAAAAGGTGTCCACAAGCTTCATCAAGAGATGAGAAGGAAGATGTTGAAAAGCTAGGAGCTCAAGGCAAATGTATATCAAATAGGAGCTCTTTGCTTTTAGTGATCAAGACTCCATAGAGGGAGTGATCACATTTAGGATAGATAGCCGTACTATCAAGAGGGGCAAAATCGTTGATGAAATGCGGTTATTAAGTGCCACTAGGTGTTCATAATCATTGCATATGCATATAGATGCTAGTGACACTAACAAAACCCGTTGAAATCTCTTTGGAAAAGACTAACACACGTGCAATAAAGCGAGAGACACTTTGGAGTGTTAGTGACTTAAGAAACGGGGTGAAGTTTGAGGGTTAGAGAGGGTTTGGGTCCTCTCTTCCTCCTGCCGAGCTTGCGAGGTAGGATTCGGCGAATTTCGGAAACGTTACAGTAGAAAAACTAGCGTCAGACCATTGTCCTCAGGGTCCGACGATGCAGAGCCGCAGCAGGTCGACTCGTGGAGAGCAGAGGAGCATCGGACCCTCGGCGACGGTGAGCGTCGGACTCCGTCCGACGCGCTTTCAGCGTTTTGGAACCTCTCTGAAAACGTCGGACGCTGGCGAGTTTTAGTCCGACGGCCTGTTATTTCAGAGTCCGACGGTGGTTTTCGGCGGAGCGTCGGACCGGAAGTTTGGTCCGACGGCTTACCGTCCGACGGTCGTTTTGGCACGAGAAAATAGCCTTTGTGATCCAACGTTCGACTTCAAACGGCAGAGGACATGTGGCGTCCATCCAAGGCGTCGGACCGGCGTTGTTAGTCCGACGGTCAGGCCGTCGGACAGTCCGACGGTGCGCAGTTTTGTCCAAACGGCTAGTTCTTTGTGTGTGGCTTATAAATAGTCACTTGGCCGGTTTGGGGAGCACCTCTTGGTACTCCTGAACATCATAGCATACTTGTGAGCCTTCCCACTCCACTCTCATTCATCCTACTTGATTGTGTTCATCATTTGGTGAGTTTGGAGAGCATCAAGTGCATTGCATTGATTGAGATCATCTAGAGGCACTTGGTAGTTGTATTTCGCAGCGGTTTCTCTTGTTACTCTTGGAGTTTGCTGACTCCTAGACGGGTTGGAGCTGCGAGGATCGTTGAGGGGAGTTGGTGATTGTCTCCGCCTCCGATCGGTGAAGTTGTGAGGGGTTCTTGAGCCTTTCCCCGCGGGAGATCGCAAAAGGCTACTCTAGTGGATTGCTCGTAGCTTGTGGATCCCCATCTTGTGTTGGTTGTGCGGCACCCTTGAGAAGGGTTTGGCGTGTGATGCCAATTAGCGCGTGAACCTCCAAGAGGGTGTATCGCTACAACGAGGACGTAGCTTGCCGGCAAGCAAGTGAACCTCGATAAAAATCATTGTGTCGACTCTCTTGCCCAGGATTTCTTGTGTATTGTGATTGCTCTTATTGGTATTCATCTCATCACTACACCGCCGGTATAAGATTCAATTTCTCAACTCTTTACATTCTCGTACTTACTCTTGTGTAGCTTGTTAGCTTAGTCGCTCACCTAGGAGTAGAATAAAAGTAGCAACTTAGCCTCTCGCGTGTGAAATAGAGACTATAACTTAGAACGGTTAGGTGGCTTGCCTTTTTAGTAGGCTAGCGCAAGAATTCGCTTCGCTTACTATTTATCTAACCTCTTGCTTGAGTTGTTGGTTGTAGAATTTAAATAGGCTATTCACCCCCCCTCTAGCCATTTAGGACCTTTCATTGGTGCAATGGATGGAGCTCAAGGCAAAGGTGAAACAAATAGGGCTCTTTCCAGTTTGGTGATCAAGGCACTATAGAGTGTGTGATCACATTTAGGTTAGACGACTGTACTATTAAGCGGGAAGAAACTTCGTTAACAACCTCGGTCATCAAGTACCTCTAGTTGACATAGTTGAGGATATGCATTTAGATCTAGAGCACTAACCTGAAACCTTGCAAACTTGACTTAAAATCAAGCTAACACTCATACCTAAGTGCTCATACAATTGGTTGTTAGCACCTAGAAGTAAGGTAGTTGAAGAGAGGGCAAAAACAGCTCTCAGAGGTGCACCAGACGCTGGTCGTGTCCGGTGGGTGCGCACCGGACACGTTCGGTCCAGCCAGGGCCTCTCTGGAACCTCTCTGAATAGACACCGGACGCTGAAACAGTAACTCCAGCACGTCCGGTGGTGTTTTTATAGCGTCCGGTGAGGAAGCGTGCTTTCTAACTGAGTGAAAGCACCGGACGTTGGCAGCGTCCGGTGACCTAACAATGGATGCGTCCGGTGACACTTTGAGCTCCCTGGATGCTCTTTGGTGGTGCACCGGACACAGGTGTCGGAGCGTCCGGTGTGATGTCTCCACGTCCGGTGTGTTGGTGCGCTGCGGGAAGTTTGAAATGGCTAGCACATGTGTCAGCGGGCGGTACACCGTACAACCACCGGACGCGTCCGGTGCTAACTTAATCAGCGTCCGGTGTGCATGCAAAAACTGTAAAACGGCTAGTTTTTTACCCTCACTTATAAATAGCTAATCAACCGGTTTTGGGTAGCTCTCTTGCGCATTTCACTCATTGCTAAGCATCTCTTGATCCTCCCAAGCCTCTCCCATTCACTATAGAGCTTGATTCTCATGCATAGTGGGCTAGGGAGTGATCCAAGTGCATTGCGTTCATCTAGATCATCTTTGGGCACTTGTTGATCATTGTTGCTGCGGATTTCTTCTATTCTCTTGGTGATTGCCATCATCTAGACGGTCTTGGAGCAGCGAAGGAGTTGGCGATTGTCTCCGGCCACTCCCGGAGGTCTTTGTGAGGGGTTTGCACCTTCCCCGGCGGAGAGCCGCAAGACAGCTTATTGGATTGCTCGTGTCATTGAGTTACCTTGCTCATGGTAGGTTCTAGTGGTGCTCATTGGTTGAGCTTGACATTGGTTGTCAATTAGCGACCGAACCACCGAGTAGTGGTCGACACAACGAGGACGTAGCGTGCCGGCAAGCACGTGAACCTCGGGTTAAATTGGTGTTCATCTTTGTGTTGATCTTGGACCATCACCTTTGTGTTTATTGGTAATATTCCCGGTGATTGGTGAACTACTCTACTCGGCGGTATAACCACTCTACACCTATCTATTTACATTGAGCACCTTACTTGTGTAGTCTTAGTGTTTGTAGTTTGCTTGTCCACCTAGGAGTTGTGTAACTCAACCTAGGCTACCTTGTGTGTGATCTTAGAGACTTAAATAGAACGGTTAGGAAGGCTTGCATTTTTTAGTAGGCTAGCACAAAACTCACTTCACCATTTGTGTTACTAACTACTTGATCAAGTGTTATTTGTAGAAGTTTAAATTAGGCCATTCACCCCCTCTAGCCTCTTTGGACCTATCAACACTACCATGTGAGATTCTCCATCCATGACAAATCATCCCAGGATTGAACTTACATTGGTAAGCGACTCCAGAGCTCTGCTAGCAGGATTATATGTTGATATTATACGGAAACTGCACTGGGTCCTATGTTGGATTATTTGTAACAAAAGAAATTATTGGGTCCTTTGTTCTTGGGGCCTTGCATGTTAGTTACCAGAATCTTTGAAACCCAAATAGAAGTGTTATGATAAATATTTTTTTCTTTGCCAATGTACTTGGCAACCACTTTACCCTTGCTGTTGTTCTTCAACACAAAGCAAGAACTCAAGCTTTGTCTAGGTTATGGATGGCAACGGGGCGGGTTCGGGGCAGGTGAAGCGTCGGTGGACCCGCACCCGGGACCCGATAAGGAAACCTGAACCCGCCCCAAAACATCAAACGGGCAAAAATCCGCCCTGCCCCCGAATCCGTCGGGTCACCGAAACCCGACGGGTTCCCCAAAACTCGGGAGGCAAGGGCGGCGGCGGACGGCGGACGACGACACAAGGGCGACGACGGACGACGTAACCACAGCAACATCGTTGGAGGAACCCAGGATCTTGCGCTCGGGGAAGCCGGATGTGGTGGAGCTGTACAGGGCGCCACCGCCAAGGGAGCAGCCGAGCAGGCCTCCCACCGTCCTCACGTCATTGGATCCACCGCCGGAGCTGGCCTCCCCGTCCGCACCGGGGCCAGATCCGGGCGTCCCACGGGCCAGCGTCGTCGGATCCGGCCTCCCCGTGCGCGCCGCCGCCGGCGACCGGCTGCTCTGAACGATAGAGGAAGGCTGGGAGGGCTGGCATGCCTTGCCTGTCGTGTGCCGTGGGATGGAGGAGGAGAGGTGAGGGAGATGTGAGGAGGGGGAGGACCGGAGGAGGCGCGAGCGATCTGCTGGGCACAGACCACGGAGGTGAGGGAGGGCCTGCAGCCTGCCGTGGTGCCGCCTGCTGTAGTATTGTGGCCTGTTCGCCTGTGGGGGTGAGAAGAGAACGAGAGGGAGAGAAGAGAAGAGGCGCGGGGTCGGGGGAGGACTGGAGGAGACGCGTCGGGGGTGAGAGGCTGAGAGAGGGAGACGCGTGACTCAGGGACCCGCACAGACCCGCGGGTGATAGATAAAACCCGCCCCGCCCCTGACTCGATTCGGGTCCCCGAACCCGAGACCCACGGGGGCGAAAACAGACCCGCCCCGGCCCCGTTGGGTCTAAAACCCACGGGTCTCAGGTCTGGACCCACCCCGTTGCCACCTTTAGTCTAGGTGCAACGGTCTTTGATTGATAGGAATACTTGTTTGGTTGCCCCCATATTGATTTCTTACTTTTCTGTGGAACCTGCTTTGGCTGGGAGACCTTCTTTTTGTGCTGATCATTTCCAGAGGCAGTGGAAGTGACCTTCCCTTTCTTCAGGGAGCGGCACTGCCGCCCTGGACAGGGTGCAGTGCCGATCGGGGGGCTGGTCGTGCTGTTCTCTGTGCAGGTCCCTCTGTACTTCCACTGCTGCTAGAAGTGAAATGCACATATTCATAACCATTTATTACCTTTCTCCTATTTGTTTTGCCTCTATGTCGGTGCCCGAGCCCGGTCTTGATATGTGGATGTCTTCCATCCTTGAATTGTGGCTTCTTTGGTTGATTCACTTGGCCACCAACATGTTTGTTCTCAGATTTGCTCTCTTTGACAATTATTTCATTGAGCCTTGCTATTTCTACCTTCATAGCCTCCATGTTTGTAAGGTTAGTAGCATAGATACCCAAATCAAGATCATGACATTTTCCATACCCTTTACTAGTGGAGGGAAAGAGGTGTCATTTGCTTTAGAAAGATTTGAGGTGCTCTCCCAAAGAAGGTTATATTGCAACTCAAGTTCCTTGTGCTTTTCATATAAGACATAATACTTTTCATCAAGTGCAATATGAGCCTTCTTAGTAAGAGCATGGTCCTCTTGCTCTTTGACCAAAGCCTTGCGCAAGAATTCCACCTCACTTCTTTCCAAAGCAAGTGCTTCATTGCTAGCAATGTAGAGATTTTCTTGTTTGATAAGAAGTTCTTCTCTAGATAATTCTAGCTCGGCTTGAACACTCTCTAGGTTCTCCATTAGCTTAGAGATAAAGAATTTAGTTTTAGGGTCCAAGTTCTTGGTTATGTTATCTAACTCCTCATCACTTGAAATATCATCACTAGAGCTTTCACTAAGTTTGCTACTATAGATGTTACTAGGAGGAGAGGAAGGTTTGGATTTAGCTTTTACCTTCTCACCCTTTGCCATAAGACAAATGTGAGAAGAGTAGTAGTCATCATCATCGGTCAAGTTGTTGAAGAGCTTTGGTGGTGAAGATGTCTTTTGGATGGCCACGATTGCAATCTTCACATCTTCATCACTTGAGCTATCACATGTTGAATCCCATTCATGACCAATGTGAGTTCTCCCATTGTCTTCTCGCTGCCACTCTTGTACTTTTGCTTGTTTTCTCTCTATTCCTTGTTGTTCTTGCCATCTTCTTCAACATGAGGATATTGTGCAATGAAGTGCTCGGTGCTACCACACTTATAGCAAGTTCTCTTCTTCTTGTTGGGAAACCTCTTCTTCACAAGCTTGTAACCTTGCTTCTTCAAACATTTACCATACTTGTTCATGAAGAGAGCCACATCTTCTATTTCCTTGTACTTGGTGTTGTCATCTTCACTTTCACTTGAGGGTGATGTGGACTCAACTTTTGCTTGATTTTGCTTGATTTCTTTGGCCTTGCTTGTAGTTGCTTGCTTGCTGCCCTTATGCTTGTGACTTTGACTTGGCTTGCTTGCTTTGAGTGCTATGTCCTTCACTTTTAAGCCCTCCAACTTGGCTTGCAACTCCCCAAGCTTCCTCCTCTCATTTGCCTCTTCTCTTTACATGTCAAATGTCAAAAGTCTACCATGCACATCATTGGGGGTGAATTGTTCAAACTTCTTCTTGTCTCTAATTAGAGTGACTACAGTCTCATTTCTAGGTGAGTAAGCCTCCAATATGACTTTCACCACCTTGTGATCATCTAAGTCATCACATCCATAGCCTATAATCTTGCCAACAAGTGTCATCAATCTACCAAACATGGCTTGCGGCCCTTCATCATCCAAGATCACAAACCTGTTGAGTTTGGCCAACAATATCTCAATCTTTGCCTTTCTAACTTTGTCAACACCCTCATGAGCCAGATGCAAAGTGTCCCAAATCTGTTTTTCCATATCAACTCCCCTCACCCGGTTGTACTCATTGCCATCCAAAGCACTAAGTAGCACACTAGTGGCTTGCCCATTCAAATGGACAACCAATAGCTCCTCATGTGTGGGCTGCTCGGAGTCGACGGAAGGCTCAAATCCATTGCACAGAATCTCCCAAATGTCAGGATGAAGACATATAAGATAAGCCCTCATCAAGTGCTGCCACTTGGCAAAGTTAGTCCCATCGAAATGAGGTAAATTGCCCGCGGGCACATTGATGAAAGACTTGCGATCACGGTTAGTCATATAAGCATAATTGAAGGATACGGTGGCATACTTCTTCTTGGTGGTGGTGCTGCCCTTGTCCTTCTTGGAGGCATGGTAGGATACGTCATCATCGCCATCATCGAAGCTATTAGAGAGCTCACTAGATGTCATGTGCACCGCCTTGGCCTTTTCTTCCTTCTTCTTCCTAGCTTCTCTTCCCTTCCTTCGTTCTTCTCTCTTGAGTCTTATTTCCTCTTTTCTTTTCTTCTTTTCAGCTAGCCTTTGCTTCTCTCTTTCTTGTTCACGAGCTTCTCTTCTTTGCTTCTTTTCAGCCTTCCTTCGTCTTCTCTCTTCCTCATCTTGTTGCCTTTTGTTGGGGTCAGAGGCAACAAGAGGAAGATCCTCCTTTGCTGTGGAGGCTGAGAGCTCGCTGCTCTCGCTGTCAGTGTTGGTATCGTGGAGATCCACGTCCTCAGGATCAACTCGAACGGATCGAGTTAAGCTCGCTCCAGGCTCCATACTTCACGCGGTGAAGCGTATACGAAGCAACCGGCTTTGATACCACTTGTAGGATCACTGGAAGCCTAGAGGGGGATGAATAGGCTTGCAAAAACTCAACTCGAGCTAATGTTAAAACCTAGGGCGGCACTGCCGCACCCTGAGAAATAATTCAAACTGCGCAAATGAGATATGGTTAGAAAGAGTATACTGTCAGTAGTACATTTCCCAGATTTCACCAAAGTTCACAGCTCGAAGACTGGATACCACAGAAATCCTCCAAATCACCAAATCGGGCCAAACCCTAGAACAAATCAACAATACAAGAATAATAGAGAGACAATAACACACAGTGATTTGTCCCGTGGTTCAGCTCGCCACTTTGGCTTGCCTACCTCAACGTTGTTGAGGTTTGCCACAAATAGGCTAGGGTTACCACAAAGGTTGTCCTATTCCTCATTCTCAAATCAAGAGAGTAAACTCTTGAAGAGAGGGGTAATTTCTTAGCAACACAAGTATCTTACAAACCTCCCTAAGCTGCCACAAAGAGTTGGCAAGCTTTAGGGCGACGCCTAGCCGGCTAGGAGCAAAGCTCCAAGGAGTAGACCGCAAGAACACCGGTCAAACGTGAACCAAGTGCTCTCAAACTTTGGGAATCAGTAGATCAGCTATCAACTCGCAGGTTGCTGCCCTTTTTCTCAAGTTTCTATGGTCGAAAGTGGAGATCCAACTTTGAGCTCAAGGTCAATGGAGGAGAGAGGGAGCTGTCTTTTTCTGTTTGAAAAGCGCAGAGAGTCAGGAGCTGAAAGAAGAGACCGTTGTGAGAGAGAAAAGTAGTATTTATACGCTGTCATCCAACGATCGGATGAAGTGCGACACTGCCGCCCTTTAAGTGCGGCACTGCCGCACTGGCAATTCCCAGCAGAAAGATATAAGTGAGGTATTGTTAGAATTGTCAAGGTGTGAGGATGTTGTTTCTGGGAGATGGGCACTTGATTCAATAAATTGACTAGCATCTCTAAGAACTCCTTAATAGTACGGCATCCCTAAACTCAAATTCGAAAGTAAAACAAAATTAAACCTTCGTTTGAGCTGGTCACCGCAGCTGCATGTTAGCATTGAGTTCTTTGAAACACATATCATCATCTCACACGGATTCCCTACTCAACATCTCGATAGAAATCATTAGTTCTCTAATTTGGTGGTCATCAATAGCAAAACCCACATTAGTGAGTGATTGCACTTTTAGCGACAATCTACTATACCTAAGTAGGAGGAACCCACTACAAGAATTCTCTGCAATTCTATGAAGCCACGTCATCAAAATTAACTAGTGTCCTTCTACCGAGTCAGCTCATGGGAACAAGAAGAGACACGGATGGCCAAGCTCCTCTCACAATTGATGATGCATCTAGTACGTTGCTTGACTCTGATTCTCTGAAGTAGAACGGACATAGGAAACCGGCGGGTAACCAAGCCGTCGGCTGATGATGCTATTTATTTATTGGATTCATACAGTGTAATGTATTCAGCAGTTGATGCCTCCTCACTCAGGCTTCCTCGACGCGGCGGAGGCAGATCATCAAATGATGCCATGTATGCATCGCTGGGTTACACCTTACACGCTTATCATCTACTCCTCAGCCGGCATGAAGGCGGACACGAAGTGCCACAACAATAACCATGGTGCGGAGGTGGCCAATACGGTGCAGCATCTGGCTGTGCGAGGGACATCCATCGCTGTGCTTGGCTGGGGTGGAGACGAGAGCCACACGGTGGCGGCGGCTGCCTCGATCCTGCACGCATAAAGCCGAATTGTTAAGCCCAAGCCATGGAGGCATGTAGCGGTGGTTCGAAGACCATTTGGGGTCTGGGCCATGGGCCACCACGGCACCACCGGCACCTCCAATTGGAGGCTTGGAGCCAAATCCTGAATCACGGCGGAGTCCAGCTCCTTGGCCTCTTGCTACTCGGACCTCCATCAAGTTTACAGGATTTGGCGTGATGCATCTATAGGTACAGACTTGAGTGCATGTGATGTCTAAGCAAATCTCTACTTCTCACTGAATTCACTATGTAGTATTTTGAATTGCTACTTTACCTCTTTTATTATTTAATTTACAATTATCCTACTTCCATCATGGAATTCAACATTTTTTGTAGTTTTTTAATAATTTTCTTAGTTTCAACAAGTTATCTAGCAGCGTTCAGTTTTGTATATCGCATCATCATAAGTCAAATTATTATTAATGAATTTATATATAATCATTTTTATATGATTCTAAAGTTACCTGTTCCATTTTTTACTTTTACATATATTACAAAATACATTATCTTTCATCAAATATTCAAATAGATATATAGCACTACAAATTTTCGCAACAACGCGCGGTGTATTTTCTAGTTCAATAAGCTCAATCTACCATCTAAGTTGTTGTTTTCTTTAAAAAGTACAAAAAGGTGTGTCAATAAAATGATAATGTAAATACAAGAGTTTCAGCTTAATTTGACAATTATAAAATATGTAGCAATCGATAAGGCTAAGTTTGAAGACCAAAATTTAGATTTATAACATCATAAGATATGAGCTGCAATAAGAGCAACCATAATTTAAGTTATAGTTTTTACTAAATACATATCGAAGATACACATACACAGAGGTGACATGCAAATGGAATTTATTATTCTATTATCCTTATTGTGTTCAAAAATAACTAAAAGAAAATCTATATTAATATAGTGACTTTTATTAGTTAGAGATACTATCCAATAATTAATTCTTACGTATTTTCAGATTCTAGCATTAATTCATTAGATAGACTTAAAGAAAACACAACAAATAAAAAGAAAATGCCCTCAAAAAATAAAAAGTGGAAAAGAAATTTCTTGGGCCATAGCTCTTTTAAGCGATGGCTGCTCTTGGGCCGTTTAACGTGGGCCACTTTCCCCACCCGACGCTGTATATAATAGACAGACAGGCCTAAACACCAATCCCAAATCAACTTCTTCCTCCCGCTGCTCCAGCAATCTAAGCAAGAAGAAGAGAAGAAGCGCGAGTAGCAATTCTTCTGGAGCGACGGAAATGGATGTTCCAGACCAGAGCAAGATCGCTAGAACGTCGGAAGTCACCAGCGCTCATTGGCCATCTTCCTCTCTCAACAGCGAGCCTACAGAAGCAACGACGGAAGCTGTTCTTGCCTCCACCTCGAGGACCCCAGCCACCGCACCATCGACGGAGGATGTCGCAGACGAGGCAGCTAATCCACCAGACATCGGCGGACCTGATTCACCTTCGTCCTCTCCCGTTTCCGAAGCTTCAGGCGAGCTCTCTTGTTTTCTTGGTTCTCCGACAACCCCACCGGTCGATTTCGCCGGAGTTCATCAGCATAGACGATTTCTTGACGCGTCTCCGATATCCTCAGGTGACACCTCTCCGGCGAGCGCTTCAGCACTGCAAGACGTTCCGGGTGGTGCAGAGTGGAATCGACGTCGGCGATTCTTTGACTCACCTCGGACGGGGACAGTTTCTTGGGCGGTCAGGACCGCCGGCCTAGAAGGCGGCATCAGCGCCAGGGACAGACGAGCGCTCGAGTTCCTCGTCGACCAACTCCACCGGGAACTCGGCACGGGCGCTGCCGCTCCTGGATTGTGGAGATTCTCGTTCGAATACAATCCAGTGACACTTTCATGGAGTCTTTCCCTACATCATCAAGAACGCCTCGTTGCGTCGTGGCGAGCGAATGTCGAGCCATCGGCAATCCTCCATGCCAGCGCACAGTCGTCATCCGCCTCACGAGCCAGCACCAGCAGCACCGCCCTCGGTGCCCATGCTCAGGTTAGTTTTGCTAGTTGGCAGTTCTTTTCGGCAGTCCCGGGCGGCCCAGTCTGAAATTCTGAATGTCTTGAGTCTGAAACTCTGAATGTCTTATTCTGAATGTCTTATTGCGTGCGATTCCTTGTTTCGTTTCAGCAGGGAGCCTTGGCGCCGGCGGCGGGGAGGCGGCGATCGAGGTGGGACGTGCCCAGCGGGACCTGTCACACCTGCCGGCGGAGACCCGTGGTCTGGTTCCTCCCATGCTGCGCGCATCTTCTTTGCTCAACCTGCGTCGGCAGCGGCGCCGGTTGCCGGTGCCAGAACCTGATGCCCCGCCCCGTCCCGTTCCGGCCGCCGTACGAGCCGCAACCCCCGCGCTCCCTCGTCCAATCCGATATGGCAGATGTTCGATTTCGCCCAGGTCGGTGATCTCGTGGGCATCGCCTACTACGACGCGGAGGAGGCCTACTACGGCCACTCCAACGGGAACGGGGTCACTTTCCGGTTTCACTTCTTCTTGATGCAAGGGGAGCAGTGGACTAGGGGCGTCCAGGTGAGATTCATATTGCCTTGCCCTGATCCAGAGTTCCAGCTTCAGCTTTTCGTCAGTCGTTTGATTGTCCCCAGCGCCGATGTAGCAGCCGATTCCTAGCTGTATCTGGTTACTTCCAGTTACGCTGTTCCTGTCTGATGGTACCTGGGTTTGTTGGCTCTGAAACTCGATGATTATGCACGGTGTATATCAGACTATCAGTAACTGGGTTAGTTGAGTATATGTCAAATTTGCTGCATTTGAGGCGATCTGGGAGTATGACTTCTGTAGAATAGACTAGAAAACCTGGGCCCAGCGTTGCTGCGCCATCTCTAAGCCAACCAGTGGTGATTTTTGATGATTTTATGCAGAATTCAGGAGCTTTAGAATTTGGTTACTCCGATGATGTGATTGTACAGAATAGTGGATACTGATGATGGTATCTGAAGATGTGATTTGGCCAAATTGGTTTTTTGGGACCATATGTTCATAAACTTGTTTCAATCTCACCTGTTTATCAGTTATCACACAATCCAATTTGTACAGAATTCAGCACATTTCCACACTGTAATCAGCTCATAGAACACAGTACATTAGTAGGATAATAGACCATCCCTATCAATTAAATTATTTGACAATAAGATTGTTTATTCCCTGCTGTGGCATTGAACTGAAAATTAGCAAACATGGGATGCTTTACTGATGGTTCCTGCAAAAATGTCAATATTTATTCCTAGCTGTAGCATTGAACTGACAATTACATGACCTTGTACAGGACAATTTATTATGGAATTCTGCGGAATGATATATGATAATAGAAGAGTGATATATGACCTTGTTAGAGGACAATTTGATCTACTCATTTTTTTTTACTATGTAGACATATAGTTTTATTTGGTTTGTTTGTATGCCAGTATAAGATCTAAACTTCTGCATCTTTCTGGCTTTTAGATATTATGAATCCAATGACACTCAGAATAGTCACCTATCCTGTAATTTCATTCTAATGAACACGAAGGTAAGGACACTGGACACTGAATGGGGTTCTGATCGCTTTGGCGTCATTGTTGTCTGAATAAGCGTCATTGTTGTATGAATTTTTTTCCTTTTTTTTTTTGTAGATTTAGGAAGCTTACATGCTTGCTATCATTGCTTGAGATGCTTGTTAGTGTTGCCTAAGAAGAGATTTCATCAGATGAGAAAGGAAGTCTTGCTGAGGCAAGGCACTTTACCTTCTACTATACACTAAAAGGATTGAATATGTCGCTTTTGTATTGTCTGATGCAAGTGATTGGTAATCACTGTCTTGGTGGGAATCTAATATTGTTATCATAGATACTACACTTGGAATACACTACCATGTGAGATTCTCCATCCATGACAATTCATCCCAGGATTGAACTTACATTGGTAAGCGACTGGAGAGCTCTGCTAGCAGGATTATTTGTAACAAGAGGAATTATTGGGTCATTGTTTTTGTCACCCTGAAAGCTGGACATCAGTGACATCGTCTCTGCGCCGGTCTGTAGGTCGTCCTCGTCCTCCTTGCCTGGCGACAACAGTCCGGTTGCCGGGCTTCATCTTCAGCTTGCCCACACGGGCACAGATTGCCGTTGAGGCCGGCGGCGAGATAGAAGGCGAGACGTCGACGACGAGCCGTTCCGTTTCTATACTACGATCAAGAATCGATGGCGATGTCCGCGCGCGAAACGACAACGATCTACCGTCTCAAGCTGAGGAGGTGGAGGTTGACGAGGAGGACGGGGAGCACGATAACGGCGATGAGCACGGCGGCGGCGGCGGGGACGGCGACGCAGGCCGACCTGCGGCCGCCCCGCTGGTACTCCCTCGCCGCCTCGAGCTCGACGGCTCCCCGGAGCACGAAGGAGCTGGCGCGCGCTACGTGGCTCTCGATGTCGTTCAGCTGGTGCCCCTGCGCGTCCACCAGCGCGGCCATGTCCAGGAACACCTGGTGCAGCTCCCGCAGGCTGCGCTCCAGCTCCACCACCGAGTCGTGCCGCTCCTGGGCCTCCGCCGCCGCCGTGCCCACCACCTGCCCGCGCCCCGCCGCCGCCAAACCGACTGCACATGCGATTTACCCTGGCACCAGAAAGAAACAAAATCACGTATTCGTTACGGTTCCGGCCTTCCGGGTGACACGTCCTCACCAACCGTACGATACCTATATAAGCAGCAGCAGATCTGTGCCAACTCTTCTGTTTTTGATGTACAAAAAATCGAGTCTGCACAAGGAATACAACCGATCCACCACCATGCCGGAATATCCCGGAGTGGCGCCGTCGCCGCCACGACCGTCAAAAAGGCCTCGGCACGTCCAAGAGGGGCGGGCGCCGGTGGTGCCGCCGCCGCCGCCGTTCCTACCCAACGATGTGATCCTCGAACTGATTCTGCCGCGCGTCCCGGCCGCTGCCATCGTTCGCTTCAGGGCTGTCTGCCGAGAGTGGCGCGCCGCGCTCACCTCCGAACACTTCGTCCGCGCGCACCGAGCCGTCGTCAGAGCCGCCGCCGCCGCCGCCCAGGCGCCGCCGGAGATCGTTTTCTTCGCTCCCGCCGCCGCAGACCCTGCCGCCACGTCCTTCTACTCCTCAGCGCTTACCATGTCGTTGTCAACCGCACAGCGGAACGGCTCTTCGTCGTCGTCGGCGGCGGCGGCGGCGCGCGAGCTCGTGACCATGACGGGGGGCATGCGCGCCGGCAATCTCGTCTTGGCAAGCACCAAGCCCTGCCGCGGGCTCACCCTCCTCTCCCACCCCAGCGTGTCCGAGCACCACGTCTGCAACCTCTCCACGGGAGAGCACATCTCGCTGCCGCCCTGCCGCTGGGCTAGGAGAGTGACCTCCCAGGGCCCCTACGTGCTCTCCGGCACCGGCCTCGGCTTCGACGAGGCGGGCGACGAGCACAAGGTGGTCCGGCTCTTCGAGGACTGGAACCAGCAGCAGCGCTGCGAGGTCTACGGCATGAGGTCCGGCGAATGGCGCCCCTGCGCCGGACGAGCGCCGCCGCACGCCGCCAAGGGTCTCTGCGGCCGGCCGCCGGTGTTTGTGGATGGGCATTTCTACTGGCACGTGAACACGGAGATGAACTTTCGCGGATGGCAAGCCGGGTTCTTCAGAACGCCAGAGCCCATCCTGTCGCTCGCCGTCGACACCGAGCAGTTCGGGTGGGTGCACCCGCCGGAAGAACGGGCGCACTGGGCGTTCCATCTCGCCGACCTCGACGGCGCTCTGTGCGCCGTGGTGGACGATCGCCTTGGCGCCGGACAGTACGAGCTCTGGACTTTGACGACGACGGCGCCGGCGGCGTGGTCGTTGCGCTTCCGCATCAGCTTGGCGAGCCTGCCCCGGCCGATGAGGGACGCCTTGCGCACTGGGTGCCGCATGCTGCCGCTCGGCTCCACCTCGCCGGCGCCCGGAGGAGAGGGAGAGATCCTTCTAGCCACGAGCCGCCACGAGGTGTACGCCTACGACCCCGGGAGCAACCGTGCCAGAAGGGCGTTCTCGGCGACCGACGTGGTAGACACCCTGACGCACGAGTCGGAGCTGGGCCTCAACATCGCCATACACGAGGAATGGGTCACCCCCGTCTGGCGATGCCCTGGGGCCGGTGACGAGGTGGGCAAGCTGAAGATGAAGCCCGGCAACCGGACTGTGGTTGCCAGGCAAGGAGGACGAGGACCTGCGGAGCGGCGCAGAGACGATATCACTGCTATGATCATGCTGATGTTCAGCCGTCGGCGTGACAACAATGGCCGAATACAACCTCACATCTAGGAATGCGAGCGGGCTTGGGCATAGCGACGTCTTGAGCGCCTAGCTCCGTAAGGTGTTCAAGAAATTTACTCCTTTCTTGGTTGCCAGGTAGATGTAGGTAGCGTGTCTTCTAATTTTTATTTCTATGTTTCTAGCGATTTGCATCCGACCGTTGTGGACGCCCTTAGATGGTATCTATTTGAATCAAACTTTTTAATGAAATAGTTTTATTTTAAATAATTTACATTGTTCTTTTTTTTTACAACAAATTTATATTGTTCTTTAATATTGATGTAGATCTTCTCACGTTGCTTTTTTATATATATTTGTAAAATGGGTCGTGCAATGCAACGGGAGTAGTCTTATTTGTTGAATCAAACTAACAAAATTAAATTTAACATGACAAAATACATTAGGGCCACCTTGCCTTCTCGGCGGCAACTCCCGTTTGACACACTCGTTCGCGTGCACACATCAGGGCCACCTCGGCCTCCCGGCGGCAGGCGTTCAGTGCTCACCGTGACACCGTCCATCCCTCCACGGTTGTGCCGCCGCCGCTTACTCGACAGCGCATGCCGTACTCCCATGCAGGCGCATCTCCCATCTGCATGCCGGGCTGCCTTGACTTCTGACGGCGCCATCGCTGCGTTCTTTCGAGAAGCCAGCACCGCTGCGGTGGCTGTCGCCCATAGCTTCGCCGATCCTTCATCTCACCCTGTTAGCGAACCAAAATAGGAATTTAAGTGTACAAAATACACCAGCTAGGATCATGAAAAAAAAAACAGAATTCAACTGAAGTCAAGGAAAGGAAAAATCAGTATCTATAGCCTTTCATGGGCACACCATAATTAAGCCACATAACACATTCGTTTACACTTATGACTAAATAAACATATGGTTTAACGATAGCTTTATATCATTCAAACACACATATATGTGATAAAGTCAGTTTTTTTATCTTATTCAATCACACATGATACGAATGTGTAAGCAAATTTTTTTATAAGATGAGTGGTTAAATTTAGACTTTAAAAAATCAAGTAAATTATAATTTGAAACGGAGCCCCAAAAGACAGGCATACCCTGTGCTGCCCCCAGGCTTGATCGGCCCTTCCTCCTGACCGCAGGCAGGCAGGCAGGCAGCACAGGGCGGACGGCGCGCCTCCCAGTGTTGGGTCCTGGGCTCCTGGCCCCTCCCCTCCCTCTCCGCACCATTCCCCTCGCGACCCCAACAGGAGCTTTCGGCTGGGCGGCTCACGGGGTGGCACGCAGCGCACTCCCGGCCCCAGCGAGCGGCGGGCGCAGCTCCCCCAGCCGGCGGCGCCTACCCCTCTCCCCTGCGGGCGGCTCCCCCACCCCCGTCCCTTCCTCCCCCCCGTCCCCTGACTCCCCCAGCAGTAGCGCCGGGCCTGCCTCCCCTACAGCATCTGGCTCCTGAGGTAGGTCTACAGACAAGAGGTGCCTCAAGTCAACTGGCCTTTTGTTATCTTGAATGCTTCACAGTAAGAATTGCGTGATTACCTTTCCAGTTTCTAAAATAGGATGCAAATTGCTTTCTGTTTGCCCCATTCTGAAAATGATTCGAGATGCATTAACTAGGATGATGAGCACAACATGTACTTGTACAGTTGTACCCAATGGGCTTGAGCATTGAACCTGCATATAGGCAATAGGAAAGATGCCCTATACGTGTTTGATAAAATGTGTGTGCCCTTTTTGAAGGCTTGCATGCCGTTCAGATCCTAATGTAGCTGTCCATCTTCATTTTGTTGACATGCGTGACAATTTAAAGGTTTGACAAAATGCGCTTACTTGGATGCATTCATGTATCATGAGCTATTCATGTAAGGTTTCTTCTGTGTTGGTTAACTATGAAACTAAATATGCTTGGGTGTTTTTTTTTTTGGGCCTTCATTACTGAGTGTGAGGCTGTTTTGCTTGGATGTAGAGATTGCACGAGTTGTTAGTTGCTGAAAAGAATACCAATATGCAGTGCAAAAATAATTTACCTTCCAATGACGATCATGCATTAACTTGCCATTTATTTTGACATTAAACATACATATTTCATCATGCTCTGCTTTCATGTACTGGAGCATGGAAGATGCAGATGCATCGTTTTTGTTAGCACAAAGTGGTTGCTGTTGAGTGTTGACACTTCAACTGAAGCGATTATTCTTGCTTAGAGCATCACCAAGAGTTCCCTAAATAATTATCCTAAAAACTCCATGTTTTCCAAATCTTAAAAAGGTTTAGGGAGAGAAAAAAAAAGGAAGTACATCTCCAATAGTTCCTAATATTTGACATCTAAAAAAATCAAATTATAGTCCCACTTGCCTTTTTCTGTGGTAATATTAGGGAATTTGGTGTTTCAGATAGATAGTTATTTTAGTCATTACCTGCTATTTAATACAAATAATGTCTAGTATGTTATTCTTTGCTTGGTGTTGGGTGTCATTAAACTTGGTGTCATGAGGTGTAGGTAGCCTTTTTGTACTGTAGGATGGTAGGGTGGCATCTATGGTCGATGTTTTTGGGTTAATTCGGAGCACTTGGTTAGTAGAATGGAAAAGAAAACAATGGCGGCTGACATGATTCTGGGCCTTATATTTGCACAAGATACAATCACACGCTTTTGGCTCTACTTTTTCTTTGTTTCTGAACCGCATCTGCAAGGCATTGATTTCTTAATATCTTGGCTACTTCTGTTGCCTAAAATTAGCTGCCTCTATGAGTTCATTCTTAAAATTGTTGTGATGCTATCTGACCTTGTTATTAAAGTGAGATCAACTACGTTTTTTTTTTTATTTGCTATTTATTGGTAGTACACTAGATTGAGTACAACAGATCACTGGCTTTTCTGGACATAAACACTCAAAAACTGAGATGTATGATTCCATTTTCATACTTTTTGGAAAGGTGCATGTCAACTACAACAAAGTTGATGGTGTTAGGCCGCTAGTGCTACGTTCCTTGTCCTCTTTTACTTCAATTGTGATTTTGTTTTCTTCATGATAACAATACTGCCCTGAACTAATAAACTGTTTTTAGAATCTAGTGTACATGGAATTGTGTTGCTTTGTTTTTTACAGAAAAGAAGTTATCCTTGTTGGTTAGGCCTCAATTTTTGCATAAATGAAATGGTTCTTGTTGCATTATTATGAGATAATGAGATCATTAACTTGTCAGTTCTTGACCAATAATCCTTGACATCTGTTTAGAGAGAGAGATCATGATTGCTGTGTAAAGAGAGATTATGCTTATTCTGTGTATAGAGAGAAGGTTTCCTTCGTACAAATTTGCTGTGTAAAGAGGAGCCATGCTTTTTTTGTGGAATGTGGAGAGAACCAAACTCCATGTAGAGAGAAGGTTTACTGTTCAGAGAGAATAATTTTACTTGTGGAAGGAGAGACATGCCATGCTTTGTTTGCATAAAGATAGCTATCTTTGGGGATATGGTTTTAATCATCCAAACAACATTTTAAATTATTTCTTAGAAAACTATTCCATGTGCACGCAAACAAGAAAATTGAATTGAACTACTAGGTATTTTGTTTCTTTTTTAGTATAATTCCTAGAATACGATTCCTGGAATGAGTTTCAATTCTAGTTATCCAAGCAGGCCGAGGCATCGGACTCACTCCTCTCGAGGATGAACGGTGGCAAGAGGTTTGGCGGTGGCCGGGTGCCGACGGGAACTCCATCGCTCGCGTGTTCTTCTGTCGTCATCGTCGCCTCCCTCCTTGCTGGTGCCTCCATCGTCCACAACATCTACAAGCCTGACATGGTTCGTCTCTATACAGACCTTCCCAACCCTGCCACCGTGCACAGCACCTGTTCGACCCAATTCCTACGCGAGATCCTCCTGCTCATTCTTTCCTTTTTCATTTCCAGCGCTTGCAGACCATTCCACCTGTGGATAGTGGCAGCGGAGGCAGCGGCCAGGAGAGATGAGCTGCATATGGCTGGACACATGACACTAGATGCAAATGAAAACGATGCTGTGCATGAACAACCGGCTATCTGCACTTCTGTGTTTTCTGCTTCATCACACACAACTATTTTTTGTTGCCTTTTTCTGGGTTGCAACGAAAAAATGTGAGGCCACATAGTATCTGCTACCTTAACGCTCCTGGTCGCGCATAACCATGGGGTTATTCTGTTTCGTGTGTTCACAGGTTTATTCACAACCATGTCAGCAACAGATAAGTATATGTACGTTGTTTTTGTTTTCTTCCACACTTTTTTTTTGGTCTGCGATGATGATAGTCATGGTCTCCTAATTGCGGGAGCATCGACGGGTAGTTGGGATGATGACAATGCATTTCTCGGTTTATCCAGTGCTACAGTTGGAGGTGAATCAAGAGCTACAAATTATCTTATGCGACTGTATCGCACAGAACATCCCGTGACACCGCTGCTTATTCGCCAGGTGTAGATGTTAATCAAGCCGATCAGTTAGATTTTTGTTCCCACCTAGAAGTGGGGGGATTTGGTGGTGTGTCACGATGGTTTTATGAGACACTGTGGCATAGAAATTTTCTTTTTCCGAATTGAGGTGGCACCACGTAAAGAAACCTGCGTATATTATTGAGTTGTATGTACTGGGCAACTGGCCAATTGATCCTCTCTTTTTTTTTTTTAGCTCAACTGGCCAATTGATCCTGACGAAGCATAACTTGGAGGGAGACAAAAGGCAATACAATTCAGTTGTACGATCACAGCACATCAAAGCTAAGAATACAACTGCACTACCATAGTACCATGCTTGACACTATCTTATAAGCTTTAAACCCGATATACACAACTTATACAAGTTTCTCATTAATGATTAATCACTACACTAAAATGGCCTCTCTGCATTGCCATTGCCAGCCATGGTTACCAAAGAATACCTACGGCAATGTGCAGCGCACGTGCCACAGGCATGGGTTTCATGGCGCCGCTCAAGGTTGAAACACTGAGCACGCCCCGGTCGATCACCTGAGTTGAGACCATGCATGGGCGCCGGTCGAGCACCGACGGTCGCAGCGTTAGGCGAATTGAAAAGAGGTGGCTGGTTTCATCCACTCCGGCGACGGCGAGCCCCGTTGCCCCACTCCCACGGCGCCCGCCTGGCGTACCGCGCGGAGAAGGACCGCGCCAGGTTCTCGGGCTCCCTCGCGGCGCCGCCCTCGTCGAAGTTCTGCGCGTACTCCTCGTGCCCGTACTGCTGCTCCTTCACCGACGACGACCCGGTACTCCGGCTCCGGCTCCGGCTCATGACCACCTTCCTCCTCCTCCTGGCCCTCGCGATCCACGCCCACAGCCCGCGGACCACCGCGCCCACGCCGCCTTCCGCCGCCGCTTGCCGGGGCGCGCGCCCGCGGAGCTCCTCCTCGTCGCCGCCGTCGTCCCCGAGGTTTCTTGGCGGCCATCCGTGGCCGCATGACGCGAAGGTGGCCGCGAGGGCGGTCGGCATGGACATCTGCCTCCGGAGCTCGTGCGCCGCCACGGGCGTGTACGGGCTTGAGGAGGCGGCACGCCGGGACAACGCTTCCGGGGTGGTGGCCATCAGCAGCAGCAGCAGCAGGTGCAGGTCCAGCACGGCGGCGAGCTGCGGCGAGGTGGCAGGCAGGGATGGATGGTTGGTTGGTTCGAGGGGGTTCCAGGCAGCTCTGCTCTGTGGATGTGACGGCGGTGCGGACCTGCGCTCGCGGTCGCGGTGGCGCAAGTGTAGGTGTAGCTGCGGCGGCCCGCGGGGTCGTTTGGTATTTGGGGGCGAGTGCGGGTCAAGTGGCGTGGTGCGACCGAGCGGCGTTGCTGGCTGGCGGCCGTAGTGTACACGTGTGCAGGTGGAAGAACGGGACAGTTGGCAGCTCGTACAGTACAAACCAGAGCAGGGTTCTCTCGAGTGGATTGGAGCTTGGAGGTGATCCGTGCAATTCACAGTCGCTCTGCTGCTCCTGCCTACTTGCTCCGTTTTAAAATAAGTTACTTTTAAAAAAAATTATTTCATATTTAACCGTTCATCTTATTCAAAAATTTTATGTAAATAATAAATTAAATAAATTATTAGTAAATCATCTCTAATGATAGATCAAGTTATAACAAAATAAATAATATTTGTATAAAATTTTTGAATAAAATGTACGGTCAAACGTGAAGTTTAAAAGTCAAAAAAAATAACTTGTTTTGAGACGGATGGAGTAAACCCTAAATCCTGCGACATCCAGCAGGAACCTACCTACTCCCTCCGTTCACAAATTGATATTTAGGATTCTTGTTTGACCAAATTTTTTTAATAAATAGTATTTATTTTGTTATGACTTATTTTATCGTTAGAGATATTTTCATAATAATTTATTTATTTTATTATTTGCATAAAAATTTAAATAAAATAAATGGTCAAATAAGAATCGTAAAAGTTAAAAAACTGTAATTATTTATGGATGGAGGAAGTATAGATTTAATGCACAGCTCATGAGGTGGCTCGATCATTTCCTTTGATGTCTCAACAAAAGCCCTGCGGCCTCACAAGATTTACTTTATGAACTTGGCATCTTGATTATTGAACCGCGACAGTCGCCTGTGCACAAGTCAACACGATGGCAACCCATGTTCTTTTGGGCTGAAAATAAGCGTTGATTTTGACTCATACTGATTTGATATGAGAGAAAAATACTATTTCGTGGCTGAAAATAAGCGTCGATTGGTCAAAAGACTGCTGATTGGCTGCTGCTGATTGTACGAATGGCAACCAACTCTGTTTGGCTGCTTGGATTGTACGGCTGGCTGACTGATTGTTCTAAGAGAAAAACACTACTGAATGACTGGCTGATGTTGGCTGATAAGTTCAAGCGAACGGAGATGCTGGTCTGCCCACGCAGGAACCGCCAGAGAGACAGCCCAGGCCCATCGATCCCGCCAGGTTTATTTTTTATAAAAAAAGAAAAGAAAAGTCAACATTATTACATCTCTCAACTTCTTTTAAAAAAAAAATCAACTTTTCCTCTTAACTGAAAAAATGGATATTTATGCTCCTCAAACTATTCAAACCGGTTAGATTATCGCCCTAAATAGATTCAAAACTATTTTCTGACATGGGGAAGGTAAATCGAACTTTCATGATAGTGCAGGGAGGTCCATTAGACTTTATAAAAAATAAATAAATATTTTTTAAAAATCAGAATGTTTTGTTCTAGAATAAATGTTCATTTAAAAACAGTAAAATATTATTTAATGTTATTAAAATTATATAAAAAGTTTGATGACATCCACAAATAGCATCAGTGCAACAACTGGATGCTGCAGGTTGCGATAAGGCTAAGTCGCTGAGGTGCAGATCGAGAGCCTGCAGCAAGAAGAAGGAGCATGTCCGAGGCTTCCTGTTGGAACCTAGATCACGCACAACCATGACCGCCTCCCTCTCGCGCCGCCACCCAGTGCTTCACGCTCCTAGACTGTTCGTCCGTCAGAACCGCTTGATATGGAGATGGATGGATGGGGTGATCCGGTGTACATGCATCACGAAGCAAGCTGAATAATAATAGGGAGAATTACGTCTATGTCCTTCGAAAAAGTTGAGTTTAGATATTTAGTCTTTTTGCGAATGAATTTGGGTGTATGGCCACCAATAAAATTTTTCTTGAGCTATTTGGCATTCCATCCATTCTGTTAGCAATTTCGATTAGAGCATCCACTCTTGGCACACGAAAAGACAAAACTACCCTCATGCAAAGACAGAACCGCCCAGCATCCTCTCCTTTCCAACCGCGCTCGGACGTGCGGGACGCCCGGCCAAAACCACGCGAGAGTAAAAAAAAAAAAAGTAAGATGGCCGACGGTCTGGCGGGCGCCGCCGCCGCCGCCCCGACCCCTCCTCCCTCCTTCCGAGCCCTGGCCTCCGTCTCTGCAGCAGGATGCCGCTGCCGGGGCGTAGGGGCGGGCTGCAGGCGCCAGCGCGGGCGGTGCCGTGCCCAGCGTGGGGAACGCCGCTGCCGGGGCACAGGGGCAGGACGCACATTTGCAGGAATTGAGTACCTCCACAGCAAGAAGAGCAGCAGGCCACCAGTAGTCCACCAGAACATATCGGCCAAGAAGATCCTTCTCGACCACCACTTCGCGCCACGGCTGTCGGTACCAGGACTGCACAAGCTCCTCGCAGATGACGTCGTCTTCTCAACCCTGAAAGCCAGTGCTGCGATGGGCTACCTTGCACCTGAGTACGCCACCACGGGCCGATTCACAGACAAGAGCGATGTTTTCGCTTCATGGTTCTCCAAGTCCTCGCAGGGAGGAGGGACGTCTCTCAGCTGCAGGTTGGTGTGGCGGGGGTCAGTGACCTCGGTGGCCCGGTCGATGGAGACCTGAACGACGTGTTCTCGAGGGCAGAGGCGGCAAAGCTCGCGGCGGTTGCCGCATACTGCACAAGTGAGTCGCCAAGTCAGCGGCCGACGATGGAGGCTGTGGTTCAGCAGCGCACCACCCACTGAGTTTTACAAGCTGCTGCCACTGAGTTTTACAAGCTGCTGCCGAGGTGAACTCATCTGATGACAGGGTGATGGAAGCGGTCTGAGTACTGAGATCAGATGTATTTTGGGAGCGATGGTAGTGAACTGATTTTGTGTAATGACAGGGTATGTAACGACCCAGTTGCCACTGACATGCTAGCAGAGTGTTGTTTAGTGTAGTTTCGCTCGTGAACTGATCTTGACTAGCATTTGTGCATTTATGAAGTAAATGTGATTATGTGTGAATATATGTGAGGTGCTTATATATTGGAGATATATATCATTATAAACTTAAAATATACAATAAACAAATATACTATATTTTTATGTACTGCAAATATATATTTTTTAAGCTAGGGGCAAAATGGTCTTTTAACCCCTGAGTTAACACCGTCAAGTCACCAAACTGGACGGAAGACCATAGAGCTAACAAAAGTTTCACTAAAAGCCATACACCCAAATTCGTTCGTGAAAAGGCCAAATACAAACTCAACTTTTTCGGGGGCTATAGACCTAATTCTCCCATAATAATATGTGATGTGGAAGTCACACACAACAAAACACAAGGGCCTACATGCGCTGGCCCATGTGAACGGTTGAAGAAAGGAATAGCTGTGATTTTTTTTACTTAAAATAAACTTATGATTTTTATAACATTAAATAAAATTTTAGCATTTTTAGATTTACATTTATTTTATAAAAAAATGTTTTGATTTTTTTTTTAAATATTTCTATAATTTTTGTAAAGTCTAGTGGACATCCTTATAGCAGTAAAAAAACAGTTTAGGGATGGTTTCAATAGTTCAAGAAACACAAATATTCAGTTTTCTTATCTTTCGCAGAAGTTGAGACGGCAACGTGGGCTTTTTTTTCTTCTTATTTAATCGAGATGACGCCAGGTGAGGCGGTTGCTCCCGCTGGGCCTACGCCATGGGCCCAGGGCCCTAGTGCTCCGTGTCGGCCCGCGGGCGAGCCGGTCAAAGCCGGCGGCGTCTACAGCCCTGGACCAGCATTCCAGCACCTCACGGGCGGGGACGGGCACGCACGCAGTCACGCCTCCGCTTTCGCAGCAACAACCACGTCCACGCCAGCCAGCCGTCCTCGCTCTCGTCACTCGCGTCCAGAAGCGTTTCCGACGCACTCAACCCTTCTTCCTTTCCACGCGGTCCTCTCCTCTCCTCTGCCGCCCGCCGTCCCCGACCTCTCCTTCCGTCCAGGTTCCAGCTTCCACGACCACGACTGACTCCCCCAGTCCCAGCCGCAGAAAAGCCAACCAACCACCACGATTTGACCTCGCCCCCGAGACTGATCAAACGAGGCGGCTCTCAGCCGGCCGGACGACTTACTTGAGCAAGTCTTCCTCCCATTCCATCGCCGGCCCTTACTATATAATACACTGCACCATGCCACCATGGCAGCAAGTTTTCTCCCGGCAACGCACCATAATCACATAGAAGTATTTTCCTTCTCCGGCCGCGCGCGGCTAGCTCCGTTGCTCCTTAATTGCGTCACATACATACTACTCGGGATCATCTTCTTCATCCTTTGCTCGGCGTCAGAAGCATGGCAGCAGCTGGCAAGTCGTCGTCGGCGGCCACGGAGGAGACAGTGGTGGCGGCGACGGCCGGCGCGCGCGGGCGGCGGGGGATGATTGACCGGCAGGCCGTCGACAGGGGCATCGCCTACCTGCTCATGGTGGCCGCCCTCGTCGCCACCTACGCGCTTCACTAGAGCTTCTGTTTCGCTCCGGCACTGCTGGATGGAAGGAAAACGTTTCTGAGCTTTGCTTCCCATTCCAAGGCCTCTGCCTGGAGAGTTCCCCTGCACCAAAACACTTCATTCATTTGTTTTCCACTCTCATCCTGTATGGAGATGGAGATGCCTGTGTACTGTATACTCTTTCCGTGATTGATCTGTACAAAATGGTCATTTGTTGCCGATAAAATTCACTAGTATAATTACCATGGTTTCGTCTTCTGTCCATCTTCTGTTGTTGTGAATTGTGATTGGGCTCGCTCGACATACAGAGTTTGCAGCGTGACGAAATTTGTCATCACATTAGCATTACAAAACATGCTCCATCGTTCATTTTCAATAGCTATGTGAACTAGGATTTTCGAAGGTATACTCTGGCCATCAAGTTTCTCTTATACATCTTTCAATCAGAGATATATAAGGGCATACGGTCTTCGCCTCCTTCACGTGCCATTTTAACCATCAACGTATTACTCTCTCTCCATTCTCGAAGACGCACGCGTATATCAAAATTCAGATTCTAAAATATTGGACCAATAATTTAGGTAATAATTTTTAATTTTTATAATATAAATTTGATATGGTTAGAATTGTAATTAAATGTACTAATTGATTATTGTAAATTTTTAGGTATAAACAATATGAAATGAATTAAATAAATGATCAAAGTGTATGCCTAAATTTTAGCTTAAGACAAAACTAAAACATCTTACACCTAAAGACAAGGTGTATGCCCATGCCTTTGTAATTTGCATGCAATGGCCTATAATGCACCGAAAATCAAATTGGTTTGTACCCATGAAACATCAAATGTTATGCATAAGACATCTTAGCGGTAGGCTGGTAGCGGCAGAGTTTAGACCTAAACCCAGCAGGGAGCCAACTATGCTAACCTTTGTTTCTATCAAGCCAAATGACTACCACTAGTGGAGTCCACAAAAGTTCACAGGTGGCCATGGCCCATGTTGGTAAATGATAAGCTCAGATAAAACGCGATGATAAACTGAAACTAGTAATATTCACGTACTTTGGGAGAGTTTATACTTTTAATCCCAGAATATGACACGTGATTTTACTTATCATGGTATTCAAGAGAACACTTTAATCACTACATGTTTCCTTGTTGTATATTAAGATCTCTATCAGAGACTTTGAGCCTAGGGAACAACTCTTTGGCAGGTGTGTAATCCTATGTTGTTGTGTGTCTACGATTGAGCCATGTGGATCTTTTGCATAGACTTGATGCAATCTGCTCAACTAGTCATTACACTTTAGGTTAATGACAACAGCTTCCATGTTTTGCCGTAAAAATAAAAAAAAAATAAAAAAAAAACAGTTTCCATGCTTCACATACAAGCCACTCAAGTTGCTCGATCCGTAGTAGGGGACCGACCAACAGGAATTTGTTTGGCCGCGATTATAAGTGTTGCAGCGCCAGTGGCGTTTGGGGCTTTCTAGCACAGTGTCGGCACGTTGTTTCCACACACGTGGAGCCAGAGAAAAGCACCACACCAATCACTAACTTCGGTAACTCTCAAGACCGACACCTCCATTAGCCATGTTGCCTCTCCTAGCTGTAGGTCTTAGCAAGTCTCTCTTTGGTACCCATCATCCTTTCTCTTCTCACAAATTAGCTAACCGTGAAGTTTTTCCTATTTCTGATTTTTTGAGATGGGGGCTAACTCCCAGCAGATGAAATTTTCTTATTTCTAATTTCTCGAGATGGGGACTAACTCAGCCTATGATGGTGTTTTATGCAGTCTTTATGGTGTTCTTGGATCGTCTTACCCACTATTTGAGTACGTTTGTTGTCGTCTTTACTACTCGTGGCTTTTAGGATATATATTTCTAAAAGCAAAGCATAGCCACAACTCCCGGTGCATGCTACGTGATTAAATATAAAACAAAGAAGTTTTTCATAGCATCATGTATGAAGCCTACACATCCATTGTACGGCGAAGTGCACAAATTCATCATAGTGTAATATATTATATACTAATAATTCTGATAGTTATAAAGTATTTCTAAATACAAGTCCAGTGTAACCACTTTCGTATTATAACTTTTTTATGCAATTGAACTAACTACTAATCAAATGTGTTAAAGTGACAATCTAGTATTTTCAAAATTTTGAAACCATTCAAACGTTAGTTGCTCTTTATTTTAGCAAAAAAACGTTGGTTGTTCTTGAACTTTACAAATTACAAGACAGACACCCACCTAGCTTTGCTTAATCACTACGGGAGTGTTTGGTTGCCTGGCTTCCGGCCTAACGAGGCTTCCATAAGCCACTTTGGGCTTGTTTGGTTGCCTGGCTAGGCCGGTTAGCCAGGCCCCGGTAAGCCATCCACAACCCGCTGCCCAGGCTTCCAGGAAACGACCGTTTCCGCGGAGCCTAGCTCCGTCCAGCGCCGAGGCCCGCGCCCCCTCACCTCCCACCTCCGTCCACCCGACTCTCTCTCTCACGCGCAGCTCGGGTTCGGCCATGGTCGTGAGATCTTCGGCCGCCCGCCTCCGCCTCCATGGTCGCGCTCCCTACCTCCGCCGCCCGAATCTTCGTCTCGCTCCCGCCTCCGCCTCCATGGTCGCGAGATCTCCGGGTGCCCGCGCTGCCGTGGGTGGCCGCACCCTGCCCGGCGCGCACGCGGGGTGGCCTCCGTCCCGCCTTCCTCCAACCAGCGCCGCCCATGGCGCTGCCACCACACCAGCTCCGGTGCTGCGCGTCCAGCGTTGCCGGCAACTCCCTGTAATGCCTCTGGCATTACTGCTTAATTAATCTGTCATGTCATCATGTTTATTATTAATCATCTGCATATGATTGTGCTTAGGGCCCCTAGAGTGATTAGATTTCATTTAGTATTGATTGCGTAATTAAGTCCTCAATCAAAAATCAAAAATCAAAAATCAAAAATAAAATTAAATAGAAATCAAACTAAGCCGTAGAGTTGACCTAAAACCCTAATTCAAAATCTATAATGAATCTGATGAAAGTGTCTTAATCAAAGCTGTAGAACTTTCAAAATGGGACAAATTTTATTTTTGGATATTTTAAAGTTATATTATAGAAATTCAAATTAAACGCAAATTACTATATTAAAATTTAAATTTAAAATTCAATTTAAAAAATATGTTGAATCTTTAAAAACTCCCTTAATAGAAGTTATCAATCTCACTGAGTAGAACAACTTTCATATTTACCATTTTTCAAGGTGTTGAGAAAAATAAAAGTAATTTTAAAAATTCAGTTTGGAATTCAAAACCTAATTCTACCCCCTTTTGTATAAATTCAAATTGGTGCAGAATTTGAACATGGTGTAAAAATAAAAAATGTTCTAAATAAAATTTGGCACAACTTTTATTTTTGGAGCACCTACTGCAGCTGCACGGTTTAGGAGAAATTTAAAATTCTATAGCTTTTGACCCTGATTGAACTACAGTACCGGGCCCCCCTCTCTGTTCAGGCCGCGTGGGCGTGGGTACGCGTACGTGCCGCGCCGCACGCCGGCGATGTCCGGCCAGGGCATGGCCCTGTCACCGTCGAGCCACGACCGTCCGGGGGCCTCGGACCCTTCCCGGCCTTATCCCCGAGCTCCTGGCCGCTTAAAGGCGACGGCCGCGTCCGATTTCCTCCCTCACCCCATTTCGGTCATCGGTCGAATTGCTGCCCCTCCGTCCATCTCCATCCTCTCCCTCGTGCAGTAGTCTGATTAGGTCCATTGCGCACCTCCTGAGCCGTTTGGGTCAGTTGGTTGTGGTCGGAGTCCACCGCACGCCTCGCTTTTCTTCCTCTGCTCCGGCCGAGCGCTGCCGTGGGCAACTTCGACGCGGCCAGCTCGTCTCGGTGAGTCGCTCCCCATTTCGGCTAGCGTTTTGTGCTCCATACGGTGCCATGATACTCATGCCCCCGTGGGTTCCGTGTTTGGGGCCTTAGATACCTCGGAACAGGACCTCTGAAAGCCCATGTTTGGTTTTGGGTAATTGATGAAACCTAGTTTGCTAACGATTGCTCTAAGTGCTTCATGAGAATTGATTAGCAAATGGCAAGATGGAGCAAAGGACCGGGTCGGTGGAGGCCGCAAGTGAAGGGCATTGACGGCATCCATGCAAATGGTATAAGTCCATCATAAAAAGGAGTCCACAAGCTTCATCAAGAGATGGTGAAAAAGTTAGGAGCTCAAGGCAAAGGTATAATTCATAGGAGCTTTTTTGCTTTTGGTGATCAAGACTCCATAGAGGGAGTGATCACATTTAGGATAGATAGCCGTACTATCAAGAGGGGCGAAATCGTTGATGAAATACGGTTATCAAGTGCCACTAGGTGTTCATGATCATTGCATATGCATATAGATGCTAGTGACACTAACTTGACCCGTGAAAAACTCTTTGAAAAGGCCAACACACGTGCACCTAAGTGAGAGATACTTTGGAGTGTTAGTGCCTTAAGCAACGGGGTGAAGTTTGAGGGTTAGAGAGGGTTTAGTCCTCTCTTCCTCCTGCCGACCTTGCGAGGCAGGACTCGGCGAATTTCGGAAACGTTTCAATAAGAAAAAGTAGCGTCGGACTCTAACTTGACTGAGCGTCGGACCATTGTCTTCGGTCCGACGGCTAACCCCTTCAGCAAGCGTCGGACGCTTGATTTCGGAGCGTCGGACCATTGTCCTCAGGGTCCGACGGTGCAGAGCCGCAGCAGGTCGACACGTGGAGAGCAGAGGAGCGTCGGACTCTCGGCGTTAGTCCGACGGTGAGCGTCGGACCAACGTCCGACGTTTTTCAGGGCTCGGGGAGCTCTTTGGAAACGTCGGACCGTGGTTTCTTTTGGTCCGACGCGGAGTGTATTTTCAGTCCGACGGTGCAATGGCAGTGGGCGTCAGACCGTAAGGTTTGGTCCGACGGCCTACAGTCCGACGGTTCGTTTAGCGCGGGAAGTTAGCCGTTGTGATCCAACGTTCGACTTCAAACGGCTAGTGACACGTGGCGTTTATCCGGGGCGTCGGACCGTGCAGATTAGTCCGACGGTCTAGCCGTCGGACAGTCCGACGGTACGCAGTGAAGTCTAAACGGCTATTTCTTTGTGTGTGGCTTATAAATAGTCACTTGGCTGGTTTGGGGAGTATCTCTTGGCACTCCTGAACATCATAGCATACTTGTGAGCCTTCCCACTCCACTCTCACTCATCCTACTTGATTGTGTTCATCATTTGGTGAGTTTGGAGAGCATCAAGTGCATTGCATTGATAGAGATCATCTAGAGGCACTTGGTAGTGGTATTTCGCAGCGGTTTCTCTTGTTACTCTTGGAGTTTGCCGACTCCTAGACGGCTTGGAGCTGCGAGGATCGTTGAGGGGAGTTGGTGATTGTCTCCGCCTCCGATCAAGGTATTGTGAGGGGTTCTTGAGCCTATCCCTGCGGGAGATCGCGAAAGGCATCTTTAGTGGATTGCTCGTAGCTTGGTGGATCCCCATCTTGTGTTGGTTGTGCGGCACCCTTGAGAAGGGTTTGGCGTGTGATGCCAATTAGCGCGTGAACCTCCAAGTGGGTGTATCGCTACAACGAAGACTAGCTTGCCGGCAAGCAAGTGAACCTCGGTAAAAAATCTTGTGTCATCTCTCTACCGAGGATTTCCCTAGTATTTGATTGATTGGTTATATTGGACTTCATATCTTCTCTACATCGGGGGTATTGAAATCACCTTCTCTCTTTACTTTCGTGTACTTACTATCGTGTGTAGCTTGTTAGTTAGTTGCTCACTTAGGATTAGTGTATAGTAGTGACATAGCCTTTGAGTGTGAACTAATGATCATAGTGTAGTATACTTGTCTCGGTGGCTTGCATAGCATAGTTTAGAGCTAGTGCTTTGCAAAGCTTGCTATTGTTACTAATCGGCTTGTTAAGTATTGTTTGTAGATTTTTATAGGCTATTCACCCCCCCTCTAGCCATTTAGGACCTTTCAACCTCGCCGTGGAGTTCGCGCCGCCCCGTCCGCCTTCCTCACCGTTCTCGCCTCTCCGTACCGTCTCAGGTCGAACCACCTAGCCAGACCAAACCGCGGTGAGCCCCTGAAGCCTTAACACGTTTAATCTTGGTCGCTACTGGCTTGAGCTCGCCGGCGTGTGGCCTGCCGTCGCCGCCGAGCCGCCATGGTCCCCGACGAGCTCGTCGCTGGTCGTGTCTAGTCCTTTGGGGTCCCTAGAGTAGTGTCCTAGGGTCGTGCTCGTCGTTTGACGGTGTTTCCCTTGCCGGAGGAGTCGCCGGCGGCGAGCCGCCGTGCTCGCACGCGCGCGGGAGTCGGGAGGAAGAAGGGGCAGTGAAAGAGAGAGGCTGACGGGTGGGGATGCCCCGTCAGCGGCTCGATGGAGGCGCGGGCACCGCCGGGCCGTGCTGGGCCTGTTCGCTTAAATGGGCCGAATGGCCGTTTTTCATTTTCCCGAAGAATTTACAAAAACTTTTCATTTTTAATTAGAATGAATAGTATTGTATTTTAATATTTTTGTGTGAATTAATCTACTGCACCAAAAATTGTGGAAATATTTACGGATGCTCTCTGTGATGTGTACAATTTAATAAAAATATGAAATATAGGATTTGAGTGCTTTCTATATTAACTAAAAATCAGCACATTAAATGATAAAGGGAACTTTGATGATTTTTAATAAATTCCCTGTAAGTCTAAAAATCATAAAAATTTAATTGGTACTGTTTTAGGCGTAGAGCTATCTGTTGGTGAAGTTTGGTGTCAAATAGAAATAGTTTAATTATGTATTAAATATATATTTGATTAAATGATTAATAAAAACAAATAGAAAACATTAATAACTTAGGGTTGTGTGATTTTATGGTTGATTGTGAACTTGGGTCAAACACCTTTATGACCTAGGGCATGTTGAGTTAGAATAATCATGTTTAGCCGAGGTAGGGTCTTGTGCACATGTGTGTTTTATTATTATTAACTTTCATCTGTCATTTCATGTGTATCGTATTCATGCATTTATTATTGCACACGTGTAGTGACCGAGAACACTGAGGTGAAGCCCGAGGTGACAGTTGAGGAGCCTACTGCTGAGGTTGTGCAGGGCTTTGATATTTGTGGCACTGACCCGGACCCGACTCTCTATACCATCCAAGACAAACCCCGGTGCATTTGCCCCTCTCCTTGTTGTTTTAAAAATATTTATCACTTGAGTTAATTAATTGCATTAGGTTAATAGGAGTTGGGTGACAACCAATTGATGCATTACCATCCTTGAATACCTGACCATAATTGAGAATCTGATTTATTGAAAGTATTGAAAAATGCTTAGTCATGCCTAATGGTTAGTTTTGCAAAAATGCTATTTTAAATTGTGATGATCTAAAGCACAAGAATCACTTTATGGGATTGGTTATGTCCTTGTTTGTTGGCAGTGTTCCTAGCTAGTTCATTGTCATCAACGAGGAAGGGTTTTCCTACTCGGTGATCGTGGCATTGGGTTAGAGTCCCAACAAGTGTCACCGACGGAAACGGGATTCGAAAAACCGAAGGGACAGGGGTATTTGGGTTAGAGTCCCAATGCACTGTCGCCGTCGGAAAAAGGTTTAGGGACCGTTCGTTGTAGGCCTTCTGGATCGAGACTTTGCAACTAGCCACATACTACGGGAAGCCTCTGACTCCGGTGGCTCTACTGCTGGAACCGACAACCACGCACTGAGAGTGGAGAGATGGCGAGAGTAGCGTGTACCCTCGTGGCCGTCGTGCCTGGAGACGAAAGGAGTACTGTGCTCTCGGGTGGCGCAGGACCGGTTCCGGGGTATGAAAAGCCGTGGTAGGCGGGGTTGGCATATGCAAGCTTAACTGCTACATATGCAGTGTGGATAGGGATCCCCAGCTGGGTATTAATCGATTCGAATCGTCGTTGCTCCTCGGTTATGGAGACTTGATCCTTCGACCATTCAGCGAATAGTGGTTTGGAACTAGGATGTTTTTGAATGGATAAAGCAAATGAAAGAATGTTGATATATGAGAAAGAACTTGGAGATACGGTTAATGATTAATAGTATTATTGAAATAAAATATTGAGATAGGACTAGTAATGCTTTTCCGCAAAACTCTTGAACTCTTCCTAAAGCCTTACCTTGACTTCCCTTAGCCTGCATTCCTGAGTCTAATTTTACACCTCTTAGTCGGGTAAGTCTTGCGGAGTACCCCTTATACTCAGGGTTTGTTAACCCCGTTGCAGGAGGGCAGCAGGAGCCTGAAGTCTGTCTTGCTCCGTGCTACGTCACTATCGTCCAGGAGAGCGAGGAAGAATAAGGTTGAACCCGTGGGCAGGGTTCGTGTAATACTTATCTATTTTATTGTACTGTTGTTCTATCGCTATGCTACCTCTTTAAACTGTGATCTGTAATAACTGCACCTAATTTTCATTTGAACACCGGTTTGTAATATTAAGTACTATTTAATCTTCCGCCCTTTTACTCTGATGTATTTTGATATGAAATGTTGTAATCCTGTAATGGCTTCGCAATGGGATCCTGTCGGAAGTTACGGGTGCTTATGTAGCCCGGCAGGGCCGCCTAGGTCATCTGGAACACGGACCCGGCTGTCAGAGGTCATTAGTGGCGATGACAGGTGTCTGTGGGCCACGTGATTTATGCGGTTCTGTTACACTCCCTCTCTTCTCTCCATCGCCGGCCACGCGCTTGAGGAGTGAGGAGGATCCGCAGCGCGCTTGAGGTGTTCGATAAATTGCCTCAACGGTGGTAACCTTACCTGCGCAAAGAAGAGGTCACTATACCCAAGGCAATACACCCAACCAAACACACCGGTTGTTAGTCAGACTAAGATTATGCGTGCAACCAAACAAGTCCAGCTTACCTTGCTAGAGACAGGCTTAGGGTAGCCTGACTTAGTTTTGCTAGCAGGCTATCCGGGGAAGTAAACCAAACACACCCTACGTCAGCAGGACAAGTCAACATCCCACGATCCAAAAAGGCCAACCAAAAAACACACAACCTCCACTCCAGAGTCCAGATCCAATTCACGCTACCTCAGAGACCCGTTATAGCAACTCCAGCAATAACCCTCAAAATAGGGCCCCTACTTTTTATTTGAGGGTTATCCCTACTTTTGTGAGGCATGTTTTCTGAGGTTGACTCCAGCAGTAACCCTCAAATTAGGCTGCTACTTTTCTGTGGCCTACATGTCAGTCACATTAGCCCTATGTTTTGATTTTTTGATCATCAATTGTTGCATTTGTATTGTTGAAATATTGCATGAAATAATAATAATAAAATAATTATTTATTAACCCTAAATTCTAAGTTCCAAAATTAAAAAACCTACTTTCAAAACTACTTGGAATCCGGGGTTGATCCAAAAAACAAAGTTGTATCTCTCTTTTAGGTGAGCAACTTTCATTGTGGGTAATTTTGAAGTTATTAAAAGGAATATTAAACAAAACCCTAAATTATGTTTGAAAGTTTAAATTCAAAATCCTATTTTGAAAACTATTAAGAATTTGAAGAAAAACTCGAAATAAAAGTTGTAGGTCTCATCGTTATGAGAAAATTTTATTTTGGGAGATTTTGAAGTTCTTATATAAAATTTTGATTTTTGAGTTTCTGTTCAAACTCCCCTTTTAAAACCCTCGTTGGCCAAATTTAAATTTCAAAATCTAGGCGTAATTTGAATTTCCTTACAAAAGAAAAGTTATAGATTTTAAAAAAAATGGTCAACTTTTATTTTTAGAATTTTTAAACTTATTATATAAAATCAAAAGTAATTTAACGAAAATAAAAAGGGGATAAATCTGTTGCTACAGGAACTCGGTCGAGCTCTGCATGCCACGAAGCTTTTTCGCCCAGAAGCCATGGAGTAGGGGCTCCCTCTTGAGCCTCAGGAATGAGGGTCACGGGGTTAGATCTGAGGGCAACCTATTTTTGAGGGCTCGAATAGGGGCTATGCTAGAGTGTGTTTTTTTTTATTCTTAGCTCTCAAAAATAGGATACGGGAAGAGCATCTCTAGCCACAGATCCAAAATCAGGCTCCCTATATCTCCATTTAGCCCAGGACCCATCTCAAAAGAAAAAATAGTATGGGACCTATGAATGAGAGAGGATAGGGGATCCTATATGTAGGGTTTGAGATTATAATTTGAGATGATATGTAAAATAAGATCCGATTTAAGGGTTCACTGGCCTGGGCTGGAGATGCTCGTAGCCCGCTTGTTACCTCTCCACTCCCCTCTCCACCTCGTCAGCCCCCCGCAGGCCCGCATTCGCAAATCTCCCCCCACTCTCCCCGCGCGGCGCGCCTGCACCTCCCCGTCCGGCGAGAGGCCACCGCCCGCGCGGCCGCGCCCGCGCTCCTCGCACTCCCACCCGCCGCCCCCCGCTACGCAAGCCCTAGAAACGCCGCCTCCGCGGCTGCACCTCCGCCAGTCGCGCCTCCTCGCCTCGCCGCTGCCTCCGTAGCCGTCGCCGGGCGCCACCATGGTACATGCACGTGCCTCTCTCTCGTCTCTCGCACCGAGCTCCTCTTCCAGCTACCGCCTTGCTGCTTCGCCGCCGCGTACGCGAGATCGCGCCCGTTGCGCTGTGGCGTGCGTGGCGGCTCGCGAGGTAGCGAGATCCGCGGCGGGGCTGGTTGAAATCCGCGTGGATCTGGTGCTTTCGGGTGTTCTATACTAACGTGATTGCCTTTTTTTTTTCTTCTTTTGTCTCTGTATGTGGTGTTGGTGGGCGGGCGACGGGCGTGCTCCGGCAGCCGCTCCGGTTGGATATCAAGGTAATCTGGACCCATCTTCTTCGGATCCGTTTGGCTTTCTGCTCCTCGTTTTGTCTCGGCCGTAAATGTCTTTTTTGGGTCGCGTCGCTGATGGTGGTTGTCTGTTTGCTTGGATCAGAGGAAACTCGCGCAGAGGTCGGAGAGGGTGAAGTCCGTGGATCTGCATCCGACAGAGCCATGGTGAGTGGCTGGTTTTTTTGTACCAATGCTATGCGAATTATGAGTGCTTCGTTTGAGCCATGGCTAATCACATTATGCTATGTGGTGGAATGCAGGATTTTGTCGAGTCTGTACTCGGGAAGCGTTTGTGTATGGAACTACCAGACTCAGGTTGGTGATTGTTCATGCTTCACAGTAGCTCATGCCAGTGATTTTCTACTAAATTGGGCTGTTGGATGAGCGTTTTATGCTATAATGATTAGTCATTACTTGCATACATTATATTCACTATAGAGATCAAGGCATGGACATCTTGGGTGTACACAGTAGTGAATTTAGTGATATGTCAGCAATAGAGTAAGGGAAAGACTAGTGGTTGCATAAAACAAATAGGAACGATTTGGATTTAATTGCATTTTCAAAATGCATAATGGTTGGGGTAAAAGGTACAAGCACCTCCCTGGTGGAGCTGAGATGGATAGGTTTTAGTTGCATGTGCTGAATTTATAGATAACTTGTAAATGGTTGACAGACTAGTGGACTACAGATGGGGAATGGAATAGAGCAGACACTCAGTACTGGAAGGAAGAAAAGGAATTGAATAAAGCAAACACATAATTAAACCCCAGTACTGGAAGGAAGAAAAACGAAACATGCCCACGTTGTGAATACATGATCTCTCATTATTACTTTTAAAGTCCAGAAATATTTCCTGGTAGGTTTGGTCTTAAACTTTAACTAATGACTTATCAACTCATCCACAGACAATGGTGAAATCATTTGAAGTCACGGATTTACCAGGTATGCTCACCCAACTTTCTGCGTGCTTCTTGTCCTGAGGTTTATACCATGCTAATATTCAATAACAATTTCAGTTCGTTCGGCTAAATTTATTGCACGTAAGCAATGGGTTGTTGCTGGTGCCGACGATATGTTCATCCGTGTCTACAACTATAACACAATGGACAAGGTCAAGGTTTTTGAAGCTCACACTGACTACATTAGGTGTGTGGCTGTTCATCCAACCCAGCCCTTTGTGTTATCATCGTCCGATGACATGCTGATTAAGCTGTGGGATTGGGATAAAGGCTGGGTGTGTACTCAAATATTTGAAGGGCATTCCCACTATGTGATGCAAGTTACATTTAACCCAAAAGACACCAACACCTTTGCTAGTGCTTCCCTGGATCGCACAATAAAGGTTTGTGTTATCTCCGCTTTAAAATTTCTGATGTTCTACTATTTGCTACCATTAGCTTTTTCATAGCTTGATGGTGATATACTAATTTTTGTCAATATCAGATCTGGAGTCTTGGTTCCCCTGACCCAAATTTCACACTAGATGGCCATTCAAAAGGTGTGAACTGTGTTGATTACTTCACTGGTGGTGATCGACCATACTTAATTACTGGCTCTGATGATCAGACTGCAAAGGTTTGTCATATGCACTGAATTGTACTCCTGTGATCATGTATGGACACTGATAACATTATTGGTCAAATCAGGTTTGGGACTACCAAACAAAGAGCTGTGTTCAAATACTTGAAGGGCATGCACATAATGTGTCTGCTGTATGTTTCCATCCAGAGCTACCTATAATTATTACTGGTTCAGAGGATGGGACAGTTCGAATGTGGCATTCTACTACCTACAGGTATTGCTGCTCATCTATTTAGTACTGCTGGCATGCATGTCACTTGCTTATTTATGAAATTATGGAACTACTTTTCGATGCCAGAACTCGGGATATATGAAAAAACTGCTGTTTTGCACTCACGATTTAGATGAATGGTCTCAAAATCCTTTTCCCATGTAACTAATACTTTTTTTGGTTATGCAACAAGGGACTAATTATTTTTTTATGTTTTTACAGGCTTGAGAACACTCTTAACTATGGCCTTGAGCGAGTTTGGGCTTTAGGATATATGAAAGGGTCAAGAAGGTACTCTCTCTCTCGCTCTCTCTCTCTCTCTCTGACACTGAATGCCATTTCTTGTAATGTGCTATCAAAGGCTCCACAGATCCATAGCCCCGTCATACTGCATACATTGTAGTTTTCCACAATTCCTCAACTGTCTTATGGAAATAAGTAGTTATCATACCTTTTTTCGTATCCCATTTTCATACATTGTGACAGTAAAATTGTTTATTCGTCTAACTATTTGTTAAAGAATTGCTCACTGAAATATGGTGTGTAAGATTTTCATTTACTTGTTCTTTCCTGCATAAGTCAAGTTAATGATATGGAGTATCTTATTTTGTGTAGGGTCGTGATTGGATATGATGAAGGGACAATAATGATAAAAATTGGTCGTGAAGTTCCTGTTGCTAGCATGGATAGCAGTGGAAAAATTATATGGGCAAAGCATAATGAAATCCAAACTGTTAATATCAAGAGTGTTGGTGCAGAAAATGAGGTTGCCTTTGTTCACCATGCTATTGCTATGTAAACTTAGTAAGCTTGTTATAAGATTTCTCTGTGGTCCTTAACTGTTTCATTTTTTAGATTGCAGATGGTGAGCGGTTACCATTGGCTGTGAAGGAGTTGGGAAGCTGCGATCTATATCCACAAGTAAGTTTACCTGTGATAGATGGATGCTTCAACTGTGATCTTCATCATGGCGTCATGATAATACATCAGTTCATCTTCATCATGTATTTTTCGAGATGCATCCGGCTATTTATGTTTATTTAGCTGCTTTTTTTTTTCTCTCCCACTATAATAGCGTTAAATTCAAATACCAAAATGAAATGTTTCATTGTTAGTGATAACTCATTTGTGCAAAAAAATATATATATATATATTATGTCTGTAACTTGATGGGACCATAAAAATGCCAATGGCTGTTTATGACTAGGCTAATGGTTGATTCTTCGAACAAAATTGAATGTTTGAATTATCATGATTTTTTTTTAAACTTGTTTTGTGGTCATGATATCTTTTTTGTGCTGGTTTACATTAATAATATACTGGTGTGATCTTTGTTTCAGAGCTTAAGGCACAATCCAAATGGGAGATTTGTTGTTGTATGCGGAGATGGAGAATACATAATATACACAGCATTAGCATGGAGAAACAGATCATTTGGGTCTGCACTTGAAGTTGTTTGGTCAACTGATGGAGAATATGCCATCAGGGAAAGCACCTCGAGGATAAAGATATACAGTAAAAATTTCCAGGTTTGTTTCAATATAACATATTTCATTTCTCCCTGGTACATGTTTTTCTTTAGTTATATCTATACTGCCGTAGACATGTCTCTAAGAAGATCGCAAAAAAAAAAAAAAGACATGTCTCTAAGAAACACCTGTAGAGTACCTGTTCCTGGTAACATGCTTAACATTCCTTTTATAATCATGGGGTTCAGGGTGCACATGCCATAATCTTGAAATGTCTGGTCAATTGGCCATCAACCATCATATTCAATTTGTGGCCTCTATTTTCTATGATGAATTATAGATGCTATGAAATAAACTGTACTATAGTTTGTGTTTTTGTTAATTATGATTTAAAGGTATTTAGTAACTATTTTACTGTACTGCTCCGGACTAGATTGTTAAGTGAATTGAAACCGGCATACTATACTCTGTATATCACTCTTTTGTTATCAGTTCCTGGAACATAGTCTGTTAACTGGTGCTGCTCCAGACTAGATTGTTAAGTGAATTGAAACCAGCATACTATACTCTATACATCACTCTTTTATTATCAGTTCCTGGAACATAGTCTGTTAACTGGTGCTGGTCTTTTCAGGAGAAGAAAAGTATAAGACCATCATTTTCTGCTGAACGGATATTTGGTGGAGTGTTACTTGCTATGTGTACAAATGACTTCATTTGCTTCTATGATTGGGCAGAATGCAGATTGATACGTCGAATTGATGTCAATGTGAAGGTAATGGAATTTGCTGCCTTATTATTTCAAACCTGTTTTTACATTCATGCCATTTGGAATGTGCCACTGAAAACATGTTTCTTTGTGTAGAATCTTTACTGGGCCGACAGTGGTGATTTAGTAACAATTGCAAGTGATACGTCATTCTACATTTTGAAATATAATGTGAGTTGTCACTACCTTTAAGTGCCTATGTTCAGTTGATCTTTCAGTTACATCCACTGATTTGTGTCTTTTTTAATGCCAAATTAAGAAGCAATTATTTTTCTGTTCAAATGGAAATGTACTAATACAAAAGTTTCCTTTTACCTTGTAGAGGGATGTAGTTTCATCTCATTTGGACGGAGGGGGTTCAGCTGGTGAGGAAGGCGTGGAAGATGCCTTTGAACTGCTTCATGAGATCAGTGAACGTGTCCGGACTGGGCTATGGGTTGGCGATTGTTTTATCTACAATAATTCTTCATGGAGGCTTAATTACTGTGTAGGAGGAGAGGTGGGTTTTTTTCGTCACTTAAAAAGACATCCTATATATCTTTCAAGTTTGATCATTTATTGATAGAGTGCTTTCATGTCATAACCATTTCATGTGTTTCAGGTCACAACCTTGTTTCACTTGGATCGGCCAATGTACTTACTAGGATATCTGGCAAACCAAAGCCGTGTCTATCTTATTGATAAGCAATTTAAGTGAGTTCATCTTTGTTACCTAAATTTCCCTTGTAGTTTTTGTACACAAGTTCTGTGGCTAATGTGCTTTTTTATTGCAGTGTTGTGGGGTATACTTTACTCCTTAGTTTGATCGAGTATAAAACACTTGTAATGCGTGGGGATTTTGATCGCGCAAATGATGTTTTATCATCTGTACCAAAGGAACAATATGACAGGTGCTCAATGTCATGGTAATTATTGTGTCAAGTAAGGTTTAGCATAGAGATATAACCTTTCCTTTTGTAGTGTGGCACGTTTCTTGGAATCACGGGGAATGTTGGAGGAAGCCCTCGAGATAGCAACTGACACTAATTACAGATTTGACCTGGCTGTGCAGCTTGGTCGACTTGAAATAGCGAAGGCATAATTGATTTCTTTTTTCTCCACATTGTCGAGAAAGTTTTTATTTTTTTAAAGATTTTTAAGTTTTTATTTTTTTGAGATTTTCTAATAATAGTTGCTTTGCAGGCGATTGCTACCGAGGTGCAAAGCGAGTCTAAGTGGAAGCAATTAGGGGAGTTAGCCATGTCAAATGGAAAGGTACATCTACCGGGTCTATCGTTTATCTTGCATGTGCAATGCCGCAAATCTGTGTTGTCCTTACCGCCATAACATTTTCTTAATTATTACTTCCTCTGGTCGCAAATAATTGTTTCATTTTGTGTTGCGTGAATTTTACAGGCTTAAAATTTGACCCATCAATGTCTCGAAGAATACTTCGATTGAACTCTTGAAAACTCACTATAGTTTGCACAGGTTTATATTCACCAAGAATAACCTTTGAACATTTTGTGTTGCGTGCATTCAACAGTTTCATTGCTAGATTTGTCTTCAAAAGTAGTTTCAACATGTCAGTTCACTATTTTTTACATACAATTTGGACCAGTAATTAGTGATCAAAGACTTAAGAGTAGTTTCTTGGTGACCATGTCACTGTCCACAACATTAGTTATTTATGACTGTGGCAAACAGTGTATGAATCCATAGCTATGATGAAGCAGAAAATTATCTATGATAGTATTTGGGTACTTATAAAGAGAAAGATGATGCTAAAAGTTTGATGGTAAGGGGATGCTTACTGCTATTTCCTTAGATTTAACAAATAGTGTTCCATGTAAAACTATGATGTAATCATGCAAGCATTTAAGTTTAGTCGTTTACTCACATGCCATACAACCTTCTGCAGCTTGAGATGGCAGAGGAGTGTCTTCTACATGCTATGGACCTCAGTGGTTTGCTGCTTTTGTATTCTTCCCTTGGGGATGCCGAAGGCATTAACAAATTGGCATCTGTAGCCAATGAACAAGGAAAGAACAATGTTTCTTTCCTTTGTTTCTTCATGCTAGGAAAGCTGGAAGAGTGTCTTCAATTGCTAATAGAAAGGTAGAGGCATCTGGGCAAGATTGTCATGCTTAACCCTTTTTTTTTTCTTTCTTTCTTTTTGACTCGCCTACTATCCCTTGTACAGCAATCGTATTCCAGAAGCAGCATTGATGGCCAGATCTTATCTTCCTAGCAAAGTCCCTGAGATTGTAGCATTGTGGAAAAAGGATCTCCAGAAGGTCTTCTGTCCCTATGAGTCTCCTTTGATTCAATTCTACCCAGTTTTATGCTAAATCTTTCACGGATCTTAATTAGGTTAACTTGGTCTTAGTACGCGTATCTCAGGATAAATTGCCACCGTCTTAAGTTGCACACTCAAGTATGATATTATTATTTTAGCATAACCCTGGTACAGTCAACTGCTGGAATTGATTCTGAATTTACTTGTAAAGGATGCTTCAAATTTTGTCCAGCACAATTTACCTAATAATTTTAGTAGACTAAATTTAGGGTGGTTCAGTGGTTTGGTATTATTGGTTCAGGATTCCAAAATTAGCTAAAATCACGTGATATGTGTTTTGTCTCAAGTTTAGACATGGGCATCATTGTCTTCAAATAGTTTATGAAATCTGCATTGTTTTGTTCCATTTGCATTTTAGGTAAACCCAAAAGCAGCAGAGTCACTGGCTGATCCTAATGAGTACCCAAACTTATTTGAAGACTGGCAGATTGCTCTCAATGTAGAAGCTGCTGTTGCCCCGAAAAGGTTTTTCTTCTTTTTATCTTCATATATGCTGTATTCTTTTGTGTTGTCTCTGATTACCTCTTGCATAAGATGAGGGGCTTTAATTGCGTTCATCTGTTGAAAATCAGAAGTGATGTCAATACTCATATATTTTTTTTCCAAGCTATTACTTTTATTGACAGTAGCAAAAAATCGTTTGAATAGGGGTATCTATCCACCGGCTGAGGAGTACATGATTCATGCTGAAAGGTCAAATGAGAGTTTAGTGGAAGCTTTCAAAAACATGCATGTACATGAAGAGATGGTAGAAGATGATAATGAAGATACTGTTCACGAGGTACTATGACTGCTGAAATGGATTGTGGGAAAACTTCATGTCATTAGTCACCTGGTTGATTTATCTATTAGTTGATTGATTCTTCACAAAAAAAAGCCAGATTTGGTGGTTATCTGATGTTAGTTGCATCTTATTTACTATGTGAGATGTCCTAATATTGATCCTGACAATATGCTAATCTGTACTCCCTCTGTTTCATATTATAGGTCACTTATTCCTAAGGCAAACTCCCCCCCCCCCCCCCCCCCCCCCCCCCCCACTTTGACCAAATTTGTAGAAAACTTTGTTAACGTCTACAATTTCAAATAATTGCACTATCAAGACATATTCCATGGAGAATTTAATGAAATTTGATATTGTGTTGGCGTTTTTCCTGAATTTGATCAAAGTTAGAAACGTTTTACTTGGGACAAGGCTAAAGTGATCTATAATTTGGAATGGAGGGACGAGGGAGTTGTGTGCATATTATAGTTGAACTAAATTGGCTTGTTTAGGAATGTGCTGGTAGTTTTAACTTCTTTGCTTATGAGTATGATGCTCTGCACTGTTTTATTTCTTAGCTTAAAATTAATAGACATGTTTTGAATATAACGATCAGAACCTCTGAGCTGTTATAAATGGTATAGGACCGTCTCCTGTTAATTTCTACTTTGTTGACCTATTATCTAAATTGAGTTCAGTAGGATTAGTTGTGTGCACTTCCATAGTTCCATGCTTCTGTTCAAGATTTATACTGTTGTCATTTTTCATTTTCTTTCATGATTTTTGTTATTTTTGCCACATGTGCTTGCTTATATGTATGTATTGCTTCTCATTCAGTGTTCTTGCAGAACTGATAACATTGATCATTGTTCAACAGGTTATTGAGGATGGTGGAGTAGAAGAGAGTCAAGAAGATGCTGTTGAGGTTGATGCAGAGGATGACGGAGTAGAAGAAAGTCAAGATGAAGCTGTTGAGGTTGAGGCTGAAGGTTCAACTGATGGTGTTGTCCTTGTGAATGGAAACAGTAGTGAGGAACAGTGGGGTATGAAAAATGAAGAATCACCAGCATAAAAGCTGTAGTTGAGCAAGTGTACAGTCCTAAATACCTTATTTATCCTGGTCTTACCTCCCAGTGCACGATATTAGGAAACTCCTGCTGGGTGATCTATTCTGGATATATCCTTAAGTTGTCCATCTTTAGCAGTATGGCAGTCCAGGGAGTTTTGATCAACTTAGGATTCATAAATTTGATTATGAGCTTGGTCAAACCCTTTTTAAAAGTACCCCTTAGAATGTTTTGCTGAAAATGTTCCTGTTTCTATTACTGATGTCTTCTTTCTTGCCACTGTTCCCTTGTTTTGTTATGTTCAGTAAATGGTCAAGTTGTTGATAGGCAATCTACATGAATGTGACATTCTTTCGAACAGTAGTATGGCATAGCAGTGTAAACTATTGTATTGACAGTTTTTGAAATTCTACCAGTTCTCAGCATTTGTGTTTGATGTACCCAATTTCACTAGATTGTTTCTAATGGTTGTCTTTTCTTTGCGCAGTGCTGACTCCTGAGCAATAGTGGATCAACGGGACAGCAACTTTGCTTAAGTGGTTTAGTTTGTAAAGGTGAAATGCTATTCCAAGAAAACAATTACTGATGTACCATAGAATATTTTCAGTCATATTAAAGCTATAATACAAGTAACCAGTCCTATTGCAGGTTGCTGACTGCTTTCCAGAGTACGTGAAATCCATTTTTCTCCAACAGTATTAAGCATGGAATGTGCTCTAGGATTGGCTTATCCACATACCAAAGTTGGACCGCAATTAATCAACACTTTATCATTGTGCCCGATAGGAAATTTTGTGCTTTCTTTATATATAGATCAGGTCTTTAGGTAAGACATTTTATAGCATGTCATCAGGAGTACTCTTGTTTCACTGAGATGGGATGTGATTGGTGATCGGAGGGGTGATTTTACAAGGTACATAGAGTAGTAGCTTGTCGAACTGAGGATGTTTTACATGTGATGTACATCGGACTTGGGAGCTTTGTATCATTGTGTTGCACCTTTTCAATGGTAGCGAATAAGCTTACAGCAGATGTTTTCAACAGCCTTTGTTTAGTTTAGTTTGAATGATTTGTGCTGTGCTATGTTGAATGATTTGTGTTCAACAGCAGATGTTTGAATGATTTACAGCAGATGTTGCACCTTTAGCTTTGTTTACTTCTATATCCGACTCCGTTGAGCAGCTATCTGGCCGGAGTGGCTGTGACAGCAAAGTTGGAAATTGTTTCCTCAAGGGTGTACCTGATACACTAGCTACGCGACAGCAGGCTAGGCAAAGGCCAGCTCTACTCTAGGATACACATACCCTGAGTTGCATTACTATGTGGGAATGTTGGAAGATGCCAGTTCAGAGTTTTTTCAAAATAAAATCTGATGGAGCTTACATATCACAGACGGCTTAAGGGGGATGCGGACTTGTTATCAGGGATTCTGATTGGGGCCTGAGAACAGCTAGTGGAGGGAAAGAAGATTATCTGCAAAGCGCCTTCGATGCTGAACTTTTGGGTTTTCCATGGGAATTGTGCATATCATCCTGGAAACTGGTAGCATGAGTTAGGTTCACTTTATTTTGAGTCACAGAATAATATTTTTCTCTCACAATAAATTCAGCTTGTATAATTTAGTCAACCGAATTTCAGTTTAGCCGAATAGAGTGAATGTGAAAACAGCTTTGGAGAGCAACGAGTTCCGGCTATCATCAATGGGAGTGGCGACGGAAATCAAACATCTAATGGCTCTGGAGTTCACTGTGTGCAATGTCAGTGTGTCCCCGGTGAAATGTGACAAGGTAGCTCAGAAACTTGCTTATGTAGATTGTAAGCTGCCTAGTTGTCGTGCTGTTAGGGATGATGTACCTCCTTTCTTGGAGGGTTTGGTGTCCAGTGATTTGGACGTGACGGAGTAATGAAAATTCTCCCTTCAAAGTTTGTTGGCCTTGCCAAGCGAGGTGACGCTAGTGGCATGCAAGGAATTCAAATACTAAGACCCGGATCATTAGAATTGAATTTATTTTAAGAATCATAATTTACACACATATTAATTAACTTAATATGGTTGTATATAGATTATATTTGTATATTATTGTTGGCTATACGAGAAAGTGTAAGAACGAGTTAAAAAGCGTACTATAAATTACAAAGTAGAAATGTATCATGGTGATATATAGAATTAAATTGCAGCTCTCACCCTATAAATTTAAGGTAGATTAATATATGAACTTTAGAAAAAGTGGTGGAATATCACATTCCAAGTAAAATAGCCGACATTGTTAAACTACATTTCAATTCCTCTAAATGAATGGATCCAAACAGTCCTTTAGGGTTCGTTGGTCAACATTTGGCCTCTATAAATATCTTACCCCAACCATTGAAATGGATATCCAATCATCAGTACAATTTTCGACATCAGGCTAAAAACTTGGGAGTGTATATTAGACCAAGAACCTAGGAGTGTAGATTCAGCAAGTTCTTCAGGTATCAGGACTGCATCAACCGATCCAAAATGTAGATAATGTATTGTTCCACAAGAAAATAATCCTTACAGAAGATCACACAAAAATAAGTGATACTGAGCAAGTAAAAGAAACCACAAAATTGATTGATCACGAACGATTATACGTCTGCTCTAGTATACAGTACTTATCATCCACGTTAAATTGAATTGTCAACTGCACTAGAAACGTCTAGTACTAAAACAGGAGCTGATACTGTCCAGGACAACAAAGGAACATAAAATATACATACTATGCAATTCAAGCAGAACGCCAGACACAATATACAAGGAATGAGGCTGAAAGCAGCTTAGGCCCTCTAAAACAGAGTTACATTCGATCATTAAGCCTTTGGAAACAAGTTGTAAAACAGATCACGGCTGACAAAATACACCACCAAATACATTCTCTCGAGGGCTTCGATGCATGTCTATCCCGCTGATTGCGCAGGCCCTTGAGTCTAGAGATGAAGGGGCAGGTATTTCCACACTTCTTTTAGCCAAATGGATTACTACCCCCAACGGAGCCGTAGGAAGGTGGGGTGTTTGGCTGGGGGTATCTGGGAGGAACTTGCTGATCAAAACCCATGTTGAAGGAACCCAAACCTTGTTGCCTGCGATGTCACACGTTCAAACCCAAAACTTGCTGATCAGTGTTGCAGGAAATATAGTACAGTTGTCTCAGGACAGGGTGATGTTTGATACCATCCTAAGCAACCAAATTTTTAGAGACATCAAGGTCCTTAAAATCCCAAATTCACCATTATAAGTGAACAAAAATGTCTTGTCAGTACTTTCAAGATGCACAGATGACACAATTCAGTGAGTGGAGCTCGGGTTGCTGTATTAATTTTGATGCACGCCAAGGGACATCCACGCCAGTAGAATAGAAGGTGAATTTTCTTCCACAATGGGCGAACCGGATCTCATTACTCATGAGCAACGAAACTACAAAAGTTTGTCAAACTTAAAACGTTCAAACCCCCTGCCCGAAACAACTATTGCTGTCCTCACTGAATGCCCAGGGTTCAGATGAGATGGCCACCAAAGAAACAAAAGACCCAAGCAGACTAGAAGATTATACAAAAGAGGAAATTATTTCCTTGGCCCTGAAAAAAGTTTGACTTAGTTTTTTGGCCCTGTTTTCATCGAACTTTGTTATTTAGCCCTAAAACGAAATTCGTTTAGTTTCTTGGCCCTTCCAGGCCATATTAAAATACTTCAAAAAATGATAACTCTTCAATACGATAACGGATAGCTAGCCATTGGCTTAGGCTGCGACCCAAAAGCGAAGGAAAGAATACGACGGGAAGGATATTGATAAAAAATAGGAAATGGAAGTAGATGAGCGTCTGTCAGGTGCTTGTTGACTCTTTTCTATTCCTTTTTAGTTCTTGATGAGATCTACAACTTTATAGTTTTAAGTTTTTTCATTTGAAAAAATTCAGATACTAGAAAACATTAGAATAATATGTCAACTTTTTGAGTATATGAACTTCCTCAAATGAAAAGACTTAAAACTATAAAGTTATATATCTCATCGAGATCTAAATTTTCATATAAAAATCTTCTTCATCTGATTTCATATTGAAGAGTTACGATTTTTTGAAGTATTTTAGTCTAGCTGAAAGGGCCAAGAAACTAAACAAATTTCGTTTTTGAGCCCAATAACAAAGTTCAATGAAAACAGGGCCAAGAAACTAAGTCGAACTTTTTTCAGGGCCAAGAAAATAATTCTCTATACAAAAACGACTCTACAAAAAGCAAAAACAGTTTTTTTAGTAGAATAGAAGGTGAATTGACCAGTAATTCATCTCCTCTTATTACAAGCCAAATGAGGCTGTCACAGCAACAAAACTGGGGAAAACACTTTTTTTAGGTAGAATAGAAGGTGATTTGACCAGTAATTTAAGTTTAGATGACTCAATGGTGAAATGTGGCTACTTTGTGTAGCCGATCTCAGCTACTTAAATCTGTAATCCCAACTGATCCAACAGCCTGACAGTTCCCTTCTTTATGGATGCCATACAAGGGATGTGATATATATTAGAAATAATTAGATACCTCATTTAAATAGCCTACCGCTACACGTTTCAACTTTGGAAGATATAATAATGCAACATTTACTCACGTTGCAAGCATACTATTAGGTTGTTGCTCAGGCATGGGCATGCTGTTCGGAATTTGCTGCATCATGAAATGGCCTGATTGAAGCAAAAATTAGCATAGTGCACAAAAAGGAGGTACTAAAGAACAAGATTATGATGAGGAAATTTGCAATTACTTGGATGCGCTGCTGACTGATAGAGCTGGTGAGGTTGCTGTAGAGAAACACCAAAACTAGAGTTGCCAATTAAGGTTTGGGGAGCTGGGCCTGCTGATGCTCCTGGTGGCCCAGATGGGGGCTGCTCACAGACAAAACAAACTGATGTGAGTGGAGAAGTAATGAGCATGTTAACAAAATAGGAATGCAGAATATGCATGACAACCCAAGTATATAGTAGACATTTTAGTTATACCATGTGAGCTTGAATTGGAGTCGACTCATTCCCAAGATCAAAAGGGTTTGAAGCTTTCGCAGGTTGGGGGTGGGAATATGCATGTTGCGAATAAACAGGTTGCTGATATGTAGGCTGAGGAAATGCTCCTTGAGGATATGCTTGCATTCCCTGGAACTGGAAGAGCATTCCTTATGTAAGATCAAAAGACAGTACCTACTCAGGTGCATAATATGTTACACATGAGAATGACATGGATACCACTCCAGATGGATATTGCATCGCGTATCCCATTCCAAAATGGGGAGCTCTCTGCCAACCAGGCATCATTGGAGTTGATGGTGGATATAGTGCAGTAAAGATATCCTGCAATAAGTTTTGTCCGCGTCAAATATGCTCATGCAAATTACTTCGTTAGAAGGCATAGTGTCAGATCCATTGGCTCATCAATTTTTTCTAAAACATTCTTCGAAGAATCGAAGAGAAGAAACTTATACAGTTGCCTTCAGTTGATAATAGGTAATGGACTTGCAAATGAACAACCCTGAGAACACATATGCACTGACAAGTACGGAAACCTTAATAACATTTATAGCATTCAATTCATAAGTTTACATAAACCAAAGGCTCAAAACAAATGAGGTTTGAAAAAATTGTTTCAATGTAGTAACTAGTTCATTCCATAAGTCAGCCAAATGAGATAATGTGTTCAAACACATGAAAACAAAACCATGAACCTAAGGAGAAACTACACTTATTGCTGACCATTATACATCTGTATGGTGGCTACCCATTTTCAATTGGAATCCAATGTAGACCATGATTTCACTTAACTCATAATCAAATAAAACTCCACTAAGTGACATTACAACTAATGTTAGAAGACGCAAAACACACAGCTAATCATGTATGACGTACCGCTGGAAGTTCTTTCCTGCCACTGAATTTACTGTCAGTAGAAGAAGCTGCTCCTTGAATACCACTGGTTCCTTGTGGATTTGCAGTAGCTTGGGATGGAAGTCCAGCCGTAGGGGCAGCTAGAGGAGATTGTTGAACCGAAGATCCTTGGCCGGACATTACTGTTGAGGCCTGGGAAAGGAATCCAGTGAAAACTATTTTTTAGGAAAAAGAAGGGTTCAGGTGCATAAAGCTTAAAATTGTTGCAAATGCAGATACCTGGTTGCCTGAGATTCCAAAGGGCGCATCAAACAAGGAATGTGGCTGGTCTAGCACAGATGAATGTCCATCATTTGCTTTCATAGTGGAATCAAGAGAAACAGGATAAGCTGACACATTTGGTGCAGAGGGTGCTTCGGAGAATGACAGCTGTGCAAGTGCAGACTCGAGGGGATTTACACTTCTGCTTGTTTGTGGTGTTTGTTGTTGGCCAAAAGCATCAAAAGATGCCCAGTCACCACCACTGACAGAAGGAGCACTTTTCCCTTGTTCAATAACAGGCTGTGGTGCTGCTACATTAACTGGAGGCTGTTGTGGCATAGGGGTCGGCTGTGGTGGTGCCGTGGACGCAGGTTCAGGATCTGCACTAAAATCAATTAAACTCACTGCAGTTGCCACCTTTGTCTGTTCCGATGTGCCTTCCGAAGAACCAATGCTGCTGGCACTAGATATTGTCTACATTATGAATATGCAAGAGGAATAGTAAGCGAACAGATCCACAAGAATATGATGAAATTTCGAGAGTACAAAAGCATGTCTAAAAGAAGGGAAATATCAAGCGTAGCAAAGAATACCTTTGTCAGTGGTGGAGGATCAATTGCCCTGGTTCCATTTGGCTTTGGAGGATCAATTGGTCTGACTACACTTGGCTTTGGAGGATCAATTGGTCTGACTACACTTGGCTTTGGAGGTTCAGTAGCTGGCTTTGAAGGTTCACCAACCCGAAGTTGAGGAGCGTTGTCACCCAATATATCCCTCACTGGCCGTACAACAGGACTAGAACCATCAGCTTCTTTCTGGAAGTCTGGAGAGCCACTATCTGGTTTTCTGGGATCTGAAAACCTCCGGTCTTCAAACCTTTGAACTGGAGTTGTTTTTCCAGATCTATCATCCACAACCTCAAAGTAGCGAGGACTTTTCTTATAGTCATTTTGGTCATAACCAGGACTACGGTCCCCATAGGAATATCTGGAATTTCTGTCATCACTCTGTCCGCTGTAACTCCGACGATCAGAGTAACTTCCATTTGGCGGACTTCTTGAACCACCCCAATTTCCATCAGATCTCCTATTTTCACTATACTCATCCTTGTCATCCTGCATGAGACGATCAATCAGCACATAGTGAATTTCAAAGAGAACGGTATATTTCCAAAAATAAGGATTGGCTACTGAGGAGAAACTTTTAAAGCAGTAAGGAGAGAACATCACCTTTGCCCTTGGTGGCCTATCAGTACTTCTTTCTCCTGTGTATCTCCGTTCCACATACACATGCTTAATGAAATTTCTCAATTTGTCAGCATTACTGAGACCAAAAGAAACATGTCATACTTCCCATACGGAATTAAGCACTGTGACTTACAAAAGAAATTGCTAAAAAGGTCACCTGCTGTCAGGGTATCCATTTCGTTGAGGATCCCATTCCTTGAAAAATACTTCTCTAGCACGCTACAGGTCAAGTAAAATCAATGTCATGTTGAATAGAAGACATGGAATTGATGGGAAAGGTTGAAAAGCAGATACAAGACAAGATACCTCATTTCCCCCTTCTTGAAGGGCAGTAACTTCTTGTGCAGTAAATTTGGCCATGGAAACAGATTTTACTCGATGCGTGAACTCCCGACTAGGAAATAAAGTGATTTATATATTAGGAAAAAATACCAACATATTTCACTTGGGGACTGGTGGGCCCAATAGTTTGTTCCACCAAGGCATATATTGTTAAACAAAAAGAAAGGGAAGCTCGATAGATTGTCATCTAAAGTAAAAGAGGGCTCACTAAAATACTTACTGTGATCCACTGCAATTGGTACAAACAAAGGTCCAGAAATTTGTGCAGACATATTGTGGTCCCTGTTCAAATCAGCATATTAGTGTTCTTGATTTTTCTTCCTTCAGGTGGAACAGTAGGGGAGGCGCTAACAAAACATTACTCTTGTATATTAGCAAGATATGTACAGAAGAACCCAGAACCAAGACACTTCCAAGTCAACATGGTAAGCAAATAAGTACAAAAGAGGAAAGAAAATAAACAAGTTATTCACTTTACAAAGCAAACGGAACATAAGAAAGATACAAATGCCCAAAGTTCGATGAGATACAAGGTAGCAGTTCAGTCAAAGGCCACGATATCCACTTAAGCACTCAGGGCATAGGGTTATCTCAAGCTTCATAAAGTGCAGTACCTGAAGTGAGGCGTGCATGGTGCACCTCTCACCACACAGGATGACTTAGACCCAGACAGGAAGGGAACAAGAAGGAAAAGAGCAGTAGGGTAGTCGTAACTAATGAATTTAATAGATTCTTAAGCAATAAAATGCAGTTAACGACTAGCGGGTATTATGAGATCAGTTTGTTCTTTAGCTTCATCCATGTGCCGCATCATCAACAATTGTGACAAATTATATCAAGAAAAACAAACTGATATGCTATCTGACTTATCGATGAGACAATGAACTTCATTAAATACATTTTCTGATATTTCTATATCATTATTCATTTATAGAAGAGATGCCCAAAACGAGGTGAAATATCCGTATTTCGTTACCTAAACATCAAAACTCACAACCTTAACATTTGACTGCATTACTAGCCAGTGCCTCTGAGATAACCACAAGACAACTTTCCTAATTATCAGCTTAGGTTCCTGTTAGCTAACACAACACAACTTTCCTAATTATCAGCTTGGGTTTCAGTTAGCTAGGTCAAGAATAGTGGTGGAAGTGAGACTGAAAATCATAAAGGGTGCTTCTGTTGCAAGCAGTAGCTACAATTACCAACTATAAAATTATATTGCAGTAATAAAGCAATAATGTGTGATACCAATGACAGAAAGAATTCCGACCGCTTGCATCAAGGCTACATTTCATTCCATTTCAGCACAAATCGAATCAGGATTTTACTATTGACCTCTAAACCCAGCCAATACAGAGGCGCTCTCCGGTCAAGCACCTAGTTCTGCAGCTACCTCCCTACGCCATGTGTGCGCAACACTCATGGCAACAGAGCATTGTGGCAGATGAAGCCAGGCAAGCTAAAAACAGCTCCTACCAGCCCGCTAGCTCCCTGGCCCCAAAACCGGTCCACATTCAGCAAGGGAACCCGAGACGAGAGGCTCACCAAATTGTTGCAGTTGATGCAGCGCTTGTTGGCGGGCAGCTTGAGCAGACCGCGGATGATCTTCTCGTGCCGCTCGTCCTCCTTGACCCTGCTCGCCATCTTCGCCGCCGCCGCCGGATCGCCCCGCCGCAAACCCTGAAACTCACAGCAGAGCAAGCAAAATCACACCAAAACCCCCCGCCGAAATGGCCCGAGATCCGGCAAAGCCCAGCCAGATCCGCCGCCCCACACCGAACCGAATCACCGCAGCCCAATCGAACCCCGCCCTCACCTGCGGGTCGGTGCGCGCCCTTCCCCGGTGCGCGTGCGCGTGCGCGCGCGCGCGAGGGCGGGGGAGGAGAGCGAGGGAGCGTGAGATCCCGCGCGCGCGCGCGCGAGGCGAGACGACGAGGTGGTGGCAGCGGCGAGCGGAAAGGCTCGACTCTTTTGTTGCTGCTGCGTTGCTTCGCTGCGCGTGTTTAACAGGGGAGGGGGGGAAAAAAAACTTTTTCCTCGTGGGGGTGACCGGGAGGGGAGAAGAAGGGGGCGCGAAGGCTGCCGGTCAGCCGCTGCCTGGGACCGGGTGCAGCCGGTGGCAGCCTGGCAGGAGAGGCGGTTTCTGGAGGGGAGGGTTTATGGGGCCCGCGTGGCAGAGACGGTTCGGGCTTGGTTTTGGTGGGTGGGTGCGCGGTGAGCTGGACGTGGTTTGTTTGGGGGATTTCTTTTTTTTTTTTTTTGGGTTCGGGCAACTAACTGGCTAATGATTCCTGGGAAGTGCTAAATCACCGACAGGTGGTGATTCCATTGCAGGAAAGACTACTATCTGTGTGGCTGGGCATTTTAGCTTTTTAATTATTAATTATAATTACTGCTAGTGCTAGGTTTTGTAGTGCTTGGACGCATGTAGTTCCAGTATATGCATTGGAGATGATTGTGTTGTGGGTTTTCTTTTTCATCTTTGCCTTCTTACATCTATACAGGGGTGGTGTTAAACAATCATATACTCCTACATAACAAAAATACATACTCCGTACCTATAAAGGAAATCGTTTTGAGCAATATTTTAATCAAACATTGAGAATATAAATCATAAATAACTTTTAAATTATTGATTTTGAAAATGTGAAAACTTATATAAAAAGATTTATCTTCAAATATACTTTCACAAAAGTATGTACATTTTTTCAATAAATAATTTTATAAAAATAAGAAGTCAAAGTCTTTTTTTTTAAGAACGTGTCGTTGTCCTAAATGACTTTCTTTATAAGTATAGAGAGAGTACATAACAAAACATATTTTATGTTACCGTAGAACAAAAAACTTAAAAATTAAAAAACACTGAATATTTCAGAGAGAAAAGGAACAAAATAAATTAGCCTTAGGTCTATAACTTTAATTTTCACTCTACGAATCTAATTCTTAGGCTAGAAAAAAATTACGATAATAAAAGAAACAAAGAGATAAGGAAGATAATAGAAAGAATAATCTCAAATAATATAGATGCCATTAAAGATCAGGAACAAAATTAATTAGCCCTAAATCTACATCTTTCACTCGATTAATCTGTTTTTTAGGCTAGAAAAAAAGAATCACAACAATAATAGGGACAAAGGAAGATAACAGTAAGCCAATTCTAAATTACTACCACATAAAATCTTTTGCGAGGCGTTTATTTTTTTTTCCAAGGCAGTCAGGAAGAATAACCGCCTCGGTTAATGGTTGACATTAACCGAGGCGGTTACCTTTCATTAACCGAGACGGTTATTTTATTTTCTGAGGCGGTCATGAAACAACCGTCTCGAAAAATAGATTAAGCAAGACGGTCAAAAACTAGCCGCCTCGGTTAATCGTGGTCGAGCCCACTAACGGTGAGAAAAGCCCAAACCGCCCCGATAACACTCTGACTATATATACAGTGACTTAGGGTTTGCACATCCTCACCCCCCCCTCTCTCTCAGCCGCACAGCAGCGGCCCGTCTACCTCCAGCTCCTCCCTCTCCTCCCCGCCTCCCTCTCTGCTCCCTCCCTCCCTCCCTCGCTCCATCCCTCAAGCGGCGGCGCGGCGAGCGCGAGATAGGGCGACTCCGAGCACCGATGGCATGGATTCGGCGCAGAGCGGCGAGATCCGGGCGGCGGCGGCCTTCTTCTTCTCGCGAGCTTGCGCGTGCTCGCCCGACGGCAGCAAAGAGCTCCGATTCAGCGAGGAGGAGCCCAGATCCGGCGAGGAGGAACTCGGATCCGACGAGGAGAGCAGCGGCGCGGCTTCAGCAGCGAGCTGCGGCAGCGACAGTGCAGTGATGGGCTCAGTGGGCCTAGATGGATTTTATTTTTTTTCTTTTTTTATTGATTCACCGAAGCGGGCACGCAACTACCTCGGTTAATGGTATGATTAACCGTGACCTTTCGTCCGAGGCGGTTGCGAAAATCGCCTCGGTTAATCCGAAATGTCCACTACGGTTAAAATTTATGTAGTAGTGAATAACACAGATGTTACTAGAAATCAGTTTGGAGGGAGAGCAAGTAAGCAAAAGTCTAGTTACATTTCACTAGCTAATTAATTAGAGGAGATTATGGGGATGAACTAGAGATTTGGTTGGCAAAAATAAAAAGAACAAAAGGAGCAGAACTTGTCTATCTTGATGTTTTTCACGTGTCTTAAACAAAACATAAGTTGGATATGTCTTATATATTTGAAATAAAAAAGTGTTATGTTGCGGCGCCCGCCTCACATTGTTCTGGAAAAATTGATTTGCCTACAAATGAACGAAATAATAGGTACTCCTTCCGTCTCAAAATAAATGTCATTTTAAAATTTTAACTATCTCCTTTTGATCATTCGTCTTATTCAAAAATTTTGTGAAAAAACTAATTATTTATTATGAGATGATTTATTATTAGAAGTACTTTAATTTTGATTTGTTTACTTTATATTTGAATAAGACGAATGATCAAAATGTCGATTTTAAAAAGTCAAAAAACGACACTTATTTTAGGACGGAGCAAGTACAACGTTATAGATACAGTAAGTTTCTCTGCATTTCTTTTTTTTGTTGAAGTTATTATAAGTAGTTTATCAGGTGAAGACTTGAAATATAACGAATCTTTGGCCAAAAAAGCACCTGAAAGTTGGATTGTTTTAAATCCTGCTATTTGCTTACAAGTTTGGCAGCGAATCAAGAGGTAGCAAAGACATAGCCACATAGAGACGAAACAAGGTGTTTGCCCCTACCTCCAGAAAGAGAAGAGTTTCTACTCCTGTGAAGTTGAAGCCTGAATAAATTGAACGAGACATGTCATATAGAACGTCCCCAACATTATCATCTAACCCACCAATTGGCATGTAGGAATGAAACAAATAAAAGTTGGAGTTCTACTCTTATTTTAAAGTTTAATTGTGATTTTACCCTTGATTTTCTCCATGTTGCATTTTTATCCTCGCGTTCTGAAAAAAAACCCTTAGTTTGCCCATACTCAGTTAACAACAGCTAACAATGTTAAATGGGTTTGATAAGAACAATTTTACCCTTACAAAAATACCCTTACTTTTCTAGGTTCATTATGATTTTACCCCTATTTTCTAAAAAAAAAATTAGCAGCAACATTGGACAACTTGTTCCATATAATTCCACCATGTTGCGTGGAATATGTAACATTTGGAGCGTGTTTTTTTTTGTGGCTTGGCCATATTGTTTGGTAAGAGCATCTCCAACAGTTTTGCAAATGCCTTTATCATCCTTGTTCTTTTGAAAAAAAAAAAAAACTCAAAAATCCCTCTCCAACTGTTTGCCATGTGGGTTCCCATCTTTGGGCAAGTCGAAAAAAGAAGATAAATCCGCGCATATGCGAGCCGCGCATCCATCGTATCTGTGGCTGCTGCTTCGATCGCGCGCGGTATCTCTTCCCCCGTGCACGCTGTAGGAGTCGACGGCGAGCACGAGACGGCGGCCGCGGCGGAGGAGGCGGTCAAGGTAGACGTAGGACAAGCCCAAGGTACAGCTGCCGATGAGCCTGTGGTGGATGATGGTGCCGCAGTACGTCGTGTTCGGGCCTTCGGCGCCGCCGACGTGTTCGCCATGGTCGGCCTGTATGAGTTCTTCTATGACCAGATGCCTCACAGGCTGCGCAGCTTTGGACTGGCGCTCTACATCAGCATTTTTGGCATCGGAAGCTTCGTTAGCAGCGAGCTCGTGTCAGGCATCCACCGGGTGATGGCGGCGAGAGGACACGCGGGCGCCGCCACGTCGTTGCGGTCCGCGACGCGCTGCAGGATGTCGGCGAGCGGGTGGGAAGAGTTTATCGGAGCACGTGCGGCCACGGGACCGTCGCAGTTCGGCTTCGACGACCCGTCCTTCGAGCGGTCGGCGCCGCCGCGCCGCCGCTGGCAGCATCGTCGACCGCGGCGGCTGAAGAACAGGCCGAAGAATAGTGGCAGCTGCTCACGGCATCCACGACGGCGGCCGTGCTCTCGTCTGCCATCCTGCAGGAGGGCGACGGCGACCTCCCCAACGACTTCGACTTCGAGATCGGCATACACGACGAACGGGACCGAGCTGTTGAGCTGAAAGGAAAGAAAAATAGGAAACACTTGGAGATGCATCTAATTTTTTCTCTCTGTACTATTTTAAGAGTTGGCAAATTGCATGATTTGGAAAATAAAAAATACTAAACTGCTGCTGGAGATGCTCTTGAGTGCTGTGGGACCGTTCGACAGCCATGGGGAAGGCACTGAGCTGAGAGGTTGCCACACAGTAGTATTTTGCTGCCTAGCCGGCTAGCCTGCAGCTGCTGGTCCTGGTATTCGGAACTCGTTGGCTACTGTTTAGCTGGTTTTCAGCCCAGGGCTGAGACACAGCGGCCGGACAACACGCGTACGTGCTGCTGAATCCTGATTCTGGAGCCGGAGAGCCGCGACTGAGCTCTCCGTTTCAAACGGGTTTCTCAAGCAAGAGAACAGATCGTACCGTCGTTCTTGCCGTCTGTGTACGAGCGTAAACGTATTGAAAACGTTGTGTGAAAACCGCCACAGCTGAAAACGAAGGTCCAGGACGGCTGTCCTCCATGCTTTGCTGACGGTGACCATGCACACTTGCACGGTGTGGTTCTGAACTCCGGACACGGTGCAGTCCTGAGCGCGACGTGTCGTGTCGTGTGGCCCTGCCGATTCCTATTCTGCAAGTGATTCATACGCAGAAAAAGTTCTTTGTCGCCGGCAATGGAACGTGGAGCGATGTTCACTTGTCCAACCAATTCTAGAATAGAAAAATCTCTCACAATAGATTAGTATTAGCTAAAATTAGGGTTTTGGTCATCTTATCGGCGTTTATTTTGCGCCTTTAATTTGTTAGACGAGCGAATAGCCCACCTCTATCTGCAGTCTGCTGGATGCCTGTCCATGGACCACGGCCATGATGATCCGATCCACAAACTCCAATCAGAAGATTGGTTGCCGCTGCCATCTCCGTCCATCGCATCATGTTTTGTTCCCCGACGCCCGACCTCCCCCGTTAACGCATTCAATTCAATCTCAGAATTCTCGACGGTGGTGTGTTAGGTAGGGCCTAGGGGCAGGGACGTGCCGTTACTGTCACTGCGTGGTTATCTGTCCTATTAGGATTCGATTTTTTTTTTTTCGATCGACTTGCCTTGCAAGGATGGGAATGGAATGGAACGCTCAAAGTCACCAACGTTCGTGTCGTGGACACACTCCGACGGAGCTCCCGGCTTGCCGACGACGTATGCAGCTGCATGGAAAGACCACAGACTGGCCGGCGAGTGTCCGTTACTTGATTACTCTACTTCATTTATTTATCGACAATTAAGGGGCCTGTTTGGATCCTAAGTATAAAGTTTAGATGGCTAATGTTAATGGTTAGAACCTAAGACCATTTTAGCTCACTTATGTGCACGTCAGTCTGCTTGCATTGGACAGGAAAAACAACTGAAGCGAAGTTACTACCGTACATCAAGCAATATATTACTACGTACAGAATCTGCTTCGAAACCAACCGTCGGGCAGTAGTTTTGCTAACCAAACCGAGGCCCAGACGCCGCCGGGAATGAAATCCGCCGTCGCAATCGCAGTTCCCGTGGACGACCGCCGCCGTGTCTACGTCTCAGTCCGATCCCATTCCCATCCAACGCAACCAATACATAAACCCTCCCTCCGGCACGCGCTCCCACCACGCTCTACGCAGCTCACGAGACGATCACTCCCACTCCCACTCCCATTACGGACGACGCAGGAGGCAGGAGGCAGGAGGCAGAGGCAGCAGCAGCACCCGCTAGCAGCATGGCCATGAGCGAGGGCGACGACCTCATCCCGGGGCTCCCGGAGGACATGGCGCGGGAGTGCCTGCTGCGCGTGGGGTTCCAGCACCTCCCCGCGACGCGCCGCGTCTCGCGCGGCTGGAAGGCGGAGCTCGAGTCGCCCTCCCACCACCGCTCCCGCCGCCGCCACGCGCTCCTCGCGCTCGCGCAGGCGCGGCCTCCGCTCGCCGGCTCCGGCCCGGCCCGCAAGTACGGCGCCGGGGTCGGGGTCGGACACTCCTTCCGCCTCGTGCTGCTCGACCCGGGCGCCGGCGACGGCGAGTGGGCGCCGCTGCCCGCGCCCCGCCTCCCGCTCTTCTGCCAGCTCGCGGCGCCCGGCGAGGGCCCCGCGGCGAAGCTGCTGGTGCTCGGCGGGTGGGACCCGGAGACGTGGGCGCCGACGGCCGCCGTGCACGTGTACGACTTCCTCTCCGGCACCTGGCGCCGCGGCGCCGACATGCCGCCGCCGCGCCGGTCCTTCTTCGCGTGCGCGGCGGCCAGCGGCGGCAGCGCCAAGGTGTTCGTCGCGGGGGGACACGACGAGGAGAAGAACGCGCTGCGGTCGGCGGCCGCGTACGACGCCGGCGCCGACGCGTGGACGGCGCTCCCGGACATGGCGAGGGAGCGGGACGAGCCCGGGGCCGTCTTCGTCGCCGGCCGGTTCGTGGTGCTCGGCGGGCACCCGACGACGACGACGGACGACGCGCAGGGGGGCCGGTTCGCCGGCGGCTCCGCCGAGGCGTTCGACCCGGCCACGTGGTCGTGGGGCCCCGTGCAGGAGCGGGCGGTCGAGGACGGCGCGTGCCCCAGGACCTGCTGCGCCGCCGCCGCCGCGGGGAGCGGGACGTTGTACATGCTCCGCGACGGATGCGTCGTGGCTCGGGACGCCGACTGCGGCGGCGGGTGGCGGACGTTGGCGCGCGTGCCGGAGGATGGCCGCGCCGCCACGACGGTCGCTGCCGTCGGGGACGGCCGCGTCGTCGTCCTTGGCGCCGAGCGGACTGTGTACGTGCTGAGCCACGACCAGGCGACGCCGCCGTCGTGGACGCGCGTCGCCGCGCCGCTGGAGTTCGCCGGACATGTGCAGGCGGCATGCTGTGTACAGATATAATGTTGGACTGCTCTATACCACTGCTCCATTTGGCTGCAATGTTGTCAATGCGTGCAGCAAACGCAGAGGAATGTGATAAACGGCGCTAATAGATATTGCTGCGCCTGACAATGTTATTTTATCGCGCCAGCGAGACAAAAAAGATTTGATCTGTAATTTTTTTTAAAAGAGATTAAAATATAAAAATATTGAAAGCCGGAAGCTAATCCGGCCAAGCCGATTCTGCAACCAATGGCTAAAAACGTTACAAACTATTATGCTCTACAAGCGACAGCTAGGAGATCACGCCAGATAGGGAATTTCATTCGATTTAAACCAAAAATATGGATTTTAGTGCAAATTTAAGTGGTAGGAGGCACAGCGTCTAATTGGAGAAAAATATTCGGTACGTGTAGGCCGCAGACCGCACGGCGTTTGTGTGGAAAAAAATTGCATGGCGCTGGGCGCAGCGTGCGCACCCCACCTGGATGGATGCCGCGTGGACAAGCTTTTCATCCGACGGCACGCTGGAATGACGCTCCACGACGCTCATCAGCACGGCAAACAGGCACCACTTGGCTCGGCTCCACGATCCACATCGGCTGGAATACAAGATGTCCCGATAGATAGTGCCTTCTGCCCTAGACTCGTGCAAGTGTTGCACGCCGCCGTCGCCGCCGTTGCACGCCTCCGTCGAAGCCGATTCCATGGATGAACCTGTAGATGACCCGATGCCATCTTCTTCTATCATGGAGTATTCACGTGCACTAGGAAAGTAGGAATTGATGCCGCTGATGGTCTTGAAGAACAACAGAAAACACAGGTCGGTTATGTGAGTAGATCGTTGTGCCTTTTTTTTGTTGTTGTTGTTTGCTTTCTGACAGTGTGTTTATTTCACATTCACAGAACACCATGCTGGTTACCATGGGAGTAGAGACCACCGGCACTATTTCACAGATGTCTGGATCAGTGGAGAATGAACTACCTGATGTGGTAAAAAAATAATTTAACAAACTTACAGAATATACGATGTTTTGTTTCGTTTTCAGTATACTTTCAATTGCAAATTTATATGTACAGGATGTGGCTCCTAAATCTGGGCAAAATTTGATCACTTCTAAACTTGGAATGACATTTCAATCTGAGGATGAAGCTTATGAGATGTACAACACTTATGCCGGTAAGGTTAGGTTTAATATTAGAAAGAGCAAGACAAAGCGCCGTCGAGATGGTAGTCTATGTCAGAAATATATAGTTTGCAGTAGTCAAGGACATCGAGAAAATGACTCATCACAAAAGGACACTTCAAGGACAGGTTGTGGTGCTCGTGTCCAGTTTAGTATCAGATTTGGAAGGTGCAAAAGGTCGTAGAACAACACAATCATTATCTTGCTAGTCCGATTAAGGCACACAAACTGAGGTCCCAACGACAGGTTACAGAGGCAGATAGAAAATTAATTGAACAGATAGGAAATTAATTGAGCAGATACGGGAAGCTCGAATAAAGCTAGCCCAAGCTTATGAGTTCATGAAGCAGTTTTATGGAGGGGAAGAGAATACCATTTGGCATGGCTTCTCATCCACTCTCTCAGCTAGCAAAATCACATCTCAGTCCACGGCATCGGTCCATGGGTCATAAGCCAGCTTGTGACTCTTTTATTTTTTTTAAAAAAAGAGTAAAATACACTCTAGGTACTTTAACTATTGGGGAATTACCATATAGGCACTCAAACTGAAAAAGCTACCACCTGGTACTTAAACTATTGGGGCATACCATCTAGGTACTCGAACTAAAAAAACCTCTCACCTGGGTACTTAAACAATTGGGCATTACCATCTGGGTACGTGAATGGACTGTTGCCGCCACCAGGAGCGCGGGAAAATAAATTTTGATTCTTTTTCTTTTTTTAAAAATTGATGAATAGTGCTAAAATTTGTTATTTTTGTTATGTATGTTAACCATATAATTCTAGTAGTATGTCGAGTGTCCTCGGGAACCCGAATTATCCACTTTTTCAACTTTCCGCAGGATCCTTATAGAAGTATTACAATAGTTGATAAAAAAATATATTACATCAGAGTTTAATAGACGAAAGTATTACAAACAAATTTAATGATTTTTAGACATTTATTTATTTTAATTATTTAAATTCGTGGAAGTTCATTTATTAATTAAAAGAGGTAATACTTAAACATACAAAAATTGTTCATTTTCCAAGTGTCATATTTGTCCTAGGTAGAGTACATCATGGAGAGGCTACACGAAAAATTTCAGAATTTTTGGAGGTCTAATTATTTTTTTTACAAAATAACAAATTTTAACGATATTCATCAATTTCAAAAAAATAAAAATAATCAAAATTCATTTTCCTCCGCTCCTGGCGTTGGTGACAACCCACTCGCGTACCTAAATGGTAATGCCCAATAGTTTAAGTACTTAGATGGGAGCTCTTTTAGTTTGAGTACCCAGATGGTAATGCTCTAATAGTTTAAGTACTCAGGTGGTAGCTTTTTCAGTTCGAGTACCTATATGGTAATACCCTAATAGTTTAAGTACCCAGAGTGCAATTTACTCTTTAAAAAAAGAAAAGAACTTGCTTGTAACTTACTCCCTCCGTAAAAAAAAACATATAATTCTAACACAAACTAGCTTTGACCAATTATAAATAAAAATAATAAATATTATAATGTTAAATAAACACCATTAAATTATTTATGAAATATTTTTATAATATATTAATTTAGAGGTATAAATATAAATATTATTTATTAAAAATTTAGTTGAACGTGAACTACTTTATTTGATAGGTAATTTGTAGTTGTATGTTTTCTATGGAGGAAGTAGCTTGCAGCCCCTCTAAGGCTCTAACTCGGTGGCTCATGCCCTCGTGCGGTACGCCTTCGTGACCGCGTGTTGAGGGCTTGGAGTTGGAGATCGTGCTGAGGTTTCTTTAAACGCTTGCTCATTGTAATCAGGTTCGTTTGGTCTTTCAACTCTTAATTGTTCATGGATGGTATGCCATCTGCAATTCTAATAAACGGTAAAACTGACTTTTGACTGATGTTAAAAGACTGGGGCTCGGCCCTAAGATTCGAAAATTTTCAGTTTTCCAATCTCCATTTGCATCTTTGAGTAAACAGCTTATCTAGCCAGCCTTGATGTAAAAAAGAAAAGCAGTCTTGTGAAAATCACCGGGCTCTTTAAAACGCGGGGATTTCTCACGACTTATCTAACTTATATTGGAGAAATTCGTTGTTCCAAGCATTGGTATCAGAATGAGTTGCATTTTTAGAAAAAAAAGGGAAAAGAAATGATTTATGGCCCATAATTAATAAGGTTTTAAAAAATCTGAGAATTCGAAGTAATCAAATTGTACAGCAGTTTGCCCACAAGAAAAGAGATGGCGATGATAATTGGCCATGCAAACAAAGGTCCATATATTGGTCAAAAGTGCGCAACAGAAACTAGTGTGAGGCGATTGCTTAAGTCCGAAAAATCGACTCGCAAAAAAAAAAAGTCGGGAGAAAAATCTCTTCGTTCTATTTTCCCCATGTACCAAATAAACGACGCAAATGAGGGGCACAGTAGTTGAAATCACCGCTGGCTGGCATCAACATCAATAGGCTAACTTGGCACATGTTCTGTCTGGCTGGCGTCTCAAAAGTTAACTTGGCACATGTTCCGTCGGCTATGGTTCGATGCGCATATCACAGCACCAAATGCCATGAAATGTATAAAAATAACTTTTAGTTACTTGATTTTGCAAAAAAGATTTATATTTTAACTTATCTTTTTGTAAAATGAATCTAAACACTATGATGTAAAACAGTATTTTTTTTATAGCACTTTGACATCCAAGAGGCCCAAAAAAATGTAAAAACCATCATGTGGCGCGTGCTATGTCCGCATGAATAAACTTTTTGGTATGCAAATAAATACCCAGATATAAAGTTTGCATGCCAAAAGTTTATAGCCAAAATTTTTGAGGTGTAAAGTTTTTGCACTTCAAATGAATCTAAACATGCCCTACCCTTAGAAACTTTGAGGTACATTATTTGCTATTATTTGCAGTGCCAAAGAACAATGGCTGAAGAACGACTGCTGTTCAAAAGTCAAAACGATTGCAGAAAGTCCTAACGGATAAACGGGTACAACCAGCGACTATCTAGTCTATCCAGATTACATCCTTTGTACGGGTGTACACCACTCATACTTACATGAACATCCAACCAAAAAAAAAAAAAGTATGAAAAAAACACCCTACAACGGAGGCTCGTCAGGTTGACCACAGCTACAAAAGAAAACCAGCTGAATTTTACAGTGTCCTATCTCGGCCTCCATGCCATTCCACCCGCGCTGCCAGAGTCGTAGCCCTGGACGCCATTACCGCCAGGCAACAGGCCATACTGGGGCTGCTGTACAATGTTGGTCACCTGTGCGGCAGCTGAAGCAACGCCCTGCGCCGGCCACCATGCATTGCTGCTAGGCTGCTGCCACGCCTGGCCAGGCTGCTGGGTACGTAGGTAAGCATGGGGCAGCGGAGTGATGGGAACCTGAGGCTGCACTGCACTTGGGATGTGGTACTGCTGCTGCTGCTGCTGCTGGTAGGCGTTCATCTGCTGGACGGGAGGTGGAGGAGGCAACGGCAGTTGCTGTGGGGCGAGAGGCAGTGCCGGCTGCTTAATCGTCTGGGTGGGGTTCCACTCCGGTATGTCATCGTCATCGTCATCCCAGGCACGGGGGGCTTGAACAGATGATCTTTTACCATACTTCTGAACCAGCTCCCTCATTTGCTCCGCTGGGCGAGCAGAGGGAGGTGGTACATGTGGCCGGCCCTTGTAGGCATGCGCAGTTACATTAGCAGCATGGTGTGACGAATTAACAAAATTAAATTCAGGAAGATCATCCTCGTCCCTAGCAACACCGGGTCCAAAGCCCGGAGGGACATCATCAGTTACATCTTCCTCTTCACGGCGGCGCTGGTTCGGAAACCCTGGTGGTGCACCATATGAGTTGAGGGGGAGGGAGGGCCTTGCAGCCAGATTCGTAACCTGAGGTTTCCCGAGGATCGACTGCCTCTTGGAACCGTCATGTCTGTGATGGGAGCTGTGGGAGGTAGGTACCCTAGGAACGTTGGGCCTCCGCCATACCACGACTCCAATGAAGGATGATCCCGCCACAGCAAGGCTCTCCTGATGCTCCTTTGGCAAGTGTCGTGAGAGGATTTCCACGGTTTTCCCATGAGAAGGGCACAGGTACAGCTCTATTCCTTCTGCAGGCTCAGCTAATCCTACTCTCTCATCTGAAATATATGCATCGATAGTCTGCACAACAAGAAGCAAATTTAGTATATCCAATCCTCTATATTATGATAAGATTGCTCCAACTGTGGTCAGTGGCAAAAGGTAGAATGTAACCTGCAAGATATGTTGGCGGCCACTCTCAGATGAGCCCTCCTTCCAACACAGCTCAGTTATCTATAAAAATAGTTAATAGCTAGTTACATTGATGAAATGGATAACCAACAGCTAACCTAAGGCAGAGTGCCCACACATAATGTAAAACACAACGCTTAATTGACTCCAGTATGATTGATCTGAAACAACTATTCACATATTGTAATACTCCATGGATATTCTGGCTAACAAAGCCAAAAGACATTATATAACATAATGTGAATTTAGGCCCAGGTATTAAGGTCCTGGCAAGCTTACAATTCCTACAGGATTCGAAAGTTCAAACAGGGTATACATTGCACCATTTGCATACAGGTGCTAACACAAACATAACATGCAATGATGTGGTTTTGCTTTTAGCACGTGATTGTCCCACTTAGCTAAGTTCAACCATTGTTCAATGTCAAATATCAAATAAGTGCTTGTGCTCCAACTCAGAATACATATATATACTTGTACATACTACTTTGCAGCATGGCAACAACATCCACGAGGTAATTAGGGTCTATTTGGAAGGTGCCTACCATTGCCACGCCAAAGCTGCGGCCACACGAAAAGTTTGGGAAGCAAATCGCTCGCCACAGTTTTGGCGAGGTTTGGCATCAAAACTGACAACAGCCAAACACTTGACAAAACTGCAGCGTCAAAGTGTGGCAGACTGGCGCGGTTTGGTAACAGACCAAACACACCTTTAGACACAAAGATAAGATATTCAACCAGACTCAACATATTAAAGCTGTCACAAAGGGAATACATAAACAGACTACAGTAAGAGGAATTACCATTATGGCACGGCTTCTAGATTTGGGAAGCTGCTCGACAAACTCTTGAAAAGCACTAAGTTTAACTCTTCCCTTAATCTCGACAAATCTACGCCAATCTTTTAATGGCTTTTCACCACTGAAAAGTTCAAATTTTAAGACATGTTAGCTGCAGTCTAAATAGAACAGATACATGGAATCATTTACACATCTCCAAGCACTCAATAATTTGCAAGCAATTGATATTAACAATGATAGTACAAAAATCATATACAAAGTAACACATATTTAGCACAACAAAACAACCTGCATCAATATTTAACTTAAAACCAGTTCACATATGGTATATCAAAGATACTACTAGGGTGTATCAAAACATTTACAATTGCACTCACTTTTCTTCAAAAGAGTTGGTATACCAACATTGGGTGTATCGATTGGTTCAAAGAAAGTGGAAACAGTACAACCCTACTAGAATTAGCAGACCAGCATATCTACCAAGTTCACACAAGGCTATGTAGAAACATAGCCCAAAGTAGAATGTCCAGGGGTACATAAACAAAAGAATGCAGCAAGTCAAAGAAAATATTATGTTAAAGAGTTATTGACGTTATGACTGACTCTTAGCTGCTGAAATGTGAAACTTCATTTCAGTTGGATGCACTACAAAATGTAGCTTAACTTCATTTGTAAAGTGGTGCATTTGCATAACTTTAAAGGACCATGTCATGAGTGTTTGTCTACAGGTTTTTTTCCCTAAACAAGAGATGTTACCCAGAAGTTTTAAACTTAATAATGACCTAATAATGGCCTTAATATGGCCACAAGAATGTCAAGATGAATAGCAGAACACCAATTTGATATGAAAGTGCCAAAAATAAGATGTAAAGGAGAATTGGTTAGATCAACTTTATATACAAATGACAATAGTCATTAAAAACAAAACACACAGATGTACATATACCTTTTGAAAAAAGCAACAACATTAGAGAGTGAAGACACGGTCAGCTGAATTGCACCTTCCCATATGCTCTCACGTATCACAGGGATACTGACTGCCTGATTGTGATGAACAGAATCAAGATTAGAGACGCTATCAGTAGTTGTTTTCTTGGATTCACCTTTGCCAGGGGAGGGGGAGGATTTGTTCAGCTCCCCATCACGTGGTTCTGTAAGATTCGTATTTGGAACCACTGTATGTCCTGGTGACTCTAACTTGGGCTCGGTGTTAACCTGTGCAGAAGATTTATCCGATTCAGATTCACTTTTCTCTGGTGCAGATGCATTATCTTCTGTCTCTGGAAGATCCTCAGGCTCCATGGTGGTGTCAGGTTTGTCAGATTCGTCAGAGTCATTGACATCTTCTTGAGGAGTCCCAACTGAGAGATCAACAAAAGGTGGCTCGGAATCCAAGCCCTGCATGAATTCATCTAAAGAAGGGATTGGTGGGAGATTTACAGTGTCCTTCATGTCATCCAAAATAAGTTCCTGCATGAGATCAGCTTTCTCATTATCAATATATTCTACATCACCTGGCATACCATTGTTGCCTGTTCTGCCATCCTCATCTTGTGAACTACTATCAGATGCTTTGTCTTTTTCTTGAACAGCTTCTTTACCATCTGTTCCATTAGACTTGATCTGATCTTCAACAGCTTTTGACGGAATGCTAGTAAGATTACTCCCAAGTTCAACCTCCACTGAGATACCATCTGGTTCCTCGACTTCAACTTGGAACTCTCCTTTGTGAGTTTTTCTAACCAAACGCCTAGGGTCAACCTCCATAGTTGGAAGGACAACCATCTGTGCAAATTCCTCAGCTTTAGCCTGACGCCACTCTGAGAGTTCTTTGGAGGCGAGTTCTTCTGCAGTCATCGAACAAAGGCGTTCAGGCGCAATATCTCCAGACAAGACCCTCTCTCGTAGCTCAGGGTTGCTTTTGTCTTTCAAATTAAACAAAAGAGATCTACCCTTTTCCTTGTACTTCTTATTTACTCCACCAAACAATTTGAACAGCTCCTCTTCAATTCTAAACGCCAAACTTTCAGCCCTTTGATTAAATTTCTCCTTATCCATTGCTAACTCATTGGCAGACTTTATTCTTTTTGACTCAGACTCCACATCAGAAGTTCGCGGCCTTTTTAACTCATTAGGTGATGCGTTAGGTTCAGAAATCCCAGCATCAAGATCAGAAGCCCAACTAAGCCCATGACCTTGCAACAGCTCATCTGCAACCATACACTGACCCAATAAGTCATCTTCTGAAGAAACCTGATTTGACTGTTGCTGCATGTCATCATTTATGCTCGTGGTCATCTCTGAAGCTAAATTGCTGCTTAACTTTTCATTTTCCTCACATCTGCTGGGAGCTACAGTTGTGACTACACCTGAATTGGTTGTGCACACATCTTTTGATGTGGTGGCCACTAAATCCTGTACCACATCTCCTGCTGCTGGTTTGAAATTAGCTGTAGATCCATCAGACTCAGGAGTCTGGTTTTTATTCTGCTGATCCGAATCCAAGCTCAGTGCAGCAACAAGTGACTCCCTGAACTTGGACCTCACAGATTCAAGCTGCTGATGCTGGACCTTTGACGGTGGCTCCTTCTGTGCAGACCGCTTATTAGATGATTGGAACGATGGAGATTTCAGCATTTGAATCTTTGGAGAAGCAATTGCCTGTTGCGATTTCCTGCCTGCCATAGATGGTGACGGTTGTGATCCAGCCATTCCTTGCAAAGATGTTTGAATATTTAGTACCTGCTGGGGTGGCCTCAATGATACCCTACTTACCAAAGGTTGTGCCCCCAAAGGACGTGAAACCTCTGGCCTGGAAGCACCTAGCTGGACCGATTGCTGATTCATGGGGACAATATAATACGAGCTAACTGGTACTGAGGTCCCCATAGAGAACATCTGCTGTGAACTCCAGTCACCAGGCACTGATGATGGATAAAACATAGATGGATACTCTGTCTGATTAGACTGCACATTTGAAGGGGGCGGCGGTTGTGATCCGACGCTGTTTGGCATTGGTGCCTGCCCTTGCTTTGAGAACTCCATTATGCTAGCAACTCCCAAAATCCTTGGCGCAAATAGCAGTGTTATTTACTGCAACTTCAAATGCAGATATCTGAAATGAGTCAAATAAGTGAAGGTACCTTAGATTCATAAAAAAAAGTAAATACTGAGTATTTGCATCACAACTGTCGAAGTTCATAGGTCAAATTATTTAAGATGTTTAACTAAATCCTTGTCCAAATAGTCCCCACCTAGGAAATCAAAAGCCCTCTTCTATGACAAAACGTGGCTTATAGTGTGAACCACAAATCAGTGGCGGACCCAGCCGAAAATATGAGCTAGGGCGGACCCCTGCCTGCCGCTGCGCCTCCGCCACGCGCTGCCCCCTTCCCGCCGTTGCGCCGCCGCCGCGCGCTGGCTGGCGGAGCCAGGATTTAAAAGTTCGGTATTCCCGTCTCTAAAAAAATTCCAATCCATATGTTTATAAAAAAAACTAGAGACATACAAAGTTCTCACAAAGTTCTCAAATCAACTGATTTGCTTTTGTTCTTCATTTTGGAAGCACTGTAATTTTAATTGTTTGTACAATCAGTAAATCATTAACCAGCAACAAATCTGTCTAGCTAGACGGCTAGTAGACACTAGAAAACATACCTCAGCTTCTCAACTCTCAACACAGTCAGTTCGCAGTTTGAAAATTGAAATTGCAAGAAGCAGAGCAGGCGAGCAGCAGCAGCCCGCCGCGGCGCTGCCTGCCTGCCTGCCTCGGAGGCTCGGAGCCTCGGACGGCCTGCCCCCTGGCCCCTGCGCGGCTGCGCCCTGCGGGCTTCGGCGCTGCTAGCTGCCGCCTGCCGGCCGCCGCTCCGCCGCCGGCCGCGGGCCGCCCTGCCGCGACGGGAAGCGACGCGCGACGCTGCCGGCCGCCCCGACGTGAAGCGCGAGTGCGCGATGCCGCGTGCCCGCGTCCGCTCCGCCAGCCACCTGAGAGGTCGCGCGAGCCTTGCCGCCGATTCGCCGCCGCCCGCCGGCCGTCACGCGTAGGGTTAGGGTTCTGCCTTGCTGCTTTCAGGGGATGGGGAATTGGGGATTGGCTTCACGGGAGTCCGGAGAAGAACGACGTAACATGCCGCGCGGCGTCGACCTGTGGTGCTTGATGGGCCTCATGGGCCGGCCTGCTATGCGAATCTGGGAGGAAGATTGGGAGAAGGATGTTCTTTAGGCTATTTTGGGCTAAAATAACAGAGAAATACACCATTATAAATAATAGCAAAAGTACTGTTACAATGGAAGAGTATCAAAATTCATCAACTCAATCGTTAATGACCATCCATTGCAGCTGAATGATGTCAAAATAAATTTTTGTTAACTTAATTGGTTTCATAACCAATTTAGAAAAAGTAATAACTATTATACGTGTTTGACTTGCGTATCAACATCTCTTTTCTCTTTTCTCTTTTTGCAAAAAAAAAGAAAGATATGAGTTTTTCGTGGCAGAATATCTCTTGTTTTATTTGCATCTCACTTGGTTGCCCTCTCTCACTTTACCATATGGTACTAATATCAACCAGGCACACAAAATTAAACCAGACTAAATACACGTCTTATTAAGATTTAAACATGGTTCATTAACGATATATTATTTTATTAAATTATATTGAGCTATTTCAAATAAAACAAACTCTAAGGCCCAAAAAATATATTTAGCAACAAACTCTAAGATCCATTAATCTATGACCTATTAACTGCTCCACCTCTCTTACACGCTATATTTGTTCCTATTTTTTATTATCTTTTTTCTCCAATATTTTTCTCTATCCTCCCATGCGCTCACGTGATAATATAGGCGCTTCCGTGCCTGTGCTGTGAATCGATCGGGTGGAGTGGAGCTGTGACTCATGAGAGGTTGTGAATCGATCTGACGGAAGTGGGCCAGCAAGGGAGGGCAACGGACAATCGCCTAGGGGCTCTTTGTTGCCTGCACCCGGCCTGACCCATGTTTAGTTTCCTGGGTGCCCCTCTCGGACAGGGTCCACTCGTGCAACCTGCCCCCCTAGGCCAGGCTCCGCGTGAACGCCGAAATCGGCCGTTCCCCCTCGGCCAGGCTCCGCTCGTGCTCCCGCGGACGCGCGCTGGGCAATTTCGGCCGGCTGGAGATGGCGCGAACTCGCTAGGGTTACCTCTCTATTTCCCGCCATTCACCGCTATATATATCCACCTCCCGCCGCCTCTCTCTCGGTTCTTCCATATTCGCAACCCTACCGCCGGCTCCACTGGTAGGTCGTTCCCCTGATCTTCTCTGTTCTGTTGTTCATCGATTCGTGGTCTTCTCACCCTTGTCTCGTCTCTCTGTGGTTGTGTTGCAGGTGTTGTGGATCTGAGCCCTCTCTAGGCAAGTGAAATGTCCCCCTTCCATCTTGATCTTTCTGTTGGTTTCCGAACCCTAACTCAACTTTTGTTCTCAAAATTTATGCAGGCGCACCGGATCTGAGTTCTTGGTTGTTCTTGAGGTATGAAACCAATGTCTCCATGGACTCTTTTTTCGATCTATTTTTAGTCTCATTACCTAAGCACTAATATGCAAAATATGTTTTTTTTTGTATGTAGCACTACAGATCTGCCCTCCCTCGACTGTTCTTGTGGTTTCGCTTGGGTCCTGCAAGACTTCCTTCGGTATATGAAACACCGAATCCATCTCTCGTCCTCCTTTACTCTTTACTTTGCGGCTGTTATTTATGCGTTCTGCGATGACATGTTTTATCTGAGGTGCTCTATGGTAGTCTATGATGATGGCAATCTTAATCTGAGCATTTGCCCTATTCTGTGATAATGCATCTATAGGGCCTGTTTGGGACAGCTCCTCCAACTCTAGATCCAGTAAATCTAGTTTCGCTCCACTAAAAGTTTGCCAAACACTCTAGCTCCACCAAATCTAGATTCACCAAAATAGTGAATCTAAGGACCAGGTTCACCAAATGTGCTCCACCAAACTGAGATTGGTGGAGTTGGAAAAAATTACCCATCTCTGCCACTGGTTACACAAGATACCGGTTCGTTCTATTTTTTCCGTCGCTCTTCTTCTTTCTATCTCGCGCCGCTCTCCTCCCGATGCGCCGCCGGCCCGCACTCCGCCGTGCCCCGATGCGCCGCCCCGCCATGCACCTCCTCCCTCGTGAGAGCTCCGGTGGCTGTCCACCGTCCACCCTGATGCGCCCCACCCCGTTGGGACGACCCGCCGGCCCCCGCCCCGTCGGGACACGGCGCCCTGATCCTGATCTCCGATGCCACTGCGCAGATCTTGGACAGCGGCAAACTCGTCCTCAGCGCCGACGGCAGCGGCTCCGCCCAGTTCTTCCTCCTCCGGTGGGCTGTCGTGTGGTCACCAGCGGGCTGCCGCAGTTCTTCCTCCTCCGCGAGATCTGCCATGCATGGCCATCCGCCGCAAGCTCCTTGCACGCCCGACCACGAGCACCCTGCCCATGCCCACTGCCGCCGGGAGCCAGCTGCCTCCTTGGCTAGGCGTGCGCTGGACGTGCGGCCATGAGCTCCCGACCACCTCCGGTCAGCGCTCGAGCACGGCCCCTGCTCACAAGTTTCGTGAAGAAAGAAGATGTGTTTTTCTCTTGACATGTGGGCCCATGAAGAAGCAGCCATCCCAAGGGCAAATATGGCAAATCCCATTAAATTGCCCTCACGTGGATCTGGAGCTGCTGCGTAAGCCAAACAGTTTTACGGTGGATTTCATATCCACTAGTGGAGCTGCTCTACAGTGAATCCCAAATCCAGATTCAATTTTTCAATGGTGGAGCTGTCCCAAACAGCCCCATAATCTGAGCATTTGTCCTAGTCTGTGATGATGCCATTCTTAATCTGAGCATTTGTCCATAGTCTGTGATGATGCCATTCTTAATCTGGACATTTGTCCATAGTCTGTGATGATGCCATTCTTAATCTGAGCATTTGTCCTAGCCTGTGCTTCATTTCTTGGTAGTAACTGTGTGTTCAAATTATCATGTATTGTATAGATGGACTTGCAAGAGAAGAGGTGCTTGCTATTTGCTCATGCTGCTGCTATTATTACGGCTATGTATGCACTGTTTTTTGCTAGGATTAGAATGCATCATAGTTCACGGCCTCCAATCACCTATGGTCCTATGAGTAAGATGGACGAGGAGCGCCAACGCAATCTAAACTTAATTTACAACTCTAATGATATAGAGTGTGTAAACATGCTTCGCATGAGAAGGGACCCTTTTTTTAGGCTATGCAAGTTGCTTAGGGAAAGAAACCTGCTTAGAGACACCATTAATTGCTATGTAGAAGAGAAAGTTGCAATGTTCCTTCATATTGTTGGGCATAACCAACGATTTAGAGTTATACACCAAAACTGGAGAAGGTCGATAGAAACAGTCCATCGCCATTTCAAGGAGGTGCTGTTTGCTATTGGTGAACTGAGGGACGACATGGTTAGGCCTCCATCTAATGAGACACCACTTAAGATTAGCAACAACCCAAGATGGTACCCATACTTTAAGGTAAATAACTTGGCATATAGTTTGTGGGAAATTGTTGCATCTTTTGGGTGCATATCAAGTAACAATGGATTGTTCAGTGTCATGTAGGATTGTGTTGGGGCAATAGATGGCACTCATATATATGCTAAAGTCCCAACCAAGATCCAAACTGCATTTAGGGGTAGGAAGCACTACCCCACACAAAATGTCTTAGCTGCTGTTGACTTTGACTTGAAATTTACCTATGTCTTGGCTGGTTGGGAGGGCTCAGCACATGATGCCACCGTTCTTGCTGATGCACTAGAGCGGCTGAAAGCCCATGTTTGGTTTTGGATAATTGATGAAACCTAGTCTGCTAACGATTGCTCTAAGTGTTTTATGAGAATTAATTAGCAAACAACAAGATGGAGCAAAGGACCGGGTCGGTGGAGGCCACAAGTGAAGGGCAATGACGGCATCCATACAAATGGTATAAGTCCATCATCGAAAGGAGTCCACAAGCTTCATCAAGAGATGGTGAAAAAGCTAGGAGCTCAAGGCAAAGGTATAATTCATAGGAGCTCTTTTGCTTTTGGTGATCAAGATTCCATAGAGGGAGTGATCACATTTAGGATAGATAGCCGTACTATCAAGAGGGGCGAAATCGTTGATGAAATACGGTTATCAAGTGCCACTAGGTGTTCATGATCATTGCATATGCATATAGATGCTAGTGACACTAACTTGACCCGTGGAAAACTCTTTGAAAAGGCTAACACACGTGCACCTAAGTGAGAGATACTTTGGAGTGTTAGTACCTTAAGAAACGGGGTGAAGTTCGAGGGTTAGAGAGGGTTTGGTCCTCTCTTCCTCCTGCCGAGCTTGCGAGGCAGGATTCGGTGAATTTCGGAGACATTACAATAGAAAAACTAGCGTCGGACCGTGTTGTCACAGAGCGTCGTCAGTCCGACGGCTAACACTGTTGAGAGCGTCGGACGCTCAGTTTCGGAGCGTCGGACTATTGTCTGAAGCGTCCGACGGTGCAGAGCGACGAAGAGGTGACACATGGAGAGCAGGTGAGCGTCGGACTCTCGGCGTTAGTTCGACGGTGAGCGTCGGACTATCGTCCGACGGTTTTCAGGGCTCGGGGAGCTCTCTGGAAGCGTCGGACGGCCGCGTTCGTTAGTCCGACGGCTCCGTCTGACTGAGTCCGACGGTGGTCAGCTGAGGGCGTCGGACCGGTTGATTTAGTCCGACGTTCGTCCGTCCGACGGTCGTTTTGGCGCGAGGAAATAGCCGTTGTGATCCAACGTTCGACTTCAAACGGCTAGTGACACGTGGCGTTCATCCAGGGCGTCGGACCGTGCGGTATAGTCCAACGGTCTGGTCGTCAGACAGTCCGACGGTACGCAGAAAAGTCTAAACGGCTAGTTCTTTGTGTGTGGCTTATAAATAGTCACTTGGCCGGTTTGGGGAATAGCTCTTGGCACTCTTGAACATCATAGCATACTTGTGAGCCTTCCCACTCCACTCTCACTCATCCTACTTGATTGTGTTCATCATTTGGTGAGTTTGGAGAGCATCAAGTGCATTGCATTGATAGAGATCATCTAGAAGCACTTGGTAGTGGTGATTCGCAGCGGTTTCTCTCATTACTCTTGGAGTTTACCGACTCCTAGACGGCTTGGAGTTGCGAGGATCGTTGAGGGGAGTTGGTGATTGTCTCCGCCTCCGATCAAGTTATTGTGAGGGGTTCTTGAGCCTATCCTCGCGGGAGATCGCGAAAGGCATCTTTAGTGGATTGCTCGTAGCTTGGTGGATCCCTATCTTGTGTTGGTTGTGCGGCACTCTTGAGAAGGGTTTGGCGTGTGATGCCAATTAGCGCGTGAACCTCCAAGTGGGTGTATCGCTACAACGAGGACTAGCTTGCCGGCAAGCAAGTGAACCTCGGTAAAAAATCTTGTGTCATCTCTCTACCAAGGATTTCCCTTGTATTTGATTGATTGGTTATATTGGACTTCATATCTTCTCTACACCGGGGGTATTGAAATCACCTTCTCTCTTTACTTTTGTGTACTTACTCTCGTGTGTAGCTTGTTAGTTAGTTGCTCACTTAGGAGTAGTGTTTAGTAGTGACATAGCCTTTGAGTGTGAACTAGTAATCATAGTGTAGTATACTTGTCTAGGTGGCTTGCATAGCATAGTTTAGAGCTAGTGTTTTGCAAAGCTTGCTATTGTTACTAATCGACTTGTTAAGTGTTGTTTGTAGATTTTTATAGGCTATTCACCCCCCTCTAGCCATTTAGGACCTTTCAGCTGCACGATGGGTTAAGGGTTGAACCAGGTAATTACATGAATTGGTTACTTCAATGAAACCTACAAATACACAAACACCAACTTAATAGTTGTCCCTATTTTTTAAGCAAATTCTACTTAGTAGATGCTGGATACTCATGTTGCCCTGGATTCCTTCCTCCTTATCGTGGCACTAGATACCATCTGAAAGAGTATGGGGGTAGGAACTACCCAACCAACCCAAGAGAATTGTTTAATTTGAGACACTCAAGTTTGAGAGTTACTGTTGAAAGGGCTTTTGGTGCCCTCAAGAACCGGTTTCGCATCATCGATGATAAACCCTTCCACCCCTTCAGGACACAAATAAAGTTAGTACTTGCTTGCTGTATACTACATAATTGGATCCTTGGGTATAGGGTCGATGAGGTAGTTCCTGCTGAGTTTTCTTGGGTGCCAAATAACAATGGTAGTCAACCCCTTGGTGCTCAAGTCGATGACAATGCTGCCTGGGCACTGGCTAGGGATGAATGGGCTAATAGGGGGTCCTCTCACATCTAGGATCTATCACTCCTCTGTATTATTTGTGTACTATTTATCTTTGGCACTGGACAAATGCAATGATGATGTTTATTTCCTTTAAGATACTACACTTTATCTAAGATTATGGACAAATGCAGTGATGATGATTATGTGCTTTTAGATACTACACCTTATCTGAGATTATGGACAAATGCAGTGATGTTGTTTCTTTTTAATAACTGAGGCATGTGCAATGATGATTGTTGTTTATTTTTCTTAACTGAGGCATGAGGCATGTGCAATGATGATTGTTGTTTCTTTTTTGTAACTGAGGCATGAGGCATGTGCAATGATGATCGTTGTTTCTTTTTCTTAACTGAGGCATGATGCATGAGCAATGATGTTTTATATAACTATGTACACTAGAGTGGGCACTATCTGAGAAGGTTGTGGCACTGAAATTAGGCCATGGGTGAGGAAATGATGGCTGCTGATGAGCTGGTGTTTCCTGAACTTGGGGTTGGGAATGCTGCTGCTGTTGGGGTTGATGTTGCTACTGTGGCTGGTGTTGTTGGGGCTGCTGTTGGGGCTGCTGTGGCTGGGGCTGCTGTTGGGGTACCTGGTGATCAAGCTGTTGCTGCTCCTGGTCAGTAGAGACCTGCTTTGAGATGGACTGATGTCATGTCTGGTTTTGTCCTAAGACAAATGTGCCAGCTGATCTCCACTGGTGTGAGGACTGATAAGGGATTCAAAGAGGTCCACCTCAACCAGGTTGCCAAAGCTCTCCATGAGTTTAGTGGCAATGAAGTCACTGGTACCCAGGTGTATAATCACTTGAGGAAGTAGAGGCAGAGGTTTGTGAGAGTGACCAAACTAAGGGAACTTAGTGGAGCTTTGTGGGATGAGGACAACAACATGATTGTCCTTGAGGAGGAGCACTACAATGGCCACATCAAGGTCAGTCATTTATTTAATTAATTGTTAAGTACAACTATCAATGGTAGTTGTTGGTTCATCCTACTAAAATGATGTACATTTTAGGCACACCCCAACGATGCTGAGTTCTTGAACAAGCCAATTTAGCACTACAAGCAGATGATGAATCTTTGGGAATGGTCAGGCAACGGGAAAGTATGCTATGGGCTCAAATGAGCCACTTGGTTCTTTATCTGACTTTGCTGAGAGCTCAATGAGGATTGAGGCAAGTGAAGACTTGAAGAATGCCAAAACTGAGACAGTTGATGCAACAAGGTCTAAAGGTGGTGTTGGTGGCAAGAGGAAGAGGTCCTGCCTGGCAGAGGAGGATATGGTTTTGTTCACTGGCATGGCAAATGCAGTGAACAATGTTGCTAATGCTATTCGTTCTGCCAAGGTTGAGGATTCCCATCCTGAACTGCATGGTGCTGTCATGTTTGTGCCTGGCTTCACTGATGAAGCATTGATGTGTGCTTATGGGCATTTGCTGGACAACAAGGCCCTGGGCTCAGCATTTGTCAACATGACTGACTCCCACCGTGTGCTATGGCTGAGGACCTTCTTAGCCAAGCACTACTATCTGTGAGAAGTGCTTGCCAGCTGCAGGTTGGTCCTTTTGTGCACATCCTTCCATCTCCTGGTGGCCTTTTGGTTGTCAGCTTGCCCTCTCCTGGTCCAGGTGTTGGTTCTCATGGTTGATGCAGTGCCTGCCCCTTCTCAGATGGATGCTAGTGGTGTGCAGCGGTGGCTTCTTTTGTGCATAACTTTCTTTTGGTTGGGTTGTGCAGTTGGATCTTTTGTGCAGTTGACCGAATCCTGCATTATTTACTAACACTAACATATAGTTAGTGACTTAGATGTGCCATTGTGATTTTGTGCAGTTGACTGGATACTGCATTCTTCATCCTACACCTTGCTCGATCAACCTAGCTGATGCATTTGTTTATGGTATTTGTCTTGCCAAACTGCTGATCTGTGAACCTAATTTCATTACTGGCCTACAAGCCGTGAAACCGCCGACGCGACCCGCTAGCGTGACCACCAACTCACCGACCACCTCGGACAAGCTTAGTTACGGAAGATTGAACCTCCATAGCCCGGAACACCGAGAGGTGCGTTCTCGGGGAAACGTGATCGCCGCCGACACGTTCCGCCTCGCCTAAGATCCGTTCCGAGTACCCCCGATCGCCTCGCGCTGCGGAGAAAGGCCGATGAGGTTCGCCAAGTCTGCCTCGGCACCGCCGCGTAGATAGCCGAGCCCCGAATCATGTCTGTCGCCTTGGCTACGTGCGCCTCCACCTCGTCAGAGAACCGCCGTATGCCGAGGGAGAGAAGGAGGCCCACGACATCATTTCACTAATGACAGCCAACCCTCGAGAGAGCGGCACCCTCGGCGCACCAAATCTCCGATTCGCCCGAGCCTCCCCGGGAGAGCTCGGGAGAGCGGCACCCTCGGCACACCAAATCTCCGATTCGCCCGAGCCTCCACGGGAGAGCTCGGGAGAGCGGCACCCTCGGCGCCCAAATGTCCTATTCGCCCGAGCCTCCCCGGGAGAGCTCGGGAGAGCGGCACCCTCGGCGCCCCGAATCTCCGATTCGCCCGAGCTACGCCGAGCTACGCCGAGCTCCGCCGAGCTACCCCCGACCACCGCCGAGCTACGCCGAGCTACCGCCGAGCTACCCCCGACCACCGCCGAGCTCCGCCGAGCTACCCCCGACCACCGCCAAGCTACGCCGAGCTACCCCCGACCACCGCCGAGCTACCCTCGACAACCGCCGAGCTTCGCCAAGCTACGCCGACGCCCCCCGACCACTGAGAACCGCCCCCCGACCAATGAGAACCACCCCCGACCACCGTCGAGCTCGCCCGACCACCGCCGAGCTACGCCGACGCCCCCCGACCAACGTCGAGCTCGCCCGACCAACCGCCGAGCTACGCCGACGCCGGCGACTCTCTGGGAACCAGCATCGAACACCTGGTGGGCGACCATCGGGTCTGTGTTCTGATGAGGCGCCACATGCCGCACTACTGGACCCGCGCGCCACGTGGACCAATCCCGAGCTGCCCCTGATTAATCGACCATTTTCCATTTTCAGAAAATAGGATAATCTTCGGAAATTCATAACTTATTCATACGATGTCCAAAAATTGCGCACCATATATCAAAATTCTCAGAAAAATGAGATCTACAATCTAAGACTATGTTTGTGTGCATTTGGCTCTTTATTTTATTGGATTTTTCTAAAATACTCTATAGGAGTCGCTGACGGGACTATTTCGTGTTCGATTTCAGAGCCGGAGGAGGATCTCACTAAGGAGGACGACCACGAGTACTTTCAGGAGCTAGGAGACGACTACGAAGGTGCCACGTCCCACCAAATCCTTAGATCCTAATTACGCATTGCAAATGACATTGTTGCTATTGCTTTATGATTATGTATGGATTGGTTGCATGGTAGTATATTTGAATTCCCTGCCTTGATAAGACGATGCCCTGCTATCCGCTGCTAGGTTAGCTGCTGCTTAATTTACTGTTACTCTTCCACTACTTTCTACTTGCTATATGCTATGTGGTGGAATTGAGACGGTGTATAACTGATTATAACCACTGGGAGAGAGTGATGCGTGCGTCTTGGGTGCGTGGTAAGGGTTGATGTCGACCAAGTGGGATGTGAGACAAGCCCGTGGGGCAAGTCGTGCCGGGGGTGCAACCTGGGCATCCCCAAGCGAGATATCTGTGGCGGGTAAAGTTGTTGAGGAGGTTCCGGGTAGGATAGCCTTGGTGGTTTGAAGCCCGTGGACGGAGGTGCTGTGATGGCACGGGGAGAGTATCCCCTAAGTGAAGATGTCTGCTTGGTCAAACCTAGGACGGACTAGTTTCAGGTTCATGGGAATCCTTTTTCTACTCACTCGCTTCTGATGGGCGGGAGACGGTTGGACTACTTGGTAGGACGGTGCCACTACTGCTAGGTTGAGAGGTGATAAGGGTGGGCGGAGACGGTCGATGGGTTCCCGTTCCGTTCTAGATGCGCAGTACCACTGGATGGGCCCGGTACTATGTCTCCCGGTCTCAGCATAACGGTGTAGGATCCGGAATATCCCAGGGCTGAGTGGTAGGGTGGCATCGACCTAGGCAAGCAAGCACCTGAAATTCTGCCTAGGTGTTGCGCAACACCTATGATGGCTAATCTTGTGGGTAGTGAAACCTCTACAGAGTGTACGGTTGATCGATCGATACATATGCCAACTCGTTGGCTATGGACCTTTCCTGTGAAGCTTCTACTAGTGTAGTGAGTGTTCTCTTCTCCCCCTGGATGACATTTTTCCGGCAGTGTACCCGCTGTGGTAGTGTGCCGCTGAGATAGGCCCGAGAGGGAGTTGGGCCTGTCGAATGAGAGCGAGGTGTGGGTAAGTGAGATGTGGTGATGGGAAAATGGATGATGGTGTTAACTGGAGATAAAACTTGACTAATTAAACATTGATTACAGCTGCATAGGAAACCTCAGCCTATAGGTCTGCTTGTATAGCCTTGCATCCACTTTCCACAAAGCAAATGCTGCATAGGTGGGCTCCGTGGCCAGTACAAATCGTACTGATAAATTTGCTGTCAGGTGACGAGAATGAGTACGACTTCGAGGAAGACGATGGCGAGGAATAGGGTCACGTGCTACACTCAAGTTGGCTGTGAAGGATGAAACGTTTCCGCATCTTCTAAAGCTTCTCTAAATGTTGATTCCGCCAGTGTGGCGATGTAATAAATGTTTATGTAAGACTTAATTACCGTTGTATGGATCCTGGTGTCAACTGAGATATGGGTAATTTCATGGATTGTTCCAAGCAATCTGTTGAATTACAATTCGAGCCTGTGGATTTCCCTTCGTGGAAATCGAGGTCGTTTCATAGAGTAACTCCAACGGTTTTACAAATGGGATTGGCATTCTTGGTTTTGCAAAAAAAAAAATCTGAAAATCTCATTTTCAACGGTTTGGCAAATGGGCTTGGCATTTTTGTTGACTTGGCAAAAACTTGAGATGGACTCCCATATATGCAAGGTCGTGATCGGCTTGGCATCCCGTCTCGCGCACTACTCCCGCGCGCGCTCTTCCCTCCCGCGCCGCCGGGTTTCCTTCCCGCGAAACCCCACCTCACACCCCCAGACCTTCCTGCGAAGCTGCAAAAGGACCTCGAAGGGATTGCGACCTGAAACCCATCACTGTCTTTCTGGGCTTCTTGCAAAACATAGAACGGCGGCAGGGTCGACAGAAGTCATGGCCTAGCGACGACGCGGTGACCCTCCCGCGACGCGCGAAGGAAGAAAAGGAGCGCGATGACCCTCCGCGACGTGCAAAGAAAATGGCGCGACAACGGAACCGCGGCACAAAGTGGAAAAGATCACGGAAAAAATATATGGGTCCATAAATTTTATTTTTTGCCAAGTGAATAATGCCAAACCATTGGAGATTGACTCTTTTTACCTTTTCCATATTCATTTGAGACTTGGCAAACTTCTAATTCTGCCAAACAAAATATGCAAAACCGTTGTAGTTGCTCTTAGCGGGCCTCTTCATTTTGTTAGCGGAGGGTCTTTTTATATTACCAAGTCAAAAATAGCAAACTCTTAGAGATGGACTATTTTGTACTTGGCATATCGTTTTGCGAGTTGCCAAATCACAAGATTTGCCAAGTAGAATTTGACAAACTCTTGGAAATGCTCTCACCAGTAAACATTCAATATCCATGGTCACACTTTTAGAAAAATGAATTTACAATACACTATCTTTCTGATCTTTTTCAAGTGCTCCCCAAATGAACATTGGCTTGTCAAATTGTTTTTTTTTACCGAACACATCCTCTGCGACGAGCCGGCGCCGGCAGGCTTGTCAAATTGTTATAGCTAGCAGCAACAGGTTCTTTCTTTGAGCATCATCTAATGAATGAAAGAAAACATAAGCACAAGTCATTTTTCCATGTTAGAGAGGTAAATTCTGCATAATAAAGAAAAAGCAAAAAAAAAATATTTGGACAAACAAAATCCACGATGATAGAAAAAAGACTAATAGATATTAGCTACTCATGTGGAAATTTGCAAACTCTATCAAATTTGGATGCGTTGGGAGTTGGGACACGTATGGGAACATGTGGAAATTTATATTTCTTCTTTTATCTGCCTTTCTATAACCCAACACTTCCACAAAGAAATAATAATAATAATAATAATAATAATAATAATAATAATAATAATAATAATAATAATAATAATAATAATGATAATGCCCAAACATAATAAAAAATACGTAAGCATGATAGTAGATGCCATATTACTAAGTGTTAAATTTCTTCTTTACATTCGGGTAGTTAATGGAAGATGAGCCATAGTGCTATACGAAGATAATACATGGATAAATTAGCTAGATTAGATAGCGATAATGGTCTTGCACAAAAAAAGTACTCACAACAGACTCATAGCTTCCGAAAGCACAATGAGCAGGAAAGAGCAAGGAAGGTTATGATCAATGTTGATGCTTCTTTCAATGAAGATGCATGCTGGATGCGGGAGCGTGGGGCTATTATCAGAGACTGTTCAGGAGGGGCTTTAGCAGCCTCCCACAGTTTCGTGCCTCATCATATGATGCACCGATGGCGGAGGCTTACGCTCTGAAGGAAGGTTTGATGCTCGCACAATACATTGGATGCAATAGATTGATTATTCAATCAGATTGTATGGAGGTGGTACAAATAATGAATGACGGAGGTTTTTCGGTGAACTTAGTAGCTGCGTTGTAGGATGAATGCAATCTCATATGAAACACTTTCCAGGATATATCTATTGAGCATTGTAGGCTCATAATTTAGCAAAAAGGGATATGATTTATAAGCACACTTGTATCTAGGTCGATGAATCCCCTACCTTTATTCTTAATCTTTTGGCAAACGATGTAACTATCTTGAGGCCTCCTTTGGGTACAGGGTTGAAAAAGGCACGTGGGTTTGCTCCCTTGGGGCTGCTTCTTCCGGGAACATGCCACTCCCTCCCGCCGTGCAACACAATTCCCCTCGGAGAGAAAATCACAGGGTACCATTTGGGAAACACAGGTATATAAAACCCGGCCAACCAAAAAACATTCAAAAAACTCAGAAAAAAATAAGGATTTCGAAAATGCAATTGTAATATGGAAAATCAGTACCATGAATAATCTTTGGATGATAAATACACGCACTAGATCAAGATCAATTATTAATTCGAAGTACATATACTCATGAGGTAATGAACTTTTGATCTAGGAGAGAGCTACTCAACGACATTGGCTTCATATGAGTGTGCTCTGGAACTGAAGAAAACATACATGGTTTGCAACAAAACTAAATATTACATTAATGAGTTGACACAAATCAAAGAGAACTAGCAACTGTCTGCATAGTCCACCCCTTGCAACTAGCATCACCAGCATGACTCAACAGCACCAGAACATATAGAATAAGGCCTGCAATTAGATGAACAGAGGAACCAGTAAATTCATTGATGAAATGTGATATTTCTAACTTATTAGTCAACCATACTAACATTACTTCATTTCCTTGATACAGACAAAAAGAGAGTTGATATTTCCTTGATTTATGTTCTAAGGCCAAATACAGCTCTACAGTCTAAATACTCCAAGTTCTAATGCCAAAAAGAAATCAATAAACTCATAGAGAAAGTTAATATTTGTGAACAAGCATCACACACAGAACAGGCATCGATAAAGAGATAGTGTAGTGCTCTATCAAGTCACAAGTAAAGCAATAAAACTTTTTTAAATAAATTCTCAAGCAAGAAACTGAATTACACAGGTTGTCTCACAGAGAGCAGTGAAGGATTCTAACCTTGGTCCTCTACTTGGTGCACACTGCACAGGGATTTTTAGTGCAGTGAGCCTCACTTGTCCTCGTTGATCAGGAGCATGAAATTAATCTGCAAAGGTGCACAAGGAAGCGTCACATTAAGCTAGCTTCTATGCAAACAAGATCCTGCGGGCATTCACTTGCATTTAAGCCAACAATTTTACCACAGAGAATAGTTGCAAGAAAGAACATTGTCAGGCTCTTCAGCTTAATCGTTACATGAATCAATGCTAACTAGAGAAGGGAAACTCAATGCATTCTTTTTTTCAGCAGATTAATATAGCACTTATAAACCATCCAATTTATTTAGCCTTTCAATATATTATCTGCCAGGAACAATCATTGGTTGCAAACTATTATATTACAACTACTTTATTTGGCCTTGTTGTTACAAAGCCCATTATTTTCTTAATTTAGAACAGCACAGAGGAAATACATTTGAACTGCTTATTTAAGAAAATTGTCACTTTGTGAATTTATAAACATAGGACGTTACCAGCGGCCGGACTAAACAGATCAGCAAAACTAACCCCGTAGACCAGCAAAAGCTTCGAGCTGAATAATCTCACGAGTTTGAACCCAACGAGACCAGTGGGCTGTGTGGCTCATAAAGTCATAAGTACAGTAGACAACGTGCTGAATGGTAAAACAGCAAAGAAGGCATTGTTGATAGACACTGACCACTTCTATATTGATGCAAGATAAGAGATACAGTTTCCAACAGGTTACACTTGTCTTTCACAAATTCCCAGAAACTAGACAGAATGCTACAACGCCACTAATCCCCATTAAAACCGACAACTCCTAAAGACACTGGCATGTTCTCCTTTTTGCTAGATTCCATCAATTTGAGATAAATTCCCCAGCAATGCCCACAAAGCAAACCTCAATCTATTCATCATATTTTCTGTGTCTTGATATGTCAAAACGGATTTCCAAAATAGAGCATCAGAACTTCAGAACTTCACAGGGGCAGATTTAGGACCCGGGTAAAATATTTGGATTCTACCATTACATCTATTATACTACAACTAATTTCTAATGGTGATTTTGAGGATAATGAATTTGAAATAGCTAGGAGTCAGAGACTTGCAAATCCTAAAATCATCTAAACCTATATAGTAAACATGCTCTAGTGAGAACAAATCGACAGGACTAAGGAAACATATAGAACAAGAGATGACACCAGATATGGCAAGAACCACCACACAATAGAACAAGAAAAGACACCAGATATGGCCAGAACACCCGGTAGATCTAACGAGAAACAGAACAAGAGGAGCAAGAACCTGCTAGAAACCACGCACGGGGGCGGATGTCGCGAATGTAGCAGGTGCAGACAGCGGCACGACGAAGGTGGCACCTTGCTGAGGGGCGACGGGTGCAGCCACGGGCGGAGCTTAAACCCTAGCCCTCATGTCCGTGCTCTGCGAGGAAGATGATTAGAAATAAGAACGGATGGACTAGGGACAGATGGAGCGGAGATGGAAGATGCACGAGTAGGAGATGGGAGCTGCACAAACCCTAGACACCATGGCTTACCTCCGCGAGGCGCGGCGAGGGGCGAGCAGGCGACGGCGCGACGCGCTTGCGAGAGAAGAGCGGGTTGGGTACGGGATAGAGAGGCATGAGGGCGGACACGTTTTTTTCTTCCCCGGTGGATCGACGAGGATAGGGCCGAAAAGGCACGCGTTCAGTTTAGCTCGTGGGGTATCCAAACGGGTAGCGGGGCTGCGGGGGGAGCAGCGCCACGGGCCTCTCGCCACCGGCGGATCGGACCGGGATCCCCGCGGATCGGACCGGGTAGCGGGCTTGCTTGAAATGCCCCGTGTATTCTCACGGTGGTGAAGTTGCTGCCAACCAAGAGACCACAAGAGCTCACGGCAGGCCCACGCCCTCAGGTGACGTTTGGATGACGAGGAGGAAAGGGGAAATGGTTGCGAAAAGGAGGTATGGGTTATGGATTGTGAAATAAGATTTAAAGTCAATTCGTTGTTTGTGTCAAAAAGCGACTCGGATAGTCGGATACCTATTCGGATATACACGGATACCTAGGTTTGGGTTTAGGGGTAAATATGCAAATGGATACCATATGTCCTGTATCAAAATATGATATGCATCAAAATATCTGTATCTGTATCTGATATTCAAATAAGAAATTTAAATATCCTTATTTACTATTTAGACCTTATTTAGTCCTTGGGGCAGACAATCTGTCCATTTTTCATCGTGTATGCATTTTTAGGAATGTGCATGCATACATAGGTGAGTGTTTGTGCTTGTACCATGTTACCAAAAGTTTAAAGTAAGATTGGACAGGAACACAAAATCCACTCCATGAGATTAGGTAAGCTATACTTCCTCCGTTCTAAACTATAAGTCATTTTGTTTTTTCAAATACACGTATTTGTTATGTACCTATATTGTAAAAACCATGTAACTCTAAAAGCTGAAACGACTTGGAGTTTGGAATGGAAGGAGTAATAGTTTTATCTCAAGATTTTTTTTTCATTATTTGTGAAAGTTGAAATGCTTCCCAAAAGAATTATGTCCATTTGGAGCACGGGAATATTTTCTCCATACCAACTACAAATTTACAGGGGAGATTATCATCAAACCAAATCATATGCACTCGGAGCTTTTTGATTCGTTAATATTGATTCCATCACCATCAGGTACGTACTACTATAATCTATTTTACAACCAAATCGGATTTTTGTAGATAAACATGCATGTCCACATCAACATGTGGTAGTCTTGGAGTCGTGCACATCTGAAGCCTGGCACTTGGACTGTGCTCCAGCTTAAGAAACCAAAATCAAAGATAAAAATTCCAAAAAAAAGGAGGAAGACGCCAGAATAGCAATTGTCCTAGAGGTAAGTGATTGACAAGTTCAGATGGTGTAGTAAAAATAAAACTTGACAAACCTAGAAGAAACTGGATGAATTTTTTAAGTTAATTACGACTAATTGATCGAGTTGGGAATTGGGATCAGATGCTTCAGTTCAAAAATACCTATTGTCAGTTGGATTTGAATTATTTAGGGGAAATTCCTATACAGATCCTTTGTTTGAAACGCGGTGAAATGATGTTGTGGACACCAGACAAGTTGCTAGGAAATAGTTATGGAGGGAGTAGTGTTAGTTCAACTTAGACAAAAAGTAATATAAACAGGCCAGAAGTGAGATATGCTGATGCGAGAGATATTCTCTGAACCTTGCCCGTTTAATGCCTGAAAAGTAGCTCATGTTATGCAACCACACACGGCAGCTCATCTGATTCGTGCGGCATATTTGGCTCTTTTGCTACATGGACACCTCAAACCCCCAATATTAAGCCACACCATTTCATATATATTGCTGGCGCTTACCAAGATTGATGCTTACAGGTAGTGGAGACTGGGGCACAGATGAGTCACTGAAAATAACATCCGAAATCAATACTACATTTCTCTAACTGCATAACGACGAGGAAATTTAGAATATTAGTGAAGTGATAAATGATTCATGGATCATTCTTGTTTGATGTATATTTCAAGGAGCTATCACTCATTTGGTGGCATGTCGCCATGATATATCTTAACCTTCGATTGTGCTTGATGAATGATTTAACCAGGAGCCTACCCAATACCCTAAGAAGTACAAGTGGTGCAAAATCCTGCAGCCAGGTGCAGACATATGTGAACTACCTATCAACCTCTCTATATGACATTTTATTTTATTGTTATGTCGTTAGAAATGAAAAAGTTGTAATACCTTTAATTCTGTACAATGCTCCACGCGTTTCTGAGAAAAAAAAGAAACATTCATATCAATTGCCCTTTTATCGTGTGAGTTGACTACAAGCAAGTTTTTGCTACAATAAAAGTGCCACCACAAAGCAACCATACAACAGGTCAACAACATGACAGTTCGGATCACGTAAATTCGTAGGTTGATGACACAAATTAAATAGCTGTTAAGCTGATGTTGCTGATCATTTCCGCACATTGAATCCCAATCGCATTCCTTCACCTGTTTTTGGTGTTGATAGCTAGCAATGTCATTTTGGTGCCGAGTCCCTTGCTTGCCCCCTTTATTAATAAGCACTTTGAAGCCTACTAAACGGTCTCAAAGTCTAAAGCCAATGATGCGGTATCTTAAGGGACACTGCCTTTTCATTTCCATTTGTTGCAACTTGCAAGAGCTTCTTTTTGGAATTGTAAACTTGTCCCAGCCTTTGCATAGTTTGCACACGGCTTGACCACCACTTGCAAAGAGCTAATACACTGTCACAGGACTACTTATCCACGCCGTGTACACATCCCTATCTCACAGTGACATTTTAAGGGCATCTTCCAAGGTATCTCCTAGCGAGCAATCCGCGTGACCATCGCTTCAAATTGGTGGGGAGCACGATGACTGCGATATGATCTTGCGTATCGCTACGATGACAGAGAAAATAAACTATCAAATGAAACAGTGCTGCACGATCAATCGCCAAATGCTATTTCTGAAATAAAATAGTGCACTGTCAATGGACGTTGAAACAATCTGACAAGGAGCAAGAGAGGCTAGGTATGCTGTAACTGTAAGCCACATGCTCTAGCCAGCCTTCTTATATACCACACCCCAGAAGGGGTGCAAGAACAAGACACGCCTTCCTTCGGTTAGCTACCTGCCATAGTGCCATCTTCTCCCTTTCTTTTCAATATATTGTAGTGTTCGTTTCTGTCGGGAAGAAGAGGCAGCAGCAATGGATGAGCCTTCACAGAGCGAGGACAGGAAGCTGTCGGCCATGGAGCATGTCAAGAAGCGCCACGAGGAGAAGGGCCTCCTCTATGCCTGGTCAGTGCGATCACCACAATCTAGACGTACTCGATAAGCGCTGTCCTGCATCTGCAGAATCTGCACAATCTTACGTTTTCTGCAAGCATCAAAACAAATTTACACATTGTTTTAAGATCACCGCAATCTTTTTTTTTCTCGAAAGGCGACAAAAGCTTTGCTAGATTTTTATTAGACGAGATAAAATATAAAAAAGCAAAAATTTACAGTTTACAACTCCGAAAGAAAAAAAAGAAGAAAAGAGTCTCCACTCGACCCAAACAGGTAGAAAAAGAGGGAGATGGCTATCTTCCAGAATATGACCGACCATGAATCAAAGTTCTTTCTGCCAACTGAAATTGATCAATTTCCTCCTTGTAGAGAGCGTTAACTTGTCTTGGTTGCAGCTCCTTTCCCTGGAAAATTCTTCGATTTCTTTCTTTTCAAATATTCCACCAGAAGTATTGTATTTGGCCATGATTGCAGTGCCTTCATGTTTTGCTGCTGCTTCTGCTGCTACGAGGCCTGCGAGCACTGCCTGGAGTGCTTCTGCTGCTGCAGCAAGAAGGACGAGTAAGGTCGGATCAACCAATTCCGCCGCCACTCAATGATCGATTTGTTGTGGATTTGTTTCAGTTGTGAAGAAGAATTGCGATCAATCTGGAACTGTTCGTCGAAATAAGACGTGCTGTAAATGTGATCGCTTGAAGAGTTAACTCTACGTTAACCCGTAGTGAGTTAGCTAGCTAGCTACCCCAGTATATGTGACTGTGACTGTGAGTGAGTTCAGTGAAACGCTGTACTTGTGAGTTGTGACGGCAAATCTGTGATTGCATACCAGCCCACTGGTACTACATATATATATTACAGTCCTTGTGTATATATAAGTTTCTTGTGAATTGTGAGATTGCTCTCCCTCATACTTTCATGTACTTACTGGACTGATCTACAAGACTTGGCATGCAGAATCACAGGACTTCATCATTCAGTTGATGGATCACAGATCTGTGGTTAGTGCTGTGTCTATTGCTTTTGATTATGAAGCATCTTGCTTCATCAATATTCATGCACAACATCATCATTTCTTTTTTGGCAGTTTTACATCAAGATGTTATTACTTCCTCCGAGGGGGAAAAAAAGGGAAAGATGAAACAGACTTGCCGTATGAGATGGTTTTGCCTCTTGAAACGCTAAAACCGTCCACTGTTCCTGGCAAACTAATATCAAGGTAGCAAGCAACTGAAGATTGCAATGGGAGGAAAAGAGAAGACGTGACCACAACCAATTTCACAGGAAAGGAAAAGAGGAAGCGTGCCTCACGTCACGAGAAATCACCAGTTCTGACTATTTATTCAGCTTGTCATCTTTCGACACTTTCATATGCATGATTCAGTTCAGTACAGTTATACTTGCGGGAGCAGAGGATCCATTTGTCACAAATTCACAGTAAGCATGGACAAAAGAGCTTAATTTTGTCACAAACTCCTTTGTTTGCTTATTCAGATTTTGGGCTCTTTTCACAACAAATCAGTATGGATCGAAATCATCGCTTACTTTTAGACAAGCGAACATGGGCTAGCACGCATGATTCCTTAAAATGAATGATGACGAACATGACATGAGCTTTTCTTTTTCCTTTTTTTTTTCGGATCTTCATTTTAACGACCGAAGCATTAGTTTAAACGGACATTTTCTCTATTGTGTTTTCAGAACAAGCAATCTGAATCAAATTTAAGCGTGCCGAGAACTAATTAATTATTAGTAGTATGAACTTGGAGTGCCGGAATTTGATCGGGGATCACGAACATGCCAAAGCATGCCCGGCCGCCGCTCAGTAAAGCCAAAGCCACAGAGACAGCGAGCAACACCACAAACCCTCGCCGCGCCCGGCTCGCGCAAACTCCCCCAGCATCGCCATCGGTGGCGGACCATTCCGGTTCCGGCGGTCGGAGTAACGAGGTTCCGGACCCTTGCCTCTTCCGCGGCTTGCTCCGCACCCAGCCTGCGGTGGCGGACTGGCGGTTCCGTCTTCCTCCTGCCTGTGCTTGCCATAAGGCTTGGGCGGCTGCGGCTGGCGCAAGCAATGGGAGCTACGGCAGTACGGCTGCAGGTAACAATCTCGCGATTTATCCTTACATTGAGCAGTTTTGCGTCACAAAAATGTGATCCAATACCCTCTAGTCTAGATATGTAGACCAAGCCTGCCGATGTGGTTGGTTTTGGTTTGGGATTTAGGAAGGGTTTGCAAGTTGCGACAGCACCTGCATGTTCTTCCTCGACTGTGTCGGCTGTGGGTGCACCATTCTGGGTTCTGCATACGAATTTCGACAAGTTATTTTTTTAGATAATGGGAAGAATCCCGGCCTCTACATCCTTGAGAGAATGTACACAGCCAAACCTTACAGAAAAAGCACCTTAGGCTTACAAACACTAAACAACACACACACAAAGAAAAAGCAAATTACAAGACTTCGGAACCCTAGCTTCAAGCACCCAAAACAACAACAGCTTCAGTAATGGTTAGATGTCGGATGAAGTTGAAGTCGATACTTAGCCCCACTTCAACCGTCATTGCCGACAAACACCGCCACAGAGAAGCCAATATTCCCAATGAAATTCAGCACCGAAGGACACCAAAGGACATGACACTAGCATCGAAGAACGTACTAGCCGCCTCAATAGAAAGCACCACTGCCAATGGCATCTAAAAGCTGACGCCGATCAATCAAAGCACCATGACAGCAAGTCGCTGGGCATATCCACCGCCTCCCACGCCTTCAAGATGCCAAACTGAGCATGTCATCTCAAACTGCCCCCGCATAGCAAAGGCTGACCGATGTTGAATCGATGTGAAGAGGAACCCGGCATAATCTAACCTCCATAATGCTTGAAGGTGACCATCTATTGCTTGAGCTACATTCAAGAGATCTGGAGACACGGATCCAGCCCCTAAGACTGAGAATTCGATCTTCGAAGACTTGCAATCTGACAAAAGGAAGCGACTTGCGAGAGGAAGCAATGGCACTGGACGTCAGACCATAGGCCCAGTGGAGAGATGGCCCGACCTGCCGGAGCCAAATGATGACGAAACCCTGCCGCCGCCATCATTGCGGCCGCTCGGGACGTCGGTGGCAAGAGCGGACGTCACCACCTCAAGTAGCACCGACCACCACACCACCTCAAAAAACAGCCGCAGCTCATCAAATCAGGCCGCGAATACGCCGGATCTAGCCGCCGCCGCCACAGCCACCCTAGCTCCCGGCTGCCCCATCCTGGTCGCCAACTCCCGCGCCCATGCGTCGTCGCCAAGTCATTCACAGCCATCCAGGTGCTTGCCGCACACCATCGCCATGGCCACCACCTCGCACGCACATCCCGCCGCCTCCAACCACAGAGCGCGGATCTAAAGGCCGCACCCCTCCACCTCCTTCAGTCGGCGAGCGTGCAGCTCAGAGCAGGGGAAAGCCTCGCCACCGCCGTCCTTGCAAGCTGCCTAGGTTGACTCGGCAGTCCACTCTGGCGGCGGCGCGGCGGGGGAATGGGGATAGGGGTGGCGGCGCGGCGGGGGAATGGGTATCGCCCGTGTCGCCCTCACAGATACTGCCTGCTTGCACATCGACAAGTTATTTGATGATCTTGTCCAGGATATCAATTGGGTTCGGGCTTCGCGCAATTTAGGATCCCTAGCCACTTAGTCCCAGAATTGCTGTTCGTCAGAAGTGAGAGGGATGCTGCTTCTGAGTTGTATCTGTCTGAACCGAAATGCCCTCCTTCGTTACATAGGCACTGCCTTCTTTTATTTTTTTTTTCTCTCATGCTATTCTGCCATGGACTTAATTCCTGGAGGCAAGTCTCAGTCGGACAAAATGTATAAATTTAATGGAAAATCTTACATTGAAGTCTTGAACTCAGCTGTGCACATTCTACATACAATTTACACAGAGGCCCCTTTCTGTTCAATACAGGCCAAACTGGTCTAAAACAAAAACTGATGTTAGCTTCCTAGAAAGAAACAAAGACTACATATATACCATCTCTATCATTTTACATTGCTGCACTGCCTATATACTGAAATGAGCTGAAGCAACACCAAATCCTTTTTAGATGGCGCCCTCCCTTATCTTCGCTGGAAGTTGAAGACTTTGATGGAGAAGGCAAAGACGAAAGCAAATAGGACAGTGAACCCAACAACAGCAGTAGCTACATAACCCAAGTTGTCATGATGGAATCCAAAGAATCTGTTGACGAAATCTTTCACTATTTCCCCATCTTCCAGCTTGACGTCTGTGATGTCTCCAAATTGTGACGCGACAAGTCCATACAGTGTCCAAGCCACTGGGCAAGCCCACGAGTACCATCTCCACCATATTGGTATCCTCTGCAAGCCAGCCATGTATGCTTCAGCATCAACGGTACAGAGAAAATTGAGGTGTAGCATAGTACAAGAGTTACTCTTGGACACTTACCGGGCGGGGGGATGAGGAAGCCGGCAAAGATGTTCCATATTGCGTAGAATGCAGTTGAGACTATAGCGGCAATGTCACTGTTTGGTGTCATGGCGACTGCCATCATCCCATAGAACGTGAAGTACATGAAGGTGAAGAACATGAAGAACATATACCAGAAGAACTTCTCAAGTGTCCAATCAAAGCCAATCAGGCTGTAGACAATGAGACCATACACGGCTGTCTGAAGGAAGATGTGTGGGATCTCAATAAGGACCTGTTCAAAGGTAAAATCGTTAGAACTCAGCTCTAGGTTGAAGGAAGAAAAGATAAATTATTTCATGTTCAATTACAACTAATTACCTGTGCAAAAGCATAGGGTAGAGCAGAGTACATTCCAGCTGCCTTTTCTCGGTAGAAAAACTGTTCGCTCGACATCCACAATTGGCTGCACTGTTTGACCATTCTGAATTCCAATGAAAAGAACTGCTGCATACATGGATCCCAAAGAATTGAAAAGGTCCTGCCTAGTGCCACTGTACAAGGAAAGACAAAGTACAAGTTTCTTTGTCACAATATGCCAACATATACCAGGTCTCGATAGGTGTTGTAAGCAAGGGTACTTACATTTTCTTTCCCAAGTTTAAGAAGATAGTTCCGAAGATGAGAGCAATAACTGTTGTGAAGAAGATTCTAGTTGCGGTATATGATGGATTTCTCCAATAAGACTTGTGCTGCTTCCACAGGCAAGCCATGCATTGTGTGAGGAAGGATTGTGAGTACTGGGTTGGGAAGTACAAGTCCTTGGACCCTGGTGGTGGTGTGCTTAATTCACTAATCAAAGCTTTGTTCTTCCTGCAATGATGCACGCCAATCAGTGACATGAAACACAGCACAGATAAAGCATAAACACGATTCTGAGGTTGATCTGAATGAACATACCGGTACAGGTCAGAGTTTCTGTATACTTCGGCAAAGTTGATCCCAAGGATATCTTCTTGAGCTAAGGTGGTCACTTCCAACATCCATGTTGCAGGGTTGTAACCATCCTTAATTTTCTTTACTCCTTCTATTCCCTGCATTTGAAGAGCAAAGCAAGGTTACCATGGATGTCATGAGTTGGGAGCTGAATGTTTTGTTCAGTAGGTGAGTGCTGAAGCTCACCTCAAAGTAGTCAATCAGATGGCATGAGTTGCGTCCCAAAGGTCCGACATATATTTCTTCCCCTCCCCGTTTCATCAGAAATAACTGCAGAGTTCAAGAAGACATGTGAATGTTACTTCCAGAGTTAAAAATGCCATTGGAAGCAACTTGTTTTATAGTTGTTGCCACTTACCTCATCAAAAGCTTCAAAGATATCAATGCTAGGCTGGTGGATTGTGCAGACAACCGTCCTTCCAGTGTCCACAGTGTTTCGGACTGTCCTCATCACGATCGCAGCTGCCCTTGCATCTAGTCCTGAAGTTGGTTCATCCATGAATATGATGGATGGGTTGGCCACGAGCTCAACAGCAATAGTGAGTCTCTTCCGCTGTTCTGTGGATAAACCATTTACTCCTGGCAGTCCTACCAATGCTCCCCTCAGTGGAGTCAATTCCACGAGTTCCATGACTTCTTCCACAAACATCTGCACCCATGAAGTGATCCGATTAGCCATGCACTATAATTATCAGTTGCTATGAAAAATGTTACTGTGTTGCTTGCGAGTTAGCATAATGAAGACAATTTTGACCTACCTTTCTTGCTTCTGGATCCACTTCATGGGGCAACCGGAGCCATGCGGAGTACAGGAGGGATTCATAAACAGTGACATGTGGAGAGTGGATATCATTTTGCTCACAGTAGCCAGCAATCCGAGCAAAGGTCTCTTGTTTCTTTGGGTATCCAGAGATTGAAATATCTCCTTCAATGTAACCACCAGTTTTCCTTCCCGCCAACACATCCATCAGGGTAGTCTTACCCGCTCCACTGACTCCCATCAGTGCTGTAAGGACTCCTGGTCTGAAGGCTCCGCTTACACCCTTCAGCAGCAATAGACGATCTTCAGTAATACCTTTATCTTTCATTTCCTGTCAAAAAGTCGTGCAGTTGTTAATTACTATTTAGTATTATCAGTTTGTATTTTTGTGATAAGACAGATATTCTAATTTATGCTTACCTGAGGCATGTCCACTGAGTATTTGATATTGTCAAAGGTGATGGACAATGGTGTAAATGGAAGCACCATTCCTCTCTTCCTGGTTTCAGCTCCAGCAATTTCTCCCCTTCCTGCATTGTTATGGACTAGTTACATAATGCAACAATAACATGTATTGTCTGATGCATGTTGCATGGAGATCAATTATGACTGACCATCTAAAGGCGAATCATGGGAAGCTGTTCCAAGAGGCAGTAATTCAACATTTTCACCAGTACGGTTTACATGCTTCTCTCTCAGTTCCTCTTCAGAAACAACGGCCTGACCTTTTCCAAGTGCTGTATTTACAAGAACTATGTTAGTGCCAAAAATAAGATGTTTTGAAGTGTGTGGATCAATCCTTTGTGCAGAGAGGGTACTCACGGCCAAGCCAATCAAGGAACAGAACGAAGAGTACGTTGAAGAGCATGATATACCCAAGCAATGCACCAACACCAATCCAATACCAGTTTGGATCAACAAAAATGCCACGGGCCTTTAGGATCTGAACACCGAGTGTGTCGTTGCTCTCTGTGCTATTGACAACCTGCACAAAGATTGACATTGTTTGTTAACTCAGCTGTCTCTCTGAACTTCAGAGTGATCATAGCTTAGATTGGTTCAGACGTCACTGCATTACCATCTGCCAGCTGTGGCCAAGGAACTCATTCACCGCTATGGCATTCTGGGCATACATCAGAGGGGAGGACCAATAGCCCCAGATCCACCATTTCTTGATGTCATCTGCAGAAAGAGAACTCAATTACATGCTCCTGGAACTATCAAAGCGATTGGTGAATGAAGACTTGTCTTACCTCTTGCTATCAAGAAGCCACCAAGAATCAGAAGAACAAGCTGCGCGAATGACCCAAATGTGTCTGCAACAACCATTTCTCTTCCTAGTGCAGCAAGAAGCCGGAAAAGACCAGATGCCATCTGGCTGATTAGTACGAGCAGGAGGTAATGGCGAAAGAACCTTTCGATGTTTGGATCAAAGCCAATGACATAGTAAGTCATGCCTATCCACACAGCGCATTCCAAGAATGATATTGGTATCTTTAGCAACCATGTAGGCAATGCATATGCCCATGATGGATAGAAGAGGAGGTCCCTCTGCTTATAAAATATAGGCAGCTTTGCAATACTCATGGCGAGCTCAGCAAAACCATTGAACAAATGTGTGACTAGTCCAAGGAACATGGCGCCCAGAAATATCACTCCATCTTCGACACTACGTCGGTGCATTGATGTGCGCAGGAAGACCGTCATTGCAATGGTTCCGAGAATGATGAGCTGGTGCAAATATGGAACACTCATCAGAATTTACTATATGAATTTGAAAGTTGAGAAGATTTCAGGAAGCAAGATGATTACCTGGACTACTTTGAAGATATAAACAAATGAGTTCCTCTTCATCAGTAGCCACTCCCTAGAGAAGCATGCTCTGAGAAGCTCCATCTTGCTGATACCATACTTTGACGTTGTGAGAGCTGCAGGATGGTTCCTGGTGCGATCGAAGGGCTCCTTGAGCTCTGATCCCAGCTTACGCCCAACGTGGAATGCTTTGAACGCCTCTGAAAAGTCATTTACTGAGATGTACCTGTATGGCTCGTCTCTTCTAAACCAGTACTGGTGCTGATCCTTCCTAGATGTAACCTGTGATCACAGAGAGCAATGTCAAATTGGGTTCCAAGTCTGAACGTGCAGTAAATAGGATTCTGCTGGATCACTCACTTCTTGCAAGAAGTCTGCAACACCTTTTCTCTCAGGACATTTGAAGCCCATGTCCTCAAAGAATTCGAGGACATTCTCCCGAGGACCCTGGTATACAATCTGGCCCTCAGAGAGGAGAACAATGTCATCGAAGAGTTCGTATGTTTCAGGCGCAGGCTGAAGCAATGCGATAAGTGCAGTTCCACCAAGGATGTGGACCGACTGCCTTAGAGAGTTGACGATCTGATATGTTGTGGAGCTGTCCAGACCGGTGGAGATTTCATCCATGAATAGCGCCTTAGCTGGACCAACAAGCATCTCACCTGTGAAAATTCAACATGACATGAAGTCAGATTTTTTCTTTTCAATCAGGGTCAAAGGGCTTGATGCACAATCTTAATTTAACTGCAGATTGTACATACCAGTTGTGACACGCTTCTTTTGTCCTCCTGAGATACCTCTGATCATAGAGTCTCCAACCATTGTATCCGCACAGATCTCCAAACCCAGAATCTGCAATAGAAATACAGGTACTATTAGGGGCATATCCATTTGTCCTATTTCTTTTCGTGCAGTATTTGTTTTTATAATCACCTTGAGGATGTAATCTGTGACCACGCTCTCCTGACCTTCCACGGAGATGGCCTGTTTGCACAGAAGCACCCAGTAACTTTGAGTAATCTTCGTTGCTTCCAATGTAAATCCAGGGTTTGGTTTGAATTAAATGAATTTTACCTTCATGTAAACATCGACATCAGGATCTGGCTTAATGTTGGCTTCTTTCTCCCTTCTTGAAAGTTCAGTAAGCATGTCTGTGTAATTGAAAACACCATCAGATTCACTTTACCAGAGGTGAATAATTATCTTTGTTCCTTTTCAATGTCAATATTACATACCATAACGCGTTCCAACTCCTTGACATCTTGCAGAGAAGTTAAGCGTTTCCCTGACCGTCATTTCGCCGACATGAACATCGTGCTGCCCGATGTATGCCGATGTCCTCTGAGGGACAAATTCATCCATGTCGTGACCATTGTAAGTTACTCTTCCTGACACCTGAAATTTTCCATTGCAAGTCCATCCATTTTAGTACAACTTACAGCATGTACCCTTTTTTTTGCCTAGGATTTAGAAGTTCACAACCAAGAAGATATTGTAAGATGTGGTGTACCTTCAGACTCGCGTCAAGTTTCCCTGACAAAGCCAGAAGTAGACTTGTTTTCCCAGATCCAGGAGGGCCAAGCAGCAAAGACATTCTGAACAAATTGCCAATAGTAAGTACAACTACAGAAAAAAACTGAAATCTTGCACTTTGAAATGCTTTGGCTTCTTACCTGCCGGGCCTTATGATTCCACTGATATCGTGAAGGATAGAGATAGGTCTCTTCCCGCTGGCAACGATGTGCATAGCGCTTAGTGCATCCTGTGATACATAGGAGCAGCTCACGAGAGTTAGTAGCTGAAGGAACTTGACCCAAAAAAAAAAAAAAAAAAAAAAAAAAAAAAAAAACTTTTCCATGGCTAGGAAGAAGCATGAATGAAGGTGCCGCCGCTCCAGATAAGAATGAGATGCATACCATGACTTTGTTGGAGAAGAAGTTGGTCATGGTCGGGACACCCCGGTTGCCGACGTAGGCCTCGGCGTCGATGTTCAGGTGCTCAAACCGCACTTCAATCGTCGGGTTGTCGATCCCAACTCTGCAAAACCCCAAAAGAAAAAGAACAATAAACGGTCTGTGATGCTTCTGAATTCTTCTTTTTTTCATCAGAGTGTGACGACCAGTCAAGGATTATTGGAGATGAGCTGGGGACTGATTTGCTCACCGCTCCATGCGGTCGCGGAGCTTGAGCAGGAAGCGCTCGTTGTCCTCCTCGGCGGTGCGCACGAGGCGCTCGATGAGGTTCTTGCGCTCCTGCATGCCGAGCCCCTGGATGTCCACCTCCTCGACGCCGGCGCCGGTGCCGCCGGCAACCCCCGCCGTGAGGATGCCCTTGCGCATGCGGTCGTAGGTGGGCAGCTTCTCGATGGCCGCCCAGCGGAGCGCCTCCTCGTCGTCCTCCTCCCGCACGGACCGGCCGAACACGTCGCTCCGCCCGGACGCCCGCCACGACGACGCCGTCCGCCGCATGCTCCCGCCGGCGATGCTCCCCATCCGCACTAGATCGTCCATCCTCGCGCTGCGCCCGACGTACGATCACTTCTCGGCCAGTTCGACTGATCTCCTCCCTGCTTGAGCCTGACTGTCGTTTGTCTTTCTGCTGTAGCCTGTAGCTGTAGGCTGCTTGTTTGTGGCTTGCTGATTGATCGCCGTGAAGAAGACGACGACGAAGAGGAAGAGGAAGAGGAAGGCGGAGAAAGAGAGGTGTTAGTGTGTGAGGAATGAGGTGGCCTCGGCGGCGACGAGGTATAAATACCTGTGCGTGCTAATGCTCGTCGGAGAAGGTGATTAGTGCGTGCGAAGTGCTCCTAGGTGGCGGGCGCGTCGGTCGCGGGAAATTGGGCCGTTAGAATCTAATTGCTTTCCTATTGCGAGTCCAGCGTAAATAGTTTGACCGTTTGAATGGGCTCCGCTTCGCGCGGCTTGACCGGGCCCGAGACGGAGTGCTGAAGAAATATGAAATGTATGTGGACCGTGCGCTGCTTCCTCCTAGCTCCTGTCGTGGTGGATGACAGTTGACAACAGGCTCACTTGCTTCATCGGCAAGTTGGAAGTTGTGCTGTTCCTTGCTTCACTGGCCGGGACGAACAGTTGTACTGTTGCATTGCAATCGTCGCCTTTCACAGTGCCGTCACGTGTCCAGGATAAGTGGGTAGGGTAACCAGCGTTAACCACCAGTGTTGATTAATTAGTAATAATAAATATATCCTTCCTCGCAGGTCAAGCAAGTCATAGAGCGCAGACCAGGGTGAGTGGCGCACTGCGTCAGGAGGGTACTATACTGTACTGATGAGAAGCGGTCAAGATGGGCCTGCGCCGTTGGCTGTTGACGTCGACGGCGCCCGTAGAAAACAAGAGCGGCACTCGGCAGCTGAGTCAGAGATGGCCTGCTCTGTTTCAAGAGACTTTTGTAGTTTCGTCTCCCTGCGCAGTTGGGTACAGCGCAGAGCAGCACTACTTCACTTCGGGAGGATGAAGCATGCAGGCTCATTTATTAGTTTTTTTTTAAAGAAAAGGTTCAGTTATTATAGCTATCAAACTCCCTCGTCTCAGGATATAAGAATTATACATGTCTCACGGTATAAGACGTATTTGTGCTCAGGAGAGAGTTAAATTCTTTGAACCAGAGGAGTAAGACTATCTGCACTGGATCCCCTAAAGCCATCCTGCAGGAGCTGCATAGCGGAAAAAACACCGCAGCGGGTCCGCCATACGCGTCCTGGACGGGAGCTCATCCGGTGAATCAAGCGGGCGTAGCGAACGTCCACTACGCCTCCCGCAGGGCCCGCGCGCGCTCCACCGGCCGGCCTGAGCGCCTGGAGAGGGAAAAGGGGAGGAAGGAGGAGGACGTCTCGCCGTCACCGGAGCAGGAAGAAGGAGGTCTCATCGCCACCGGAGCAGGAAGGAGGAGCCGCGCCCCGCTCCCGCGCGCTCCACTGACGCAGGAAGGAGGAGCCGCTGAGCAGGGAGAAGAGGGAGAGAGCCACCAGCGCAGGGAGCTCCGGCGGGAACTCCATGGCTGGAGCTCGAGCCACCGCCGCCGGATCCGCGAGCTCGAGGAGGAGAAGGGAGCACCGCCGGATCCGCCGCTGGCCGGTGGCGGCGCGCGCGGGCGGGCGGGACGGCGGTGTCGGCGTGCGCGGGCTGGCCGGCGGTGGTGGCGCACGCTGCAGTAGCAAGCGAGGACGGCGGTGGTGGCGCGCGCTGCAGCAGCGAGCGGGTGGGGAGAAGGGAGGAGTAAGGAGAAGAGAGAGAATGGGTGGGAAAATTATAGTATAAAGTGTGGGTGTCACATGTGGCAGTTTGTATAGAGAATAAAATATAAAGGATGATGGATGCGAAAAAAACTTGTATAAATGAGAGAATCTTGATGAGTATGATGTATAGAGGATAAAATTAGAGGATAACGAGTGCGGATAGTCTAAGAAAGGGAGTCCCGTGGCCGCGTTTGACGGGCCCAGACCGGTGACCCAAATCGCGTGACGGTGGCTGGCCGAGGATACGTGCGGGTGCGGCCGTGCGGCCAGAGATCAGGGTTATTTTTACCGACCGGTAGCCGGTAACCGCCGGCCGGCGGTACCGGTATACCGGTCCGGTTTGACCGGTTACCGGTAGAAACCGGTCGAATTCAAATTTTGAGTTTGAACCCCAGTTCAATCGGTTCCGGACCGGTATACCGGCCGGTTTGACCGGTTACCGGCCGGTTTGAGCGGTTTACCGACCGGTTTGGTGGTAACCGGTCGCATTTTCAAATTTCAGATTTATTTTTTTAAAAAAAATGCTGAAAAAATTTCTAAAAATAGTTCATGATTTATAGAATCCAATGATGTCAAAGTTTTTCAAATTTGAGTGCGTTTAGTATATTTTTCGACCTTTATGATTTAATGGGCCTAACGGGCCTTAATGGGCCTTTTTTTTTTTACTTCGGGACTTCGAAAAAATTCTAAATGTAGTCAAATTTGAAAAATTTTGACACCATTGGAATCTATAAATCATGAAGTATTTTTAGGAATTTTTTTACATTTTTTCCTCCGATTTTAAATTTGAAATTTCGGTTTTTTTTCAAACCGGCCGGTACCGGTACCAGCCCGGACCGGTATGACCGGTAACCGACCGGTTACCGCGGTAAATTCCGTCGGTAAAAAAAACCCTGCCAGAGATTCCGCGGTAACTTTACATTTTTGTAGAAAAAAAATAAGAGTATTCCCCGCAAAACAGAATGTCTACTCTTTTGACTACATTTGGCTGTTACTCATCAGGCTCAGCAACAGACTTCAATATTTACCAGATCACGGTCAGGCACGCCAATGTCTAGATATCCACACTCTGTTGCCAAGAACACATGCAGACGTGGCCGATCAACATGAACGCCAACATTTCTCACTTCCTTAACAGACCAGCTGACACATCACGGTCGGTCGCATCACACCGTACTAGCAATAGTCAGGCCGGCTAATAAATAAACTTTGAAAGAGAAGCCCGGACTCCGGGCCACAAAAGCAAATGTGCAGCCACTCATTTTCTGACCCTTACATAACATTTTCTGCTTCTAGTTACAGTACAGTTCTATTACATGGAAATTGCAAGCTACAAATCTAACAAATTAGTAACCTCACACAAACCATGGCAGTTGGCAGCCCTTTTGGGTGTTCAAACCACGCCATTCTCATACATGGAGCCATCTCTGGTAGTAGCATCTTCCACCATGTCAAGCTCCACCATGGCAGCATTAACAAGAGACTGGTATCAAAACAGGAAGAGTCAGCACACCGTCACCCTTGCAAACACAAGCAAACCTAAACGACTGATAATTGTTCTCAACAAACACTAAAACACATGACCATAAAAAATCCTGAAAGAAACAAAATGATGAGAAAATAACCTGCAGCCTCTGTTCGGCCGTTTTGACCCTATCATTGTAGTCTTGAAGTTGAAGAAAATGTTTGTACAGCTGCATAATAATGTTTTCATCAGATAAGCCATTGCAGAACTACCAATTGCATCTTGCATAAATAAGCAGCCAACAAGTGAAGAGCACATACGTCTGTAACAGCTAATTGTCGTTCTGAAGAGACTTTCCGCGCAGCAACCAGTTCATCCTCTAATTTCTGCAGTTTGACGCGAAAAATGTTTTTTTTACTTATCATCAGAACTCATCCCAAATGAGAATCCAAGATGGCCAAACAGTGGCTATCTCATCATATACAAATGGGGCAAATGATGACAGCAGAATCCGTTGAAAATCATGACATAGATCACCTGAGCTTTCTTCTGCAAATCTGCAATATGCTGTTCTTTCGCAGATATTTTATCCTTGATCTGGTTAACCTGCAAAGCTCAATATATAAAATGCAAGAAACAGTTAAATCATGGACAAAAGTACTCATGCCTATCTAAAAAGCATGCTTATCTAAAAAGTAGCTGAGTATACTATCAGTCTATCATGGTTCATGGATAATGCATCCCATGTACATATGTACGACATAACTTCAGCCGAAAATATAATACTTGTATTGTAATGCAATAGGCAACTAATTGTGAAGCTTTTCTGAGTAATTAAGGCCTGTGCATTCAGTGATCAATGCATGCCTCTCATCTGAGGTATCCAACCATGTGTATAAAATAAAACTGAGCTAAATATGAAAGCTCTGTAGAAGTCGAGCAAAAGATAAATCCTAAATGGGACTACAAATTCAATAAAGACTTATCCTTTTTTTATACCTCACAAATGCAATTGAGTTCATGATCAGGTCATCACTATCCATAAATCTACATCTATTAAGCCTGGAGAATTTTGATCATTTTCACATTTCCATTTAAAATGTTTTTGTCTTTATATTGCAAAAGCGATGTAGCCAAGTTAACTTAAATGGACTCTGGCAAAGAAATAAATCCATCGTGATTTTACACCAACTCTGAGATAGTGTCAACTGATTTTATGGTTTCCAGAACAAACTAACACAGAACAAGGTCTTTAAGGAAACAGCATGCCTCATTTTCAAGGTCCTCGTGCATCTGAAT